>JARPMR010000008.1:19439371-20655205 GCA_029955525.1 Oeneis ivallda
TATCATAGGTCACACAAGCATCATGAAGCCTTCCTTCTTTTTTGTTGGACCAGTCTTCACGTAATTTCATAAATACATTACCACCCAAGTAGCAAAAAAGTCCAAAAAAGTCGTATAAATCTGAGTTATACGACGTCATGTTGTGTAGTAGTCTTATAATGGTAATAAGACAACAATAACGTCCTATAGATGTCATCGATTCGACATTTTAGACGTGCGACTATTAAGTTATAATAAATAGTCGAGTAAACGTCTATAAAACGAAATTATATGACGTTATGTAATGGTAACAGCCACAACGCTTATACGACACTAGTAGGGCGCGTGGGTGCGCGGCCCGCAAGCGGACCGCGGTTTTTCTGTCGTCAAGTGGACTTTCAGGTCTTGATCATTTTCTATCAATAAACCACTCTTTTATACTCTCCGAGATAGACACCGTTGAACTTTGTATGGCCGCCATCTTGAATCCGCCATTTTGGATTTTTTTTCAGCTCACTGCCAATTGGATGAGGTTTCGAGTGACTTTTGTTCGAGCACCCCCACCTATCTTCATTACCATGGCCGTGCTCCTCACCCACCTTCCAAACCCTCGATCATCATATCTTATCATTTGTCAGAATGAGAATTCTTTTCTAAAAACAAATTTTGAAAAGAAACCGTATCAAAGTCTTGCATAGTTCTGAGCTTCAAGTCTATTCAATATTCGCCATATATTTTGTATGGAGAAAAAAAAATTCCGCCATCTTGGATTTTTTTCTATTCATCAAATAGACCTTTGGGTCCTGATCATCTTTTGCCAAGAAACCACTCTTCCATCTTTTATACTCGCCGAGATAGATACTGACGAAATTTGTATGGCGGCCATCTTTTTTCCGCCATTTTGAATTTTTTTTCAGCTCACTGCGAAATGGATGAGGTTTCGAGTGACATTTGTTCGAGCACCCCCCACCTATCTTCGATAACCTCGCCGTGCTCTTCATCCGTCTCCGAAATCCTCAAGCATCAGCTCTCTCCATAATTTTCCTCCGAATGAATTTTTGTCTTCTATACGAAACCATCGGTGGAAAAAAAATTTTTCATACAAAATTTTACAGGAGAGGTGATCAATCAGTCAGTGAATCAGTGAATCAGCACGAGCAGCTATATATATATAAATTCGTATGGTTGTATAAACGTTGGTGTATGACATTTATATGACTGAAAGTCATGTAAAAGGAAATTATATGACGTTATGTAATGGTAACAGCCACAACGCTTATACGACATTCGTATGGTTGTATAAACGTCGGTGTATGACATTTATATGACTGAAAGTCATGTAGACGTTAATTCATAACATTTATATAACTAACATTACTTTGTTTTTTAGTCGTCGTGGTTAAGCCTTTTATACGACCAAGTAGTTTTCTTGTGACTGCAATATAACTATTACAAGACATTAAGTCCTATAAGTGTCAAACTCCAACTTTAATAATACTTAAAACTGAGTAGGAGTCTAGACCCAACTTTAATACAACTTATCCTACACCTAATAATATTACTTAAATTGAAAAAATGGACGCAAATAAAAAATATTGGAGACAAAAAAAAACGCAGTGGGACCTTCAAACGAAAAGTAAATAAATCTTTACAGATATTGAAAAGTACACCAAATAAGTACGTCCAAAATCTTCTGTAATCTATAGAAAAGAATGTATCATACTTTCAGTAAAAGGTTCTGTATAATTAATTGTGTAGATAATACTATCTTATTTATGAAAACTAACTTAGTTTTCTGAATTAAGGATTGATATAATATGATTATATTTTTAGTAGTAATATATTACTAAAATAAATAATATTATGAGTATGATATAATAAATGTAGACTAATACTAAGTAATATTGATATAAAACAGCTGATAGGGCTGATATTGATATAGAACAGCTGATAACACTAAAATTCCCGTCATGCGAAATCGAAAATTCTTTAAGGGAATTAGTAGTTTAATTATACGATTAAATTAAGCTTGTAGAAAGTTAGATGGGGTTATATAATTCATCGTAGAAATACTTTACCTATCTTAAAATCTAATAAAATTATTATGTTATAAGTTTAACCCTAAAGCTAGCCTAGAGCTAGTATTCTTACTTCTTAGAAGTGAAAATTTAATAGTGATTATAGTAACTGGTGATAGGGTAGTGTCAGAGCGGCCTTAAAGAACACAAGAACAAAGTGTCTTTGAAAAAAACTGAAATTGAACTGAACTGAAAAAATTGAAATTGAAAAAAAACTGAGATGCGTCTATGGACTATTTCTTAGTAAGTATAGGAGAATAAGTTTAGGTTAAAGTAAAATTACTCATTAGCCATATAATAAAGGCTATATTGTAATTTTAGTTAGGAAATATATATCTACTAGCTGACCAAGCGAACTTCGTACCGCCACTACTTATAAATGAAAAATTAGTTAAATAAACATTTTCCAGTGTACCAAATTGTGAATCTACACCATCCTCGAATCCCCTTGAACTCACACAAAAAAATTCATCAAAATCGGTCCAGCCGTCTAGGAGGAGTTCAGTGACATACACACGCACACAAGAAATATATATATTAAGATACACATAAAAAAAAAAAGTGATTATACACTAAAATAGTGTTTATACACCCTAGCTTGAGGAACCCTAATGTCTAAAACATGGCGTTTTCAATGGTCGTCACAAAAACCTTTACACGACATCTAGTTATTTTAACGTCGTATAGAGGTTGGACACTAACTAAAACATCATGGCCGGAAGTTTTGAATGAAGACTTATTTTGAAATTATTTAAATATAATGAATAAAACACAAAATCGCGGGGGGGGGGGGCATTAAAATATTCATAGTATTTTCATATATACTTTCTCGTAAAAATTAAGTTTCCAGTCGAAATCAACGCTACACAATATAATACAAACATAGAATAATTAATTTATAATAGAATTAGTTTTACTTACTTGCCTTCTAACCATACATTTTTAGGGTTCCGTACCCAAAGGGTACCAACGGGACCCTATTACTAAGCCTACGCTGTCCGTCCGTCCGTCCGTCCGTCTGTCAGCGGGCTGTATCTCGTAAACCGTAATAGATAGACAGATGAAATTTTCACATATTATGTATTTCTATTGCCGCTATAACAACAAATAATAAAAATTAAATTAAATTAAAAAAATTAAATTAAAATATTTCCATGGGTACATGGAGATATTTTTATTTAATTTTTTTTAACGGAACCCTAAAAGAGCGAGGTCCGACTCGCACTTGGCCGATTTTTTAGTTTATTATTTTTTTCACACGAGCACGTACGATTTCTTTTCAACTTCCACAAAAAACAGTCAATCGCATAACGCTATTACGACGTTTTAGTCACTTCACAACGTTAATATGACCATTATATAACTTAGCAAGTTATGTAAGAGTTATCTCGTAACGTCTATATAATCAAAACGTTCTATTCTGCAACGTCTACAGGACGTCTAAACGACGTAAATGGTCATCGTCGCGACCTTTATGTGACGATTAAACGACAAATGGTCTTATAACTGGGGCCATTTTCGCGTTTTGTAAACGTTATAATAACGTTTATACGACCTTTCTTTAGGACTAAAAGGTAATCAAAAAACGTTGTCACGACTTTTATACGACAACGAATTGTTACATGGGCACCAACTGATCTGTTCATCCATCATCAGCATCAGCAACTCACCAACGGCTCACTACGGAGCGCAGGTCTCTCAGAGAAGGGTTATAGACCTTAGTCCACCCCGCTGGCCCCCCGCTAATGGTGCGGCTCTAAACCACAAGTACGCACCAACCTACGACCGACTCCCTTTGTCCTCAGCCAAGCGGCTCATCAGGGGCCCAACTCTCAAAGCCTGGCAAGAAAGATATAGCACAGCAACAACTGGAGCCGTCACGAAATTATTCTTCCCTGAAATCCAAGAAGCTTTCAAGACTTTGAAAAAGATCACGCTAAATAATACTATGTCTCAGTTGTTCACGGGTCACGGTGGATTTAAAAGCTACCTTTTTAGATTTAAGCTTGCTCCCAGTCCATTGTGTGTTTGCGATGAGACTACCGTCGAAACATTAGAACACATACTCGTAGCATGTCCAAGGTTCGCGAACGAAAGGCTTGACTGTAAGCACAGGTTGGACAGGGACATTGAATCTAATAATATATGCGCGCTGGTCAAGGACGAAGATTGTCGGGACGCTTTCCTGGGCTACGCTGTTGAAGGGGTCAGGAAGGCGGCAAGGGCTAACGGTTCCACCATTTAGACATAGGTTAGGTTAGTTTCTAGTTCAGTTAGTTACCTAATTATAAAAAAAAAGTCAGACCTAAAGGTTGCTACATAATCGAAAGTAGCAGTATGTAAAATATTAATTTAAAAAAAAAAACCCCTGCTGGCCCAATGCGAACTGGCAGACTTCACACACTTTTGAGAACATTATGAAATGAAAATGAAATGAAATGAAAATATTCTTTATTGTACACCACAGGATTAACAGCTTACATGACTAATACATACATAAAAGAAAACACAGAGTACAGAGTACATTAT
Organism: Oeneis ivallda; assembly: GCA_029955525.1. Classification (NCBI taxonomy): domain Eukaryota; kingdom Metazoa; phylum Arthropoda; class Insecta; order Lepidoptera; family Nymphalidae; genus Oeneis; species Oeneis ivallda. The sequence continues at coordinate 19,443,958 of JARPMR010000008.1, forward strand.
GGTGAACTCTCAGGCATGCAGATTTCCTTACGATGTTTTCCTTCACCATTGAAGCATATGATATTTTTATTGTTTAAACGCACTTAAACTCCGAAGAGTCAGAGGTGCCCAGGATCGAACCTGCGACCCCCCTAATAGGAGACCGCAGTCCTAACCACTGGGCTATCACTGCTTACATTGATTCAAATGCTAGCCAAGCTCTAATAAAGATTTCCTCCTTCCAGTGTCACCACCAGTGGAAACACCATCAAAACAGACACAGGAAACTGAATCGAACGGCCTATTGGAGTTCTTCGACCGTATACTATGTCCTCGCAACATAGTGTTGCTGAGTGAGACCAGATGCAAAGCCAGTGACGTGTGGGAGGCTTTGGCAGATGTGCTGGTGTTTCTGCTGAGGAATGATTACTTGAGTGAGGACTCTTTGACGGAGCAATGCCTTGCCGTTTACAGACAGGATTGGCCTCAGGTATCCTTGATCATACTATTATTATAACCTAGCTGATGCCCGTGACTTCATCCGCGTTTATTTAGTTTCTAAAATCCCCCGGGAACTCTTTGATTTTCCGGGATAAAAAGTAGCCAATGTCATTCACCAGGTCCTCAACTATACCCATGCAAAAAATCACGTCGATCCGTATTCCGTTTCGTCGTATCCGTTGCGGCGTGATTAAAGGACAAACCAACAAACAAACACACTTTCGCAGTTATAATGTTAGTAAGGATGCGAAAGTGTGTTTGTTTTTTTTTGTTTGTCCTTCAATCACGCCGCAACAGAGCTACGGATCGACGTGATTTTTTGCATGGGTATAGTTGAGCACCTGGGGAATGACATAGGCTACTTTTTATCCCGGAAAATCGAAAGCTTCGCGATCGATTTTAAAAACTTAATCCACGCGGACGAAGTCGCGGGCATCAGCTAGTGACTAATAAATGCGAAAGTGTGTGGATTGTCCGTCAATCACGCAGCAGTTGAGCAACGGATCGAAGTGATTTTTTGCATGTGTGTATAGTTTAAGACTTGGAGAGTGACATAAGCTACCTTTTATTCCAGAAAAACAGGTTTTCCGCGGGATTTTTATAAATCTAAATCCACACGGATGAAGTGGCAAGCAAAGCTGAGTTGAGGTCTGTCAAGGGCTAACATGTCTTGAATAAAAAAAGTTTTTAAATGTGCTACGTTAGCAAACTCGTTTCGTCGTCCTTTACACCTTTAAAACACTTGGGGTAGAGCAAACAAGACGTGGAGTCGGGGTGTTTGTGTTTCGTTTAAAGGTTATATTCCATTGGTTAAGGAGGTCTTCAAAAAGTATTTAGATGGTGATGAAAATTGTTATTTTCAGAATATTCTGGAAAATCTGTCGACCTGTATGAAGTCAGTGTCATCGCGATGGTCCAGATCATCGACGGGCAAGTTCACATTGTTTTTAGACTTTTTAGCGGACTATTGCAACGATATGGACTATGATTTAGTCGAATAAAATATAAATATGTAGGTATTTCAAAGGACGCCCTATTTGGTTATTTGACTGTAGTCAAAATGTTGATATTCATTATTTATAATCGAAAATGTAAGAATAACAATTTTGTAAAAACAGAAAACTTTAAAGTTTCCTGTTACACAGAGAGAGCGCTAGTGAAGTGTGATGTCACAATTCAGCAGCTTCATACACACTGCATAGAAAATTTCGTTTTAGAAAGAGACAGATACAGTCACAGTAAAACAGCTTTTAATGCCGAGAAAAGATATTTCAAAACGAGAAATGGCATTGTGTTATAATATTTAAAAACTTTATTTTGAACAGATAAAAAAATATCAGTCAAAATATTCAAAAATTCATAATTATTTATTTCACGTAGGCCAAAGTGTGGCTTTTATGACATGACATGACTCTACTACCGGTTCGGAAAGCCGATTCTGCTGAGACGAGCCGGCAAAACTCAGCAGTTGCTCTTTTCAAAATAATCATTTTACAATAGTATTATGCAGCTATTTACATTATAATTTTTTTTATACTATCCTGTGGGCAGCTGGATGCCAAGCCGATTCATCCCATGCAACTTGTTAGAATAGAATATAATGTTTCCTCAATGAGGGGAAGTTCCAAAAATGCGCACTACAATTCAATACATGTTAAGACGGGCAGACAGATAGCAGCCCCATTCCCGCCGGTGGCACTCGTTCACGAGCATGACGCATGATCCAGTCGTTCATTCCAGTCAAATACCCATTCAGGTGGACGGCGTTTTATTTATTCCAGTATTTTTAAGACTCTGGATTTGATTGCACTGGAGTCTGTATACTATACTGCATCACAAGAGGTTCATTCATCATCATGATCAAGAGGTTCAGTAGACTATAGATTCTAGTCAGTCAATTACCTACATAAATCAACAGTAACGAATTTAAAATGAAGAATTTTTACGAAAAAAATTCAGCGAAGTTATCCTATGACATTTATAATTATAAGGTTAGTCACGCCACAAGTCTGTAGTTTGTTTGAAACTTCAATTAAACATCAGAATTGGTTTGTCCGCGTGAATTAAGTTTTTTTTACTACTGTCTAATTTGCCTTTATAAATTAATGTTGCCTGTGTTAATTCAGAGTATAAGCTACCTATCACCATTCCAAACAGCCAAATCAGTTTCGTCATTGTGGCTTGAAGGAGTAAAAAAACCATTCAAACTTTCACTTTTATAATAAGTTATAAGTAGTAGTTATAAATATTGTAGTGAACATTTTTATCAATTTTATCGTCCGTAAATAGATTGTAGAGCGAAAAAAATGAAAACATGACAAATAATAAAACATAGCAACACCAATTTGAATGTCTTATAACTGATAAGGAATTTTGAGAAAAATTTAGACTAGAGATTTTAGCAGTATTTTTCTATAATTAATAATTAACTATCTATTTTTGTCTGTTACACTCAGTTGCGGTATAGCGTGATGTGGCATTGACAAAGATGGTGCTGATTAAATTAAAAGAACCATTAATTTTCACTCTTGCCCGTTCCCGCGATGTAAAAGTTTAGACCATGGACGTAATAAACAAACATGACCGAGTTCTCGCAGCTGAAAAGCGAGCCGAGCGAGATAGTTAGTACAGAGGCCGTGTGTCCCTTTCTAACAGGGTGACAATAAGATTTTCGATATGAGACAAATTCAATCTTGCAATCTTCCTACTAATTAGTTTATTATAAACACAGTTTGTCCAGTCATAGTGAGTACATTGCTAGATATTATAATGACTGGTCATGTGTAGATAATGTGATAAATTCATCACTTTCTCTGGATATTAATCATAATAGCTGGCCAAAAGCACCCAAAGTAATAAATACAGCCCCACTTCCCCTCCCGTGCCTTATTCCGTTGCCGCACGATCGGTATATTTGGGTACCAAAATCTTAGGTTAGGTCAGGGTTGTACAGAAATATTCAGGTGTCTACTTGGCAGGGCACTTAGGTTCTATTGGTTTGAAATGAAAAATTAAAATAATGAAAATTGTAATAATAATAATAATAGATCCCACCGGGATCACCACCGGGATCACTCATTTAGCTCCTAAGTCAACCGATACTGCTGACCCAGCTAAGTACCGCCCCATCACATGTCTTACTACCATCTATAAGACATTGACATCCGTTCTGAGCCTTAAGATTTCCCGTCACGTAGACGAGAACAACATCATGTCTGGGGCTCAGAACGGATGTCGGGGCGGTGGTCGTGGTACTAAGGAGCTCCTTCTCATCGACTCCGTCGCGGGCCAACTGGTCAAACGCAATCGCTGGAATTTCTCTGCCGCCTGGATTGACTATAAAAAGGCATTCGACTCGGTGCCCCATTCATGGCTCTTGAGGGTCCTTGAGCTGTACAAAGTCGATAGTACAGTTCGAGACTTCCTCGGAGAGTGTATGGGGCAATGGAGTACGATCCTTTGTCTCCATGGCGAGCGGTTGGCGGCTGCGGGTGACCGGATCAAGATACGGCGGGGTATCTTCCAGGGCGATTGTCTGAGTCCATTATGGTTTTGTCTGTCGCTGAACCCTCTCAGCTCTTTGCTGGAGAGTTCAGGGACAGGCTTTCAGTTTCGGAGAGGAGGAACAAAAGTGCCTCACCTTCTCTACATGGATGACCTCAAGCTGCTAGCACCCAATGCCACCCGCCTGAGGGAGTTGCTGAATATCACCACTGAGTTTAGCAACTCCATCAGGATGGAGCTTGGACTAGACAAGTGTGCGGTCTTACATGTGGAGAGGGGACAGGTTACTCATTCGGCCGAGATCAATCTCGAGCCATCCAACATCAGGACCCTCTCTGAAACTGAGTCATACCGGTATCTGGGTATGTCACAATCCGTGGGGGTGAAGGAGGCGGACGTGAAACAGTCATTTTTCGAGGTCTTTTTTGGCCGCCTGACAAAAGTTTTTAAAAGCTATTTGTCGGGCGCCAATAAGGTCCGAGCATATAACGGCTGGGTCATGCCCGTTCTCATGTACACCTTTGGCGTACTCAGATGGACTCAGACCGAACTAGACGCACTGGATAGAAAAGTCCGCACGACTATGACTCTCTACCGCATGCACCACCCCAAATCGTCTGTTATGAGGATGTATATACCCCGAAAATGTGGTGGTCGAGGCGTATTAAGCGTCAAGACCATGCATAATCGGGAGATATCCAGCCTCAGAACCTACTTTGAGACGAAGAGGGAGTGTCCAATGCATAGAGATGTCATAGAATGTGATAAAGGACTCACTCCCCTATCTTTGGCCAAACTCGAGTGGCAGAAACCGGTGGTACTAAGCACCTCTGACCGGGAGACCGTATGGAAGGAGAGGGAGTTGCATGGACGCTTTTTTAAAGCTCTTAATGAGCCTCACGTAGATAAAAAAGCGTCCGTGCAATGGCTGCGCTTCGGTGACCTCTTTGGGGAAACCGAAGGTTTTGTGTGTGCAATACAAGATCAGGTGGTTAAGACGCGGAACTACCGAAAGTACATCCTGAAGGATGGCACTCACGACATCTGTCGAGCGTGTCGCCATCCCGGTGAGTCACTCAGGCATGTGCTCTCGGGATGTTCCGCTCTTGCTAACACTGAGTATCTGCACAGACACAACCAAGCGGCCAAAATCCTTCACCAAGAGCTTGCTCTGAAGTACGGTCTCCTGGATGAGAGAGTGCCGTACTATAGGTACACACCGGTGCCGGTACTTGAGCGTGACGGAGTCCGGCTCTATTGGGACCGGTCCATCATCACGGACAGGACGATTCTGGCGAATAAGCCTGACATCGTGCTGATGGACCGGGCACAGTCGAGGGTGTTTTTAGTGGACATCACCATCCCACATGACGAGAACCTCGTGAGAGCGGAGACAGAGAAAAAACGAAAGTATCTAGATCTGGCTCACGAGGTTACTGGCATGTGGCATGTGGAGTCCACTGAAACCATCCCAATCGTCATTTCTGCGAATGGGTTGATCCCAGTCAGCCTCGCTCACCATCTGAGGCGACTGGGGTTCCGTGGCAGTTCGCTCGCGGCCAAGATGCAGAAAGCGGTGTTGCTAGACTCGGCTAGGATGGTCCGTCGGTTTCTCAGCCTGTCGCCCTGACCCCCGGCCGTCTGGTCTCCCCTGCCGGGGCGTAATCCTCCGCCCGCTACAAGTATTTATTTATGTAATCTATATGTAAGTTTATTATATGTATATATTATATTTATGTTTATTATATTTCTACTTTGGCTTAATATATATTTATTTTGTACGCGGGTGTGAGAGTCGAAATAAATAATAATAGTACAAAAGTAAGGAGTAAGGAACCATCGTAATCGGCATCGGCATCGTACGTACTCGACCCATCACACAATACAAGAATTTAAAAATTCATGGTCAACATAGTTGTAGATTTAGCGTTCACGTTTTAACGGGTTGCCGCTCGAAAAAAAATAGACTAGATAAAAATTTATATTTTCTTTTTTGTTAAGGAATATATCTATCAAAATTAATGCAATTAAATACGGTGACTTGAAAATGTAAAAATAAAATAAAAATTCTTTTCAAAAAACCGACTTCTAACGCCACTACAAAGTATAAAAATAATTTTAGTTTGTCCACGTTTGTTGAAGTCGGGCGGGCCTAAAATACAAACTATGAAACCGATGCGCGACGCTACACAATATGAGAGACTCGTTTGTAGAAGTCGAGCGAGCAGCATCGCGAGTTAATAATTTTAGTTTGTCCACGTTTGTTGAAGTCGGGCGACTTCAACAAACGTGGACAAACTAAAATTATTTTTATACTTTGTAGTGGCGTTAGAAGTCGGTTTTTTGAAAAGAATTTTTATTTTAAGCTTTTAAGTGTAGTATCCTATGATTGAGGAGCTAGGACCTGGAACTCCATGATGTAGTCCATACTTGTTATCTACAATATCAATTCGTAATCGAAATTTCCTAAATCACCATAGTTTTAGGTGAGCAATATCTCTGCAGCATCAGGCTTGAGGATTTGAAGGTGAATATTTTTATGGGACCATTTCGCAAACATCCTCTGTTGATTAAAAAAAAAAATCACGCGAATCGGTCCAGTAATCCCGGAGAAATCGGTGGACATACATAGAAAAAAAAAAAAAAAAAAGATACCGGCCGAATTGAGAACTCCTCCTTTTTGGAAGTCGGTTAATTAAAAAATAAGTGTCTCAACTCAAGTGTCAAGAGTTTTTTGAGCCAAAAGGACTATGGGCGGAATCGTCCCCACCTATCAACAAGAATTAAATGTAGCGCAATTGATAGACCTTGGCAAGATGATATTTTTTTACTATGGCGACGATGCCCAAATGCATGGGGTTCTCATTGTATCTTACGTTCAAAAAAATATTTCGTTGACGTATTATTGATGACTAATTCCAAAATACCTACTCATTTATCTATTTATCTACTCCCATGCTATAAATCCTCTTTAATAGATTCTGAAACAGTTAGCTTATTGCCAACATTAAAACACCCAATGTCATAATAACCATTATATCATTCAAAAGTATGATATAATGTTGTACTGAATTTCATTATAACACACCTTTGTTTTTTTTCAATCCCTTCTGCAAAAAGGTTTCTCAACAGACAGCCACATTCTTACTGCTCGATGCGTGATAACTGTATGAATTTCAAAAAAGAACGTCTGACTGAATTTCAAAAATAGTACATTTAAAACACCTTATAGAGGAAAGTGTACCTTTTTAAAAACCCCGTAAAAAAAACCTGGGTTATTCTAATCTCCGCCCGTACGTTCGCCCGCTACAGTGTTATTTCTTGTTATTTCTTTTGTCATCGGTGTTTACTTTTATCTACAACCCCTGCTTGTTTACTGGACTGATTGATAGCTTTTCTATTGACCCTGGCACGATAAAGGACTTTTTGATAACTGGATTGGATACTGTGTAATATGGAAACAGGACGTCCGCGGCGGTGTATAATGTGTCCGCGATCTGTCTTGCGACAAAGGCGGCACATTCTACAAGAGGCGTTAGCTGAAACTGAACCTGAATTAGTTAACTATATTTCACAAAATAATTAATAGATACTGTTTTTGTAATAATACTTTGTAACAGAGTAGAAGTAGTTATTTTTACTGTTATATGATTTTTATACGATAAAATATAGAAAAAATAACAAAAATAAATCAATTTCAAACAAAAAAATTTTTTTTTTTTTTTTAGAAGAACCCCATCGATTTTGAAGCTGAAACCAACTATTTACGTCTATTTGGATCCAAATGAACATATTAACATAAATCCGGTGACTGTTGGAGGGTGGGGACGGGGTCCATACAAAATTGCCCATGGTCCTTTTTGATCAAAATCATTTTTTTAGGCTGGCAAGATGAAGGAACGAGCCTCCGTTATTACTATCCCTCTCGGCTCGGATTAGCCTCTGTGTAATGCGCAACAGGAAATATACTTTATCTACTTGCTATAAGGTTCATTGTCGTAAATACAAATTTTCCGAGCTATTACTCCTGTTTGTATATTAACTTCATGGTTTAGACGTAATATTTGTAGTTGCACCCTGAATATCACAGCCGTGAAATACAGAATGAGTAATAACTACTAAATTTCCACCACCATCATAGTCTATGATGCACCGTGCTATACCACACAGAGTGTAAAATATTTTAAGCATTTACCACAGACTAAAGAAAATAGATTGACATGTTCTCTTCTATAGCAAATTCAAAAAATATATAGCAAAGCGATTTTACTACTATTCCGATATGCAATAATTTGATGATCCTTGGAAATGTAGCGTAAAATCACTCGCGATTGTCTTGTGCAAAAGTTTACTAAGCGAGCAAGACTTTTAAACTAATTTATATAGTATAATTATTTAAAATGAGATCTGTTTTGTTTTTTTATCCTATAAACATAAACGCAAGAACTTATACCTATTTATTTCCTTTATTCTGTGACCTTTTCATGAAAACAGTCCTACAAATACCCTAAGTACATTTATTTTTTAAACTTTAATATTGCTTGTAATAAAGAAATGTAAAAATCGTTTGTATTAAATAATAGCAACTTTATTTGTAAATACTTTGTAATGATGTTGCATATTTTTAAATTATTTTATAGTAATTTGTTAATAATATCGTTACAGAAATCAGGTAAGTGACAGGCTGCAAAAAAATGGTTTCGACCATTCGCAACGAATTGATCGAAAACGTTACAGTAACTGCCATTTTTGTTAGAGCATAGATATTAATAATAAAAAGCGTAAAATATGGTAATTAAATTAAGGCCCTTTCTGCATTTATACGCGATATATTCGGCTTTTCAGAAAAGATTTGAATTTCACCTTTTCTTGGTTTAACCACCGAATACGTGGCGAATAAATGAGAAATGATTGGAAACAATAAAATAAATTGAATACATTATTTATGTTAACTTTTCTAAGTCTGTTAGTGAAAATAAAAAAAATATCTAGCATTTTTGTTCAGGGGAGGTTCTTTGGGTGCGTTTTACATAATTATAAAATGATCACCATAAAGTTGATATTATGTAGTGTAGTGTAATATCACAACTTAGCAATTGAACAGTTGGGAAACGCCTAAAATCGTTGGTATGTATTTATCTACGATTTTTTGTGAAAATGTGTCTGATCTAGTTGTGTTCTAAAGTGAGGTCTACGTTAGCCCGCTACCAGATGTTAGATTATATCGTCACTTACCATCAGGTAATCGCAGTCAAGGACTACCTTTTCGTCGAATAAAAAAAAGGTCAAACAACCTGAATTTTGTAAATTGTGAGTCCAATTTATTATAATGTATAATTTTATCCAGTTTTTGTTTCGTTTCGATTTCTGCCGACATGTTTGTGTCACATGTTAGTCGGTAACTATGTTAATTTTAAACGAATAAAAAATAACTTTGCTTCACAACTTTCGAAATTATTTGTTTGGCCTCAAGTTTCGGTTCGGCCTCTATTGCTAGAACTCTACATCAGACTATGGTAAGGCGCATACATACAACTTTTACATCGAACAAACTGTTTAGTCGAGTTGTGTACTTTTCGTGAATTCCACACAACTAAACTATAATCAAAAGCAAATCGATACGGCTTTTTGATTTTTTTGTCGAGCAACTATCGTGTTGATAGTTTGCGCACATTCTTTGATCGCAGTACATTCCTATAAACTTATGAAACACAACTAAATAGTTGTTTAACTAAAAGTTGTATGTTTGCGCTAGGCCTATGACCCACCGAAATTACGGCAATACAAATAGTTACCTACTTAGGAGATCAGCGAGGGAAAAGGTCATTATTATATCAAACTTGTATGATTCTAGCATAAAGATTGAAGAGGTAACAAAGTAAACGTAATAAAATGACACTTGTGTCTAGTTACGATTTCTGAACTGAACGATCGCTAAGCTGTGATAATATCGCCGATATAAAAAGTCTGTAATATTATTAAATTTTGAAGTCTTTAGGAAGTAGGTACTTAGGTAACAAAATATTTTATTCGTCAACTAGGTAGATATGTATTGATGTACGCTTTTTGTACTACCTATTTATTTTGTGCAATTAAACCAGGATTTAAATCAGCGTTGTTGTTTTCTTTCAAATACTTACTTAACCTTTATTAACACTATACCGACTGTGGTTTTTGTGGCACTAACTGCCGCACTGAGAGTCGCTAATCGTTACTTAACGACTTAATCTTGGATTTTAAAGTTTCATTCTCAGAAGTTAACGCTTTGTACATTAATGACAATTTAGTATCTAATAGATTTAATGACAGTTAATAAATTAAATAATATAATTTAATACATGCGGCTGAGTGCGGCAGTTAATCACTAGTCAACAATTAATTAAAATGATAATAATAAACCTTAACTTCCACTTACATGTTAATAGGAAAATTAAAATAAATGTCAGTCATGTCGGATTGTCGCTCTACCGGTATGCACCTTTATTTGTGCACACACTAATAATAATAATATCTCCTGCGTAGTTGGTTAGTCTCCCAAATCCCTACCTATTTGGTATCTGCGCATTTATTTTTCTACTAGCTGATGCCCGCGACTTCGTCCGCGTGGATTTAGTTTTTTAAATCCCTCGGGAACTCTGATTTTCCGGGATAAAAAGCCTATGAGGTCCTCAACCATACCCATGCAAAAAAATTTACGTCAATCCGTAGCTCTGTTGCGGCGGGATTGAAGGACAAACACACTTTCGCATTTATAATATTATTAGAATGATGGAACACCAATAAAAAACAAAAATCATTTTTAAAATGCAATATTATTAAGTATAGATTTGAGAATAACCACAACTTATAGTTAAGGCTGCTTAGCTTAGGTATTTTTTTATCAGGAATAATTTTTTAGCCAAGTGCTCAGTCTTTTCTTGATGTATAAGCCGTATGTGGGGTGAGTGGTCATGCCCTTATGACATTCACCTCTGTAAGCGGGATACCAATCTGAAAATAATGTACTAAACAAGAACCTGTCCCCCGATTGTCTAAAAGTTGCCGATCAAAATCTTATTCATTTCATGGCATTAGCGTCAAAATAAACCATAATTGCATTAAATTAGAGCTCAATTTCGTGTATGCATTCTCATACGTCTAGGTATGTACGATACGCTCCATGTTAGAATCGGTTGTACTGAATTTGTGACTTTAAATGAATACAGTCAAGGAATATTTTACTTTGACGTTAATGCCATGAAATGAATAAGATTTTGATCGGCAATTTTTTGACTGTCGCACCTCTGACCTCTTCAATCATTCTATAATTAACACTGGACTGGCTGTTACTATACAAAATATGACAGCATACAGCCCTTACGGTAGTAAATATAACATGTCTCTGCCTACGTCGGAACTTACGCACCTAAATAAATACTGAGTGCTAAAATCAACCCTCCCTTTAATTTATTCTGTATTTTTTTTTAAGTGAATAGTTTCTGTAAAAAATGGTAGTGATACAATAAAACAGACTGACTAGAAAAAATTATGAGTAGGCAGTAGTTTCATTTTGTTAATAGGAATCCATAAAAATGGATTTTATGGTTTACAGAAAATTACGTTTACGTTTAATTTTTATTTCATAGTTTTTACTTTTTACATTTCCCGCTCAATATGAACTGAAAATCAAAATAAAAATAAATTCGATGCTTACCGTATCCTGAAAAAGTAATTAGGTAAAGGATTATTATGGTATATTGAGAGCAATTTTTACGATACGTTTTACAATAAGGCCGGCCGCAATCCGCAAATTAGATAACAGCAATTTTTGTCAGAAAAAAATCGTAGAATCTAAAGAGGATAGAGAGCAGATAATATAATAATAATAACGATTTTTATATAGGAGTTTCAAACATTTTGTTTTATGTGATCGAAGGTTTCATAGGACTTAATTTTTTTTAATAGATCCCTCGTAATTTTGCCGAACCGTAGGTTTTCGTCCGCTTCTAACGCTCGCCGAATGCATGAAACAAAGTTTTCTGATGCAAAATTTTTGATAGGAGTTGGCCCATATTGGTTTTTAGGGTTTTTTTCTGTATACTTAAATATACTAGCGCTTGACTGCGATCACACCTGATGGTAAGTGATGATGCAGCCTAAGATGAGCGCGCTTTTCTAGAAAAGTCCAGCCTCAGCTGGTCTTTAAGCTTCGATGGCTCAACTCTATGCCTATACCTACCTACCTACCTATAACTAGATAATGCACGACGTCGTAGCCTTGGCGGTATTGTAGTTCTTATTACCTACCTACTATTGGGTACATACTCACTCTTTTTATTGTGTATGCAGTTAGCAAGTTCTAAGTAGCACATGTTGTCAAACGTCTTGTGCTGGTATTTGTACGGTTGAAGCCTCCTGTACGCACCCGGAATAAGGCGCATGCCGCATACTGGGCCGTAACTGAAATGTTTAGGATACCTACTGAATCTGAATTAGGTAGGAACGTTCCTAATATCGTACTGAAGTGGCGAATTATATCACACTTCACACTATCATATCACACTTCACCCTATCATCACATCACACTAATATTATAAAGGCGAAAGTTTGTGTATCTGTGTGTATGTTTGTTACTCTTTCACGCATAAACTACTGAACGGATTTGGCTGAAATTTGAAATGGAGATAGCTCATACCCAGGGTTAACACATAGGCTAAAATTTATCTCGGAAAAGTAAGGAGTTCCCGCGGGAATCAAAAACCTTAATCCACGCGGACGAAGTCGCGGGCATCGTCTAGTAGGGTATAATAGTTCTATTTCGTTCTTTACATCACAATAGCATAAAAATACTATTTATACCAGTAAGTACATATATTTTTATATGATATGGTGATGTAAAGAACAAAAAGTATCTATATAAGTACATAATTATTATTATGTAGTTATTAATTACATAAAAAATATTTAAAACTGCCATTATATTCGGGTGATCTATTATAAGCACAAACATAAAGGTATAAAGGTTTGTGATTATAAATAAGTAAACGCCGCCATTTGTGTATTACACATGGAAGTAGGAACAAGGCGCACACAAAGACGCGCGCACGCACTCCACGTAAGTCGCAACCATCAGCACCTGTAGATCAGCACATCAGTAGAGGGGAATATTAGGGTGGAACCACATTTGTGAGGATCGATTCGGATTTTGCCTATACAAAACTGTCATTTTCCATACATTCGTGTTCGCATCGAAAAGCCGATTTGATCCGTACACGTTTCTATGGAATTTGACAGTTTTGTATGGGCGAAATCCGAAACGATCCTCACAAATGTGGTTCCACCCTTAGTCTAGTTCATCAAAGCTTAAAAAATAGTTTAACTTCGAAGATGTCATCGTTTTAACCTTGTTTTAACCTATAAAATCTATATGTATAAAAATGTAGATACCTTTTGTATAATTTTTATATTTATGATATGCCCTTTTTGCATGTTTTCTTCAACGGTGAAGGAAAACATCGTGAGGAAACCTGCACACCTGAGAGTTCTTCATAATGTTCTCAAAAGTCTGCCAATTTGCATGAGGCCAGCGTGGTGGACTACGGCCTATAACCCTTCTCTGAGAGAAGACCTGCGCTCAGGAGGTACTGAGCCGTGGATGGGTTGCTGCTGATAATGATAATAATATATTAATTTAAAGTGCAGATGTGCATTTTAATTGGCGATACTGCCTGAGTATCCCCACGAACACATCTCAACACAAAGTGACTGCACCTTTACTCACTCCCGATAGATTTCTATGCATATTTGATTGCATTCCCTGTGTAGCGTTGAGCCATTGTTTAAGATGAACCGCGTTGGATGTTTGGTCGAACCTTTTCTGTAAATAAACACCGAAAAAACAAGTTAATTTAGAGCTAGGTATTAATATTAGTTCATACAGCAAGTTGTGGGTAGAAACAAATCAGAGAGGCGCATAAATACAAAACACCACTGCACGCGTCAGTCAGTCCGCAGTCGTGTACCGACCGCCGACATGGCAGCACGTGAGGGTGTGTGTGTTATCTACGTATAGTAGATATACGAGTACTCTACAATTAATAACACGTAAATAGGTAGCTATTGCCTGCGACTTTGACCGCGTGAAGTTAGGTTATAAAACAAATACCAATCCTTTGTTTTTCGGGAATCACAGGAGCCATAGATCGGGTAGCTTTTTTGTTTAATAGGTACTCTTAGCTTAAGTGGCATGAAATAAAAATAAATAAACTTGAATTAAAAACAAACGCAAGCACGCACACAACGATCGCACAGAAATCGTGCGAACACACACAGACATATTATCTGAACTAGTGATGTGCCGGATATCCGTATCCACGGATATCCGAGGGAGAAGAAAGATACGTATCCGTATCCGTTACTTTTTGCGGATCTTTTTACACTAAGATAGTCCTTTGTAGTGTACATTTTTATTTTATTTTTTTAGCATATGTACATCACTATGTGCCAGATATCCGCATCAGTATCCGCGGATATACATTTTTAACGATCCGGCACATCACTAATCTAGACATAGGTACCTACCTACAAACAAATATTTCCATAATAAGTCCTTGTAATCTCCCAAATCCCATCGAAGCTTACCTATAATACACCCAGTCACCATTATCCCAGTATGGTTCGTAGTATTTATCAACTTTCAATTTATGGTCGATTCCTTGGGCTCGCGGGGCTTCAAGAGATGGAGGTGGAGATTTAAAATTAAATAATATGCTTATTAAATTAATTACATTTTTATTTTCTCCACGTTTGAATAGATAAAAAGCCCCAATAGCCTAACGGTTAAAGGTGAGAACTGAAAACCGAAAGGAGATGGTTAGATTCCCACCCGTTGCACTATTGGCGTACGCATTCCTAACACAAGCTTTACCTACGCTGCGCTTTGGAGGTAAGAGGAGAATATTAGTCAAAATTCAGCTTATCTGTATGTAACATATACATATATACAAGACTGCTAAAATCTTTTCCTTTTACCTTTGCCGTAGTAAAAAAAGAAGTGATAATATTATACTTATCTTCGAATAATTTTGAGGGTGATGTTATTTGCATGTAGCGGTGTTGTTCCATTTATCGATTTCGTATTCAAGCTCAATATATTCCAACATGATATTGCATCTACAAAATAATTTAATATAAAAAAATATTTTTTAAAAACCGACTTCAAACGCCCGCGTCACTACTTATTTTGACACGTTGTTGTTGATTTTTTTAAAACCGCTCGACCGATTTCGATAAAATTTAAATGGGACCACCTGGGAAGTTTTTCAAATAAAAAAGAATTTTCCAAATCGGTTCAGGCGTTTTCGAGTAACCGGTGAACATACATAAAAAAAGATTCCGACGAATTGAGAACTTTTTTCAAGTCGGTTAAAAATACTTACTTATAAAGGTCTCTATAATTCTAAAGAAGCGTTGTGAGGATGGATGGATGGATGTTTGTTTGTTTGTTAGTTAGGTACTCCTTCACGCAGTGCAACGAATGAACCGATTCGGCTGGGAATGGATAGCTCATACCCAGGATTAACACAGGCTACATTTTATCCTTGAAAATTCCCGCGAAATAGTTCAACCTTAATCCACGCGGACGAAGTCGAGGGCATCATCTAGTAATAGGTACATAAAAAATTTCTAACTTACAGGAAACTGAAAATAGAATATTATTTAAAAAGCCTTCACTCATACTTCTGGATTGGTAACTGATTAAAAATTGAATTTACACGGTCAATAAAATTAATCATGATTACTTATTATTATTATTTACAGTGAAATGAATTTTTCACGATTTTTTCTCTTCGTAGCTGGTTCTTGCGACTTCGTTTGCATGGAGCCCAACTTTGGAAACCCATAATAATTTATACTTAACAAAATATTTAACGTTTTAAGTAGGTACCGTATAAGTAGGTACATGAAGGTAGATGTTTGTTTTCCTTCACCGTTAGAGCATGTGACAAGCATGTGACATTTAATTTCTTAAACGCACTTAACTTCGAAAGTCAGAGGTGCGTAGGTACCTACCCCGGATCGAACTTGCGATCCCCCGAATAGGAGACCACAGTCCTAACCACTAGGCTATCACTGCTTCTGTAGGGAGGTACAACTTTATACTTCCAATTTCGCTGAAAGATTGGCGAGAAATTAATTTAGGGGTGAGTCTTTAGGAGTGGCTGGAATCACATCTGTGCGCAATTTGTCCTTAAGAATTTGTCATTTTTCATGACAGTTTAGTATGGACAAAATGCGAATCGATGCGCACAGATGTGAATTCAGCCTTAGATTAGAGTTACTAAATATCTAAGAACTAGGTAGGTACTTTCTAATTTAGGCGAAGGCTAAATAGGGCTCGTTTCTGGACACGCGGCGCGTGGTGCGTCGCAACGCGCCGGTCGCCGAAGCTTACTATGCCAGCAGAACGCTTCTGCGTAAACGCTCTCATACTACATACGCTCTCATACCATATTATGTTTGAGTTTACCGCGCGACGCGACGAACCACCTTTAAAAATCGTGTCGAGAAATGAGCCCGGCATAAAGTAATAACTTTGTAGGTAGGTACAGCGTGGAGGTACGAGATACCAATCTTAGATCATAAGATAAGTAGATCATTTGACCTTTTGGAACGTAATTCCTTATCGCGCGGTGCGGAAGGGGGCTAGACGGATCGACACTTTCTTGAAACCGACACTTTTTTGAATGTGAATTTGGCATTGTGTTCAACCTTGTGGTTTCGACAGTCGTTGAACAGTTAAAAGTCGATGGTTCGAATGCCAGCTCGACACACTGAATTTTCTATTTTAAATAATTTCTACATATGGAATTTTTCCCTAATTTTTTATAACTTATTTTTAAGTTATAAAAAATTAGGGAAAGGTTCCACAATATGTAGAAATTGTTTAAAATAAAATTGAAAATGGAAAATTCGGTCGAGCTGGGATTCGAACCATCGACCTTTGGCTGTTTGGCGACTGTGGAAACCACAAGGCTACGGAGATCTAATATTGTAGTGTGAAAATGTTGAACACAATGCCAAATTAATTAATCTATTATGACTTAGGCGTGTCAAAATATTTGTAGCGATAGTGAATTATCGCTACTCACTATAATTTACTTATCTTATCGCAAGTCAATAATTACTTATCTTATCGTTTTTCACTAATTTCTTATCTTATCGCTAATCAATAGTTACTTGTCTTATCGCTTATCGCTAAACACATCTTATCACTTATCACTAGTTACTTATAGCTTATTACTTATCTTATCGTTTATCACTAATTTCTTATCTTACCGCTTATAACTAATTACTTATCTTATTGCTTATCACTAATTACTTATGTTATCGCTAATTAACATATTATCTTATCACTAATTACTTATCGTATCGCTTATTACTAATACCGTTTATCATTAATTACTTATCTTATAGCTCATCACTAATTACTTATCCCACCGTTTATCATTAATTTCTTATCTTATCGCTAATCACTAATTATTTTACTAATCGCTAATTACTAATAACATATCTTATCACTAATTACTTATCTTATCGTTTATCACTAATTACTTATCTAATCGTTTATGACTAATCACTTATCGCTTATCACTAATAACTTATCTTATCGCTAATTACTAATTACTAATTTCATATCTTATCACAAATTACTTATAGTTTAGCACTTTAATTATCTAATCATTTATGACTAATTACTTATCGCTTATCACTAAATATCTTATCGCTAATTACTAATTACATATCTTATCACAAATTACTTATAGTTTATCACTAATTAGTGTGGTGAGGCAGGGGGCGAGGGGATTGAATAATAACACGCGTGCGGACTCGTCTAAGTGTATTTAATGACTGTTCGTACAAATGCATCTTACTTACTACTACAATCGCTAATCAATAATTTCTTATCTTATCGCTAATCAATAATTTCTTATCTTATCGCTAATCAATAATTTCTTATCTTATCGCTAATCAATAATTTCTTATCTAATCGCTTATCACTAATTATTTTACTAATCACTAATTACTAATAACATATCTTATCACTAATTACTTATCTATCGTTTATCACTAATTATGTACTTATCTTATCGCTTATCAATAGTTACTTATCTTATAGCTTATCACTAATAACTTAACTAATCGCTATTTACTAAACATATCTTATCACAAATTTTTTATCTTATCACTTATTAGTTATCTTATCGTTTAGCACTAATTTCTTATCTTACCGCTTATCACTAATTACTTATGTTATCGCTAATTAACATATTATCTTATCACTAATTACTTATCGTATCGCTTATTACTAATAACTTAACTAATCGCTATTTACTAAACATATCTTATCACAAATTTTTTATCTTATCGCTTATCACTAATTACTTATCTTATCGCTTATCACTAATTACTTATCGCTTATCACTAATTACTTATCGCTTATTACTAATTACCTACTTACTTTTACTAATTACTATCTTATCGCTTATCACTAATTATTTTACTAATCGCTAATTACTAATAACATATCTTATCACTAATTACTTATCTTATCGTTTATCACTAATTACTAATCTAATCGTTTATGACTAATTACTTATCGCTTATCACTAATAACTTATCGCTAATTACTAATTTCATATCTTATCACAAATTACTTATAGTTTAGCACTTTAATTATCTAATCATTTATAACTAATTACTTATCGCTTATCACTTAACATCTTATCGCTAATTACTAATTACATATCTTATCACAAATTACTTATAGTTTATCACTAATTTCTTATCTTATCGCTAATCAGTAATAACTTATCGCTTATCACTAATTACTATCACTAATTTCTTATTTTATCGCTTATCACTAATTTCTTTACTAATCGCAAAGTATTACATATTATCGATAATAATTACATCTCTTATCGCTTACCACTAATTACTTATCTTATCGCTAATCAATAATTACTTACCTTATTGCATATCAATAATTACTTATCTTATCGCTAATTACTCAAAACATATCTTATCACAAATCACTAATGAGACCAGACGAGACCAGATGAGACCAGACGAGACCAGACGAGACCAGACGAGGACAAGACCAGAAGAGATAAGACGAGACCAGACCAGACCAGACCAGACGAGACCAGATGAGACCAGGTCAGACTAGACGAGACTAGACGAGACCAGACAAGACCAGACGAGACGAGACCAGACAGGACCAGACGAAATAGGACCAGACTAGACCAGACTAGACCAGACGAGACCAGACCAGACCAGACGATAAGAGACCAGATGAGACCATACGAGTCCATAGGAGTCCATACGAGACCATACGAGTCCATACGAGTCCATACGAGACCATACGAGACCAGACGAGATCAGACAAGACCAGACCAGACCAGACCAGACCAGACCAGACCAGACAAGACCAGACAAGACCAGAAAAGACCAGACAAGACCAGACAAGACCAGACAAGACCAGAAAAGACAAGACCAGACAAGACAAGACAAGACCAGACAAGGCCCAGACCAGACAAGACCAGACGAGACCAGGCGAGGCCCGACGCGACGCAGCAGACAGGTGACACCGCAGACAGGTGGCGCGCAGTGGCACCGTGGCTGGCACTGCGACAGGTCCCTGCGAGCTCAACAGCGCAATGGCAGGTGAGGCGCAGATTCGCCGTGGCCGGCACTGCGTCACGACTCTGCGTGTTCGGCAGGTGAGGCGCAGACGCTAGACGTAGCCGTCGCTGCGACGAGCTAAACGCGCTCGGCAGTGCACCGGCAGGTGAGGCGGAGACGCGCTGTGGCCGGAGCTGCGAGACGCCTCTGCGTGCTCGGCAGCGCAGCAGGTGAGGTGCAGACGCACAGTGGCCAGCGCTGCGCCATGTTCCAACGCGCACGTCGGCACGGCACGGCAGCCCACCTTTAGGTGAGAGGCAGACGCTCCGTAAACGGCGCTGCGCTGTGCTCCAACGCGCACGGCAGCGCACAGACACGCCTCTGCGTGCTCAGTGTCAAGGACAATATAAATGTAATTGATAATGATCTCTGTGGTTAGTAATGTTATGTGCTCATGTTATAGCATCTATGTTGATAGCTCACATTCTTGTATCTTTGGTATTGTACTTTGTAGTTGTTTTTATAATAAGATATTAATGATTCCAATAAATAATAATTCAATATGTATTAGGTTTAATTATAATAAGTAACAACCCAATTACATGGTGCCGAAACCCGTATCAGGGCGAAAAGAAATATAATGGAGTAAAACTAAAGAGAAGACTGTTCCAAGCTGTGGTTCCAAGTGCAAGTCGTAAATTCCAAAAATGGCGGAATCACAATCCAGTTGCATAAAACCACCAAAACACTTAGTGGTGTCCTCGGAGAATGCATATACAGCCTGGAAATCGTGGTACCAGCAGTTTCAGTGGTATGCCACGGCGTCAAACCTAGATGCGAAAAAACCCGCAGTTCAAGTGGCCATATTTATGTCATGCATTGGACCAGACGCCGCAGTGATATACAACACTTTTAATTTGTCAGAAACGGAGGCAAATTCGCTAGTGACTGTAACAGAACGATTCATCAACCACTTCACTCCACAAATTAACGAGACATATGAACGATATACTTTTAATTCAATTGTACAACAGGAAGGTCAAACTTTCGACGAGTTCTTAACTAAACTTAAAAGCAAAGTAAGAACGTGTGGATATGGTGCATTAGAAGAAAGCGTTATACGTGACCGCATAGTGTTGGGAACATTAAGCGATACAGTAAGAGAGAAATTACTCGCAGAACCCAAACTCAACCTACAAAGAACAATTGATATCTGTCGCTCAGTGGAACAAGCTAAGAATCAAGTCAAAACAATGAAACAAACTCCAACGGTAGAAGCTATTACATATAATTCTAAAAATAAAAGAATAGTAACAAAAAAAGCTATAGAAAAAGAATTATTTAAATGTGGACGGTGTGACACTAAACATGGACCACGAGCTTGCCCAGCCTTTGGAAAAGTCTGTAGATTGTGTAAGAAGAGGAACCACTTCCCAAAGTGCTGCAAAGCTCAAAAGGTTAACACAGTAACAGCACAAGATAGTGAAGCTAGTTCAGATGAAGATAGTTACTCCGACTTGTTTGTAGCTGCATTAGAGAAAAATAGTGATGTTGACACAGAAGACTGGTATGAAAAGGCATTGCTATCAGGTAAGATAACATTAAAATTTAAACTAGACTCTGGTAGCCAATGCAATGTCATTACTCGAGCGATAATTGACAAAATGAAGGAAAAAATTAAACCATCATCAACAAGATTTCTCACATCATTTTCTAATCATAAGATGTTGGTGCTTGGTGAAGCAAATATTGAGACTCAAATTAAGGGCATAAAACTAGATGTAAAATACATGATTGTTGAAAATAATGTCAGTCCAATATTAGGCAAAGCAACATGTATTAAATTTGGCCTCATCAAAAGATTGGATTTGTTGTCAGCTGAGGATGATCTCTATGATGGCATAGGATGTCTGAAACAATTCCAGTATGATATTGATCTTATAGAGGATCCTAAATTGCCCATATGTCCAGCTAGAAAAATACCACATACACTTAGAGAACAAGTTAAAAATGAATTAGATAGCATGGTCGCTCAGAAAATAATAATACCAGTTACTAAACCAACACCAGCAGTATCTCCTATGGTAGTTGTCAGGAAGAATAATAAAATAAGACTGTGTATAGACCCATCAGCTATTAATAAAAATCTTAAAAGAAGACATTACCCGTTAAATACAATTGAAGAGATAGCAGCACGAATCAATGGATCTAAATGGTTTACATTATTAGACTGCAAAAAGGGGTTCTGGCAACTCAAAGTTACCCCTCGCACTTCAGAATACTTAACATTTAGCACACCATTTGGAAGGTACTCTTGCCTTAGAATGCCATTTGGACTTGCTTCAGCCCCAGAAGTGTTTCAACAAGTTATGAGTTCATTACTAGCAGATATTAAGAATGTAGAAGTATCTATGGATGATGTACTCATACATGCCTCAACAAAAGAAGAGTTAGAAAACCTAACAAAACAGGTATTTCAAAAATATAGAAGCTCGGGTCTAAAACTAAATAAAGAAAAATGTGTATTCAAGGTACAGACAGTTAAGTTTTTGGGACATATTGTCAGCAGTGATGGACTCAAGCCAGATCCAGAAAAGTTAGAAACTATTAATAAAATTAAGAGGCCAGAAAATGTAAAGGAGCTGCAAAGATTTCTAGGCTTGATCACTTACCTATCTAAATTCATAAAAAATATGGCTGACATGACAAGTCCACTACGAATGCTTTTGCAGAAGAATGTAGACTGGTTCTGGGATGTGGATCAAGAAAATGCATTCATAAAGTTAAAAAAAGTACTGCAGAAACCACCTGTTTTAGGTTATTATGATCCCAAACTTCCAATTATATTGTCTGTGGATGCAAGCAGCTATGCATGTGGGGGAGTAATGCTACAAGACAATAAACCAATAGCCTACTGTGCCAAATCATTTACTAAAACGGAACAAGGATACAGCCAGTTGGAGAAAGAAGCAAATGCTATATTAGTAGCCTGCAAAAAGTTTCACCACTACATATGGGGCTGTATAGACCTAACTATAGAATCAGACCATAAGCCATTAGAAACTATTTTCAAAAAACCACTCATGGAGGCTCCACCCAGGCTTCAACGAATTTTGTACCAGATTTTACCCTACAACCCTAGAATTACATATAAAAAAGGGAAGGAAATGTATGTGGCAGATACACTAAGTAGAGACTGCCAAGACTTGAGTGCTGAAGAATTGGATAATGGCCTACAAATATGCATAGTGATTCCATTTTCTAATCAACGCCAAAAAGAACTGAAAAAAGAAATACAAAATAATAAGGAACTAAAAGAGTTGAAACAAATTATTTTAAAAGGTTGGCCGAGTAGCATTCATGAACTAGAAAGTCAAATTAAAAAATATTGGTATTATAGAGAAACACTTAGTGTCCACAATGACATAATTTTCAAAAATGATAGAGTGTTAGTACCAAAAGCAATAGTGCCATTAGTAATGAAAAATTGCCATCTGAGCCATAAAGGTATACAAGGTACGCTTAGACTGGCAAGAGATAGTGTATTCTGGCCAGATATGACCAAAGATTTGACAGAGTATGTAAAAAACTGTAGAGTTTGTAATAAATTACAAAGAGATAATGCAATGGAACCTATCTTAATTCAAAAAGTTCCTAAATTACCATGGAGCATAGTTGCTTCAGATCTCTTTCATTTAAAAGGGAAAGACTACATATTAATTGCAGATTCCTATTCGGGGTATTTTGATTTTAAAGAACTGACCGCTATAAATAGCAATTCAGTCATTAAAGAGTTAAAGGCATGGTTTGCTACCTTTGGAATACCGGAGATATTACAATCTGACGGAGGCAGACAGTATGACTGTGATGAATTTCGCAAATTTGCAAATGAATGGAATTTTGCACATCGAATATCCAGCCCCCATTTTCCCAGGTTAGCAGAGCGGTATGTGCAAGAAGCAAAGAACTTACTGAGGAAGTGTATTGAAGAACAGTCAGATGTGCAGCTAGCACTCCTACATCACAGAAACACACCACGCCCTGAACTTGGATCACCAGCTCAAAGGCTAATGAATCGTAGAACAAGAACATTACTGACAATTAATGAAAAACTGTTAAAACCAAAAATTATAAGGAAAGTATCAGACAATATAGGAAAAAATAAGGAAATGGAAAAACTACATGGAGATAAAGGTAAAAAAGAGATGACTAAATATAGACCAGGGCAAACTGTGTTGGTAAGAGAGAGTCACAAGCAATGGATGCCAGCCAAAATCATATCACAATCGGCAGAAGGGCCACGCTCTTATATTGTGAAGACACAAGATGGAAACAGAATCCTTCGGAGAAATGCGTGGCACTTGAAAAAGTACAGTGGTAAAGAATATTATGAACCTGAGGAGAATGACTTGGTGCTCTGGGATGTTCCAGCAGACTATGGGGGTGAAGATGAATCCACCCAGAAAGAGAGCCCGGGGACTGAGC
The DNA here is from genome assembly GCA_029955525.1 of Oeneis ivallda. Lineage (NCBI taxonomy): Eukaryota > Metazoa > Arthropoda > Insecta > Lepidoptera > Nymphalidae > Oeneis > Oeneis ivallda. The sequence goes on from JARPMR010000008.1 coordinate 19,468,090, forward strand.
CATTGGAGTGTACAGAGACGCCAACCACTACCAGAAGTGGAAGAGTAGTAAGGCTACCTGTCCAATGTAATATCACACATTAATTAAATCCAGTTACATGTAAAATGTACCTACGTCACACTAGAAGGCGCTGTCGCCTTCTGTATCGCGGTAGTGTATAAGACTGGCTGCCACTATACCTTCCATACTATTTTTCAAATAAATGCTCATACGTTCGGGGTTGATGCTTATCATTTTCCCACGGCATTTCTGGATCCTGAACAAGGTCCTTCTCAGTCGGAGCGTTTTTTGGCCAATTTTGGTACATTTGTCTATAGATAATTCAATAGTTCCAGTTAGCTGTGGTGACTTAAAGTGACAGCTGTCAAGTTGACATTGCTAAATCAGTGACAGTGACAACTGACATGTGAAAGAAGACTACGGTGACAAGATCTGGTGGCGCTACCTGGTGGAGATATCAGACAACTAGCTGAGGACAACAACAAAGTGGTAAAGTGCAACAAAACTGTGAGTACGCTAATTTAAACTCTATAACCAGTGAAAAATAAACTTAGAAAATAGTGCATGAATCGAGGACTTGTAAAATTTCAAAGTGTTAGTTAGGACTTAGAATAATTTACTTAAAAACGACAAGACGAGGAATCTATGTCCAAAGGAGACTGTCCACTTTGTATGGAGGTTTTGGCTTAGACTGGACAGACACTGAGAATAATAATTTTATGTTAAGTTAGTAGCATTAACCAGTAGGAATTAGAAAAATAATAAAGTTTTGTGTCCAGGTGTTCCTAATTTGTTTTTTGTGAAGTTTCAAATAAAGGTTTTTGAAATAAAATATCATTTGTTTTTTGTTATTTTTTTTATTAATCGAATCATATGTTAATAAGATGTTATCTAAAAACTGGGCAGGTGGATTTATTGAACACTTACCACTTGGGGTGCAATCCAGTGTCCTATTAAGGACATAACCTCTATAAGTTCGAGGCTATGCCTTCTCCTTTGATTCACGTCGGTACCACAATTAATACATCTCAATTCCAATGCATCGGAAGTACCTTCCATTTACCTCCACGACTGGTTCCGTGTTCAGTCCGAGGTCAACATTAGGGCTTCGATCAGTACCGGTAGGAATGCCAGGGTCGTCTAAATAGCTTCATCAGTGTCCATTATTATTAGCAAAGGTCGACATAGAAAAACGGGAAGCAACAAAAGTAACTATAATCACTAAAAACACAACAAATAACAAAGTGAACTGCGAATGTACCATGTAGTTTGTAGCACAGGTTTGTAGTTTTACCGCGGAATGGAATAAAAACAAAATGACAAGTGACAAGACAAAGTCTATAGTCTATGAACTGTTACGTCAAGGGTTGCCATAAAAGACATTTTCGGTAAAAAATGAAATCGATTAAATCGATAATCGAAGCTATTACAATAATTACTAAAAGTGCAATAATTACATTATTTCCTTGCTTAAATATATATATATATATATATATATATATATATATATATATATATATATATATATATAATGTACCTTTTAATTATTGCAATTCTGTGATTTTTCACCATAGTTAGATGACATTTACTTTAATTATAGGCCGTTTATAGATAACTTTTCTTTTTTTTATTCGATTTAAAAATACTTCAAATCGATTATTTGTTAATAATTAATTGTTTTTTTAGGCTGGCAACGTGACGTTTTAGCGGAAATAAACCGGAACTAAATCATTAATGAATTAAATACTTATTAAATAAAGTTTTTATCGGCTTATATTGATACAACTGAAAATCACAAATAATCATGATTTAATTTATAATAATTTTTGGTATAATTGTTTTTCTGCATGAATTCTGTTCACGCCAAGCCAATAATGGACAGTTCCCTTTACCTTGATATTTAACACTTCAAACACTTAGAAAAAAGTTGGGACTTAGAAAATATTTTGGACTTAGAAAATATTTCACTTCAAACACTTAGAAAAAAGTTGAAAATATTTTGAACATAGAAAATATTTTGGAGATAGAAAATATTTTGGAGATAGAAAATATTTTGGACTTAGAAAATATTTGGAGATATAAAATATTTTGGATTTAGAATATTCTTAATAAAAGTCTACGAGTATTTGAAATAGTGAATCGATCTTCTTGAAAAATACAAACATGGAAGCCGAATTAAAAATTATGATTGATTTGAAAAATCAAATAGAAAAAGGACGGATTAATTTTAAAAAATCCCCTAAAGACAGAATTACAGAGTCGTACGTCTTGGCGAGATTAGAAGGATTAGAGGATATAATCAAACGTTTTTCTAACAGACATGAGAGCATAATTTCCAGTTATGACAGTGATGATTTAGAAGAAAGTGATTACTTTAAAGATGATGTCTTCAATATTGGTTACGAAACTTACTTAGTATATAAGAGCGAGTTAAAAACTTCGTTGAATTCCCAAAGTAGAGCCATTACAAATCTAGATGCTTCTTCATCTAACACACATAATCATTCACTTGTTCGGTTACCTAAAATTTGTATACCGGTATTTAGCGGCAATTATGCGGAGTGGTCGTCATTTAAAGATCTATTTATTTCTTTAATACATAATAACCCTGCTTTAGATGACGTCCAACGCTTACATTATTTAAAAACTCAACTTAAAGGGGAAGCCGAACAGTTAATAAAGCATATTCCTATTACTCAAGCTAATTATGTTAAATGTTGGGACTTATTGCAGAGTAGGTATAATAATAAACGGTTTATGTCAAATTGCATCCTTAAACGGCTATTTAATCAGAAAATGATGAATAGTGAATCCTCTAGTGGTATCAAAGATCTCCTAGACACTACGTCAGACTGTATTCACGAATTGTCTAATTTAGGTATAAATGTGGAATCGTGGGATATTCTTATAATCTATATTGTTGGTTTGAAGTTGGACGCTGAGACGCGTAAACAGTGGGAATTGCATATTAACAATTTAAGTGAAGAGCTACCTACTTTTGCACAATTTAAAGAATTTTTAGAATGTCGCTTCCGAGCTTTAGAATTTATTGAGCCTGTTAAACTCAAACCGAAGGCATCTCCTACTACATACAATCATTCAAAATCCTTGCACTCCATGTCAGGCGTAACTTGTCCTCACTGTGCCGAAAATCATAAATTATTTTCATGTAACAAGTTTACCAAAGAAAATGTTAGCCGTCGTCAAGATATAGTAAAGGCATTAGGGCTATGTTTCAACTGTCTTGGTATTAATCACACAGAAAAAACTTGCCGCGTGCCCACCACTTGCCGTATTTGCAAGAAAAGACACCACACACTTTTACACGGAAATGCCAGTTTATATACGGTTGCAGTTGCCACGGAGGCAACGGAGATTGATGAAGAAGATGAGCAAACCCAAGAAAGTAAAGAAGTTAATCCGACGGATGAAGCCAATCATATTGCGACCCATTTCGCTATAGGACAAATGCATAAACAAACATTATTAGCGACCGCTTTAATAAAAGTTGAGTCAAAAAATAGTCATTCTCAGGTATTGAGAGCGTTGCTAGATCAAGGATCTCAAGCATCTTTCATTTCTGAAGCAGCTGTTCAACTCTTGCGTTTAGATAAAACTGCTGAAAAAAGCTGCGTATCAGGTTTAGGTGGAGGTCAAAGTGATTTAATTTCTAAATATACAGTTACAATAAACATGCAGTCACTTCATGACCCAACCTTTAAATTGCAGATAAAGGCTCACGTATTAAATAAGGTCACATCAGCATTGCCACAGAAGAAATTCATTCTGCCATATTGGGCAGATTTACGTAAAATTGTACTTGCTGATCCAGAGTACAATGCCCCTAATGAAATAGATATTTTGTTAGGCGCCGAGGTATACTGCAGTATTCTGAAACAGGGTTTAATCAAGCATCCTAAGGGATTAATTATTGCGCAGAATACTTCCCTCGGATGGGTACTGTCGGGGCAAGTGGATGATGGTGAGAATGCAAACAGCAAATGCCACAGCATAATTGTGAATATGCATGTAGTTCAAGAATCTACTGAACATATCAACCGATTTTGGGAACTAGAATCCGAGCCCAACGGGATCAGGGAAAAGGTCTTAAGTCTCGAAGAGCAAGCATGTGAAGAACATTTTAATAAGACTACAAGTCGAGATCAGTCTGGTCGGTACATTGTAGAATTGCCAATCCGTACCAATGCCAATGCAGCTGGGAGATTTGGAGATACAAGATCTATTGCCGTCAAGAGACTGTTAAGTCTTGAAAAGAGATTGCTGAAGAGTCCAGAACTGAGAAAAGATTATGCAGAAGTTATAAAGGAGTATATTGCTCTGGAGCATATGGAAGAAGTAAACACTAAAACTGAATCAGCTAATGAGGGTAATGAAGTTTGGTTGCCACATCATGCTGTAATTAGGATGGATAAAAGCACATCAAAAACAAGAGTAGTATTCAATGCATCAGATCGTAGTGCCAGCGGAGTATCGCTAAATGATACTCTGATGGGTGGACCAACTTTGCAACCAGAGCTTCGACACATAATAATGCGCTGGCGTCTGCACTCAATATGTCTTACTGCCGATATTGTCAAAATGTACAGACAAGTAAAAATTGCAGCAAAGCACGTAGACTATCAAAGAATAGTTTGGCGAGAATCGACCGAAGCTGAAATGAAAGACTATAGGTTATTGAGAGTAACTTTTGGTACATCATGTGCACCTTACTTGGCTGTCAAAGCTTTGCAGCAGGTAGCAATCGAGGAAGGCAATAACTATCCTCTAGTTGTAGATAGAGTCAAGACAGACTTCTACATGGATGACCTGATGACCGGTTGTCAATCTGAAACTGAAGCAATTGAAGTTTATACGCAATTAAATTCATTACTTGAAAAGAGAGGCTTCATATTGCAAAAATGGGCTAGTAATAGGACGAAATTAGTAGAATCATTAAAGGAAAATAAAGGCAAAGACATGGAAATAAAGGAAGATCATATTACCAAAATCTTAGGACTTACTTGGAATCGCCGGTCTGATGACTTCGATTACACGGTGAAGCTCGTCGAACCATCTGCACCTGAAACATCGTGCATCTGAAACTAAACGAAAAATTATTGCGGAAATATGTCGATTGTATGATCCTATAGGCTGGATTGCCCCATGTATTGTTACTGCAAAAGTTTTCATCCAAAAATTGTGGTTGACTGGACTCGATTGGGATGAAAAGATACCAGATGAACTTTTGGAAGAATGGAACCGCTATAGGACCGAACTAAGTAAACTGGTTCACTTCCACTTACCTCGGTGGGTTCACAGATTAGACAGTGATAAACAAGTGGAATTACACGGATTTAGCGATGCATCCAACGTGGCTTACGCTGCCGCAGTATACATAAGATGCGTTTCTTCAACCGGTAGTGTAGAATCTCACCTGGTTACAGCCAAAACTAAGGTTGCTCCCACCAAACAGGTGTCCATTCCTCGACTCGAGTTATGCGGAGCAGTGTTAGTTACTAAATTGTTGCTTGAAGTCGCTGAAATCTTAAATATAAATAAAGCCGACTTACACGCTTGGCCGGATTCATCAATCGTGTTGGCCTGGCTGAGTGATCATCCAAGCCGATGGAAAACATTCGTCGCCAATCGCACATCCGAAATTCTTACTCGATTAGACGCATCTCAGTGGGCGTATGTAAGCACGAGAGATAACCCCAGCAGCGTTGCTGGATAATCAGTTGTGGAAGAACGGGCCAAACTGGCTCAGAAACGAAACTATTGAATATGTTAAACCTAGTTCCATATGCACAAAACGGATTTAGAGATGAAAACAATAAAGGCTTATACCACTTCCATAAACAATGAAAGTGACCTGAAATTAGACGAAAGGTTCTCCTCATTGCGAAAACTTGTTAGAGTTGTGGCATTCTGCCGCCGATTTCTGCGTCTGAAATGTTCCACCACAGCAAGGGAAAGAGCTCTCCACATTTCTTGCTCAAATTGAGGCGTGTCTAAATTTTAGGCCATTATCAATTGCAAGTACGGATCCCGATGACCCGGTACCTTTAACCCCAGGTCATTATTTAGTCGGAGAATCCTAAATAACGGCACCCGATTATAATTACGAACAAACTCAAATTAGTAGTTTGCGTAGATGGCAACTTACGCAAAGAATGCTTCAAGACTTTTGGAAACGATGGTCTCAAGAATACTTGACTTATTTCTTCCAAAAGTACAAATGGAATATTAAAACTACAGAATTGAAATTAGGCGACGTGGTTTTAGTGCGAGAGGACAACTTACCTCCTACTAAGTGGCTTTACGGCAGAGTAGTCGAACTTCATCCCGGGAAAGATAAAATTACGCGTGTAGTCACGCTTCGTTATAAAGACTCTGTTATTCAACGTCCAACTTCAAAAGTTTGTATCATTCCGGTAGCTCCGCATGATGAATAAATGTACAAACTTCGATCGTTAAGAAATTTTTGTAAATTTATATTTAACTTTTAGTAATAGATTAGTTTTTCCTTTGTATTGTATTGGATTTCATTAAGAATCCTTGTTTATGGCTAAAAATCCACATGTTAAAGTTATTTTAATAGGTTGCTAATCCATTTGTGTTTTTAGATTTAGTTATTGCAGCTAAGATAACCATGATAATTAATTGAGTTGTAACATTGATGGATTTATATTGCTTACTCTGTTTGTAATAATAAAATAATAGTTGTTTGTTTGTTACTCAGTTGAAGGACTATTCTGTCCTTGGCGGGCGGTATGTCCAATGTAATATCACACATTAATTAACATGTAAAATGTACCTACGTCACACTAGAAGGCGCTGTCGCCTTCTGTATCGCGGTAGTGTATAAGACTGGCTGCCACTATACCTTCCATACTATTTTTCAAATAAATGCTCATACGTTCGGGGTTGATGCTTATCATTTTCCCACGGCATTTCTGGATCCTGAACACTACCAGAAAGATATAAAGATTAATATAATAAACATTTTGAAAATTGAAAAATAAGGGGGATGTCAAGGACAATATAAATGTAATTGATAATGATCTCTGTGGTTAGTAATGTTATGTGCTCATGTTATAGCATCTATGTTGATAGCTCACATTCTTGTATCTTTGGTATTGTACTTTGTAGTTGTTTTTATAATAAGATAATAATGATTCCAATAAATAATAATTCAATATGTATTGGGTTTAATTATAATAAGTAACAACCCAATTACACTCAGTAACACACCGGTAGGTGAGGCGTAGACGCACAGTGGCCGGCGCTGCGCTTCGACGCGTTCAGCAGCGCACGAGCAGGTGAGGCGCAGACGTGCCGTGGCCGGCGCTGCGAAGTGCTCCAACGCGCTCGGCAGCACACCAGCATGTGAGGCGCAGATGCATCGTGGACGGCACTGTGCAACGACGTGCTCAGCAGCGCACCAGCAGGTGAGGCGCAGACGCGCCGTGGCCGACGCTGCGACACGCCCCTGCGTGCTCGGCAGCGCATCGGCTGGTTAGGCGCAGACGCGCCGTGGCCAGCGCTGCGACACGCTCCATTACGCACTGCAGCGCACCGGCATGTGAGGCGCAGATGCATCGTGGCCGGCGCTGTGCAACGACGCGCTCGGCAGCGCATCAGCAGGTGAGGCGCAGACGCGCCGTGGCCAGCGCTGCAACGCGCTCCAACGCGCACGGCAGCTCACTGGCAGGTGAGTCGTAGACGTACCGTGGGCGGCTCTGCGACACGCCTCTGCGTGTTCGACAGCGCACCAGCAGGTGAGGCGCAGACGCGCCGTGGGTGGCACTGGGACAAGCTCCAACCTGCTCGGCAGCGCACCGGCAGATGAGCCTTGCTGAGCCGAGCTGCGAACGGTCCACCATCTAGAGCAAGAATGACACGCAGACGCAAGGCATCAGCCACCCGTATTTATACCAAAGCATGCTTGTAATGAATGCAACAATACTACTACAAGATAATGCACTACAATACAACAACAAGACAAGACAAAGCCGAGCCGAGCCGTGCCCAGTAGAGCACCAGCAGGTGAGACGCAGATGCACCGTGGCCGGCGCTACTACGCGCCCCCACGTGTTCGACAGCGCTCCAGCAGGTGAGGCGCAGACGTGCCGTTGCGGACGCTGTGCAACGACGCGCTCGGCAGCGCATCAGCAGGTAAGGCGCAGACGCGCCGTGGCCAGCGCTGCGACGCGCTCCAACGCGCAGGCATCTCACTGCCAGGTGAGGCGTAGACGTGCCGTGGCCGGCACTGCGACACACCTCTGCGTGTTCGACAGCGCACCAGCAGGTGAGGCGCAGACGTGCCGTGGCCAGCGCTGCGACACGCTCCATTGCGCACTGCAGCGCACCGGCACGTGAGGCGCAGATGCATCGTGGCCGGCGCTGTGCAACGACGCGCTCGGCAGCGCATCAGCAGGTGAGGCGCAGACGCGCCGTGGCCGACGCTGAGACATGCCCCTGCGTGCTCGGCAACGCATCGGCTGGTGAGGCGCAGACGTGCCGTGGCCGACGCTGTGCAACGACGCGCTCGGCAGCGCATCAGCAGGTGAGGCGCAGACGCGCCCTGACCTACGCTGCGACATGCTCCTGCGTGCTCGGCAGCGCATCGGCTGGTGAGACGCAGACGCGCCGTGGCCGAAGCTGCGACATGCCCCTGCGTGCTCGGCAGCGCATCGGCTGGTGAGGCGCAGACGTGCCGTGGCCAGCGCTGCTACACGCTCCATTGCGCACTGCAGCGCACCGGCATGTGAGGCGCAGATGCATCGTGGCCGGCGCTGTGCAACGACGCGCTCGGCAGCGCATCAGCAGGTGAGGCGCAGACGTGCTGTGGCCGGCGCTGCGAAGTGCTCCAACGCGCTCGGCAACACACCAGCAGGTGAGGCTCACACGAGCCGTTGTTGGCGCTGCGCTCCCATACGCTCGGCAACGCACCAGCAGGTGGGGCGCAGACGTGCCGTGGCCAGCGCTGCGACACGCTCCATTGCGAACTGCAGCGCACCGGCATGTGAGGCGCAATTTGATTCTTGGCCGGCGCTGTGCAACGACGCGCTCGGCAGCGCATCAGCAGGTGAGGCGCAGAGGCGCCGTGGCTGACGCTGCGACATGCCCCTGCGTGCTCGGCAACGCATCGGCTGGTGAGGCGCAGACGTGCCGTGGCCGACGCTGTGCAACGACGCGCTCGGCAGCTCATCAGCAGATGAGGCGCAGACGCGCCGTGGCCAGCGCTGCGACGCGCTCCAACGCGCAGGCAGCTCACCGCCAGGTGAGGCGTAGACGTGCCGTGGCCGGCGCTGCGACACGCCTCTGCGTGTTCGACAAGCTCCGACCTGCTCGTCAGCGCACAGGAAGATGAGCCGTGCTGAGCCGAGCTGCGAACGGTCCACCATCTAGAGCAGAGGTTCCCAAACTTTTTTTGCTCATAGACCCCTTTCAAAAGTTTGCTGGTTCCGGTGGACCCCCTGCAGCTAAATTTCTATCATATTTCCAGTCGACAAAAAATGTGAAGATAAATTATGAAAATTGGCGTTGCGAGTGAGTTCCAACCACGAAAACAACATTCTTTGAAAAAAAAAAGAGAATTGATTGGTAAATTAATTAATTGATTGTGCTGTGAGTGGATGTCAAAAGTAAAGTTGACCATTCAAAAAGAAGTGATTCCATCTCAAGCTTACATTTTTGACATCTACTCACAGCACAAAAACCAATCAATTCTCACTTATTTTATTTAGAAAACTCGGAGTGGTAAAAATAAAAAAATAGTATATTTTCTTGTGTTGTATTTATTCAAATACTATGTAAGTAACTATTAATTATTATTATTGTTATCATATTTTACAATATTATATTAAGTAAGTATAGTAAATCAAAATATAATTGTACCTGCAATCAAAATTAAACATTAATAACGTACACGTAACACCTGAGAGTTCTCCATAATGTTCTCGAAGGTGTGTGAAGTCCACCAATTCGCATTGGGCCAGCATGGTGGACTATGGCCTGTAACCCTTCTCTTAGAGGAGACCTCGCTGGGTTGATAATAAAGATGACTTATATTAGTGAAACACCACACAGTCGGGAAATAAACAATTACTAATAAATTAGGGACAAAAAGTTCTACCTTTCTCGGATTTCTGTTCTAAATAAATAAATAAGTAATAAATAAAATAAAAGTATGTATAGCAAAAGGCAGCCTACTTACTTTTTCCGTCGCTGGCAATCACTAAGATCGATTCACTTTAGGTACTTTTCTCTCCGAAATTCCGGGAACAAATGAGTAACGTTTATTCTTGGCATTCGTATTTATATTGATGAAGAATCAAACAAGTTCATGCAAGATTGCAAGCACACACACCACCCACAAGTCGTATTTGGTCCCTTTGCACGTCTGAACAAGCGTTGCAGACGGCGCGTCGGCGGCGGCTTCACTATCGACCCCCGCTTACGAATTGTGAACCCCCATTTTTCTGTCACGCCAACGTAGACCCCCGTCGAGTCTCCCGTGGACCCCTGGGGGTCCACCTGGACCACTTTGGGAATTACTGATCTAGAGCAAGAATGACACGCAGACGCAAGGCATCAGCCACCCGTATTTATACCAAAGCATGCTTGTAATCAATGCAACAATACAACTAAAAGATAATGCACTACAATACAACAACAAGACAAGACAAAGCCGAGCTGAGCCGTGCCCAGTAGAGCACCAGCAGGTGAGACGCAGACGCGCCGTGGCCGACGCTGCGACATGCCCCTGCGTGTTCGGCAGCGCATCGGCTGGTGAGGCGCAGACGTGCCGTGGCCAGCGCTGCGACACGCTCCATTGCGCACTGCAGCGCACCAGCATGTGAGGCGCAAATGCATCGTGGCCGGCGCTGTGCAACGACGCGCTCGGCAGCGCATCAGCAGGTGAGGCGCAGACGCGCCGTGGCCATCGCTACGACGCGCTCCAACGCGCACGGCAGCTCACTGGCAGGTGAGGCGCAGACGTGCCGTGGCCGGCGCTGCGAAGTGCTCCAACGCGCTCGGCAGCACACCAGCAGGTGAGGCTCACACAATCCGTTGTTGGCGCTGCGCTCCAATACGCTCGGCAACGCACCAGCAGGTGGGGCGCAGACGTGCCGTGGCCAGCGCTGCGACACGCTCCATTGCGCACTGCAGCGCACCGGCATGTGAGGCGCGGATGATTCGTGGCCGGCGCTGTGCAACGACGCGCTCGGCAGCGCATCAGCAGGTGAGGCGCAGAGGTGCCGTGGCTGACGCTGCGACATGCCCCTGCGTGCTCGGCAACGCAACGGCTGGTGAGGCGCAGACGTGCCGTGGCCGACGCTGTGTAACGACGCGCTCGGCAGCTCATCAGCAGGTGAGGCGCAGACGCGCCGTGGCCAGCGCTGCGACGCGCTCCAACGCGCAGGCAGCTCACCGCCAGGTGAGGCGTAGACGTACCGTGGCCGGCGCTGCGACACGCCTCTGCGTGTTCGACAAGCTCCGACCTGCTCGTCAGCGCACAGGAAGATGAGCCGTGCTGAGCCGAGCTGCGAACGGTCCACCATCTAGAGCAAGAATGACACGCAGACGCAAGGCATCAGCCACCCGTATTTATACCAAAGCATGCTTGTAATCAATGCAACAATACAACTAAAAGATAATGCACTACAATACAACAACAAGACAAAGCCGAGCCGAGCCGTGCCCAGTAGAGCACCAGCAGGTGAGACGCAGACGCACCGTGGCCGGCGCTACTACGCGCCCCTACGTGTTCGACAGCGCACCAGCAGGTGAGGCGCAGACGCGCCGTGGCCAGCGTTGCGACGGTCCTCTGCGTGATCAGTAACGCACCGGTAGGTGAGGCGTAGACGCACAGTCGGCGGCGCTGCGCTTCGACGGACTCAGCAGCGCACGAGCAGGTGAGGCGCAGACGTGCCGTGGACGGCGCTGCGAAGTGCTCCAACGCGCTCGGCAGCACACTGGCAAGTGAGGCGCACACGAGCCGTTGTCGGCGCTGCGCTCCCATATGCTCGGCAACGCACCAGCAGGTGAGGCGCAGACGCGCCGTGGCCGACACTGCGACATGCCCCTGCGTGCTCGGCAACACATCGGCTGGTGAGGCGTAGACGTGCCGTGGCCGACGCTGTGCAACGACGCGCTCGGCAGCGCATCAGCTGGTGAGACGCAGACGCGCCCTGGCCGACGCTGCGACATGCTCCTGCGTGCTCGGCAGCGCATCGGCTGGTGAGACGCAGACGCGCCGTGGCCGACGCTGCGACATGCCCCTGCGTGCTCGGCAGCGCATCGGCTGGTGAGGCGCAGACGTGCCGTGGACAGCGCTGCGACACGCTCCATTGCGCACTGCAGCGCACCAGCATGTGAGGCGCAAATGCATCGTGGCCGACGCTGTGCAAAGACGCGCTCGGCAGCGCATCAGCAGGTGATGCGCAGACGCGCCGTGGCCAGCGCTGCGACGCGCTCCAACGTGCAGGCAGCTCACTGCCAGGTGAGGCGTAGACGTGCCGTGGCCGGCGCTGCGACACGCCCCTGCGTGCTCGGCAACGCATCAGCAGGTGAGGCGCAGACGCGCCCTGGCCGACGCTGCGACATGCTCCTGCGTGCTCGGCAGCGCATCGGCTGGTGAGACGCAGACGCGCCGTGGCCGACGCTGCGACATGCCCCTGCGTGCTCGGCAGCGCATCGGCTGGTGAGGCGCAGACGTGCCGTGGCCAGCGCTGCGACACGCTCCATTGCGCACTGCAGCGCACCGGCATGTGAGGCGCAGATGCATCGTGGCCGGCGCTGTGCAACGACGCGCTCGGCAGCGCATCAGCAGGTGAGGCGCAGACGCGCCGTGGCCGACGCTGCGACATACCCCTGCGTGCTCGGCAACGCATCGGCTGGTGAGGCGCAGACGTGCCGTGGCCGACGCTGTGCAACGACGCGCTCGGCAGCGCATCAGCAGGTGAGGCGCAGACGCGCCCTGGCCGACGCTGCGACATGCTCCTGCGTGCTCGGCAGCGCATCAGCTGGTGAGACGCAGACGCGCCGTGGCCGACGCTGCGACATGCCCCTGCGTGCTCGGCAGCGCATCGGCTGGTGAGGCGCAGACGTGCCGTGGCCAGCGCTGCGACACGCTCCATTGCGCACTGCAGCGCACCGGCATGTGAGGCGCAGATGCATCGTGGCCGGCGCTGTGCAACGACGCGCTCGGCAGCGCATCAGCAGTTGAGGCGCAGACACGCCGTGGCCGACGCTGCGACATGCCCCTGCGTGCTCGGCAACGCATCGGCTGGTGAGTCGCAGACGTGCCGTGGCCGACGCTGTGCAACGACGCGCTCGGCAGCGTATCAGCAGGTGAGGCGCAGACGCCCCGTGGGTGGCACTGCGACAAGCTCCAACCTGCTCGGCAGCGCACCGGCAGATGAGCCGTGCAGCGAACGGTCCACCATCTAGAGCAAGAATGACACGCAGACGCAAGGCATCAGCCACCCGTATTTATACCAAAGCATGCTTGTAATCAATGCAACAATACAACTACAAGATAATGCACTACAATACAACAACAAGACAAGACAAAGCCGAGCCGAGCCGTGCCCAGTAGAGCACCAGCAGGTGAGACGCAGATGCACCGAGGCTGGCACTGCGACAGTCCCCTGCGAGCTCGACAGCGCAATGGCAGGTGAGGCGCAGACGTGCCGTGGCCGGCGCTGCGACATGCCTCTGCGTACTCGGCAGCGCACCAGCAGGTGAGGCGCAAACGCCGTGGCCAGCGCTGCGACACACCCCTGCGTGCCCGGCAGCACACAGACAGATGAGGCGCGGACGTGCTGTGGCTGGAGCTGCGACATGCCCCTGCGTGTTTGACAAAGCACCGGCAAGTAAGGCCATATATTAAGGCTTATCACTAATAAATTATCTTATCGCTAAACAATAATTACTTATTTTATTGCTTATCACTATTAACATATCTTATCGCTTATCACTAATAACATATCTTATCATAAATCATTAACGAGACCAGACGAGACATGAGACCAGACGAGACCAGACGTGACTAAACAAGACCAGACGAGACAAGACCACACTAGACGAGAATAGATGAGACCATACGAGACCAGACAAGACCAAACCAGACCAGACCAGACCAGACAAGACCAGACGAGACAAGACCAGACCAGACCAGACCAGACCAGACAAAACCAGATGGGACCAGACGAGAACAGACGATGAGATCAGACCAGACAAGACCAGACCTGGCGAGGTCAGACCAGACGAGACGAAACTAGACCAGAGAGACCAGACCAGACGAGACCAGACCAGGCGAGACGAGACGAGACTTAGCGAGGCCAGACCAGACAAGAGGAAACTAGACCAGAGAGACGAGACCAGAGGAGCCAGACGAGACCAGGCGAGGCCAGACCCGACGTAGACGCGCCATGACCGATGCCGACACTCCCCGACGTGCTCGCCAGCGCAGACAGGTGGTGCGCAGTGACACCACGGCTGGCGCTGCGTCAGGAGTTGACGTGCTCGCCAGCGCACCGACAAGTGGCGCGCAGTGGCTGGCACTGCGACACGCCCCTGCGAGCTTGCAGCTGAGGTGCAGACGCGCCGTGGCCAACGATGCGCCGTGTTCCAACGCGCTTGGCAGCCCACCGGCAGGTGAGGCGTAGACGCACTGTGGCCAGCGCATCGACACACTCCAAAGCGCATGGCAGGGCACCGGCAGGTGAGGCGCAGATACACCGTGGCCTGTGCTGTTCCGACGCGCTCGGCAGCGCACCGGCTGGTGAGGCGCAGAGGCGCCGTGTCAAGCGCTGCGACGCGCTCGGCAGCACACCATCAGGTTTGGTGCAGACGCACCGTGGCCGGCGCTGGGACACGCCCCTGCGAGCTCAGTAGCGCACCAGCAGGTGAGGCGCAGACGCGTCGTGGCCAGCGCTGCGACAAGCCCCCGCGTGCTCGGCAGTGCACCGGCAGATGAGACGCAGACGTGCCGTGGCTGACACTGCGACATGCATGGCAGCGCACCAGCAGGTGAGGCGCAGACGCGCCGTGGCCTGCGCTGTGACAGGCTCCGGCGTGCACGGCAGAGCAGCGGCAGCCGAGCCGTGCTGAGCCGACCTCCGAACGGTCCAACGTCTCGAGCGAGAATGACACGCAAGGCATCAGCTACCCGTATTTATACCAAAGCATGCTTGTAATCAATGCAACATAATATAACAACAAGACAAGTTAAGACGAGACGAGCCGAGCCGAGCCGATCCGAACCGAGCCGAGCCGTGCTGAGCCGACCTCCGAACGGTCCAACGTCTCGAGCGAGAATGACACGCAAGGCATCAGCCACCCGTATTTATACCAAAGCATGCTTGTAATCAATGCAACATAATATAACAACAAGACAAGTTAAAACGAGACGAGCCGAGCCGAGCCGAGCCG
This sequence comes from Oeneis ivallda, assembly GCA_029955525.1. NCBI lineage: Eukaryota > Metazoa > Arthropoda > Insecta > Lepidoptera > Nymphalidae > Oeneis > Oeneis ivallda. Next base: position 19,483,537 of record JARPMR010000008.1, read on the forward strand.
ATCCGATCCGAGCCGAGCCGAGCCGAGCCGATCCGATCCGAGCCGAGCCGATGTCTCGAGCGAGAATGAAACGCGAGGCATGCTACCCGTATTTATACCAAAGCATGCTTGTAATCAATGCAACACAATACAACAACAAGACAAGTTAAGACGAGACGGGACGAGTCGTGCCGAGCCGAGCCGAGCCGAGCTTAGTCGAGCCGAGCCGTCAACGCTGCGACTCGCTCCAACGCGCTCGGCAGCGCACAGGCAGGTGAAGTGCAGACGCGTTGTGACTGGCACACACGCCTCTGCGTGCTTTGCAGCACACCGGCAGGTGAGGCGCAGGAGCGCCGTGGCCGGCTCTGCGACACACCTCTGCGTGTTCAGTAGCGCACCAGCGGGTGAGGCGCAGACACGCCGTGGCCAGCGCTGCGACAAGCCCCCGCGTGCTCGGCAGTGCACCGGCAGATGAGACGCAGACGTGCCGTGGCTGACGCTGCGACATGCATGGCAGCGCACCAGCAGGTGAGGCGCAGACGCGCCGTGGCCTGCGCTGTGACAGGCTCCGGCGTGCACGGCAGAGCAGCGGCAGCCGAGCCGTGCTGAGCCGACCTCCGAACGGTCCAACGTCTCGAGCGAGAATGACACGCAAGGCATCAGCCACCCGTATTTATACCGAAGCATGCTTGTAATCAATGCAACATAATATATCAACAAGACAAGTTAAGACGAGACGAGCCGAGCCGAGCCGAGCCGAGCCGACCTCCGAACGGTCCAACGTCTCGAGCGAGAATGACACGCAAGGCATCAGCCACCCGTATTTATACCAATGCATGCTTGTAATGCTTGGGAGAGGTTGAGAAGTTCTATGGACAGTTATATACCACGACACAAAAACCTGTTGAAGATCTGGCGAAAGATCCCAGAGCCAAACTGACCCGACACTATACCGAAGATATCCCGGACGTCAGCCTATACGAGATTAGAATGGCTCTCAAACAGCTTAAGGACAACAAGGCGCCAGGTGATGACGGAATCACTGCGGAACTCCTGAAAGCGGGTGGAAAACCGGTACTTAAGATCTTTCAGCGATTGTTCAATTCCGTCATCCACGAGGGCACAACGCCGGAAGCATGGCACAGGAGCGTGGTGGTTCTGTTCTTCAAAAAGGGTGATAATACCTTGTTGAAGAATTATAGACCCATCTCGTTGTTGAGTCATGTTTATAAGTTGTTCTCGAGAGTCATTACGAATCGTCTCGCTCGTAGGTTCGACGACTTCCAGCCTCCCGAACAAGCCGGATTCCGAAAAGGCTTTGGTACCATAGATCATATTCATACGCTGCGGCAGGTTATACAAAAGACAGAAGAGTATAACCGGCCACTTTGCTTAGCGTTTGTGGATTATGAGAAAGCCTTCGATTCGGTGGAAACTTGGGCTGTGTTGAGGTCGCTGCAGAGATGTCGGATTGACTACCGGTATATCCAAGTGTTGAAGTGCTTGTATGAAAACGCCACAATGTCAGTACGTATACAGGACCAGACTACGAGGCCAATTCACTTGCAGCGTGGAGTGCGACAGGGAGACGTTATCTCCCCGAAGCTCTTTACCGCTGCGTTGGAGGACGTCTTTAAGCTTCTGGATTGGAACGGGCTTGGCATCAACATAAACGGCGAGTACATCACTCACCTGCGATTTGCCGATGACATAGTAGTCATGGCAGAGACTCTGAGAGACCTCAATACAATGCTCAACGATCTCAGCAGGGTTTCTCAACAGGTGGGCCTGAAAATGAACATGAGCAAGACGAAAATCATGTCCAATGCTCATGCACCGCTCCACCCAGTAATTGTTGAGAACTCTGCACTCGAAATTGTCGACGAGTATATTTACCTGGGACACACAGTCCAGCTAGGTAGGTCCAATTTCGAGAAAGAGATCAACCGCCGAATCCAACTCGGCTGGGCAGCGTTCGGGAAGCTCCGAGATGTCTTCTCGTCCAAAATTCCTCAGTGCCTGAAGACTAAAGTCTTCGAACAGTGCGTGTTGCCAGTGATGACTTACGGATCCGAGACATGGTCGCTAACTAAGGGCCTCATAAGTAGGCTCAGGACCGCTCAGCGGGCGATGGAGAGAGCTATGCTCGGAGTGTCCCTGCGGGATCGAATCAGAAATGAGGAGATCCGTAGGAGAACCAGAGTCACCGACATAGCTAAGCGAGTCGCGATACTGAAGTGGAAATGGGCGGGGCACATAGTTCGAAGAGCTGATGGTCGTTGGGGTCCCAAGGTGCTGGAGTGGCGACCCCGCACCGGGAAGCGCAGTGTAGGCAGACCCCCCACCAGGTGGACCGACGACATCAAACGAGTCGCAGGGAGCCGCTGGATTCAGGCGGCGCAAGACCGAGGCCTGTGGAAGTCCATGCAAGAGACCTTTGTCCAGCAGTGGACGTCTATCGGTTGATAAAGAAGAAGAAGAAGAAGAAGATGCTTGTAATCAATGCAACATAACAACAAGACAAGTTAAGACGAGACGAGCCGAGCCGAGCCGAGCCGAGCCGAGCCGAGCCGAGCCGAGCCGATCCGATCCGATCCGATCCGAGCCGAGCCGAGCCGAGCCGAGCCGAGCCGATGTCTCGAGCGAGAATGAAACGCAAGGCATGCTACCCGTATTTATACCAAAGCATGCTTGTAATCAATGCAACACAATACAACAACAAGACAAGTTAAGACGAGACGAGACGAGTCGTGCCGAGCCGAGCCGAGCCGAGCATAGCCGAGCCGTCAACGCTGCGACTCGCTCCAACGCGCTCGGCAGCGCACAGGCAGGTGAAGTGCAGACGCGTTGTGACTGGCACACACGCCTCTGCGTGCTTTACAAGTTGAGACGAGCCGAGCCGAGCCGATCCGATCCGATCCGAGCCGAGCCGATCCGAGCCGTGCCGAGCCGAGCCGAGCCGAGCCGATCCGATCGGAGCCGAGCCGATCCGAGCCGAGCCGAGCCGTGCCGAGCCGAGCTCCGAACGGTCCGACGTCTCGAGCGAGAATGAAACGCAAGGCATGCTACCCGTATTTATACCAAAGCATGCTTGTAATCAATGCAACACAATACAACAACAAGACAAGTTAAGACGAGACGAGACGAGTCGTGCCGAGCCTAGCCGAACCGAGCCATGCGAGCCGAGCCGAGCCGAGCTTAGCCGAGCCGAGCCGTGCTGAGCCGAGCCGAGCCGAGCCGAGTCGTGCCGAGCCGAGCCGAGCTGAACCTAGCCAAGCCGAGCCGAGCCGAGCCGAGCCAAGCCAAGCCGAAATACAAAACACTATTTGGTATTTTGCATTTGAAATAGGTCGATCAAAAAAGTATTTGCATTTTGTATTTTAGTACATTTCTTAAACTATTTTGTACAACTCTGCAAGCTAGGTAGGTTCAATTTCTAGAAAGAGATCAACCTTCGAATCCAACTCGGCTGGGCAGCGTTCGGGAAGCTCCGAGATGTCTTCTCGTCCAAAATCCGTAAACGAAAACCGGTGTTTATCGGTTTTTACGAAAACCGGTATTTTTTAGGTTTTTTTTAAAACCGGTTTACATCACTATTACGAATTAACATTTTTAGTAATTCTAGTTTAATAGTGATAGTAATAGTGTTCTGTGGTGATCACGGTGATCACTGATCTCATGATCTGTGTATTAATTTGAAAAGCAAAGCATGAGAAACATGAGAAATGACCGAATTGTTCAATATTAGCGGCATTTGTCGCTGTTGCCACGCACAAGGCAGTTTCAAAAGTTTAAACCAGATATATATCTACGAAGGGCGCCAAGAAATGTATTCAAAAATGTTACAACAAACATTTAATATAGAAGTAAGTTTTAAATGAATTATAAAGCAATAAATGATAAATTCAAATGAGGCTAATTGTTTAAAATACGCAGCATACAAAATGTATAATGTAGGACTTAAGTTAAATTGCATGTTAAATGATGATTTTTATGTTATGAAAAGGTCCACGATTTGAGTCTTCAAGTTTTATATACCTGAACTCATATGATTTTAATTGGTTTGTTCAAACAATACTTCATCATCATTAGCATCTCTCTAATGAGCACAGGTCTTCTTTCAGAAAAGGGTTACAAAAAATACTTACTAATATTTTATTTTTAAATGCAAGTGTTTGTTTGTTGGTTTGTCTTTCGTAACTTTGAAATCAAATATAAAATTTGTTTTATAATTTTGTGAACTGAAACTTACACTTCCCGATTTCTTATTGCCTAAACTACCCTATTTAGATATTTGTAGATTAATCCTCACTAGGAGTAAAATACCCTTTTGGTATAATTTCAGATAAAACCAGGGCCATCAGTTATGGATGTGTATTCTATATGTGACACCTGTATTCCAAGGTTGCGTGATGCTGAACAATTTAAACATCAAGTTGTTACCTGTGAGAGGCTGTTTCATCAGTATTATAATATACATTTGAGTAGAGGTAACCTATTGATGAATATATGTAATTAACAAAAGTACCAACTGCACGTTCAATTCAAGTTGGCCGCTACCTCCCTCACGCTTCCCCACACAACACCTCAGACCCGCTTAGTACCACTCAGGATTGTCAGTACCGTGTTTTTTCAAAATTTTAATTTGTTACGTTTTTAATTGTTTTGCTAAATTCTAATTATGTAGTTACTTATTGTGGTTTGGTTACTATTGTTCACGTGTAGTTTTCTATGATGAGTAAATAAAAAAAATAGGCCAAGTGCGAGTCGGGCCTCGCTCTTTTAGGGTTCCGTTAAAAAAAATTAAATAAAAATATTTCCATGTACCCATGGAAATATTTTAATTTAATTTTTTTAATTTAATTTAATTTTTATTATTTGTTGTTATAGCGGCAATAGAAATACATAATATTTGAAAATTTCATCTGTCTATCTATTACGGTTTACGAGATACAGCCCGCTGACAGACGGACGGACGGACGGACGGACAGCGTAGGCTTAGTAATAGGGTCCCGTTGGTACCCTTTGGGTACGGAACCCTAAAAAGGAAAAGTTTTGCATAGTGCAGACACTTCTATGGTGCAGACTATATTTTATTACTTTAATTAATGACTTTCTGTGAAGAGGAGAAAAATAAGAAATTAATAATCACGTCACCCTTCAACATTCAAGACGTCATTGCCATGAAAAGCATTGCCAGAAAAGAAAACTTCTGTCACAGTCGTGGTAACAGTAAAAAATATCTACAATCATTTTTTTTGTCAACTCTACAGTATGATGTAATTTCGTAACTGTAGTTGACGGCCAACTTAAATCGAACGGGTAGTATAGTTAAAGTTTTCTGTAGGTATATAAAATAAAATATTCCTAATTCCTAGTTTCAGACCTCTTTCCATGTAATATGATATTATCATGGCAGGGATTTTCTTGGGATTATAATGTGTGAGGTTCCTAGGCCTTCCTGCGATTCAAGAACAAACTAACAGAATTTCCCTATACTGATTTTTTTTTAACGATTATTAGTCAAGTTCATCTTGTCTACTAATACTCTCCTCTCCCCTCCAAATAAGCGAAAAGCTAGGAGTCGGTACGGCAATAGTGCAATGGGTAGGAATCGAACCTGCAACCTTTAACCGTTGGGCTATTGAGGCTTTAATAATAACTGGGACTGACAGCTAAACATGCCTTAATTAGACCTACAACATTGGTTACCCATCCAGTTACACCACTAGGTCAACATTGCTTAACCGTCATTGGTATCGACCCATTGCCGGTCCTGGGCACAGGTCTTCAAATGCGAAGTTTGTAGACAATTTTTCAGCACTCACACTTCGACACACGCACACCTGTGAGAACATTAGGTATCCTTTATCCTACTAATATTATTAATGTGAAAATTCGTGAGGATGGATGTTTGTTACTCTGGCCACAACGAATGAACCAATTTTACTGAAATTTGGAATGGAGATAGCTCATACCCAGGATTAACACATAGGCTTTTATCCCGAAAAATTACTGAGTTCCCGCGGGAGTGAAAAAACGTTAATCCTCGTGGACGATGTCGCGGGCATCATCTAGTGGAGAAATGAAACAAAAGCATAATACTAAATATTTTAATTTCTGATTAAAAGGAATGATAAGTATTAATAATTTTAATTACATTTCAGGGATTGAATCCTATGACAATGAAATAAAGGATGAAGTTGAAGAGAAAGATGGTGAGTCAATTAGGAACTTCTTATTGGTACCAATTCAGTTTAACACAAACTTTTTCAGCAATTTCTTTACCTATAATCATGGCTGATTCTTTACCTATAATCATGGCTGAAGCACAAAACAAAGGTAACACCTTTTCAGAACAGAAGGGAAAATTGGGTTCGAGCCTTGACCAAGACTGCAGCGTTCAAAAATTTGATGATGATGGTATGTATTTTTTTTTAGAAAATTCTTAGTTTTTTTCATATATACGACGTGTACTAAAAGTCCGAAAAATGACTGCAGTGTACGTGTGTGTAGCTAATAAAGAATCATCTATAAAAATATCGAATAGAAATAAGCATTTTTTTTTACCATACAAACTTATTCAATTGATATTAATGCGCCTACTTGTGAGAACCCTATGATTAACCGTGAATAGGTTACAACTCGCGCGGCGCGCGGTAGTAGGTATACCGACGCGTTATGTTGTCTAGGGTTGTACTAAGATTGTTATTGGTGAAAACTTTCAGTGTGGTTTACTCAAAAACTATAAGGGCTTCGAGTCCAATGCTTGTGCTGAAGAGTTCTATATGAAAGGTACAAAGGTACCCTGCAGTAGTTTTTCGGACTTTTAGTACACGTTGTATAATACATCTTCCTACTAAGCGTAAGGCGTTTTCCTTTTTTGCTCTCAGCTATCGTATTGTCGCGTTCTAGGTGGCAACAGAAAGAATTTAGCTAGGTAGAACTTATTTAATAAATATGGATTACAATTAATTAGAATTTTCTATTAATGTGGGTATTTAGAATTAAAAAAATTATCTAAATCAATTAATCTGAAATACGCGGAGAGCCGGGTCGTAGGTAAGTATGCACTATACAGTCTGAGAGTCTTTAAGTAATTCGTAAAAAATGCCACTGCCCTGGGGGTTGAGCGCGCCGTCGGGTAGTGTCGCCGAGGTAGTCCTCATCCACTCCAGGTCGGTCGGTAGCCGGTTAACCTCGCGCCAGAGGTAGGGGAGGGAAGAAAGAACCCTGGAATGTAGTCGAAAGTGGACGTTTTAGAATTTGTCCGCTTTCATAGTTGGACTACAACATTGATCTTCGGCCAAAGATGCATGACGGTGAGACGAGATGGCATAGGCGATTTTAAGCATTAAATAGTGATCAATGATGAGGCCAACTAGACATAATTACAATAGCAGACGCGAGAACTAAATGACAATCATGCAGGCAAAATGGTCGAATGCAACACACGTTAATTAATAGGTAATTTCTTTTACAGTTTACATTTACAAAGTTAATCAGTATAAAAACATGATATCAATAATAATCTTAGGGTGTTTCTTATTCAAAAAGATTTTGGATATAATTTTCTAGAAGGAAACAAGATTTTACTATAGGCTAGGTATGTGACGTGACACGTTAAATTTCATTCAAAACATAATTATTGTTTTAAATGTTGTATAGATTGTTAGACTATCTCAAGATCGTCGAGATTTTAAATACAAAAGAACAAGCATTCTAAAATGAATCAGCATTTTTAATGAAATCTATGAAAATGGAATCTAATATGTATAGGTACCTAACGAACATCGAGTTAATTCACAACACTCACCCAATATCGGGGCAATTCCTTCGTATTAAATAATCACACACTGGTAATCACTCTTTGATCAGAATTTCTCTTCTTTTATAGAAATTAAAATGTCTCAGAAATTTCAAAACTTTAGTTTCTTATGTAGCGGTAGGTAACATTCGAACGAGACGAAAAAAGAAAAGAAGGTCTCCAACCGTTGCAGGTAATCGAGTCCCGGTGCATCACATTTTACGTACGACCGTACTCGTTTGAGTTTATGTATTAAGATTTTATTTTAATTTATTTTATAATGTTATGTATATTTTATTTATTTACTTATATAATTTTTAATATATATTTAAATATATACTTAGAATTTAAGGAAAATAGATAATAAATATTAGCTTAGTCCGCTAGATGGCGCCTAGCGTTACAGTATGAAGAAACGATGCGATTTCATTGCGCCACAGAATACGTAATAGTACAGGTACAGACGATTCACTTCGCAAAATCATTTAAATAAATAGCTACTATTGCTACCACACAATAAAGTTCAATTCAGGTCGCACAGCGCTAACTTACCTACAGTCATATTCACGTAGAAGTTGCCTCTCTTTCTATCGCGTAACTCTTATCCCTACAGACACGTTAGCCCATTGAGTTAGCTCGTCTGGACAGGACGACGCCGGGTAGGTACTTGTAGTTTTATAATTATAATGCGTAGTGCACCTAGCCTGGTTGGGCGATGAAAATGATCGTGCGAAGTTAAATCAAGTGTCCTAATTGACACGGCTAATCTATCGATTTGACTGCAATTTTCTTGTTATTAATGCATACATTCACAGAAGGCGTATCCCATTCGGAGGCTTTTGAAGCAGAGGACGACGATCAACCTCTATCTAGCCTTCAGAGTCAATACAAACCGGATGAAAGATGGGAATCAGTCGACGGTAAAATATATATTCATCCTAATAGCAGCCAAACCTAACCTAACCTTTAATTTATCTAACTTGTGAGGTACACCTCCATTAAACCGCCATTTTCTATTTCTGTCTTGCTCACGTCACTCGTATTAGAGAAAGACAGCAATAACATGTTAATTGACAATGCAAAATAGTTTTGTTTTTGCAATATATCGCTTAGCTTTATCTTGACATTGCTTTTTTATCTTTAGGTGAAAACTGCAAACCAACGAGAAGAAAAAAGAGCAAAGAATACAGCTGCGATATATGTAAAAAGAAATTCTCTTACAACGGCTCACTTGAAGTACACATGCGGACGCACAGCGAAGAGAAAACCTACCTCTGTCACATATGCAACACTAGATACACACTAAACAAGGAACTTATAAGCCATATCAACACATCACATTCGGTTGACGGAGAATTTCGGTGCACTCATTGTTCCAAAAGTTTTGAAAAAGCACGCCTGTTGAAAAATCACCTTTCATCACACTTTGGGGGAGAAAAGTTCAAGTGCAGCCACTGCAACAAAGAGTTTCAAAGAAAAAAAGGCCTCAAAGAGCACATGAAAACCCACACGGGCGAGAAAAATTTCACATGCACAATTTGTAATAAATCCTTCGGCCATAATCAAACGTTAAAGTCCCATATATTGACGCATACCGGAGAACGACCGTATGTTTGTGACGTATGCGGCCGACGATTCCCTCAACGCACACACCTTAAGCGGCACATATTCATAATACATACGGGAGTCAAACCGCACAGTTGTAAAGTATGTAGCAAACAGTTTTCCAGCAAAAGTTACCTTTCGATTCATGAAAGGCAACATACTGGGGAAAGGCCATACGCTTGCGAAGTGTGTAAGAAAGATTTCACAGCGTACACAACTCTCAAAGTCCACATGCGAGTTCATACGGGAATAAAACCGTATATATGCTCATTTTGTGATAGACAGTTTGCCCAGATGGCCAGTTTTAAACTCCACGAAAGAACTCACACCGGCGAAAGACCTTTCTCGTGTAAAGTATGTAAAAAAGCTTTCTCAGATAACGGTTATTTGAAAATACACATGCGCGTACATACTGGAGAAAAACCATTCAACTGCGAAATTTGTAAAAGGTCCTTTAGAGAGACCGGGCAGTTAAAACGACATATGCGGGTTCATACCGGTATAAAACCGTATACCTGTAAAATATGCAATAAACAAATAGGCAATTTGTCCAAACACATGCGAGTACATTCTGATGAGCGACCGTTTAATTGTAATGTGTGTAATAAACAATTTTCGATTAATGGGAACTTGAAATTGCATATGCGAATTCATACGGGCGAGAGGCCCTTTAGTTGCGATCTGTGCAACAGTCAGTTTACACAGAGTAGCGGATTAAAAAGACATAGATGTACACATATAGGTAAAAGTGAATGATATGAAGTTGATACACATTAAGCTGAAACGCGTAAACATTATGGTAGGGGAAGCAACAGTGCTAAATTAGGATTTACTCGAGCGTCGTGGGGACCTATTGCATGTGAAAGGTTAGATATGATAGGAAGAATAAAAGGTAATATAAATTTTCCCTTTTCAGTGGTAGGGGAAGCGTCTACAGGTCTTCAAAAATGTAAAAAAAAAATGGACATACTCGAGCGTATCAGATTTGATAGTTGAGGGGCGCTTACGTGTCTAATAACAAAAGTATGTTAGCCTACCGGTTTGTATGGTGGGGGTGGCCATACGGAAGAGTAAAAAATTTAAAAAAAAATCCGAGCGCGTATTTTCTAATGTCAGTTATTTCATCTTTGTCACATGATCAGTGGCCACCCTATTGTAGTTTACAATTTTACGTACGTTAAATTATAAATTAAGCGATACTGTTCGCAGAGTTCATAATCTTGCGCCAGTTTACAATCTTACTAGGTAAGTTCGTTTATGAACTAACAATCTTACGGTGACATATATACAGATTTTTGCAACTTCGGCTTGTAGAAATTGTCAGATAAAATTTTTCCGTTATTCTTACATTATTTCTTTCAATTTATAAAAAATCTAGTGCGCTCGGTAATGTCAACGAAAAGTTTTAGATACATTTCGCTCAAAATCATCAGATCATTAAAATTAATACTTTTTAAGAAGTAATTAATCCATCTTATCTTAATCTGACGCGCTCGAGTAGGTATGTCTGACGATGTATATTTTTAAGTGTAATTAAATGAAATGTATTTTACATAATTATATAAGTGAATGTTGTGTCGTTAAGTGACAGAACGCCTCAAGTATTCATAATGTTGTATTAATAGTAATGTAAAATCATAGATACGGTATAATTCGCATTTCGCGCGTAGGTTTGCCAATCGTTGCCCTCCCGCCTACGCCCGCCGCGACCCGCGCTCTCCTATAGCTACACGAGCGCGGGTCGCGGGTCGAGGCGTAGGCGGGAATGGCAGTCATCGGCAAACCTTTTGCGTGCGGCTTTTACTTTATAAAACATAAAACCATTCAAAGAAAAAAATTGGATACCGCATCGCATGTTAGTCCGATTTTTAGATAAGGTTTTATGGACAAAATGCGAATCGGTGCGCACAGATGTAATTCCGGCCTAAACACTCCACCACCACACTTGACATCTGTCTAAATCTTGTGTCACAACTCAGCATACGTCAAGGAACATTTAAATGAGCGTTTTCTAAAATTTTTGCACGGGAGGTTTTTTCTTGTGCTATGTTTTTAAGTTAACATAATTCCGTGTTCAGTATGAAAGTCTTGAAAAAATCCCTAATTATATAATACTTGATAAATCATTCGTACAAAAATCCTTACTAGGTAATAGGTATTATAAATTTTGTTTGTTGGTTTGTCCTTCAATCACGCCGCAACAGAACTACCGATCAACGTGATTTTTTGCATGGGTATATTTGAGGAGCTGGAGAGTGACATAGGCTACTTTTTATCCCGGAAAATCTAAGAGTTCCCGAGGGATTTTAAAAACTAAAACTAAACGCGGACGAAGTCGCGGGCATCAGCTAGTTTAAAATACGTCAAAACAAAAGAAAAATAAATAAGAAAATCCGAATCCCAAAAAATTCGAATGTAAATGAAATATGAATTAATGTTTTAGAGTTACACTCTAAAACAAATGGTACAGCCGCTTTTCCTCTTTACGACACTTCGAGTGCATATTTTTCAATGATTTCTTTGAACATGAAGAACGTTATGGATTTCAAACGATATGATAACTGATTGAAATTCATTTTACGTAGCGTGATTGGACAAATTCAATAAAGTTTCATGAAATTCAAATTAAATTACCTACATTGTCCTGTAAAAAGTTCCATGATGAAACCAATTTCTTTGTTACCAATTTTTACCCATGGGCCATGCTCTTTTATAAATCTACCGAAAGAAATGTGTATTTTAGTTTTGAAATCATTGTAGAATGATATTGGACGTCAGTGCTTTGTAAAACATCAGAACACATCCAAATACTTGAAAGAGAGGTGAGCTCTGCCTGCACGTTGGAAAAAATCATTCAGAATTTGTTACCAAGAATTGTGTACATAGTGAATTTGAATTAGTACCTAGTATTATAATTTATATTAGAAGATTTCATAACATTGAAGATTATAAAAAAATTTCCAACTGCAATCCATCAATTCGTGACTTCAGTTGTTTTGGTTACTTTCGTAGGATCATGTATGTTTGGAAAATAAAGTGACAAAAAAGAATTTGTAAAGGTGAGTGTACATTGTATGTTTTAAACCGACTTTAAAAAAAGGAGTACGTTCAGGAGAACGTACCTACTACTACTAGGAAGGAGTAGTATTAGGTAAGTAGGAGTATGTAGAGTAGTAGAAAAAAAATGTTTCATACGTATTTTTTTTCTATGTATTGTACACCGATCGAGATTTCTGGATCGATTTGCGTAATTTTTTTATTACCTAATCGATAGAGGAAGTTTGTGAGATGATCCCATAAAAATATCTAGTTCCACCTCTTCAACCCTGATGCTGCAGGGACTGCTGCATATTTAAGAAATGGTGAATTAATGTTGTACATACTAAGCATAGACTTATATCGTTGGACTCTAGGTCCCAACTCCTAAATACTGATGCTGCAGGATAATGCCCACCTTAACTATGGAGATTTAGAAAATATCAATGTATAGACGCAGTTTTATAATTAAAGTATATATTTTTGTTCTGTTATTTATATCTTTTAGAACTATTACAACTTTAGAACTTAAGCATTTTTATTTTCATACCTTGTTTTATACCCGTGCAATAATTTTAGGAAATGCAACATAATACTACAAATAATGTACTTATTACCCAATTCGTTTATTTAGGTACATAAAAAAAACCATTTACATTCGTGTAGATTTTTTATTTAGATATCTACTAAGAGCGAATAAAAATATTTAATATTATATTAACACTCTATATTAATAAGTATATTTTTATTTAATGTCATCCCTATTTGCCTCATTGACGTAAATGTTGATATTTTTATTTACCTCGACTTCGTACCTAATTTAAGAGCCCAATGCTGGGTGAGCGGTCGCTCAATTGTACGTTTCTACTGTACGTATCGGAACCAGCCGGTGGTGGAATCTAGCGAAACCTGGCAGTTGGCAGGAGCAAAAGTCGTTACTCCTTTGCATTTGCTAAGAAATATTTTTTAGTAATATCCGCTCCAGGCAGCTTTGATCGAAAACGATTTTCTTTATTTAATTACGTATGTACTTGAAAACACATTATCGGCTCCGATAGGAAGGTCAGGCACTATGTCTAGAAATTGCTTTTGCGGAAATCGAATGCTCCTATCGAAATACTTGGGCATTTTCATTTTAAATGGCGCAGGTTGTAAAAAGTTGATGAGAAGCTCATGTCTGTTTCGTAACATTTTTGTCCTGGTTGTTATAATAACAGTTTCCTGTGACAGTTTCTAACAAGACGTGACGAATGTAGCTCGTTTTTAAAACTAAAATAAAACACTTAAATTATTATCAGAAACTTATGCAAATCTATTTATATGCTTTCAACAGAGTTCAAATTATGTACCGCTCAAGAAAAAATAAAGACATTCTATATACACAAAAAAAACCGTTATTAACCACAATAAAGTCTTCTGAAGTTGTGCGGCACAACTGGACACGCCGTTCGTGAATACCTTCAAAATGGTGTTTCATCTTTGAAATTTGTACTCAAGGTTCCAAGAAGACTAAATTTGCCCGGTAAATATGAATATTTTAATAGTACAGCGCGTGACTAACCAGACTTGTCCGGTAATCGCGAATTTGTAAGACAAGCTTTTTATCAATTTATTTGTTAATATATTTACTACGTGTTGTGAATAATGTAATTTAAATGCATAAGTATATAACTATCTTACAATGAAAATAAATCACCTCTACGGCAGTCGTTGCACAAAAAACTTTAAAAAATCGAATTCAAGGTGGAAAACTGTCGTTGGGACGCTATAAAATTACACATTTTTGATTCATTTTTCATAAAAATAAAATTGAAACTGTGTTATTCTAGGAGTCAACTCATATTCCAATAGGTTTTTATATAAACCTTAAGCGTATATGTTTTTTTTTAAATATGTTTCAAATAAATTTTTTAAATCTGTTTGTTTTCATGCGACAGCCGACAGTCGAAAAACTACCTGCACCATTTAAAGTGAAAAAATAGAGTTGAGTTATAAGCTCCGAAGCGAGCTCATCTCTCAGTTGTGCAACGTTCATCTATATTTTTACTAATATAGTTACTTACAAGCTTCATAAAAACCACTTGATCAGACTATACGTCATACTCTCAAGACTGATGTCAAGGTACCGAAATGATATCATCATTAACGTCTCACTACTGAGCGTAAGCCTCCTCTCAGAGAAGGGTTATAGGCTATAGTCTACAAGCTGATCCAATGTCAATTGGTAGACTTCACATGCCTTTGAGAACATTATGGTGAACTCAGGCGTGCATGATTCCTCACGATGTTTTCCTTCAACGTTGAAGCATGTGATTTTAATTGCTTAAACGCACAAAACTCAGAAAAGTCACAGGTGCGTGCCCGGTTTCGAACCTGCGATCCGTTGAATAGGAGACCACAGCCCTAACCACTGGGCTATTACTGCTTAAACGAAATGATATTTGTAATAATTATCACTTTAAATTACTATAAATTGTTTTCACTTTTTATTTCCTTAACATTTGTCTGCTCCACTTTGAGTTGTATTTTAATGTTATGTTTTCTCAATTTGTGTCTTTCTACGTTGCATGTGATATTTAATTGCTTAAACGCACAAAACTCCGAAAATTCACAGGTGCGTGCCCGGTTTCGAACCTGCGACCCGTTGAATAGGAGACCACAGCCCTAACCACTGGGCTATTACTGCTTAAACGAAATGATATACATAATAATTATCACTTCAAATTACTATAAATTGTTTTCACTTTTTATTTCCTTAACATTTGTCTGCTCCACTTTGAGTTGTATTTGAATGTTATGTTTTCTCAATTTGTGTCTTTCTACGTTGCTTATTCTTACAAATTTCTTAGTACAGAGGTCACAATTATAGGTTATACCACTGTGTATATGTTTAATATGCCGGTTCAAGGCGCTTTTTGTGGGATATGACTTTGGGCAATGACTGCACTTAATATGACGAGAACTATCCATATGACACTTCATGTGCTTCTCCATATCCCTTACGGAACATGGGCACAGACTACACTTTGTTTTTTGCATAAACTGCCTGTTTGGGTTGTGGACGTTTTTCATGTGTCGTGTCATCTGCCCTTTCTGTTTAAAACTCATGTGACATACTTCGCATGAAATTCTTTTCGCGTTGACGTCATGCAGGGTTTCAATATGGCGTCTTCGAGTAAAATTAGTTCTGAAATCTTTTCCGCAAATATGACATTGATATGGTTCGACGCCGATGTGAGTATGATTGAAGTCAACATGGCGACTTAGATGAAAGTGACTCATGAAATCTTTTTCGCAAATTTGACATTTATATAGTTTTTCGCCGATGTGACTTCTGGTGTGCACAGTCACACTTGCCTTGTTTATGAATTTTTTCCCGCAGATTTCGCACTCGTGGCATGTTTGATACAACAAATTCTTGTGGTGCCTTTTTTTATGGCAACTTAAGAAAGTAGGCGACACGAACGCTTTGTCGCAAAGATGACATTTATACGGGCGCTCTCCGGTGTGCGTTCTCAAATGTATTTTTAACATTTTCTTAGTTGTGAATGTTTTAAGACACTGGTCGCATTTGAACGGTCTCAGTTTCATGTGAACGGTGCTGACGTGTATGTTCAAATAACTTCCGTCAGCAAAGTGGTGTCCACAAAATTCACACATGAAAGGTTTAGTTTTACCAAAATGATTATATACTATATGATTTTTCAATTTGGATTTGTTTAAAAATTCTTTATTACAAATATCACATATAAAAACTTTTTGTCTGGTGTGCGTGTTTATATGATAAACAAAAATCGATCGATTTATAAATCTTTTGCCACAGATATCACATTCGTATCTTTTATCATTATGCTCAAGCTCGTGAAGTCTCAATGCTCCCCTTGACTTGAAGTGTTTATTACAAAATTTACAAGAAAATATTGAATGCTTTTCTTGCTTACTTTTAGTATTACCTGCAAAATCAATAATGAATGATTATATTCTCTATCATTACGATAAATAAAATCACTGGACTAGTGAAATATTTGTCAGCCAACTTCAGATAAAGGCTAGTTCAAACACTATTCTTATAGGATGCAGAATTCAGTTCTACGCGAGTTATAGGTTCAAGAGCAAAGCCGAAAACAAAATCTATATTGTAAGAAAATGTTGGCTCATAGAACTATTTGCAATAGTTATAGATCCTCTGATAATTTTATTTAAATAGGAAGAAAAATCTATTATGGACGATATTTTTCAAAAGGTAAATATAATATAAAACTGATAAAAATAATAAAAAACTGATTCTTACCTGGTTTATTTGATTTTCCCTTTTGTAAAAACTTATGTTGAATCTTGGATGTTGACATTTCCGATTTCGGCTTATCTAAACTTTTCTTTGGTTGAATTTTGAATTTGACAGTTTTGTTCTTTTTCAATCTATCATCACGTCGAGTTTTATTATTCGGTATATTTGATTTTGGCTTTTCTGAGCTTTTCCTTGGTTGAAATTTGGTTTTAACTATTTTATCCTTTTGTAAACAGTTCTTGAGTTGAATTTTAACATTAATATTTTGCTGCTGCTCATGTTTCATTATTCTCTCTTCATTGTTGTAGTTTTGGCCAGAATTAGATACTTCACCATCAAACTCCGCACTTGTATCATTATCCTGACTATTTATGCTGATATCAGGTTTTATTATCATTTCATCACCTGTAGAATGATAATGATAACGGTAACTATATGAATAAATAATAATCTTGGATTTTTGAATAGCTATTTATGCAACTGCATCGTAATGAGGGTCATTTTAATTCGAGTGCTGTTTTTTGATACGAGGCTTGCCGAGTATCAAAATAGGATAGTACGAGAATTTAAATGACTAATTACGTTCAGTTGCATACAAGTTTTTATCTACGACAAGGAAGTAAAATCATTAACAAAATACGCCGTAGGCTCAATAAAGTAACAAAAAGTAACTCCGTAAGTCGCCACCAGCCGCCTGTGGCGCCTCTGTCAACAATAAGTAACTCCGTAAGCCGCCACCAGCCGCCTGTGGCGCCTCTGTCGTATGAACGGTACAAAAGTGCCAGAACTCAGAGCCTTAGCTTTAGGTATCCTATTTTAAGAAGATAACCATTTCGATTCAGCTCCCATACAACGAGCTGCATCGAAATGAGAAGCAAAACCGAAAGAGGGTTCATTTCGATTCAGCTGTCAAACTCGAAATTGGAACTTTTCGATGCTGGAGTAGATAAAGTAATTTATTGATTAGCCTATTAGCACAGGGCACAATTTTTAAATAAGTAGTTAACAAAGTTTAAATATGCTTAAATTATTTACCTCTCAATTTAGTTAATAATTTTAGAGATTGTGCACAATAGACATAAAAAAAGTTTGGTTGTAAGGAATTATTTGAATACATACCATATAGCTCATTTTCAATTTTAATTTCAGATTGTAGTGCTATCTCATCTGTAACAGAAAATCTGTCTGAGGAACTTGGTGGACTTGGCTTGCTTAAAGACAGTTTACTTTCCCTGGCTCAATCGACTCTGTCGTACTACATTGCCTGTTGGGGTGGCTCAGGGAAAACGGCAATGTTGAGAATTGAAAGGGCCCAGAGATCAGTATTGCAGGTCATGTGCTAAAAACCCATCTATTTTCCTACTGTCGATCTTTATGCCAACCTACCTAAGGTGTTAACAGTAAGACAATTGTTTATTTTGTGCAAAATTCTGCGTAAACACCTTGAGCTACCCTATGACCCAAACATTTGTTCCAAACGTAGATCTTATATGGTATGTGCAATGGAGTCAATTCGAACGGCAATTTCAAAGCGCCATTACCCTTTTTTAAGCTGCTTACTGTAAAACAGAGTCAATAAATTCTTAAATACCCTTTAACAACTTATTCCTGTACATCAAAATGTTCTGAGTGGCTACAATCACTCTCCTATGAAGATCACATACACACACTTCCTGCATGGTGCACCTATGCTTATATCTAATATATAAAATTCTCATGTCGCGGTGTTTGTTACCAAACTCCTCCGAAACGGCTGGACCGATTTTTATGTGTGTGCATATCGGGTAGGTCTGAGAACCAGCAAACATCTATTTTTCATACCCCTATATGATAAGGGTACACCACCCCTAAATATTTTTGCTGGTGGTACGAAGTTCGCTGGGTCAGCTAGTAATATTATATAAATAGATAAATCAAATTCTGAAATTCTGTTAATATTTTCGTTTACAATTAAGTTTCAGAAAGGTGGGCGTGACGGCTGGAACGCAGTTTTAACTTTTTCAGCCGTCAACGTTCATAGATTTTTAGCACCTATGTAACAAAGAAAGGAAATAAATAAATAATTTCAATTTAAATTCGCCGAATCCCGATAATGTAGCGGCACCATTACGAAAAGAGCCAAAACTTTGCCTTGATAGTATGTGATATTAATACGATAAAATTATTGCGTTAACTTTAACTAACGTTTTTCTGTGCTAGGTAGCAGACATGACATAAAAAATCAATGAAATAATTTGTCTACCCACTAGCATTAACTTTGTTGAGAAAAGGTAAACAAATGATTTAGTCTCATAATATTATGACTATTTATGACACTGGACATATTACTTATTTGAATGATTTTACTATTGAATATTCCACAAGGAAGTTTTATATGAATAGCACATTATTATCAAATCTACCATTGCGAAGCTGGGGTGAGCCAGCTAGTATATTAAAATTGGTATACTTTCACTTGAGTCACCACCGCTAGCAGGTAAATGATATCACTAAATTCCAACTAGAGTTCATCATCGTCTCAACTGCTAGACATGCCTCTAGAAAGGATCGCCACAGGAAAAGATCTTGTCCCACCTATAGCCAGCGTCCACCAAGTGGGGTGTGTTTCAACGCTTCGCTTCCTGTTGTCAGGTCGCTATTTGAGACTTGGCTACCTTTAAATCAAGAGTGAATAGGCATCTTCTAGGCAAGCGCGCTCCATCTTAGGGTGCATCTTCACTTACCATCAGGTGAGATTGCAGTCAAGCGCTGGTCTATAAATAAAAAAAAAAAAGACTACCTTGAGATCAGAATGTTCATTAATTCCCCAAGCTCATACTATATGTATTACACACACTTCTTTTTCTTCTTTGTCAACCGATAGTCGTCCACTGTTGGATATAAAGGTATCTTGAATGGACTTCCATAGGCCTGTCTTGCGCCGCCTGAATCAATGCGAGTCGTTTGATGATGTTGAGGGACCCCAATGATTATCAGCTCTTCGAACTGTGTGCCCGAACCATTTCCACTTCAGTTTCGCGACTCGCTGAGCTCTGTCGGTGACTTTGGTTCTCCTATGGATGTCATTTCTGATTTGATCCAGCAGGGACACTCCGAGCATAGCTCTCTCCATCGCCCGCTAAGTGACCCTGAGCCTTCTTATGAGGCCCACAGTGAGCGACCATGTTTCTGATCAGTAAGCACTGGCAACACGCACTGTTGGGTATAGTTGAGGACCTGGAAAGTGACATCAGGCTACTTTTAATCTTGGAAAATTAAAGAGTTTCAACAGGACTTTTAAGAACTAAATCTATGTGAAGTCCCGCGACTTTGTCTGCGCATGACTAACTATGTAATGCCCTAATCATCTAGTGAATAATAAATAAATAATCAGTAAAGTATTTAAGTACCTACTTACTTTTGCAATATTTTTCAAACATCATTTCACAATCTTCAACTTGTTTCTTGAATTCTAATGCATTCCTTAATTTTTCAATACAGATTTCACATATTGAGAAGCTTGCTTCAATAAATGGTTTGTTTAACTGAAATCAAAAGAAAAATACTTAGTAGAATTTTATTAAGGAGGATTTTTAACAGAGTTAAGTAGGTAGGTATTACTTTCCTGGTATTTATTTAACTATAGGCAATAGGCATACCTGCAATAACATGGACAGAAAAACCTATCAATATTATCAATTTTTCTCTCTTTTAATCGCATGTCTATTAAGCAATGATATAATCTAGACATATAATTTTATAAAAAGAAAAGTCTAGATTCACTCACTTACTGACTCAACTCAATGCCCAGCCCAAACCCTTAAGTCTTATAGAATATAATAGAAATGTTTTTATTCAAATAAACTTTTTTACAAGTGCTTTTGAATTGTCAATGCGTCTACCCAGTGGTAGACGCATTGAATGCTTTTCCTGCCGAGAAGAACCAGCAAGAAACTCGGGCGGCGGTTGCTCTTTTCAAAACAAGTTTACAATTCAATACATATTGCTATGCTATGTATGCAGTGTTTCCACAATGAGTTCCACAAAAGCATACCTTATTATAATTCAACACATGCTAAGACGGGGAGACAGAAAGTAGCACCATTCCCGCTGGTGGCACCCATTCAAGAGCTTAGAAAGCTACAAGTTTGCACAGGCTCTCTTTATAATGGAGAAAAAGAATAGGTAAAGCCAGATTTTCCAAAATACAACTACTCAGGA
This sequence comes from Oeneis ivallda, assembly GCA_029955525.1. Classification (NCBI taxonomy): domain Eukaryota; kingdom Metazoa; phylum Arthropoda; class Insecta; order Lepidoptera; family Nymphalidae; genus Oeneis; species Oeneis ivallda. The sequence continues at coordinate 19,504,452 of JARPMR010000008.1, forward strand.
CAATTTAAATTGTAGAAAATACTCACCAGTAATCCAAAGGTATCATGTAACATATTTGCATATACTTCTAATTTTCCCATATATGAGTAAGAGCAATTCAAACTTCTTAGACTGCCATCCATGTGGCAACATCTACATAGTGAACTCAAATTGAGTATTTCTGACATCTCTATAATGAACCAGACACAGTCCACATTTGTTTATTTGCTTATAACTTGGTTGTGGATTTCATAGCACATTAGGGTTAATTAGGAACATTTCACTGGGAAGGATTTCATCACATAACACTTCCAGATTTAATGAAGAAGCCCAGTACCATGTAGGTAGTTAATAGTTATGTAATTTCAATAAAATTCTTCAGCATTCAATTGTGAGTTTTTATTTTTCCTTTACAAAACATCATTATTAGTTATGTATACTTAATATAAATTATTATTTTCTTGTAGATCCCGATCTTGATTCCAACCTGTCAAACCTGTTACCTGAAAAATGTTGAGTATTTTTTTTATTACAAAATATATTGGATTGGATTGGATAGGTAACAGATATAACACCAGCATCAGTGAAGACCCAAGTTTATGTTTCAGGTCATCTTCTAGGCATCTTCTAGGCAAGCGTGCTCCATCTTAGGCTGCATCTTCACTTACCATCAGGTGAGATTGCAGTCAAGCACTAGTCTATATATTTAAAAAAAAAAGGGAGATGATAGAAGCTGAGATTCTATCAAATCCCAGGGTACAATAATTCAATTCTGTGGGCTATTGATAGTACTACTGCTTGGTTTTACTTCTTGGTTGGATGATAGTGTCATGGAAACAAATAATTTGCACTGGTCCTAATTCTAATAAGTAGTACCTATCAAGGGAAATTTTGGTTTTATATAGTTAACTTATTAGGTATCTTATATTTATGTTGCAGCCAAATAGCTTAGTAAGCTGTTAAATTAACAGTTATAATGAAATGGCTGGCTGATTGCTTAGGTTATTCACACAATAGTGATTAAGTGAAAAAATCTAACATTAGAAATTGTTTAAATAGTTTAAAAAAATAACATGTTATTTGGTAGGCAATTATGTGTTTGTTTTCTAAAAAGGAAAAGCAACCACCCCGACTCCATGCAGTCCTATCTGCCCTACACCTGGAAAGTTTTTTAGAAGCCCAGAGCAAGTCTTCTGGCATAGCCCATTTGATTTAAATAAAAATTGAATAACTATTTTGTAATGCAACACAGGTGTCTAGTAGTAGTGTACAGTACACACTTCAAGTTCAAGTGAATTATAAACTTCAAGATGGTTTTAATCAAGAGAGACGAATACGTTATGGATGGAATGTAAAAAAGAAAGTAACCTTATTACGAAAGTGGATGTCGTGTCGGTAATAATATGTCCATTTAGTTTTGGAATTAATTATTTGTTTCCATGACATTTATAGATTTAGTTAAGTTCGGTAGATATCGTAGCCGTATAGGTAATCCTAAATCCATGCAATTATATACTAAATATCTGAAATTCTGAAAAATCAAGAAAATGCAACTAAAAAAACAACAATCACTACTAAATTGACAGCATCAATGTCAAAACAATGTTTTGTGATGAGGTACTTCATTCTCTATGGCAGTGTTGCCAACTCGGTTACTATTTAGTAAAAACGACTGTTAAAGAAATAATTTCAGAATAAAAAAATATTTGAAGCGAAAGCTGGGGTGATGGTCAGACCACTGGCAGTCAACGCCCTGAGTTCACTTAGCTCAGGGGGCAAGGATCTGCTGGGAAATAGTGACACTTCTAGTTTTTTCTGGAGTAGCATGAGAGTAGTGATAGCCTAGTGGTTAGCTGTCTCCTATAGCCTAGTTTTTCGGGGGTTAAATAATTATGTTAAATAGAAGGGTTTCTTAAATTGGCCACTTTCAAGTCAAGATTTTTATATAACCTGTGAAGATGATACTGCCATTGGCGCAATTAGGATGCCTTAAGCGTACTTTATCGTATTAGCACAGTATAAGGAAGAGATCAGTATGTCGACGCCTTTGATCTCGTCGTAAATGCCGCTAGCGTCTAGACATGCGTCGCGACAGTGTATTTAGGCTAGGGTTGTCACAAGGAAACAATTTCTATTAATATTTGTAATTTGTACTATATTTCACATCAACATAACAATAAACAATAATAATTAATCAATAACTAAAAATTAAAAATAAATTTGTAATTAAAATATTTTTATAGTTGAATCAATAATAAAACCAGTTTCTTTGCTGGCCGCTTCAGCGGTCGCATGCAAATCAACTCCGCCACATGCAAATAAACATTTATAAACATATTAAAACTATACTATACTAGACTTAAAAGCTATACTATATTATGATAGTTATATAGTTACTTATACACGAAAACAAGACGTATTATATAAATAATACTAGTGGTTCGCCCCGAACTGAGACCTCGCGGTATCCCATAATTCCCATAAGGTAGTTTTAACTATATTATATTGTAATTAAAACGCGCCGAATCTGATGACGTCAACCGTCATCTGCTTTCGTGGATGGGATGCATATTTACAATATTAAAGACAGCGCCATCTAGTAACAGTATAGTGAAGTTTTGTTAAAAACATTGATGCCCATTAAAACTCAAATAATTTCGTTTCTTTATAATATTTATCTAATCTTAGTATTTGTTGTTCAAGTACAGAATATAACTCAAATTATGCGTAAGTTTCAAGTTTTAAAACAAAGTGGTTTTAGAAATCTAGCCTCGAATACAATCTCCACTTTGAAAGCCCCCCATTTCGTATGGGAGCCCCCCTGAAATAAAGATTTTTATAACTTTTTAAGCCATTTTCGGCTGGAGGCCATCGGTTTACATATCATATCTAAAGTTGAAGTAATTACGTTCAGTAATTCAGAAGTAATAAGGCTGTGCCAGACGGACGGACGGACAAGTGCAAATCGCTCTAGTAAACTCAGAGACCTTCGCTTCGCTCGGTCGATAATAAGCTTTCAAAAATCTGATCACATGGTCACATAGACAACACGAAAACAAGAAGTTTGAGTACCATCAACATGGGGCCGCGTCCCATAGTGTCGGAGATATAAGCTTTCAAAAATCTGATCACATGGTCACATAGACAACACGAAAACAAGAAGTTTAAGTACCATCAACATGGTGCCGCGCCCCATAGTGTCGGAGACATAAGCTTTCAAAAATCTGATCACGTGGTCACATAGACAACACGAAAACAAGAAGTTTGAGTACCATCAACATGGGGCCATGCTCCATAGTGTCGGAGCTATAAGCTTTCAAAAATCTGATCACATGGTCACATAGACAACACGAAAACAAGATGTTTGAGTACCATCAACATGGGGCCGCGCCCCATAGTGACGGAGATATAAGCTTTCAAAAATCTGATCACGTGGTCACATAGACAACACGAAACAAAGAAGTTTGAGTACCATCAACATGGGGCCGTGCTCCATAGTGTCGGAGCTATAAGCTTTCAAAAATCTGATCACGTGGTCACATAGAAAACACGAAACAAAGAAGTTTGAGTACCATCAACATGGGGCCGTGCCCCATAGTGTCGGAGCTATAAGCTTTCAAAAATCTGATCACATGGTCACATAGACAACACGAAAACAAGATGTTTGAGTACCATCAACATGGGGCCGCGCCCCATAGTGTCGGAGATATAAGCTTTCAAAAATCTGATCACGTGGTCACATAGACAACACGAAACAAAGAAGTTTGAGTACCATTAACATGTGTCGGAGTGTGTCGTTTGTCGTCGTCGTAGTGTCGGAGATAATTATAAGCTTTCTAAAATATGATCACTTGCTCAGCTAGTAATTTCTATCTGTGCACAGCACGAGCACATTAATAATGATTGCTGATCCGTGTTGCGGCTTTATGCATAAACAGCGACGTGAAATATATAAATATAATAAATAATAGAATAATAATAATAAGTATCACTTGATAGACAAAAATGTTGATGTAAAACGGTTTTTACGATAGTACAAGACAGCGCCATCTATTAACATTATTGTGAAGTTAAGTTAAAAATACTGATGCCCATTAAAAATTAAATTATTTCGTTGGAATATTTCATTTCCTTTATAATATTTTTCTAATTTTAGTATTTGTTGTTCAAGTACATAGTTGTTCAAGTTCAGGATATAACTGAAATTATACACTACTTTGAAAGTCCCTCATTTCGTCAATTTTAAAGGACGAAAAGACGTGACTTAACTATGATAGTTAGCTATATGCCCTCGCGGACTTTATTGTAGGTAGGTAATAATGAGTATTTTAAGCATGTAGTACATAATTTTTTATGTATCATTAATAGTTTTCTCGGCACACGCCGAATAATGAATTTTATAGGCAAAATTTTGCTATTTTGGGATTACATTACTGCAATTTTCATAAGGATCTCTAACTTTTTAAAAATAAATTATAATTTATAGGTAACCTATGTGTTATTTCCTGATAATTTAGCTTTCTATTAGTAAAAAAAGGTTAAAATCAGTCGAGTAGTTTTAGAGCCTATTTGGTACAAACAAACAAACCTTTCCTCTTTATAATATTAGGTATAGAGTATATATAGATAGGAATGATTGTAAATAAAAACCATAGCACACCTTTCTTCGTCATGTGGAAACAGATGATAACGTAATTCTTTATTTATGTATGAAGATGAAGTACAATTTGCAACAGCACACGTTGTATGTACCATAGTGAGTTCGTTTCATAAGTAATAATATAATTATAATACATAATAATGTGCATTTCAATTAATTAACTATAATATTATGGCAGAGTAAGGAAGGATTATTAAAAATTTTACGCAAGCGTAATATGTCAACCCTTTACTATAGCTCCCAGGTAACTGAGGCTTACACGGGAGCGTACCTCGCTCCGCACTTACCGCACCCACCGCACGATTGCCCTGTCTAGACGGCTTCGTCGAACCTCTGTATGAACCTTACCTTCGTTACTCTGTGGTATTAGTTTACAATAATTTCGCGGGCAGACCCGTGTTATCCTTTTACAGGTCTGTTCTTTGATGCTCATTATTCAAGTTTTCTAATAAGTTTGAACGCATTTTCTCTGTGGCATTTTCCATCAAAATTATGTTATTTTAGCTCGTCGCTGCTCACGCATTTATGAGAGGAAAACTGCTTAGGGAGAGGTCACACTGGCTACTTTTGGCGGCAACGATCGCGCGCTTTTATTGCCTTTAGCGTTTTTATGGCCTTTTTCGTGCATCGCGTTTCGAGCGCGCGAAAATCGCGGCTTTCGATCGCAGAATCGCGCGAATCGCGCGAAACGCTATGCATGCATGAGGCCATAAAAACACTAAAGGCAATAAAAGCGCGCGATCGCTGCCGTTAAAAGTAGCCAGTGTGCGCTCTCTCGTACCGTTTATGTCAGGTATGGAAAAATAGTTTAAAGTAGTTACCTAACTCCCTAAAGGTACGTACCGACCTAATCAGTGTAAGTACTCATCCTTCTTCGACGAACTAAAGACGAACTACGATGAGAGATGCTTCTTAGAACAGATGAGACGAAGAACAAACGACTCGCTACGTATGTACTATAACGCTTATTGAATATATCAATGTAATGTTCAGCTTCAGAGTTCAAAAGATGCTGCTCCAGGGCATCTGGGTCGGCTAACTGTGCAGTTTATCTTTGAGTTTTCTGTCCTGCTGAGCAATTTTAATTTGGCTTAGCATGCATAATGTAAGGAGGTATAAGGGTACATACTACATACGAGTACCTACCCTTACGAGTACCTGCATGAAAGAACTATGCATGTTAATTGTTATGTTATTTTTTAGCACACTTCTAGTATTTACTGCTTAAACTTGAGAATGCAAGCAATATCAGGCCTTACTGTTCACGTATTAAATTATTGACACGCTTTCTGAAGCTAATTGTATGTTGTTTTAATACCTACGGCGCAAGATTCGAAAGTGGTCAAGTAGTTAGCAGTTTAGTCAGTGGAGCGACGTAAAACGCGTTGCGCGTCGATCGCGACACAAAAAGTCCCAAATAGAAAAAAACTATTTGGTCGATTTAAAAACTTTGAACCGAGTGGCGGGAACATTTGACATCAGTCAAAATTCTTCGCGTATTTTGGCCGCTGTGGTAGAAAATTGTGCTGTGTTTTAAAATTATAAAATACGTGACACTGTTACATAAATATTTTCGAAATAATTGCGGTCATTCACAGAGGTAAGTGAGACGCCATCTCGTTTTGTTCTAGCGAGGCATCGCTCTATTATGTACAACACCGAACACGTTAGTCTACCTTCTATTTTTATAATTTTCTAGTTGGCTCGGGTATTAAAACTACACCAGAATACAGCAAAAAATTAGGTACCTATTCATGCTTTATAGCTTTATAAAGGCATCAGGATTTTTAAAATCGATTTGGGCTTGGACAAGACTAATGATTTTATAATTCGTTCGTAATGTTTAGTTTAGTTGAGATGACCTAAAAACAAGTCTATTAAATCAACACAGGTACTTACTTAAGTACGTATTAATGTTCAAAATTTTCCCTCTAGCTATTTTCTTACAGGGAAAAAGTTGTTCTTAGAAATCTATAAATTAAAAATAGGTAGGTAAAGATTTAGGTAACACTCTTACGAAGATAAATGCAACCATTACCGAGGTAGGTATTCTACGAAAAATGAATGCTCGAAAATATCTTAATCATTGATTTTCATACCATAAGCGAAAGTAGGGATTTATTTAGTTGAGACCAAGGGGTCACTTATCAAGCCGAAAAATTGAAAAATACACTCAAATAGGAATGGAATTACCCATTCTCTTTTATAACATATTGTATTTACATAATATACATATTTACATACACGTAGTTCGAAGAGCTGATGGTCGTTGGGGTCCCAAGGTGCTGGAGTGGCGGCCCCGCACTGGGAAGTGCAGTGTTGGCAGGCCCCCCACTAGGTGGACCGAAGACATCAAACGAGTCGCAGGGAACAACTTGATTCAGGCGGCGCAAGACCGAAGCCTGTAGAAGTCCATGGAGGAGACCTTTGTCCAGCAGTGGACGTCTATGAGTTGATTAAGAAGAAGAAGATTAAATTATGTACTTACTTACCTACGTATTCAAAATCCATATTAGGTATGACACAGTCAAACTCTTAGTGAACCGGTCAAAACCACCTTTAACTTCGAAAAACAGTCAGAAGTAGTTTCGTTGCTTTATACGGATCTGCCCGCGAAATTCAAATTTAATTTGGTTCTTCGCAATTTGTAATCTAATACGACAAAGTATGCTTATGTGGCATTCTAAGCGACGATGGCAGTATCATCTTCACATGTTTATATAACTAGTGGTTCGCCCCGAACTGAGACCTCGTGGTATCCCATAATTCCCATAAGGTAGTTTTAACTATATTATATTGTAATTAAAACGCGCCGAATCTGATGACGTCAATCGTCATCTGCTTTCGTGGATGGGATGCGTATTTACAATATTAAAGACAGCGCCATCTAGTAACAGTATAGTGAAGTTTTGTTAAAAACATTGATGCCCATTAAAACTCAAATACTTTCGTTTCTTTATAATATTTATCTAATCTTAGTATTTGTTGTTCAATTACAGAATATAACTCAAATTATGTGTAAGTTTCAAGTTTTAAAACAAAGTGGTTTTAGAGATCTAGCCTCGAATACAATCTCCACTTTGAAAGCCCCCCATTTCGTATGGGAGCCCCCCTGAAATAAAGATTTTTATAACTTTTTAAGCCATTTTCGGCTGGAGGCCATCGGTTTACATATCATATCTAAAATTGAAGTAATTACGTTCAGTAATTTAGAAGTTATAAGGCTCTGACAGACGGACGGACGGACAAGTGCAAATCGCTCTAGTAAACTCAGAGACCTTCGCTTCGCTCGGTCGAAAATCTTTACTTGAAAGTGTCCAGTTAAGAAATTAGTCAGAATATCGACTAATTTGTGAGTAACTCTAAATTAAAATAAATTTGGTTCTTCGCAATTTGTAAACTAATACGACAAAGTAGGCTTATGTGGCATTCTAATTGCGACGATTGGCAGTATCATCTTCACATGTTTATATAAAAATCCTTACTTGAAAGCGTCCAGTTTAAGAAATTAGTCAGAATATCGACTAAACATGTGAAGATGATACTGCCATCGTCGCAATTAGAATGCCATTAAGCCTACTTTGTCGTATTAGTTTACAAATTGCGAAGAACCAAATTAAATTTGAATTTCGCGGGCAGATCTGTATCATTAGCAACCCATCAACGGCTCACTACTGAGCGCAGGTTTCCTGTCAAAGAAGGGTTATAGGCCATAGTCCACCACGTTGGCCCAATGCGAATTGGCGGACTTCACACACCTTCAAGAACATTACACCATAGAACTAAGCTAGTCCAGCAGGAGCCGGTGTCTCGTGCGCTGCGCTTGCTCAATGATTTGGTTCGCGAGAATCCGGGACTGGATGTTTTCCACACCCCACCCGATCAGCTCACGAAAAAGATAAAATTACTATTAGAAAATAGGTAATATTCCTAGTATTTCTAATTTTGTGTCTTTATTTTTATCTTTAAGTCTTATTTTATTGTTTATTATGTTTAGTTTTTCTTATATTTTCCTTTATTAATGTTAATTAATGTTTTTTTTTATATATTATTTGTATTATCTGTACTGATTATAGTAGCCCCCGGAGATGAATTGGGCAACTGTAATGTCTCCCGGGGTATGTCTTAAAATAAATAAATAAATCTATATATATAAAAGAAAGTGGTGTTAGTTACACTATTTATAACTCAAGAACGGATGAACCGATTTGGCTCAAAATTGGTGGAGAGGTAGCTTTGAACCAGGAGACGGACATAGGATACTTTTTATCCCGTTCGACCGCGTTTCCGTCAAGTCAATATAAAACCTGGTATAACAAAAATGCATCTGACATGGAATAAAAAAACGAAAAGGACAGTGGAAGAACAAAACGTAAATGACAGCTAAACGTAATTTTGTCTTTGGTTAAGTATGGTAAAAAATTTGACAATTATAAAAAGTGTTATAAAGCATTACTGATATTATAAATGCGAGTGTGTTTGTTTGTTGGTTTGTCCTTCAATCACGTCGCAACAGAACAGCGGATTGATACGATTTTTTGCATGGGTATAGTAATGGATGTAGTAGTGGTTCCTCAGACCGGGAGAGCTACTTTTTATCTCGGATAATGAAAGAGTTCCCGCGGGATTTTTAAAAACTAAATCCATGCGGACGAAGTCGCGGGCATCAGCTAGTAAATAAATAAATAAATTATGAAGAACTCTCAGGTGTGCAGGTTTCCTCACGATGTTTTCCTTCACCGTTGAAGCAAGTGATATTTAATTGCTTAAACGCACTTGACTCCGAAAAGTCAGAGGTGCGTACCCGGGATCGAACCTGCGATCCCCCGAATAGGAGACTACAGTCCTAACCACTGCTTGAACCCATCACTCATACTATCACCACCCAGAAATGCTTGTACCCGGAGTTTAATGTTGGTTAAAACCACTTTTGACTAATAAAACTGAACTTTAAATTAGGCGAAGACACTTTTGACTAAGAAAGTTGGTCAAAACCACTTTTAACTGCAAAATCGGCCAAGTGCGAGTCGAGCCTCGCTCTTTTAGGGTTCCGTTAAAAAAATTAAATTAAAAGATTTCCATCTACCCACCTACCCATTTTAATTTATTTTTTTTAATTTAATTTAAGATAATACATAATATGTAAGCAATAGAAATACATAATATGTGAAAATTTCATCTGTCTATTTATTACGGTTTACGAGATACAGCCCGCTGACAGATGGACGGAAGGACGGACGGACGGACGGACGGACGGACAGCGTAGGCTTAGTAATAGGGTTCCGTTGGTACCCTTTGGGTACGGAACCCTAAAAACATTCAAAACTCTTTTTAACTAAGGACATCGGTTATAACCACTTTTGCCTGCCTGCTTTTTTCACAGTCAAAAGTGGTTTTAACCGGTTATGTATGAGTTTTGATTGTAACACATAAGTACATAAACCGTCAGTTTATCGAAGCTGCGAAGGTTAAACATTCATTTGGAGTTACTCAATCTGTAAACAGTTTCATCATAATATTCAATAATATCATGACACTCAAACAATAATGTTTTGACTTTTGTCTGTTGCAGTGTGGTTGCAGTTATAATATTTTGAATGTACATATATATTATCCAAACTTTGCTAAGTAATCTTGCTTCAAATAATCAAGATACAATACGATTGTATCATGTAGCTTTTTGTTGTCAAAAACTAATCAAGCCTACAGTTTGAAGACATTAAAAATAACTTTAAATTAACAAGACTTTTATGCTGTCGCGTTGCTTAATGCATTCTATGGATAGTGTGTATTTTGAATTTTGATAGCAATTCATGTTGGTAATCGTATTAGATAACACCCATTTCAAACAAAGTTTATTTATATCATATAATTACCTACGAGTACAGCCAATTATGAAAAAAAAAATACAATAATCCTTCAATTTAAATGTCTGATTTTCCTTACATTTTTGATTATTTTTAATTGATGGGGATTTTGTATTGTTTCTCTAAGCTATTTACAATCGTTAGTGTCTTTACAGTGTGCATCCAAAAGAAATAAAAGGTTTTGAATTGTTTTTATGTATGTTTTCGTCGTCGACTTGTAAAAATGAAAATGAACCTAATTTAACCCATATGAATTATTAAAAATACAAAAATAACTATAATAACAATACAAAAATCACGATATAATAGTTCTAGAAGAAGAAGGCAGAAATCTTCTTTCGATAGAAAATGTTGATTTTTGTAGAACAATATTTCAGAGCTTCGCGCGCGTTGAAATCTATTAAAGGGATTTGTTAATTTTTTTTTAATTCTTCTGTAAAACACTCCTGGCAGTGCATTGGTGGTTAGGATGAAGATGTCGTTTTTCATCACTCGATTGAAAAAGGTTTATAACCATAGTACACCGCGCTGGACAAGTGCGGATTGGCAGATTACACGCACCTATGAGAACATTATGTATATAACTCTCAGGTATGCAGGTTTCCTCACGATGTTTTCGTTCGATGTTAAGGGTGTGATATTTTAATTAATTGCTTAAAACGAACTTTTTAAATCCGAAAAGTCAAAGATCCTAGTCCAAAAGGAGGCTGTAGTCTCAAACACCAGGCCATCACTGCTTCAGTTGATCATCTCAACAGCTCCCTAGTATTAGCTTCTTCTACCTACCTGCTTGTTAACAGGCGACAGCTAAGTAATCTCATGCAAGGGACTGCCCACAGTAGACTTGATATTCTGTTATTCTTAACCGACTTCAAAAAAAGGAGGAGGTTCTCAATTCATCAGAATCACTTTTTTATTTAGGTTCCCTCATTACTCAAAGCCGAAAAGTATAGACCGATTTGGAAATTTTTTCTTTTGTTTGAAAATGAAATGGTATATTTAATAGGTGGTTCCATAGTCATCTGGTCAGGATCTGATGATCGGATCCTGGAGAAATTGAGACACCTTCTTCTAACCTTCTTTTATAGGCAGTCTGCAAGCGATTTGGGTATTTTATTCTTTGTTGTGGCGTTTGAAGTCGGTTTTTTTAAAAGAATTTTCATTTATCAATTTTTTTGAAATTATTGGTATGAATGTCTTAGCTACATAATTCAAAAATGTATAAACCTAAAATCGAAGCTATAACAAGAGGGAGAAGTAGGCGATGGCAAGTCACGCTAACTTTAGCGTTTAAGTTTAAATACATGTATAATGAGAGAACCAGTTCGTTACGTGGACGTTACGTTACACGTTACGTACTCATGTCACAATATGTAGGTAGGTAATTGTGATAGGTTTTTTTCATATGCCGTGATATACGTGGATCTATGCAATTTTTACCCGAAGCCAAAAGGAAGGGTTTTGATTTTAGCAGACTGTGTATGTGGGTATGCATGCATGTGATTATTTACGAATGTTCCACCGTTGTGAATAAACTACTGAACCGATTTCGATAAATGAGGTGTCAATTAACTCGTTCTGATATTCCAGGTGACATAGGCTACATTTTATTTACAGTTTTTAAACTTTTATCTTTGTTACCCTGATCACAGATCAATTCAAAGGAATATACCAAACCTAATATTATGTAGGTAATAAAACCCGTGCAAAAATTTCACATCACTGACCCTAATTAAATTCTCACCTTTAGTGTAGTAGTTTATGCAGACATTATTTGGATATACATTTATGTGATCCAAGTGGCTTTGTTTAAGTTTCGAGAAATTGACCGAATTTTGCCAAACTATTCTTGCAAATCTCATGTGGACAAAAATAGGTCATTGAAGTTTTCACTAGGTTACAATGCAGTTAGAATGAATTAGAATGGGATGTTCTACAAAAACCTATATAATGATCCCAAGAAAGCGAAAATGCACAGACCTCGATTTTCACCAAAATATATATTATAATAATATGTCATTTACTTAGATCACACCTGCACTAAGGTATCCATTTATTTATTCATTTATTTATTTATCGACCGAGCGAAGCGAAGGTCTTTGAGTTAACTAGGGCGATTTGCACTTGTCCGTCCGTCCGTCCGTCCGTCCGTCCGTCTGTCAGAGCCTTATAACTTTTGAATTACTGAACGTAATTACTTCAAATTTAGATATAATATGTAAACCGATGGCCTCCAGCCGAAAATGGCTTAAAAAGTTATAAAAATCTTTATTTCAGGGGGGCTCTCATAGAAGCGAATGCGAAGTAAAAAAAAAAAATCGCGTTACATAAAATTGTTACGTATCATTTTAAAGATAATTTTGAACTGAGTACAAAAATATTTTTTTTTTAATTTTTCCCTTAAAATTGACGAAATGGGGGGCTTTCAAAGTGGCGATTTTATACGCTCGCTTGAAGACGCTCTCTAGAAAAATCCGCTATGGATTTTCAAACTGATTTTATGTTTTTAGGTCACTTATATCCTGTACTTGAACAACAAATACTAAAATTATATGAATATTATAAAGAAACGAGATTATTTAATTTTTAATGGGCGTCAGTAATTCATATAGCATCAACATAGCTTCACAATAATGCTAATAGATGGCGCAGTCAGTAACTATTCCCATGGAACTACGAGTTAAATTCAATGTTTGATAAATAATTTAATGTTTTCACTAACGTTCCCTAACCTTTACGGGCTACCTATAAGTTAGGTGATTGATGTTTTCTGTCAACTTATTTATCACGATCCTGTACGGGACACCTAAAAGGATATTGGGACGGATGTTAGGACTTAGGATTGTATTTAGGAGCTACCTACGTTAAGAGACTCCTACTTAGGGGATGATCGACCGAGCGAAGCGAAGGTCTTTGAGTTAACTAGGGCGATTTGCACTTGTCCTTCCGTCCGTCCGTCCGTCCGTCCGTCTGTCAGAGCCTTATAACTTTTGAATTACTGAACGTAATTACTTCAAATTTAGATATAATATGTAAACCGATGGCCTCCAGCCGAAAATGGCTTAAAAAGTTATAAAAATCTTTATTTCAGGGGGGCTCTCATAGAAGCGAATGCGAAGTAAAAAAAAAAAAATCGCGTTACATAAAATTGTTACGTATCATTTTAAAGATAATTTTGAACTGAGTACAAAAATATTTTTTTTTTAATTTTTCCCTTAAAATTGACGAAATGGGGGGCTTTCAAAGTGGCGATTTTATACGCTCGCTTGAAGACGCTCTCTAGAAAAATCCGCTATGGATTTTCAAACTGATTTTATGTTTTTAGGTCACTTATATCCTGTACTTGAACAACAAATACTAAAATTATATGAATATTATAAAGAAACGAGATTATTTAATTTTTAATGGGCGTCAGTAATTCATATAGCATCAACATAGCTTCACAATAATGCTAATAGATGGCGCAGTCAGTAACTATTCCCATGGAACTACGAGTTAAATTCAATGTTTGATAAATAATTTAATGTTTTCACTAACGTTCCCTAACCTTTACGGGCTACCTATAAGTTAGGTGATTGATGTTTTCTGTCAACTTATTTATCACGATCCTGTACGGGACACCTAAAAGGATATTGGGACGGATGTTAGGACTTAGGATTGTATTTAGGAGCTACCTACGTTAAGAGACTCCTACTTAGGGGATGATTTAGGTATGTTTGGTGAAAACGGGCATAATAATAATGTCAGTTTTGGTTATCATGTATCGATTGAATGAATAATCATGGGATACCGTTACCGCGAGGTCTCAGTTCGGGGCGAACCACTAGTTTAGGTATGTTTGGTGAAAACGGGCATAATAATAATGTCAGTTTTGGTTATCATGTATCGATTGAATGAATAATCATGGGATACCGTTACCGCGAGGTCTCAGTTCGGGGCGAACCACTAGTTTATTTACTTAGTACCAGTAATATAAAAAACAATGTAAGAAAGATATAAAGGACGTGCACATGGACAGCTTATCTCTAAAGAAGAGATTTCTTCGAGAAGCCCTCGAATGTGAGAACAGTGAGAACATACAGAAGTAGGTAGGTACTAAAGACTAATCTTTAAAAATTAATAAATGGCTACAGATAATACAATACATATTATATTAAAATACTAATATATAATATACATGATATTATAATAATTAAGTATACAATTTATACTACATAATTACATATATACTTAATAAATAGTAATAATAATATAAAACTATAATAATAATATACCTACTATATATTATAATACATAATATACTATATATTTTTTCCTTTTTTAACAATGACTGTCGTAGGTTTTTGTAAGTAGCATTAAACTGTCGGTTGGAACATTCACTAGATAACTCCAAAGTGAAATCCTTCGCGTTAGTGGCAAATGGCTCTTCTTCACCCGTGAATAATACCTATTTGCATGCCACTTCGAGCTGTGATTTGCTTAATGTTTGCTTTGTATGTACTAGCCACCCACGAATCCATAACTTTTTCTAGTATCGCTCATGATACCTACCGTTAACTCATCATTCATCAATCAAATGATCTATCTATAGTATATGTTTGTTAGTCTCGCTAAAACTCAAAAACGTTTTAACCGATTTTTTTTTGTTTTGTTCACTCTCTTATACCAGGCAGATTTAAAAAAGGGAAAACCCAAAAGAACTGCTGAAAAACCGAAAAAATGAAAATAGATGACGCGAGCGAGGTGCGAGTAAAAGCTAGTACTAATTAGTGCAAAAATAAAATTATTTGAAGTTAACACTGACTCCGGTTTCGATACCGAATCGTGTTAATGTGGAAACGCTCTAATTCTTATATTATTATTAATTTTATTCTTAAATTGAACTAATCTTGCGGTCTACAACACCGATTGTTCATGGTAGTTTCTAATTTATTAATTTGAAATTATTTTATCGGAGCGAACCGAGGTGGATCTTGAATTTGTTTCAAAAATCCATCTTTTCCGATTTATTAATTTTATTGTTTAAGTTTCGATTGTTTAACCAATATAGCTTATTTTCTCAGTTACAGTATACTACCTTACTTCTCAATTTACTTACCTTCTTCCCAGCGAAATGTAGATAGTCGATCCTTAAGGCGAACTAAACGGATCTGCCCGCGAAATTCAAATTGAATTTGTTTTTTCTGTAACTAATTACTCGGTTTGGTTGTAAACTAATACGACAAAGTAGGCTTATGGCATTCTAATTGCACCAATGGCAGTATCATCTGCATAAGTTTTAAATATACAAATCTTTACTTGAAAGTGTCCAGTTTAAGAAATTAGTCCAAGTATCGACTAATTTGTGAGTAACTCACGTCAAACTCGATACTCGGACTAATTTCTTAAACAGAACACGTAATAAAAATACGATTAAAAAAAAATAAGCTTTACTTTTTTCATGTTCATGTTAATAAAACAGTTGAGACAAGCAGCATGTAATTAGAGCCATTTTTACGTATTAATAAGTAAGTCTGTGACTATATTTGCAACAATAATATTCCAAAACAACGTTCCCACACAGTGTAATGTGGTTTTGGTTTTGCGATATCCAATATGAAATCTATTGTTACACGGTTATTTTACATCTTACAATCACAAAAACCTATTTGTGCAATAATAGTAGCTATTACATTACTATCAAGGATAAAAATAAGGCCTCGCATAAAATATTTAATTAAATTACATATCTACTTTGATGATTTTTAGGGTTCCATTAAGTATCAGAAGTTTGATTCAAAAATGTGGGTCTCAAGTCTGGGTCTGAAACTCTATGGAGTTCGCCATCCTCCTCTTCTTAATAAATCTAAATCTAAATCTTCGTAATATGTAGTCTTCTTCGATGATACGGAACCCTTCGTGTGCGAGTCCGACTCGCACTTGGCCGGTTTTATTTAATGTTAAAAATTGTCAGTGTAAATAGGTGTAACATACCTACTCATAAGTAGGCATAAAAAGGCAAACATTTTTTGTCCTTCTTTCCTAAGAGCGAATTTCCTGTTATTAAAACTTGAAAATTATTTAATACTTATAACTTCATAGCCTAACCTGACTTTAATGCGTTGTTAAATGTCTATCAAAAATACTAATACTTACCTATCTATCAATCGGTCTTACTACTTAGTAGACAAAAAAAAGGCAAACATATTTTGTCGTCCCTTCCTGAGAGGTAAATTCCTGTTAAATACAATTTGAAAATTACTTCTTAACTTAATGCGTTGTTCGATGACTAAAAAATATCTACTATTATGTACTTAACTAACTAACAATTAGGCATCATAAAAAAGTCAAAGATTTTTCTCGTTCCTTGCTAAGAGCGAATTTCCTGTTATCAAAACTTGAAAATTATGAAATAACTTCATAGCAACCTGACTTAATGCGTTGTTCAATGTTTAACAAAAATATTAATACTTATTTATTAATTAATATTACCTGTATACATATATACACGAAAGTGTGTTATTTAGTTGGTTTGTCCTTCAATCACACAGCAAATAAGCAACTTGGATTCTTAGAGAGTGTCAAAAGCTACTAACAGAGATGTGACAACTACAAAAAATCGCTAGAAATATTGAATCATGAATGGATTTTTGAAAAACTCGATAAAAGAGTAAAACTCTATTAATCTTATTTTATGAAATTAATTATTAGATGCTTATAATACCTAAGTATAACCAGCTTTTTTAAAACTCCCGCGGGAATCCTCTTATTATCCGAGATGAAAGTGACCTTAGATGTCACTTCTAGTCCAGGTCCTCAACTGTACCCGTATACGTAGTACTATTATATATTCTGTGCCCGTACAAAAATTACCTCAATACATGGTTCCGTTGCTGCGGGTTTGAAGTACAAACCAATAAGTGTAATTTAAAAAAAAATATTTTTAAAAAACAAGCTTTTAAGAGCTGGCTACATCGTCAGACCCTGGATATCATCTAGGACCAGAGTAGGTACTTGTCAAGACGAATCAAAGGAGCCTAAACTTGATAGAGATTAGTTACTTAGTTTCATTACAGTTTCCTTAACTATCTTTCAGCTCCATTATCAGACCCTGGATATGATCTAGGACCAGAGTACTTGTCAAGAGGAATTTAACGAGCCCAAACTCGATGGGGTAACGTCGTTTTATTACAGAGTTCCCATAACTATTTTCAGCTCCATCATCAGACCCTGGCTATGATCTAGGACCAGATTACTTGTCAAGAGGAATCAAACGAGCCCAAACTCGATGGGGTTACGTCGTTTTATTACAGAGTTGCCTAAACCACCTTCCGGCTTCATCATCAGATCAGCTCCATCATTTCATGTCACAGTAATATTGCATTGTCATCTGATTTAGATATACATGCAAAATTTTAGCTCAATCGGAAATCGGGAAGTGGTTCTAATCTTGCAAGATTTGACCTAGACATACATACATACCTACATACATACATTGCAAGTTAAATAAAGGCTTTTAAAAACAAACGCACTTGCGTATTTATAATAGGTGTAAGTAAGGATAATATTAGGTACCTATGCTCATTGGCTTCCATCCAACGTGCGTTCATACTGCGAACCGCGCCTTTCAAATTCAAATTCAAAATTATTTATTTCACGTAGGCCAACCTGTGGCTCTTATGACAAGTCATGACTCTACCACCGGCGGTGGTAGAAATTAATAAATTGTACGCGTTTTCTTCCTTCCTGTTTCTTACCCTACATATTATTGTCCCTTTTCCTCCCTGAATAACGCCTGAATTTACCACGCCGATCGCAACGCAGTGTGTCAAAAACCAGCTCCCGCGCCGGAGGCACGCTCCGCACGCACCCGAACTGTCAAAGAATGGCTGCCGGTTCGCACAAGTGAAAAAACACGTGAACTTTACAAATATCGCTTTTTCTCATTGTTCGCAAACGACTTTATGGTGATTTCGCTAGAATCAGAAAGTGGAGTGAAGAGAAGTGCAGTGAAAGAAAAGTGCAACAGTATTATTGGCGTTTTCCAAGTAAGCACATTTTTCCTTTTTTCCCTCCACGCGCTTCCCGTCTGGTTCCCTTAAAGTCCTGGATCAGACAGGAGTTATCGAAGGATAAAAAATTATAAGTTATGTGCCGACGCATCGCTTTAAAACCCACCATAAAGTTATGGTCCTTCGAACCGGATATCATTTTGGCCAATTCGCTATAACCTTCGCTGTGAAATGTCACGCTCATCGCCATTTTATAATTAAGTATATGTACCTATGAGCTAAATACTAATTTAAACGCTAAATAACTACTAAATAATTATTGAAATACGCATAATAAGTTATTTTATGTATTATTTCATAATTATATCGCTAATATATGTATTTTATATACTTTATCTAACATTTATTTATATCAATACTTACGTCAAGAAATTGAACAAAGAATCATTTTTCAATGTTTAAAATAATATAATTTTCTTCAAAACTAATACCGCGTATGTAATACGTTTATGCTAGGCAGAAAGATAAGTTAATTCTTTCTATTTAACGCCCCCGCCAACCTAGTATTAAATGTGCATAACGTGGTGGTTTTCGCAACATTTAGTAAAAGGATAATTTATTTCCTTTCTTTTGTTTTCCCTCGCTAACCTATCGCTAATTTATCATTTTAGTAACCCATATGTTGAATTAATAATCGTATAAACATATACATAGAAACGTACAACAACGTGTAAACGTATAAGTCATAGTAACTTAGTAAGTTTTGAATTCGCAATCATAGGTACTTACCTACAACGCTTTGCTATTCTTATGACGGTTTAAACCGCTGGTCATCGTTCGAATTGTTTACGTAACTTGAATGCAACTCGAGCGGTCCGGCCGGCCGCCTGCAAAATATTATAACTACCTATTTTTCTCGCGCGCTATGGTTTTATTTTTATAAGATAAAACTTTTGTAATAACCCTCACATTTTTTTGTTAACACTTTATTAACTTAAACAATAGCACGCTATATTGCTTAAGCGCTTTAATTTCGTTATTACAACATTTTTAAAATATTTTCATAATTATAATATTTAATTAATAATATTTTTTAATTACTTAACGTTGATTTTTTAATATTCAAAATGAGTAAAGGTGAAAGTTCGTCGCCTAAGCTTTTTAACAAAGATGAGTGTCAGATGCTCGTCTTTGAATCCAAAAGGGATGTTATGTTCGCTCGAATGCAGAGAATATATGATACCGCATTGCAAGTTGAACATGACAGCAGCAAATTATCATCATTATTGGTTCAGGCATCCAATTTAGATACTATACGCAAAGAGTTTGAATTAAATTTAGATCAGTACAATGTGGCGCTAAAGAAAGTAAATCCAAAAGCTACTATTAGCTACCAATCATGGACTTCTTTCGAAGAAATGTTTTGTTTTGTTAAACAAATATTAGAAATTAATTCTAACGCTAAAGATAAAAATTCTGAAAACAATACGCTTCCAATCTCAAGATATCCTACGGTGAAATCCCGTCTTCCGCCTATTGAATTGCTGGAATTTTCTGGTGATCACAAACAATGGCCCTTATTTTATCAACAATTTAAAAACTTGATACACGACAACCCTCATCTTACTAATAATGAAAAAGTGTTTTATTTAGTTGGTAAATTGAAAGATAAGGCTTCGTCTGTTTATGCAGGGTTGCCCGTATCAGGTGAAAATTACAATATTATTTGGAAAGCTTTAATTGAGAAATATGACGATCCTCGCCACTTAGCTTGTTCGTATTTTAATCAATTATTAAACTTTAAATCTTTAAATAATAATAACGCCGCTGGTCTTGAATCATTTTTAAATAATTTCAACGCTGCTGTAGAAGCACTAAAACAACTTAAATTAAATGATCTAAATTATTTTATATTACTGCATCTCGCGCTTCAAAAGCTGGATTCAGATACAGTGAAGCTTTTTGAAATTATTTATCGCAAAGAAAAAATTCCTTCTTATGGAAGTTTAATTGAATTTGTTAAAGAACAAAGTAAGGTTTTGTCCAGAGGCAATAATTTTAAATCGTCAGATTCTCACGCTGGGAATAAATCTCACTCTAAAAATTCACCTGTTGCTAAATTAACTAAAACGTTCGTTAATACCGACATTAGCTCTAAATCAAGCAACAATAAATGCATATTATGTAAGAATGATAAACATGATCACTTATATAAGTGTCAGAGCTTCATGAGATTGACACCGCAAAAGAGATTTGAAGTATTGAAGAAGAATTCTTACTGCGGAAACTGCTTAAGCTCTATGCACAGAACGTCCGCCTGTTCTTCTCCACGTAACTGTGCTTATTGTAGCCTTCGACATTCCTCGCTTCTTTGTTTCGCCAACACTAGTAAATCTAATTGTAGTGTCGTAGTTAATAATTCTACGGCACGAAACGCACCGCATTATTCTCCATCATCGCTACCCGCTAATCAGGCTGAACATAAAGTTAAGCCTACCGCTCATAAAATCGCTAATGAATCTTATTCTCCCGCTAACTTGCCAGTTGCTGTATCAGCTGAGCAAGATGCTCAATTTGAGTCTACTTCTCGCACGCCCATTGGCGGTCACGCTTCGCTATGTACCATATCACGTGATTTTCACGATCGCACTGTAACTACCTTATTAGGTACCGCAAAAATAAAAGTCCTCGATAAATACAATCGCACTCACTTCTTGCGTTGTCTTGTTGATCCAGGCTCGCAAAGTGATTATATTTCTAAAGCTTGTTGCAAGAGATTATCGTTACCTGTGTATACGCAAAATAGATTCGCTGAAGTGCAGGGAATCGGCGGAACTTCTCAAAAGATACTTGGGATTTCCGACTTTAAATTCAAATCTCGATTCGATGACGCTAAAGAATATGCTACACGCCCTCTGGTGGTTGAAAAAATTACTTCTCAATTACCTGATACTCGAGTTGATGTATCTGCGCTAGATAATTTAATAAAAGATATTCCTTTAGCTGATGATAGTTTTTCTGAACCGGGAGGTATAGATTTACTGATCGGGGTGAAACTTTACTGTGAGATTTTACTTTTCAACAAAATCACAGGCAACAATAACTCTACCTCTGCTATCTATAGCAGATAACATAACCAAGCACCCATGATGACATAACCAAGCGTGGTCTCTAGACCACGCTTGGTTATGTCATCATGGGTGACGCGCCTATTGCTTCGCCACTTCCACATACTTCTGTCTTTTGCGCTCTCAATCACGATCCACTAGATACTATGTTGGAAAAATTTTGGAAGGTGGAAGAAGTACCGCAACAGAAGTTTCTGAGTCCCGAGGAACAGGAATGTGAAACCATCTATTCTCAAACAACTACTCGCAATTCTGATGGCAGTTTCGCTGTGGATCTTCCTTTCAGAGAAAATCCTGATAAACTTGGTAATTCATACATCGCAGCCAAGAGAAGATTTCTTTTACTCGAAAAGAAATTCGAGAAATCTCCTGACTTGAGAGTAAAATATAATGAAATTATTCAGGATTACTTAAATAAAGGTATTATTTCCAAGGTTTCTCCTGAAGAATGTATTTCGCCAGGGTTTTATTTGCCGCACAGACCTGTTATACGTGATGATAAGTCAAGTACTAAAATTAGAATAGTTCTAGATGCTTCTATGAAATCAGACTCAGGCACTTCTCTGAATGACATTCTACATACCGGTTGCAACTTACAAGCTGAAATATTTAATATTTTAATAAATGTTCGCCTCTATAAAATCGCTTTCTTTGCCGATGTAAGGTATTTGTGTATAGAAGTTCATCAACCGCATCGCAAATTTCAACGAATCTTGTATAGATTTTCTACCGATCTACCGATAGATACTTTTGAATTTAATCGCGTTACCTTCGGATTGCGCTCCTCTCCCTTCTTAGCACTGCGCACTCTACGTGAAGTAGCTAAGCAGGAGAGAGAAAGATGGCCAGCCGCTGCTGAAATCATCGAAAGAGATGTTTACATGGATGATCTCGCTTCCTCTGCCTCCTCCATTTCAGAGGCAGTAGAGACAGCTGACCAGCTTATCCAGATATTCAAGGCTGGAGGATTCGACTTAATCAAGTGGACTAGCAACTCTTCTGAATTGTTACGTCATATACCGCAAACGCACAGGCAATCTGAAGGAATATCTTTTGAAGATGAACATACTTTTAAAATTTTAGGTCTTCATTGGTTTCCCGCTCAGGACACTTTAACATTTTTTGTGTCTGAACCCTCGCTGACTTGGACAAAGCGTACCATTTTATCCGTAACCGCTCAACTCTATGATGTCTTAGGACTGGTAGGTCCAGTTATTCTTTACGCTAAATTAATCATGAAAGAATTATGGATCTTAAAATTAACTTGGGACGAAGAACCGCCCTCTCACATTCTCGAAGTTTGGAAACAATATATTTCTGAGCTACCGCTTCTTTCGGATTTTAAAATTCCGAGACACTTAGGCGTGGAAAAAGAGTCCAAAGTTTCCTTACTGGCCTTCGCTGATGCCAGCGAGAAAGCTTATGGTTGCGTGATTTATACGCATGTTACCACTGGGACTAACAAACCCGTCGTTTCTCTAGTTTGTTCAAAATCTCGAGTCTCCTCGCCCTCTAATCTAGTCACCCTGGCTAGATTAGAGTTAAACGCCCTTGTATTACTCGCAAAATTAATTCACACCGTTTATGATACGTTGACTTCGCGCCATCCCATTGAAAAAATTTACGTATTTTCGGACTCAACGGTTGCTTTGTGTTGGCTGAAATCATCGCCACACAGATTTCAAACTTATGTCGCTAATCGTATTTCGCAATTTCAGGCACTTTTGCCATCCGATTGTCTATATCATATCCCGGGTATTGATAACCCTGCGGATTGTATCTCTCGCGGCCTTTTGCCTTCGCAATTATTAAGGCACGATCTTTGGTTCAACGGACCTTCTTGGGCATCCTTACCAACTGATCAGTGGCCTATTCGCGAATTTTCGCCTGCCTCTAGCTCCGTTCTACCCGAGCAGAAAACTTCAACTCTGGTTACTCAAACAGTTGAGGAAAATATTTTATTGGCGTTGAGTACAAAGTTTTCTTCTTGGAATAAATATCTTAGATCCGTCGTCTACGTACTAAGATTTATTAAAGTATTACCTAAAGGCAATGTTATAACCGCTGAGGATTTGAACGTTGCGGAGACAAAGGTCCTCAAAGCTGTGCAAAAAGCTAATTTTCCTGAGGATATTAATAAATTAAAAAAGGGTATTTCATGTTCACGCGCTATTCAAAAATTAAGTCCGTTTATTCATGATGACATAATTCATGTCGGTGGTCGCTTGAACTACTTATCTTTGGATTATCTTCATAAACAGCCAATTTTGCTACCTAGAAAAGGACACATTATAGATTTAATAATCGATTATTACCACCGTGAAAACCTTCACGCAGGAACTCAGGTTTTACTCTCCTTAACTAGACAGAAATTTTGGATTCTGTCCGCAAGACGCTCTATAAAACAACGTATTATTCGCAAACAAAAAGCATACTTTTGCTTATTTGTAGTTTTGCTAAATGTTGATAATGCCCCTCCTTTGCAATGGCCATTGGGGATTATAACTCGTCTACTGCCTGGTAGAGATGGTACTGCCAGAGTTGCAGAGATAAAAACAAAAAATGGTTCTTTTATAAGGCCAATGGCGAAGCTTTGCCCTTTGCCTAACCAGTTGAGTAATTTATAATATTATTAACTCTAAGTAACTTTTAGCATAATTTTATTACTCTTATATAGAATAAACCGCTTTATTTTTAATAGATATAATAAGTAATCTGTACTCTAATTATATTTATATATATAATTAATCTATTACGCTATATTTGCGAGCTTGGCAGCTCACAGGGGGGGGGAATGGTAGAAATTAATAAATTGTACGCGTTTTCTTCCTTCCTGTTTCTTACCCTACATATTACTGTCCCTTTTCCTCCCTGAATAACGCCTGAATTTACCACGCCGATCGCAACGCAGTGTGTCAAAAACCAGCTCCCGCGCCGGAGGCACGCTCCGCACGCACCCGAACTGTCAAAGAATGGCTGCCGGTTCGCACAAGTGAAAAAACACGTGAACTTTACAAATATCGCTTTTTCTCATTGTTCGCAAACGACTTTATGGTGATTTCGCTAGAATCAGAAAGTGGAGTGAAGAGAAGTGCAGTGAAAGAAAAGTGCAACAGTATTATTGGCGTTTTCCAAGTAAGCACATTTTTCCTTTTTTCCCTCCACGCGCTTCCCGTCTGGTTCCCTTACAGTCCTGGATCAGACAGGAGTTATCGAAGGATAAAAAATTATAAGTTATTTGCCGACGCATCGCTTTAAAACCCACCAACCGGTTCGGAAAGCGGATTCTGCTGAGAAGAGCCGGCAAGAAACTCAGCAGTTGCTCTTTTCAAAATAATCATTTTACAATATTATTATGAAGCTATTACATTGTAATAAGTTTTTTATACTATCTTGTGGGCAGCTGGATGGTTTGCTGGATGCTTTGTTGAAGTTGCTCACGGTCCACTGTCAGTCACTGTCCACGTTCAGTAGTGAAGGTGTACCAAGTATCAGTTCCTTTAACACGGTCTGTGTTGAGAGCGACGTCCATCCGCACAGTTTCTATCGCAACTCGCCGTCCTCGCATTTGATGTGGATCCAAGCCTTAACCGTCGAGTCAGCTTCAGTTTTCACCAAGCACGTCGTATGTAACTCACGTAAGGTCGAATTGCAACATTAGGTTAGCCGTGTGTCACAATAAGTGCGGATGTGCTGTTAGGGTACACGAACCATAGCAAATTGAAGCGATTTCTAGCTATACGGCCAAGCCACATACACACATCAAAAGTGTCTAGGGATCAAGCATTTTTATGCGGATTTCTTGAGATTGAGATGTGGCTTTGTAATAAATTTATGATTTTATAAATTTATATGGATCCTTTTTGGTGCATTTCATAATTTCATAATCAGCGATTAAAATCCTGCCAGGAAGTCCATCCTTATAGTGGTGGAACCATCATGGTATGGGCGGGTATTTGGATCGGCAGAAGAACTGAGTTGATTTGGATCAGAGGCAACCTCAACGCTCAAATTTATGCTGAGACGATTGTATCAGACGTCATCGTTCCTCTACAAGTGCAAATCGGTCCCTTATTTCAGTTAATGCATGATAATGCACGACCGCACACCGCAAGAGTTGTAAGACAGACTCTCGCCGCAGCTAACATCAATGTCCTGCCCTGGCCTGCTCAGTCGCCAGACTTGAACCCGATTGAGCATGCATGGGATATGCTACAGAGAAGAGCTCTGCCGAATATGGAGGGTATCCAGTGGCAAGAAGACCTTTTTTTGTTGTTGCAACGAACATGGGCGGCCATTCCACAGCGTGATTTGGATGAACTCATTTTGAGTATGCCAAACCGATGTTCTTGTGTTGTTAGTGTTCGCGGTAGAAACACGGATTATTAATTGTTTAAGTTACCCATTAAAATTTTAAAGAAAACTGTTATTTCAGTCTTTTTTTCGAACTTTAATGTTAGTGGTTCAAATGTCAAAAATCCCTTCATTAGGAAAATGGCAAATTTCTTTATTAATGCAAAGGTGACTTGGTTTATCGTTACTGTGACAAACGAAAACACTTTATTTGATGAATCCTTAAAGAAAATTTTAATTAATATCAATCAGGAGAAAAGTTATTGCAAAAATATATGTTGATCCCTAGACACTTTTGATGTGTGTATTTTGACTAAGGTGTAGAGTTTGTGAAGTTAGGGCTTGTAGAGGTAGAAGCTTGGCTCTACATGAGATCTGATTACTTTTTGACAGTGCGAGCCATTTTTTCTCGGCAACATTTTACATGAAAATGTTTTTGGTGGGATAACTTATTTCCGTTATAGAGAGTTTCGTGATTGTGTGGCGCTATCGCTCCGCTATATCACAGAGGTGTGCACAAACTTTAGGATAATTTTCTTTCATTTTGTCTCGACGGAACTTACGTTACTGTCTTCGAGGTCTCGGTTGAGAAACTTCACCTCACGAGAATACGGTTACATATATTAATTTCATTATGTTTGTGACAGTTTTAAACTAATTCGGTAGAAGCTTGGCTCTACATGAGATCTGATTACTTTTTGACAGTGCGAGCCAAATGGTCTCGGCAACATTTTACATGAAAATGTTTTTGGTGGGATAACTTATTTCCGATATATAGAGAGTTTCGTGATTGTGTGGCGCTATCGCTCCGCTTTATCACAGAGGTGTGCACAAACTTTAGGATAATTTTTATTTCATTTTGTCTCGACGGAACGTACGTTACTGTCTTAGAGTCTCGATTGAGAATCTTCGCCTCATGAGAATACAGTTACATATATATTAATTTCATTATGTTTGTGACAATTTTAAACTAATTCGGTAGAAGCTTGGCTCTACATGAGACCTGATTACTTTTTGACAGTGCGAGCTATATGGTCTCGGCAACATTTTACATGCCAATGTTTTTGGTGGGATAACTTATTTCCGATATAGAGAGTTTCGTGAGTGTGTATCGCTATCGCTCCGCTTAATCACGGAGGTGTGCACAAACTTTAGGATAATTTTCTTTCATTTTGTCTCGACGGAACTTACGTTATGTTACTGTCTTCGAGGTCTCGGTTGAGAAACTTCACCTCACGAGAATACGGTTACATATATTAATTTCATTATGTTTGTGACAATCTTAAACTAATCCAACAAAAAAGAAAATACTAAAAATGTAGACTCGAACCTGAATGCCTGGGAGCTTTCTTAACTTCCATAACCTATGTACCTATTGCGGAATTGTTCCTCTACAGATTAAAGAGGATCGTCTAGTAACTAGTTCTACAAAAAGCGATAACGTTTTTCTTCCCGTAAAGTAAATGTAGTCCAATTTTCATAATTTTTAGAAATGTTGCAGATACAATGAAGAACTATTTTCGTACGTTTTAATTTTATAGAAATATTGCTTTTGTTGAATGTTATTAGCGTCTAAATATCCATATTTTTGACCTAAAAACTTCCTCAAGTATTTTATTTTTTTTCATTTATTCTTGTATCGTCAGTTTTCACTCAACAGTCCTTGATGCATGAGAACAGAAAGGCTCAGGTGGCAAAGGCTTGTCTTTAAGCCATCAGAGTGACTTTCTGTTCGTGTTGTTAGGCAATCAAAGCGATTTAAAGATAAGCCAACGGAAGCAATCATAATAATAATTTTTATATTACTTTAATGTACGCATCGGTCGCGGAGTAAGGTCTCTATGTCCTATTGTGCCACAGCCTTAACCCAATAATTGTGTAATTACAACTTATATAGAAGAAAGGTCGAGCCACAACTGATGGTCTAATGTCGCCGCCGTCGGTTCTGAGTGATGTCTCACGCCACACGGCTGTTTGTGAATTGCGATGAAGGAACATAGCGATTTTTAACCGACTTCAGAAAAGGAGGAGGTTTTCAATTCGTCGGAATACTTTTTTATTTTAAATGTATGTTCACCGATTACTCGAAGACGCCTGAACTGATTTGGAAAATTCTTTTTTTTGTTTGAAAGGGTATTCCCAGGTGGTCCCATTTAAATTTTATCGAAATGGCCGATTTCACCAACGTCGAGTGACATTTTACCGAGGAACAAAATTGGGCGTTCTGACAGTTTTTGTATTGAAAATACTTTCAAAATGTCAAATTAACGCTCGGATAAGACTTATTTTACATCGGGTGAAATCGGCCCTAAGTTAAGTATGTATCATGTCGCAAGAAACATAATAATTATTATTAAGAGACTCGAACAGTCTTTATTCTTTTAACTATTTAACAAGACTACATACTAGACATTTACACGTCCGCTGTCGAAACTTCGTTAGTATAATTAGCGACTTATTGGTTTAGTTTGAATAAGGACAAACATGTTTGAACACATACTCAATGGAGGCCAAAGTTACAATAGGATGTCTTAAGAGGACAATACTCTACTGATGAGGTGGAACCGATTTGTTTTTAGTACTTACTCGTACATATTTACTTTTTAATTCTACGTATTTCATTTTATTTGTCATGTTAGATGCCGGAAAAGCCCATTTGACGATCTATCTACAATAACAGAATAAGTAATACATATTACCATATTCAGAGTCGTTTTAACCGACTTCAAAAAAGCAGGAGATTATCAATTCGTCGGAATGTTTTTGTTATGTATGTTCACCGATTACTCGAAGACACCTGAACCGATTTGGAAAATTCCTTTTTTGTTTGAAAGGGTATACTCCCCAAGTGGTCTCGTGTAAATTTTATCAAAATCGGTCGAGCGGTTTTTTAAAAAGATTTTTTTTATATTAAATGATTTATTGAACGGATATAATCAAACTCTGCTGTTGCAGGTTCAGCTGTTGAGCCGTGAAAATTGACAGACAGATATACATACAGACACCAGACATTGTCACATTTATAATGATGGTAAGGAATAAGGATTACTATGGACAGTAGATTAGGATTTAGACTACCTGAACAAAGCCGAGGTGAATCAGAAAAGACCAAAAATCCTAGTCCTACTAATATTATAAATACGAAACCCGGAAAATTACAAAGTTCCCGCGGGAATTAAAAAACCTTAATACACGCGGATGAAGTCGCGGCCATCATCTAGTAATTTATATATTGAACTAGCGACCCGCCCCGGCTTCGCACGGGTAGAAGAGCATATTAGGCCTATGCTCTTCAAACTACTTGGAATGTTCCATAAGTTACCTATATCTTGAACAGCATATTGAACAGGACGTAGGTATAAAAGAAGTAATAAAGCAACCGCGTCGGGTTAAACCCGCGTATTTATTTTGGCGCGCGTTCGCTTTTATTTTGCGATAACTCCCAAGATATTCATTTAAATTTTATTGTGTAACGGATTACCATAATGTGCATAAAATGCTTATGGTAACTAACGTACCTATTTAAATTGATAAGGATTAATACTGTATCTGTCTAAATAGATTTGCAATTACCGCATAGTACGTGACCAATTTTTTAAAAGTTAAAATGGGTATAGTGAGCTATATAAATATGCCATCGCGGACTTTTTTGTAAAGAATTATCCCATCATACCACCATAAGGCGACGTTTTCGCATAGGCGTGGCGTTGCGCGGCGCGTGCGGCGTCGAGTCGCGTGAGCGGTCGCGCGATATGGCCAAGGTATGAGGGCGAGCGAGAGCGAGCGAGCAACGCGCCGCGCGACGCGCAACGCCACGCCTATGCTAAAACGTCGCCTTATACTTTTTTTTGTTAAATCTCAAAGGGATTAGCCAGCGTTTTCGATGAAAGCTCCCAGGCGGCATAAATTTTTCCGACATCGTCAACAATTATCGTCATATTTCAACCAATTTACACAAAATCTTAATAAATTATACACTAAAACCTTCGTCGTGAATCACCCTATCTATGGATGAAAACCGCAAGAAAATCCGTTCGGTAGTTGTTGAGTTTATTGCGAACAGACAGACAGACAGACAGACGCGGCGGGGGACTTTGTCTTATAATGTGTAGTGAAGTGATATTTCTAGGCTAGCTTGCGAGCTAGGAAATCTAGGCCATTTATTACGTGGCGTCATAGAAACGGCTTCCTTGGTAACACAGTAACATTGCTTGACCTCAGTAGACATACATAGATTAAAGGTCATTATTTAAAGAGGCAGCCATTTTTCAAAATTAGTAGACATGTTGTCAACGTGGTAATTAATGTAGCTATAGAACTTTTATGCAAATATTTAGCCAACAGTTTATAATATTCTATTTCCTATATTTATTTATTCGGTCTTATTTGTAATTTTCCACGATCAATGAAATAATTCGATTAGTAAAAACGGCCTCTGTTAAAATGATTATAAAGAGGGCTAATTGGTTATTTGACTGATATTTTTTTATTTTTTTAAAATAACCTTTTTAAATATTATAACACAATGTCATTTTCTTTTTTTAATTATTATCATAATAACAGAGCTCCATACTCGCTCCATAGAAAATTTTGTTTTAAAAAGAGACAGATACAGTCACAGTAAAACAACTTGTATCTTTTTTGTTTTTTAATCGAAATATTTTCTGTTTTCACAAATATTATTCTTACATATTACATTTTCGATTATAAATAATGAATATTAACATTTTGACAACAGTCAAGTACCCAATTCCGAACGAAAATTATAGAAAATCTTTGAAGAACAAGAGAAAATTAATTCTGAAAGCGTAATTATTGTTTTCACCATACTGCACAATGCAGTGGACGGCCAGAAAGTGATGCTAGCTAAAATTATTACATACGGTGAAAGCTAGCTCGTGCGTGGTACAAGTATCAAGGGAATTACTTCATAAGGTTCTTTGGATTGGAGCCTCAATAGCGGAGCTATCAAAGAACAGATTGAAACCTTAAACCTTGGTCAATATCCCCTCTTCAAGTCATCTTAAAACAGATACATAATAGGGCCTAGAAGCTGATAAAAATCGGACATTGTCGAGAAATTGGACCTGTTGTAGGCAGACTGGCCATTCAAGGAATTGGACTTTAACGGAATAAGTCATTCGGAGATAAGACATTGCGGACGTATTGAATACTAGCTGATGCCCGCGACTTCGTCCGCGTGGATTTAGTTTTTCAAATCCCTCGGGAACTCTTTGATTTTCCGGGATAAAAAGTAGCCTATGTCACTCTCCAGGTCCTCGATTATACCGATGCAAAAAATCACGTCTATCCGTACCTCGGTTGAGGCGTGATTGAAGGATAAACCAACATACAAACAAACAAACACACTTTCGCGTTTATAATATTAGTGTGATTCGGAGAACTAGACCTAACGGACCGTAGGGTTTCATTTCAAACTGTGCAACAGGGTGGTTGCTCTATTTATGCACTTGTACACTCCTAAGGCAGGATTTTAACTAGGTAGATAAGAAAGGGAAATATCATACCATAATCATTGCTAATATTCTTCAAAAAAAATCCAAGTGGTTTCGAAATAACTGCCTCTTATTTACCTCATAATTTATACATAGGTAGTACGTACTATGATTATTTTGCCAGTCAGTTGGTATAAATTATTATAATTATCTCAACATACCTTTTAAAAAAAATTCGTCTGTTTTTCCGGGTTTTCACGTAATTTTTAAATCCTCACAGTCGAAGTCGCGGCCAAAAGCTAGCTGTTTTAAAATATTGTTAATATAGTAGATTATGTATAATATGTAATATCTCTTGCTTCTTGCATCATATCGATCTCGACGGAGTTTTTTTCATCATAATCACCTGTTATTTGCGTAACGGTCGCCGGTCGGTGTGTAGCAACACTACACACATGTAGGGTTGCCATCTCTAAAATTTGGCAATCAGGACAAGACACGTGAAAACCCCGGATTTTAGAGCCCAGAACCCGGACATATCAACATAGTCAGTGTGATAAAAAAACTTAATCTAATAAAAGATTTTGCCATCTTTTATCATCATTTTAAATGTACCTAACAAAACAAAATCTTATTACAGTTTGTTACAAATTGTTTTAATTTTATCAGTTAGAATTTTTTTATTCTTAAAATAGAATTACAAATTATTAATTTATACTCTATTTTGAAAACAAAACCTTATTAAAATATTTAAACCTAAAAAAATTCAATTAAATTTTTAAACAAAAATCTTAAAAGTACTGATTCGCGGGCGGCTCAAAACTTTAAATTTTTAAACCCAGACTACAAATGAAGCCCCGCCCGGAAGCTCCCCGGATGCCCTCTAAACTAGGACAAATCCGGGGAAACCCGGATGGATGGCAACCCTACACACATGGTATTTTCCGTATTAAATAGTTCCCTCTTATTTTACAATCAGATTTAGCTTAAACCAATTTAATGTACATTAGTCGCTATCATAAATACTTAATTACTTTAAATTAATTTTGCTATTAACTTTAATTATTCTTAATCGTTCTTATGACACAAAATATACGCTTTCTATAATAATGCCTAATTGTTCAGCGCCGGTACCTTATTATGTTTTATGTTGCTCTTGTGTCTTGCGATTTCTAGGATTAACTCATTTCATTATACTTTTTGAATTAATTTCCAACTTAAGAATTATTTTATATTCAGCTAATACTTTAAGGCCCGCTTGCAGAGACGCCAGGTTAGTTAACCTAGGAATAAATTTGTAATTTTGACAGTAGCTTTAATACGAAATCTATCAAATTTGTCTTTTTAACCCAGAGTTAGCTAACTCTGGGTTAAAAGGATAACTCTACGTTTCTGCAAGCGCGCCTTAATAACTTGCCTTGATTAACTCCATTAAATGAAAAAAAATAGTTGTCTGTAAAGTATAGTTTTTCGTGATAACGTCAGAAACATTCAACAACAGTTCGCAACACATCCGCTAGTTCCTAAGTGGCGCGTCATCGCCGGCTGGCTGCGGCCTACGGCCGCTCTCTAGAGTCTCTAGTTAATACTCATAGGTCTCTAGTCACAAGCCAACGCTTGGGCTTCGGCCGATCTTACCTCTCTATCGCTTGTTCCGCGCTCTCGCTTGCACGCTCGGGCTTCAGGCGGAACGTGACACTTTTTCGTGCGTGCAGCCGCCGGTGTTAATCGATTTATAAGACGTTATCACGTCAAAAATAGAATTAATTTATCGAGGGTGGCATAATGCCTGTGATTATGACCCTAATGTTAAGAATGTTGAATATGCATGTGAAAGGACAAAAGAGTAGAGGAAGACCCAAGAAACGATGGATGTATTGTGTGAAAGAGGATGATGAGTTGACGAATGACAGAAGCGAGTGGAAGGAGATGATGGTGATGATCATGAGCCTGTCTTACATAATTTTTTTAACATTAATCAGTACCTACCTAATAATATAATATATTTTAAACAATAATTTTGGTTTCACTGCCATGTGAAGTTATAGCTAGTGTCTTTTAGTTGTGGGTAAAGGCCTATACGTACTGATGTTCAAATAAGGTTTTCCCTATTGTTTGAATGGGGTCGTTATTTGCATATTGCTTAAGAAGGTTAAATCTTCATAAGCGTAAATAAATATTTCAGCCGCCATGCTTTTTTCTTTTTTTCTTTTAGTACAATATGCAAATGTCTTAACAGCCTTATAGGGAGTACGTGTACTTAGTTATGAGTACTTTCAATGGTTTCGAATAGAATCGAATAGAAATGTTTTTTTGTCAAAAATCTTTTTTACAAGTGCTTTAGAATCGTCGATGAGTCTACCACTGGTTCGTAATGCCGTACCTGCCTAGAAGAACCAGCCAGAAACCCGGCAGTTGCTCAATATATACATCTATAACTTCGAAATTTTATCCCCGTGGAATACTAAAATTCGTCCATTCAATAATAGCAGGGCTTTTTGACTAAGTATAGGTATTCATGTTTTCATCGTCTTCGCGACATTTTTGGCAAAGCGGTTGTAGTCATCAGTGACGTCTTTTTGCGGCAGATGTCGCCTCACGAGCATTCGCCATTTCTCTCTGCTGGCCGATAGCCTGGTTAACTCGTTCAATGGACTGCCCACAGCAGACTCAATTTGGTCGGTCCATCAATGGGCGACCTTTTCCGCTGTTTGGTAACCTACAATTTGCACGACAATGCGCTCGATGGACTCACTCTCATATCTGGAGATATGTCCAAAGAACTATAAACATGCGACTCTGTATACTAACGCAAAAAGGCGTCGATGTATGCCGAGTACTTGAAGTCTAGGGACGTTGTTGGTACGAAATTCAATCCATGTGATTTCCAGGATTCGCTTACAGCATCACATATCAAGTGCATTATGCATTAGTTTTCTAATATAATACCTATTCTATTACCAATGACGAATCTACCACAGTGCAAAATGTTTTTTATTTTCCGCATCATAGATGGTGTAAAACTGCACGAACATTTTATATTTTATTTCGCAACCATTTTGCATACAATAGTTTAACCTTTACATTGGTTGCCGTCTAGTAATTAATTATTAATTACGTATATTATCCTCATGTTTCTTTGTTCACGTTCCGCATACGAGCTACGATACTTCCTGAAAATTGCTTCGAAGTTTTGGGCTCTTGTGTTAAGATTATATATTTGAGTAACTTCTTGGAAAACTTTGTCTCTTCGATAATAGAGTTAAAATGAGACACAAATATGTCTCGTCGTAAATGTGTCTCGTTTTAACTCAGTCTTGAGTCTGAGCTGAGTGAGAGGGTCATCTATAGATCTTACCCTCAGTGTTAAGATTATGCTTGAGTAACTTCTTGGAAACTCTGTCTCTGCCATAGCATCGAGAATATGTTGTTATCCTGAATCAAATCAAATCCTAAAATGTTCAACTTGAGTTAAGTTAAAACATTTTAGGATTTGATTTGATTTAGGTTATATTGTGAATATGCTAAGTATTTTTAATCTTTGAAATGTTCTTTAGAACTTGGCTTTGACGAAAACATATTAATCTCCTAAGTTTTTTTAGTATGTCACAGGGAGATGACAGAAACTGAGATATGATAAATACCCAAGGTATTCGATCAAATCCCGGGAGATGTTAAAAAGACAATTTGAATTTGACATTTCCCTCAAAAAACAAGTCATTTGATCAAATCCCCAAACTGTTTTAGTGAGAAGATGATTTCCGCTCTCCACTACTTTACCGGTTACCGCACCCCTCCCGCGTCCTTGCCGGCCAGCTCCGACGCACACAGTACTAATCGAGCATTACATTAATTGTCATTTTAACATATCCCGGGATTTGATCAGTTCTCTTATAGTCCGGGCGGAATCGGCGCATGAGTACCGAAAACTATTCCACCTCAATTTTTTATGCGATCCTCTTCAAATGGCCCTCCTAATTATATAAATGCATGTTGCCAGGGCGCCACCTGGTGCCATATTGTTTAAACCGAGATTGTTTAAACAATTAAATATTAACTTTATCGTGAAAAGTCATAGGACCTTTTTTATTGGTATTTTAATAAAGAATATAAAAAAAATTTGTCCGGTTGAAAAATAACAACAAACAAATAGAGGTGGAATAGTTTTCGGTACTCATGCGCCGATTCCTCCCGGACTATTAGAGATATGATCAAACCTCCCTTTCTATGATTTCCCTGCGACATATCTGTATATAAAAACTAAAACTTCCAAATTGGTCTTGCTGTGAATCGAACTTATAGGACCTCACATTAATAATACTATATGGCGCTCACCACTGTGCCAGTATCCAGGGACATAAATATTTAACAAGAAATAATATACCTACTGTATCTAGGGCGAACTTAGTCAAGGTGTTTTTTTACTGCTCAAGTTTCGCTGAGGCTTCGTGTGAATTGGTTATTCGTAACTTTGAACTTTTTAAGTACATTATACCGGAAACACACTGAAATCTGTTATTGATTGCGAAAAAATGCGGAAGCACCGAGGTCTTTAAACTAGTATTTTGTATTCAATTTAAACTTAAAATACTTAATTACTTATTATTAGCACAAGCTTAAAGCTTGACCTCTTGTTAGCGGATATTATTACTATTAAATGAGTACTTTTACAGCCTTCGTGACGAATAACTTTAAGGTTGAACTCAATATTATTTTTCTCACCTCCGGGCGGAAAGCGTCAATTTTCCTCCCGCTGCGCTAAACGAAAATGTCGCTTTCCGCCTCCGTCGAGGAGAAAAATAGTATACACACCACGGGCAGTAAATAAGAAAGCCTCAGATCACA
This sequence comes from Oeneis ivallda, assembly GCA_029955525.1. Lineage (NCBI taxonomy): Eukaryota > Metazoa > Arthropoda > Insecta > Lepidoptera > Nymphalidae > Oeneis > Oeneis ivallda. The sequence goes on from JARPMR010000008.1 coordinate 19,540,731, forward strand.
TGTTAATTGACCTCGGCTTCGCCTCGGACAACAATTACATGTGATCTGAGACATTTCTTATTTTACTGCCCTAGATGTGTAATATACTATTTTATGAACTATTAATTCAGGACTAGATATTTAAATACTTACGTGCATGCCTTTTTAATATTCAATGTAAAAAATAACACAACACCGCCGAAATTAAGAACGTTTCCTTTCAATTCGAGATTTAAAATAGTGGCAATATACTTAAATCATTATGCAAAGCAAATGTTAAAGTAATATGAAAATACTATTTTCTAAGTATATTCTTCTACACACACCTATAATACGTAATAACCTAATGTGTACATCCACAGGTTGACATGGGCCATAGGACATCTAAGGTGTGTTCAATTGAACTGTTTTTAATTAACAATTTAGAGATACATATTATAACCAATTGCATCTTGCAAATGAGTTCAAGTGCTTTTACACCATAAACATAATACCGATTAGGTACGTAAATACGTACTACATGGTTTAAACAGGTAGACTTTAAAAGGTATACCTACACACATTATATAAATAATACAATATAATTACAGCACTACAAACATACAAAAATAAACAAGGCTATTTTTCTGACCTTTTCAACCGTTAACGGTTGACATTACGTCTAATATTTCGCAAAATAAAAAAAAAACACCAAAGTCAAGGCTCCACTTTTTTGGAAGCTTTCGCAATCGTCTTAAAATATTAGACGTAGAAACAGAGTTGGAGGAATATTTAACTCACTTTCGTTTCGCGAAGGCCTTTTCTGTGCCTATACAGTAGTTAAGCTTCAAGCATCTCAAGTTTCACGAACTCTGATTTGACTTATAAATTACAACCCTGAGGTGTTTTTTTTCATTTTATTCATTCCCTTTTTTTATGAGATTTTTCATTTGATCCGAAAATTTCAATCTAATTACTGGTTAGGTTTTAGGTGAGGCAGGTTAACCTTGCACATGTAAGTTATTTCTTTAAAGAAAGTAGTTAAACTGATTTGAAACATTAACATGCCTATAACTACCTAGTCTGATACCTACCTATCTCGTAGTGTTCTAGCCTTCTTAAATATAGGGTTGCCTTTATCGAAGAAGAACACTGTAACAAGTGTCCAGCTCCCGCCAATCAATATTAAACTTTATACCTACGTAAACCAGACCACCTTAATCTTTTGCTTTCGTTGTGGCCACATTCCACTAAAACGTAATAAAAATCGAAGGCGAAGGACGGTACGGACTTGGCGGATAGGCTAGGCGCAAAAAAGTGTAAGAATTTTCCGTCACGAGCAATGTAGACGGTTATGTATCCATACCGGGTACACTATACGTACGAGGTGGTTCTATTGTAGCGAGAGATGGCGTTGTTTCTAATAAGAATTTTCCCGAGTAGTGTAGACGGTTTTTACAAACATACATCCATCCATACATAGGATTATAATAACTAATAAGATATTAATATGTAGTAGGATTAAAAGGAACTTCGTTCCAAGTTCCAACCGAGTGTTCCACGGCACTCACGCATTTTTTGCTTTCTTATATTGGATCGCGTGGATTTAGTTTTTGAATTCCATCGGGAACTCTTTGATTTTTTGACTCTTTGAGATTTAGGTTGCCTAGCAACATAATAATACTTGTAATAACATCGTTCGAGATGTAGGTTGCTGTGGGTTGGTGGGTTTAAATCTCGAACTGTATATATGACTGTCGTGTAATTAACATATTTTAATTTGCAAAAACAAATATTGATGTCAATAATTAAGATAAACACTATGCTATCTTTTAAGTTGGACCAAATTACAGATAGTTACGAAGTTTGATCAAATTCGGTTTTCGAGTTTATCCCGAACATACATCGTGACACGAGATTTTTATATAATATTTAATAATATATAGAAGGTACCAAGAGTAAATTAAAAATTAGAGTCAACTTGTCTGTAGGTACTGTAAATTGTACGTTACGGCTATCGCATACATATCGCGCTTAAATTGAATTTGTATTGTATATTCATATTTCATACGTGTATATCTTACTCACGTAAGGGTCTCTATATAGAGATCAATTTGATTTCGGGCGGTCTCTAAAACGGTGACTTGTTTTCTGTTGCTCTATATTTATTTGTCACCACAAAACATTCACACTATAATAATTAATTCCATTATAAGTATATTTATATATAACAAGTAATGTGCAACTGTAGGTATTATTGTAGGTTGGTCGTATTTTGCAAAAGTTGTGTCCAGATCAATATTATATAACAGCGACCTTAGTTCTTTAGCCATCTGAACCACTGACCTCTAAATAAGTAATCAATGATTAACACTGGACTGGCTGTCCCTATACAAATGACAACTTATATTATAGATCAATTTGAAACGCCATATTCGGCACATGAGTGTCTCTGGTACTAATAAGTAATACAGGGATGCGGGAAGTACCAATAGTACCTACTATCAGTTGTTAACAAGTGCCGTCACTAATTTTAGTTCCTTGGACACACGTAACTATTTACAGCGTCAAATAATGGCGTCAATCAAGTAGGTCAAAAAAAATTTGACAGCGGCCTGTCCAGTGCTAATCATAGATTAGTTACAGAGGTCAGTGATCAGCCCCCCTAGCCATAATACATATCTATTGTTGTATCTATTCTCTTTCTATGATCGTTAACGCTTTAGAGCAGGGGGCTCCTAAAAATTTCTAGCACGCCTCCCTTCAGAAAGACTCTGGGCTAGGTGTGATTAAAAACTTTGGGAACCCCTACTTTAAAGGAAGCGATCTTAGAAACGATTAATTAGTAGCCAAGTCGACACAACGTTCTCGATCGCTCATTCGCTCCACGGAATAGAATTCATGCTACACGCTTATTATATATAAAAAATACACGCTTACGCACATGAATACGCTTACGATTCCTTTAAACCCCTATCCTTTCAGTAGGGAGGCGTGATAAAAAACTTTGGAAAACCCTGCTCTAAAGCGTTAACGATCATAGAAAGAGAATAGATACAACGAAGTGTAATTTGGCTAGGGGGGCTGAACAGATAAGGTGTTACTGTACGTTGAATGGCGTGTAAAGCGGCGGTTTGCGTTCGGCCGCGCAGTTTTCGTAAGTTACCGTAGACACGCGTTTCCATGCATTGTGCAACACTGGTGCAATACTCCACAGCTGACGGGCTATGGGACTGTGCGTGTTTCTTGCACCATCATTCTTATTTCTAATTGCTTCAAAACTTTGCGCTGTATTTAACACTAGATGATGCCCGCGAATTCTTCCACGTGGATAATAGTTATTTGTTCAACAAGATAGCAAAGATTTTTTTGTTGGGAGTGCCTGGTTTGAATCCCGTGCGAACGAAGGATTCTAATGTAGAATCACAAGCATAGCGAGTGATTCTTATTTAGAATCCTGTAGTGAGGGATTCAAAGGCACAAGAAACAAAAAACTTTGCTATCGTGTGATACATACAACTTTTCACCTCAATAGCGAAAAAATACAAGATGTAAGAAAAACAATTATTGAAACACTGAGGAATTTTCATATTAACTACTTAAATACGATAAAATCACAGTTTCTGAGCAGGTTTTCACACCTTTAGCAAATCTCCAATAGTTAAATAATTCACAGGCTTTCAAGTAGGTATTTTTACGCGACTTTTCCGGGAGAAAGTTTAATTCAGGAAACACTGTTTCCTTTAATTTTGATGGTGTTAAATTATCCCTACAATTACTCATTTTGCTGTTAACTTTTATAATAATTATATTACGTAATTATTAAGATAATAGACATTTTTTCTTTTGTTTTCCCGCCATGTTTTATTCCTTATTTGTCTGCGTTTGGAATTGTGTAATTCATAAAAAAAGTAACTAATTAATTTTAATTCTTCTTAAATCTTTTACGTTTCATGTTGTTGAACAGCAATTTAACAGATTTATAAATTCTAAAACACATTAACAAAAAATTAATAGTCTAAATAATAAATTAGAAAATTTTGATGAAATAAAAATAATAAAATGTATGCAATATTTCCGAACTTCTTTTGAGGCGATGAATTAAATAAGGGTGTGTTGCGAAATACACTGCGAGCACTGCTCAATGCTCTCAGTGGTGAAAAATTCGTTCCGTTATAGACTGCCAGTACACTGCCGCAATACCCTAGGGAAATGTATGAACTAAAAAGGATCGACTTCACAGTATTACTGGATTGACGTCACACCTTACAGTGGTCCAGTGTATTTCGGAACACACCCTAAATGACAATCCAAAGCGTTCTAAATTCAAAACACTTTTTCTCACTGAGTGAGCAAAAACAACCTTTGGCTCTTAGTTTTGGGCAGCAAATGCGCCCTTTTTGAGCTAGTGAGGTGAAAACAATATTAGGGACTTACCTACAAATAACTAAGAAACGTTACCTACGTTGCAATTCCGATTATTTCGAGTTTCTTTTTACCGTAATTCGCAAATAATGCATTTGAATTAATTCGACTTGGTAACAATATGAAGATGCGCGCGCGCCGTTTTGCTTGAGTACGTTCGTTCCAAATTCAAGTCCGCCCGCGCCATTGGTCCACTTGTTCTAGAGTTCCGTGGAAAGTTCAGCAAATAATATAAAAAAAAAATTAAGCAAGGCAAGGAAACTCCTTCTTAATATTTTTTCCTTAACTTTTTAACCGAGTTTAAAAAAAGGAGGAGGTTATCAATTCGTCGGAATCTTTTGTTTTTATGTATGTCCACCGATTACTCGAAGACGCCTGAACCGATTTAGAAAATTCTTTTTTTAAAAGGCTTTCCAGGTGGTCTTGTATAAATTTCATCGAAATCGGTCGAGCGGTTTTTAAAATATCAACAATAATTTATATATTTTGTATAGTAGCGTGGGAGTTTAAAGTCAGTTTTTTAAAAGTAATTTTTATGTTAAACTAGCTGATGCCCGCGACTTCGTCTGCGTGGATTTAGTTCATAACATCCCGCGGGAAATCTTTGTCACCCTCCAGGTTCTCAACTATACCTATCCAATAAATCACGTCAATCCGTAGCTTTGTAGCAGGAAACATTTGATCGTCTTGCTCGCGGCATTGTTAATGATGATTCAAAGAGAAAACATATTACTGATGATATTATCAATTACGTTAAACTATAATTTTTATAATTGTTTTTACCATAATCAACCAAATACAAAATTACGTTTAGCTGTCATTTACGTTTTGTTCTTCCACTGTCATTTTCGTTTTTTTATTCCATGTCAGATGCATTTTTGTTATACCAGGTTTTATATTGACTTGACGGAAACGCGGTCGAACGGGATAAAAAGTATCCTATGTCCGTCTCCTGGTTCTAAGCTACCTCTCCACCAATTTTGAGCCAAATCGGTTCATCCGTTCTTGAGTTATAAATATGTAGTGTAACTAACACCACTTTCTTTCATATATATAGATTATCCTGCAGCAGTTTGTATTAATTTGTCAACAAAGTTGGAGAGGAATCCGATTGTCGAGTTTTTAGTGTTCCGTACTTCAAAAATAAAATACGCAACACTTATAATATTGTAGTTCCTTCTTCATTTCTCCTTGAAAGGTTTTTGATCGTTCTAGTTTTAAGTTTTAAGAGGTTATAAATAAATGATCGTCTGGGAAAAATCAGTGCTACAGTTGCTGTTCTATGAGCGTTGAGAGTTGAAACCCGCATGACGTGAATCCTTCCTAAACTACTTTATTGAAAAAATTCTAGTGTTAGCTTAAGTAATATGAAATCAGAAGTGAAACAAAGGGTTTCTTTTGAAATGTAGGTTTTAAATAACTTAAAACAAACATTTTTAACAAAACCTTTGTTAAAAAAGTAATTTTTTAACCGATTTCTAAAAAGGAGCAGTTTCTCAATTCGCCCGAAACTTTTTTTTATGTATGTTCACCGATTAGTCGAAGATGCCTGAACCGATTTGGAAATTTCTTTTTTTGTTTCAAAGGGTATACTTCCCAGGAGGTCCCATTTAAATTTTAGTGGCTTAGTACTACTCTGTAGAGGCGCGGGCGTTTGAAGTCTGTTTTTAAAAAAAATAAGTGGCACTCGGGGACTGCCGCGGTAAAGCTATTGCATAGCATTTTTTATCAACTTATGCAATTATAATATTTATGCAATATTTTTTTTTTGCATAGTAAAAATTATACAAAATAAAAATATTCAAAAACATACAAACAAGAAAAGCGCACTGTCACTACTTCGCGAGTGAGATTCGAACCTGCGACATCATACATAGAGCGGCCGCTCGCCCACTGCGCCAAACAGAGCTACTTGTGACCCTCTAAAATGTTGAACGCTTACTGAACGACGGTGTTAGGTTTATTTTCGTTACGGAATTTCTTGATTCGGTCGCCGCGCTCAAACTGTTTGTCCTAGTTCAAAGCCCGCGATAAAAGCTATGCAATAGCTTAAAATATTTTTTTCATGTATTTACTTAATTACGAAAACAACTTGCACAATGTCTAGTTTTATTTTTGTAATATAAGTATACGGAACCTGTTTAGTTAAATAATATATTTAACCCACTTTAGCCACATGGTTATTGTTATTCAAGCGGCAAGGCGGCGCGTTGCGATAGATATTAGTCGTCTTTAGCCGTCTTGCGAACATCGAGGTTAGGTGCTTGACCCGTTTGTTTGCGGGGAAATCTAGGGATTCCATGAAATTATACTTAAAGCTTTGTTTGCATTAAAGTTAGCTGCCAGTTTAAACTTGAAAGTTTAAATTATTGATTCCCAGTTGTAGATCTATCACGTTCACGCGGTACGAGTAGACAGACTGATATAAAAATATTAGGAATATTATTCTTGTAAAAATATTTCAGTGTTTAAAAATTTATTTTTTATACATAATATATTTCTCAAACAAACATCAGTCAACGAAGGCAAGTTACAGCAGTCATTTTGCAAGACAGGCAACATATGAGTGCAAAACCCAAAGCCTATCATCAAATTAGCCTTTGTTAATAATATATGATTAATGTAGGCCATGCCGGAACAAAAATCGATGCAATGTCGAAAGCAACGCATCAAGGAGGTTTTGTAAGCCAATTCGGCCTTAGCTATTGGTAATAATTAAAGTATATCCGTAGGATCTTCGCTGGCATTTGGTTACTTACAACACTTTGGGGAAACGTTAATCATGCTAATGACTATTACCTATACTTGCGTTTGTCGATTCTCCGGGATTCTTTTCAAGGCATAACAGAGATAATTTAATATAATTATAAAAAATATTTTTAAAAATCCGACTTCACACGCCCGCGCACCACAAAGTAAGTATGTATATACACTAGCGGCACGCTATGATGGCCGGTTTGACACATTACAATAGTGATGTGGAATGTCAATTTATTCTCGAACAAAAAACAATTAAGTTTTGTTTTTGTACCTGATTAAATAGGTTTAATAAAACAAAAATGTATATGTTTATTTAATTTATTTGAACGAACTGAATATTTGAATGAAAATGAATATACATACTTTATATGCACACAAGAAACATATGAATACAAAAGATACCAAAAAAGGTGCCACAAAAGGCCATAATTAATCAGATTCGTCCATACTACTATTTTCACTGTCGTCACTGCTATCATCACCTACATTAATAATTATATGTTCGTTTTCTATAATATTATCTATTTTGACATCTCTTTCATAATCTTCCCTTATTAATTTAACAGTTCTATTCACAACCTTTTCCCAGTCTCCTTTAGTCACATGTTCACAAGCTTCTTCTAATAATTTTAGCATTTTTTCATATTCACAATTGTTCATATTCACAAGTACATTCACCCCTTAAATGGTGCAAACTGATTTTTCTACACTTGTATACATTTTAGAAATCAATTTAATAAATAAATTTTGAGTCCTAAACCTAAAACTACATTCGATAAAATTTATGAATCTCTGCACATCACTATCGTCAATAAAGTAATACAATTATTTCCTTCAAAGTCGTTATCAATTAATACGGAACTTCATGAGCGGACAAACGTCAAACCGGCCATCATAGCGTGCCGCTAGTTTAATTCATTGTCGATTTATTAAAAACCGCTCGACCGATTACGATAAAATTTAAATGGAACCACCTGGGAAATATACACATTCAAATAAAAAGAATTTTCCAAATCGGTTTAGGTGTCTTCGAGTAATCGGTGAACATAACTACATAAAAAATAAAATAAAAAAAAGATTCCGACGAATTGATAACCTCCTCATTTTTGAAGTTAAAAATGACAAAAATGTAATTATTTTTGACATTGTCAAAAATAATTAATTTAAACAGACAAACAACAAACTTTTTATTCATTTGTTTCTGAAGCCACAAGGATTTTCTGATAGGTAAATAAAATCGGAAAATTTCTTATTTCTTAAAATAAATAATTAAAGATGTCTGTCACGTGTTTTGGCTATAAACGGAACTAACAGACATACCTACATGATTCACGGTGAACAATGGTGCTGTGAGTTGTGACAAAGACTTGGGAGGAATGTATCTTGAGTTCAAGGTTCAAAGGTGTTTAGTCAGAGAACATAATAAAATAAACGTATTTTTAATTTTATTTTACGCTAAAAAAATATTTTCTTGAAATTAGCACTAAGCAGGGATGAAATCTGATGAGGTGCTGGCGTGCCAAATGGCGACCCCACATCAGAAAGCGCAATTTTGAGACCCCCCACTAGATGGACCGACGACATCAAATGAGTACCTGGTAGCGCAAGACCTGTGAAAGTCCATGCAAGAGATGCTTAGTCCAGCAGAAGAGTGATGAGTGATGAGTTGACGTCAATCTAAAATTCTACACTAATAATATTATAAAGAGGAAAGATTTGTTTGTTTGAATTGAATAGGTTCCGAAACTACTGGACCGATTTGAAAAATTCTTTCACCATTAGAATCCTACATTAGCCCTGATGAACATAGGCTATGGAATATTTTCAAAAAGTTAGGGATCCGTATGAAAACTTCGATAATGCAACCCAAGATGTGAAAAAAACACCAAAAAAATCCTTATATCGCGTACGCTGCGGAAACTATTGACAATAGAGCAAAGTGATGTACTACAGTTATATGGAGATGGAGGACATCAATGTCTACAATAAAGTCCACAATACCATATGTCTAATTATTACAGTTATCTCACAATAAATACTTCTCCATGTTAAAATATGCAATAGAAACTGCGGAAAATAAATGTGAAAGCGTGTTTGTTTGTTGGTTTGTCCTTCAATAACGCTATAACGTATTGACATGATTTTTGTATGGGTATAGTTTAGGAACTGGAGAGTGACATAGGCTACTTTTTATATTAAACCAAAGAGTTACAGAGGGATTTTAAAAACTAAATCCACGCGGACGAAGTCGCGAGCATTAGCTAGTCGGTTGATAAAGAAGAACTTGGGATTAACTAATTGAACCAATGGAACTCTTCAGACACAGTAACCTACAATAAATCTCAATCACTGAATAACTCTAACCTGTCGTAATGTTTAACATTAACGATGTAAAGACCATTCTCGCTTAGCATGTCATTTCATATTAGTAATGGAACCGTACCACTTTCACATTTTGTGATTTGCGTAATAAAGTTTTATGCGAAACTCGCTGACGACTATCCGGTTGTCTTAATCAGTCGATTGACTACTTCGTTGTTTTTTAGGGTTCCGTACAGTGATAGGTTTGTGGTTAGGCCTGTAGTCTCCTATTCGGGAGGTTCCGGGTTTACGCACATCTAAATTTTCGGAGTTAAGTGACTTTAAGCAATTATATATCTATCACTTGCTTTATCGGAAAACATCGTAAGGAAACCAGCACACCTGAGAGTTCTCCATAATATTCTCGAAAGTGTGTGCGCTCAGTAGTAGTGCGGTCGCTGATGATGATTCTCAGACATGACCGCAAAATGAAGTAGGCTTATCCTTAGCTCTTGCTGGTCACTAAAATGAACGCTCCGAACTAGTAGGTACATTCCATTACATTTAAGACTGTACTAGTTGTATGTAGAATCTATTAGTTCCAATAATAATTGCCGCGGTCTTCTTTCGTGGCGCGGACTCTAGTACTTAAAGACTACAGTAGTTCCGAACCAAGTGACAGAATCACAGACTAAATAGGTTCATAAGGTACGAGTACTAAATGAACGATGTAGGTACTATAATTGTCTATGGTTCCTTGTTTCCGTTCGTTCGGAGTGGAGCGAATGAAGTAAGTACTAAAAGAACGATATGCTAATGCTAATCTATTAGCCTTTGAGTATTAAACCAATTAATACTCCAAGTTAATAGCACATCGTCCTTTTAGTACTTCATTACTACATACATACGGACTAGTTCGTTCTCGTTCAGTGTCGGGAATCAATTTTTAATGGTACATGTATATGTACTACACAAGACTAAAATGAAGGCATGCTTCAATCCTTTCGGTAGAAAGTAGGAACCTCTTGCCGCATTAAAATATTAACTATCTTAACGCAATCGGTAAACAAAAGACATTTTGTATGATAATAATTGATAGTATCAATTTGATACTAATTGAGAAGGTAACGTATTACGTTACCTTCTAATAATAGCTACAAGTAATAACTTTTAACGAGTTTTTGAAAGAACAATTCACCGGTATATATCGTGTGAACTCGGATTTACTGTACTACATAATCTATCAGATTTAATCTAATATAAGGTAGATGAGGAAAAATGTTTACGACTATGTATCCACGTAGGCTGTAGTCTTATGCCTATTGTATACATCACATATAAGGCAAATGCACTCTGTCGCTTACGACTATTTCGGAGGAACCATTTGTTTACCTTTTATGCTCTATGCTTTTATGACAGCAAAGGACAGATATGTCGATTATTAAATTAGTTGCCACCGCATAAGTATTACACGCAGCAAATCATTCACTTCTCAAAATTCTTCGTCTTATGGCAAACCGGCTAAGTGCAAGTCGAACCCGCAGCGTTAGTAAACGCCCAAAACGCGTTGAGGCCAATCCGAAAAGACGCGTTGGATCTTTCATGTTAGATGGAGTAGTAGGCATGTAATCGGCGAATATTATTTATGAAACTACTAAAGTAAAGATTAATGATTATTATACTTAACTTAAGTCACGGACAACATTATTTAAGACATTAAATGGTTCGGTTTGACTATTTGTGTAACCTTAACATAAAATCTCAAGGTGTAACTGGTTTTTCTTGTCAATACAACAATTATTAACCTTCGGACTTAAGAGCAATGTTGCACGGTTTACCGAGTTTTTCATACATATTTATAATAATGGAGAGTGGTCCCTGGAGCTACGCTGTCATATCGTCGCCTTTTTACCATCGAATCGTGATTTTTAAATGGAACAAGTGAATATATAACGTTTAAAAATAAACAACGAACAAGCCTCCTGGTGATCAAAACCATAACCAACCAAACAATGTCTGACAACCTGCTTTATGGTATTATGTAGTTTTTTAATAGGTATATATCGATACTTTTTAGTACTTCTTGCATCTCTAGTTGCCATTGGCTGAGTCAATTCAAATTCAAATTCAAATTCAAATTCAAAATTATTTATTTCACGTAGGCCAACCTGTAGCTATTATGACAAGTTATGACTCTACCAATGACTTATGCGTCGCATGCGCAGGCGTCCGCGTCGACGTGTAAAATCGAGTGTTAAACATTATACGCATTTGAGATAAAAAATACGAAAGGCGAATCGATGCGAAAAGCCGAATTGATGCGTACACGCTTTCATACAAAAATAGCAATTTTCAATAGATATAAAAAAACCGGCCAAGTGCGTGTCGGGCCACGCGCAGTGTAGGGTTCCGTAGTTGAAAGTCTCAACATACATTTTGAGTTCCATGGTTTAAATACTATAATATAGTACAAAATATGCAACTACACTACGTGTAATATCTAACTTAGAAAAACCGATATAACTCCTTCACTAATGAACCCTACTTAGCCGTGATAGTTTTCCTTTAAAATTCATTATATACTACTGCTGTGAATTTTTTCTTGTATCCTATATACAACCATTTAGCTGGCAGAGGGGGGGGGGGACACTTGACTAATAAAATTTAGCACTTTAAAATATCATATTTCACAAACGGATCCCTGAATTTAAAAATGGTGTTCCCACACCAACAACGTTTTTGAAAGACATATTCAACGACACCCCACACTATAGGATAGATGAGAAAAAAAAAATTCATCCCCACTTTACATGTAGGGGAGGTACCCCAAAAAAAAATATTTTTCACAATTTTATTTCACCACTTTGTCGGCGTGATTGATATTTATACCCTTGTCAAATTACAGATTTCTAGTATCAATAGTCTCTGAGCTAAACCGCGGACAGACAGACAGACAGACGGACGGACGGACATGGCGAAACTATAAGGATTCCTTGTTTACTACGGAACCCTAAAAATGCGAATCGATGCGCACAAACTTGATTCTAGCCTAAATATCTCGCATCCCGTAAAAATCCCGCATAAACTTATTATTTATCCCAGTAATTAGAGATCCCACGGGATTAATTTAAGAACACAAAATTGCGATAAAGTCGCGAGCATTATTATCATGCGATATATAAACTTTAGATTTGAACGTGGGTGCAATTTAAACCATTAAAAGTTCACAGTTTAAATTAAAAAGCCTTTCATTGGAATTAAATTATTCCCTAATGTTAAGGTCCTTTCCGGCTGAAATATCAAATTTAATCGCCAGCAATCCTTCAGAGAAGGTCTTTTGCCCTGATCTTTCATACTCACCTCGTGTTTTTAACGTAATTTTCCTTTGCAGGTTTGCACTTTGCGCGCACGCACGTCCAACTTCGGAGTCGTTACTTGTTAACGAAGTAGTTCGCGATCGACCGGCAGCGGGAGTGCAAGTCGCCAGAGGCGGTGATCAAAATAAATAAAAATAACACTCAATGGGGAGGAACCAGTGCTAAGTGTTGTGCCGTGTGTGTTTTTTGTGTTCGCACACTTGTGTTTTGAAAGTTCCTCACGATGCAGGGCCGTGACAAATTATGCGCAAAGCTTACCAGCGCATTCCTGAGGAAGTGGTGTAAGTATGCGATTTTTAATTTGCTCTTTCTATTCTATTGTTGTATTGGTATTTACGAAAGTGTAATAATGTTTTCTTCAAGTATGTCGGTAGCCTGTAAATCCTAATTTCGGTCCTATTATGTCCCTACTAATATCTATTGAAAATATGAAAGTGTGTTTGATTGTTGGTTTGTTCTTCAATCACTCAGGAATCGACCAATGGATCAGCGTGATTTTTTGTATGGTATAGTTGAGGACTTGAAGTGACAATCTTTTTATCCCGTAAAAACGAAGGGTTCTTGCGGGATTTTTGAATATTACTTGTCTCCAGACGAAAACGGGGACAAAAGCTAGCACCTAGGTACCTACATATTATTATACTAGTAGGGCGCGTGGGTGCGCGGCCCGCAAGCGGACCGCGGTTTTTCTACTCGTCTAGTAGACTTTCAGCTCCTGATCATTTTCTATCACAAAACCACTCTTCCATCTTTTATACTCTCCGAGATAGACACCGTTGAAGTTTATATGGCCGCCATCTTGAATCCGCCATTTTGGATTTTTTTCAGCTCACTGCCAATTGGATGAGATTTCGAGTGACTTTTGTTCGAGCACCCCCACCTATCTACATTACCATGGCCGTGCTCCTCACCCACCTTCCAAACCCTCGATCATCATATGTCATCATTTGTCATAATGAAAATTCTTCAATAAAAAAAAATCTTGAAAAGGAATTGTATCAAAGTCGTGCATGATTCCCGGCTTCTAGTCTCTTCAATATTCGCCATATATTTTTGTATGAAGAAAAAAAAAATTCCGCCATCTTGAATTTTTTTTCTGTTCGTCAAGTAGACCTTAGGGTCTTGATCAGCTTTTGCCAGGAAACCACTCTTCTATCTTTTATACTCTCCGAGATAGACACCGACGAAATTTGTATGGCCGCCATCTTTTTTCCGCCATTTTGAATTTTTTTTCAGCTCACTGCGAATTGGATGAGGTTTCGAGTGACATTTGTTCGAGCACCCCCCGAGCATTGAAGATAGGTCTTCAATACCCTGGCCGTGCTCCTCATCCGTCTCCGAAATCCTCAATCATCAGCTCTCTCCATAATTTTCCTCCGAATGAATTTTTGTCCTCTATACGAAACCATCGGTGGAAAAAAAATTTTTCATACAAAATTTTACAGGAGAGGTGATCAATCAGTCAGTGAATCAGTGAATCAGCACGAGCAGCTATATATATATTAATTAAAATGAGTATTTGTGTGTTCGTATGAGTTGCGTCGTTAATACGATTGAGTTGAAACTTAGGGGTATGGGTTGAATGTTCACTGCCATACCCCTTCCGAGTTAGCCCGCTACCATCTTAGACTGCATCGTCACTTACCATCAGGTGAGATCGCAGTCAAGGACTAGCTTGTCATCGAATAAAAAAAAAAACTTGTACCCTGCAGGATACTTTTCATCCCGTAAAGAGTAATCGCGGGCAACAGCTACGAGTAGTTTTCCTTATTCCTAAACGTCTTTGTTTCTAATTTGTTACATACTAGCTGATGCCCGCGACTTCGTCCGTGTGGATTTAGTTTTTAAAATCCCGCGGGAACTCTTTGATTTTCCAGGATAAAATGTAGTCTATGTCATCCTCCAGGTTCTCACTTCTCAACTATACCTATACCCATGCAAAAAAATCACGTCGATCAATGGCTTTGTTGCGGCTTGATTGAAGGACAAACCGGCAAACAAACACACTTTCGCATTTATAATATTATAGAAGAAGTTAATACATGATACGAATGTATTATGTAACCAATACCTTTGTTTCTACCGGCGGCGATCTAATTAAATCTTAGAACACAATAGCTACTATTTAGATATATACCCTTGCCTTGTCCTTTTGTGGACAATAATGAGTACTTTAATCATGTAGTACATAATTTATATGTATCATCAACAGTTTTCTCAGCACACGCCGAATAGTGAATTTTATAGGCAAAATTTTGCTACTTTGGGTTACATTATTGCAATTTTCTTAAGGATCTCTAATTTTTTTGAAAATAAATTATTGCCTATGTAACTTCTTGATAATTTAGCTTTCTATTTGTGAAAAATGGTAGTTTCGGAAGCTATTCGGTACAAACAAACAAACAAATCTTTCCTCTTTATAATATTATATAGTATAGAAAATATAGATATAGATATAGATTCTATATCTGTCAAGTTTACAAAGGCGTCTAGCGTCTAAGTTATTAAGATAAGGCAAATATTTATGAGGTAGGAACCCCACTATCTTGTCTTGTTAATAAAAGAAAATGGAACCTAATAATATCAACTAATGTTTTAAGTTCCTTCCTTTCTGCGGTGGTATCCCTTTTATAAGTTACAGCAAATATTATTGTTGTAACTTGTAAAAGTGATAACACTGCACCTACGTTAACATATAAAACTGCGTAGGCAAGGATTTGTTTCAGATATCATTTTATTACTCCTATACAGGTATTAAGTACCTACTCGTACTATCAAACAAGCTACCTTAGCCTGCAAAGCAAACACGATACTTTAAGGATCCGATTCTTTGAAAGTAGCCTTTATTTACCTTGGATAAGGTTTTAATTAGGTAATTGAAAGTAGAGATTGAGGCTGTGTATATTTTATATCGGAATAAATTCAGGTTTAGGCCATAGGTTAAGTACAGCTACTGCGGCCTACAGATAAGGAATAATAATCTTCTTGCCGGTTCTTCTCAGTAGAATCTGCTTCCATATCCGGGGATAGTCTTGACTTATCGTAAAAGTCGAACGTTGGCCTTCATGAGATATACCTAATATACAGATTTGAATCTAGCAAGTGTAAATTGAAAATTTGAAACACCCCCGACATGAGAATCTATGGCTGTCGAAGTTATCAATTAATTGTTATTTAACGATTATACTGGCACGCGTGAAGCACTTAATCGAGTAATCATACGCCAAAAATGCCTTACATCATTTTGGAAAAGAGCTGATACTCTTACACTGCTAGACCGATATTAACCAAACAAACCACCGCAAGGAAACTGGCTTTCAAATGAGAAATACCGCATCAAAATCGGTCCATCCATTTGAGAGCTACGATGCCACAGACAGACAGACACACATACACACACACAGAAAGACAGACAGACAGACAGACATCGACATCAAACTTATAACACCCCTCTTTTTGCGTCGGGGGTTATAAATAGGATACTATAAAAGATACTTGCCTACGCTACCTGGGAATTGGGATGCTAAGTCATAAGTGGTAAGGTAGGGTTCTATAATCAAAGACCAGCACCCCGATTACCTTAGAAGAACCTTACGATAACATAATTATCGATCGATTCGGTTTGTTAACGTACGATAAGATGAATTTTCAATTCAGAATACTCGTATCGACAGAGAAGTTGTCGAAATCGAAACCGAATCGAACCGACGTAGATATCGTTCGATATCTTCTATCAAACGCTATTCACTTGAACAACCTTATCGAATAAGATTTTCCGAACGTCCGATAATTTTAGTTGGTAACTTATCGAAAGCTACAGGGCATTCGGTATCGTTTTGTTTATGTACTGTGTTTACGGTTTTTTCGTATAAAATGATTAAGATGAATGATTTTGGTATGTAAATGTTTACTTACCATATTGTACGTATTTTAACATTAAAATAACATATTATGTACACACCAACAAAATAAAATAAGAACCCAGAGGGATGAAACATGAACTTAGCGCCATCTATTGACGAGGCTGAAAATTGGCCGTCAATAACTTAACAACTGCCCGCCAGCGAGCGGAACCCCTTGGACTGACGTTGGCCCATCGCACGGCGGCGACACATCGCCCGTAGCGCCGGCCCACAAACTGGACCCGACATCGCTCCGCTCGCGGCGGCAAGCCTGCCCGCCAGCGAGCGGAGCCCCCCTCTATGACGTCCATCCGCAAGGCCCCTGCTCCACATGGACCAGAAGCCCCAGCCGCCATGCCAAGACGGCTGAAAGAACAACACCGGGGAAGTGCTCTTCCCCGCGCCCCGCCCGGGTAATGAGGCTATGCCTCGAAGCCCGCACCCTTCGCTGGCCTCGGCCAGTGAAGACGACCCGTGCTGCTGCTAATTTAACAAGTTATCATTTTAAATAATTACTTCAATGACCTTCGAAAATGATTAAAATCTATTTATTTAGTGTTAACATGAATTTAATAACAAGTGAAATTTTGGTAAAACAACAAACTTCGTAAATCCACATGTAATTTAATGTAACTTGTCGATACCGATAACGAAGCCGATTCTGTAGTCGACATCGAATCGAATTCTCTAACCGAACGTTCTGAATCGCACGACAAAAAATTTTCGATACGAGATCGATATCTAATCGTATCGAAACGGGAAGTTATCGAAATGTTCTGAATCGGGGTGCTGACCAGACAAAAGACCAGATCTTACCAAAGATAAAAATATAAGTAGGTCTTATCCGAGCGTGAATTTGATATTTTGTCAGATTTTCGATACAAAAACTGTCACAACGCCAAATCGACGTTGTTGAAATCTTGGAAGTTGAAGACTTGGAGAATGCCATAGGCTACCTTTTATCCCGGAAAAACAGAGGGTTGCCAGCGGGATTTTTAAAACCTAACACCGTGCGTATGCGGACGAAGTCGCGGGCAAAAGCTATTAAAAATGTAGGTATCTATACCTACTGGAAATAAAAAATAATATCTTTTATTACTAGTTCTTCTTTTATTTCCTATAAAAACTTGTTTAATATTCCAAGACAAAACCTGCAAAGCAGGTCTGCGTTTATTGAGGTAAATTAACCTTGTACAACTAACTATAATATGTATAACATAATATATAATTATCACAAAATATATCCAGTCTTATACATAAGAGGGTAATATAAAAATTTGAATTGGTTAATAAAATAATAAACTCTATACTTTACATAATATTGTATGTTGTAAAACCTAGAATTATAATAAAAATAACAAGATTTTATAAATGTCATGAGTCGACTACGTACCTACTATAGGTAAAAAGCAATTAATTAATGTATTTTACTCAATCCGATTATATAGTCGACTAGTAGGGCGCGTGGGTGCGCGGCCCGCAAGCGGACCGCGGTTTTTCTACTTGGCAAGTAGACTTTTAGGTCTTGGTCATTTTCTATCAAAAAACCACTCTTCCATCTTTTATACTCTCCGAGATAGACACCGTTGAAGTTTGTATGGCCGCCATCTTGAATCCGCCATTTTGGATTTTTTTTCAGCTCACTGCCAATTGGATGAGGTTTCGAATGACTTTTGCTCGAGCACCCCCCACCTATCTTCAATACCCTGGCCGTGCTCCTCACCCACCTTCCAAACCCTCGATCATCATATCTCATCATTTGTCAGAATGAGAATTCTTCTATAAAAACAAAACTTGAAAAGGAACCGTGTCAAAGTCTTGCATAGTTCTCAGCTTCTTGCCTCTTCAATATTCGCCATATATTTTGTATGGAGAAAAAAAAACCGCCATCTTGGATTTTTTTCTATTCATTAAATAGACCTCTGGGTCCCGATCATCTTTTGTCAAGAATCCACTCATCCATCTTTTATCCTCTCCGAGATAGACACCGACGAAGTTTGTATGGCCGCCATCTTTTTTCCGCCATTTTGAATTTTTTTTCAGCTCACTGCCAATTAGATGAGGTTTCGAATGACATTTGTTCGAGCACCCCCCACCTATCTATACGAAACCATCAGTGAAAAAAAAATTTTCATACAAAATTTTACAGGAGAGGTGATCAATCAGTCAGTGAATCAGCCCCAGCAGCTATATATATATTAATTACATAATATAATAGTCACTCACTCATTATATTTTTCGCTCGATTTATAATATTCAATTTAGAAGGTAGGCTAGTTGTTAAGACTAAGCCTCTTTTTCAGGGAGTCAAGAGGTCTAATCAGTTATGTGCATTTTAGTCAATCGAAATAACCTTTAATGTAATTCTGAGAAGATACCTCCTATATCTATAAAAGTATTTTTGTTGTTTCGCTTGGTTTCGCGCATTTCGAAAGGCATTATAAGCGACGCGCTATGCACAGTGCACACTAAGCACAGGACGTTTAATTAATACCGCACCAACAATAAAACCTTGCTACAAGTTAAAAAAATAAAATTTAATAAATAAATACTTGCATTTAAACAATGCTCCGATATGCAATCCATGTAAGTAAATAAAATAGACCCTCGAATATTCACATTTTATAATTTAAGTAATTTGCCCGGTTCAATTTGGAACGGCATCCTTAATTCCTAAACATTGCATCCTAGCATTGGGTACCTAGGTACATTCCCTTGAAGATTTAAAAAACACTAAACTACTTATTTATTTATTTTCTATTTTAATGGCTTGCTCGGCAATCCCGATATTATTAAGAAGCTGTATTTTATTTCTAAACAAGGAAAACTTAACTGCTTCGTTTCACAAATCCATCTTCTATTGGATTCTAGTTTTCTTTTACGCAATGGATTCAAAGCCGAAATTAATATATTCCGGTTTTATTTCTGTCCAACCCATCCGCTGGCGATGCCTCGAACGGTTTACGGTATATCTACAACGTGATTAAAAATACTCGCTCAACCAGTTTAGAAGTCACTTGCGAAAGGAATTATATGAGGAGCCTATTTATATCTCGGTGCCGTGTAAAAACCTCTTCTTTATACTGAAAATATACTTTACTACTTACTACCACAATATTATAATGTGCTATGAACTTAGTATTTAAGTACCTATGTACTGTAAATAGTACCTACCTAATATTTTGTAGAACGTTAACGAGCTATACACGGTCACGTAAATCACGATAGCAACGATATGTATATGTACCTACTTAAAACTAGATGTAGCAGTGATAGCCTAGTGGTTAGGACTGTGGTCTCCTATTCGGGGGGTCGCAGGTTCGATCCCGGGAACCTCTGACTTCGGAGTCAAGTGCGTTTATGCAATTAAATATCACTTGCTTCAACGGTGAAGGAAAACATCGTGAGGAAACTGCACACCTGAGAGTTCTTCATAATGTTCTTGAAGGTGTGT
The DNA here is from genome assembly GCA_029955525.1 of Oeneis ivallda. Classification (NCBI taxonomy): domain Eukaryota; kingdom Metazoa; phylum Arthropoda; class Insecta; order Lepidoptera; family Nymphalidae; genus Oeneis; species Oeneis ivallda. Next base: position 19,560,908 of record JARPMR010000008.1, read on the forward strand.
GAATTCCACCAATTCGCATTGGGCCAGCGTGGTGGACTATGGCCTATAACCCTTCTCTGAGAGGAGACCTGCGCTCAGTAGTGAGCCGTTGATGGGTTGCTAATGATGATGATGAGGAAAACTAGATATACCTACAAGTCATGGATTTTCTGACATGACATGATAGGTACATTAGGGAAACAGTGAATAGCTAATATTATTTGTTAACGATGACAATGATGATTTTATTTGTCAAATAAAATCATCATTGTCATCGTGTCATCCCGGCGGCGCCGGTCCACACCTACTGGGCAAACGTCTTCTCGAATGAGATGGATTTGGGCATTGGCCCAACTGGACTATTGGACTATTGAGTCCACCCACGAATTCGCACACCGATAAAAACACTATGGAGAACTCTCAGACATGCAGGTTGCCAACAAAAAGAAATTAAATTATTTTATTTGCAATAAAATTGGGCAAAACATTAAAAAATCTTTAGTTAAAATTATTATTTAATAAAAAAACTTGAGAGGTGTCAAGGGACACCCGGATGGAACGAAGTTCCTTTCGATTAATTAGTGAAGGAATTGTAATAAACTAGTGGTGTCATCTAGTATTAAATTGATTAACTACGATGAATTATATTTAGTTTATTTCTATTGCAGCAATGTTACAAAACCAAAGAGTTACTCTGGTTTTTTAACAGATGGCGTTAGTAGTACAATAACATTTTATCCAATTTATACATTATAAAATTAGGGAAAAATTCCACATGTAGAAATTATCTAAAATAAAATTGAAAATAGAAAATTCAGTCTGTCGAGCTGGGATTCGAACCATCGACTTTTAACTGTTAAGCGACTGCCGAAGCCACTAGGCTACGGAGACCCAATATTGTACCGCGAAAATACCGAAGACAATGCAAAATTTACATTCAACAAAAAAGTGTCGAGTGTCGGTTCCTTAATTTTTTCCGTCCAGCCCCCTTCCGCACCGCGCGATAAGGAACTTACGTTCCAAAAATCTCCCCTAATAAATCACTGCGCTACCGGCTGTAGCCGGTAGCGCGCGTAACACTGCACTGTAGTGTTGGTCACTGATTTGATAAAGAATACTTCTATTCCGTGGTTTTGGTCACTGATTTGATAGTGGAGTTGGTACTCCCCCTAGTAGGTGGACTGCAGACATCAAACGAGTCGCAGGGGCCGCTAGATTCAGGCAGCGCATGACCAACACTTGTGGAAGTCCATGTAAGAGACCCTTGTCCAGCAGTGGACGTCTATCGGTTGATAAAGAAAGAAGAAAGAAGCTTAAAAGGCTGTACAGTTGTCTATGATATTTGTAGTATGACGAATCGCAATTATCACCTCTGATTGGCTAAAGAACAAAGGCAAGGGTCCATACTTCAGTTTACCTGAAATCGATTCGAAGCGTCTATACACATAGACGAATGATATTTACTACCGTTCTATACATGAAAAATTGTTAAAACCGTAGAGGTTTCATTACTAAAACATAATCATCATATCAAGTTATAAAACTATGTAGATAGGTATAACGCGCAATAACATTAATTGCAAAGAGCGAAAAGACATTGTTAGTCTTTCTATGGAACGCATTATTGAGCTGTCTTGTGTCGAGCTGGACCGATATATTATAGTCTGCGTGTACCGACCCCCCTCGGGCGATTTTGTTCATTTTGAGGAGGTCATGGAGGACGCCTTAGGGCGGCTATGTAGGTCATCAAAGAAAATAGTAACTTGTGGAGATTTTAATATAGATATTTTGCATCACACGTCTATCACAGGAAGATTACTAAACTTATTTAAAAGTTTCAACCTGGAAAATATTTTTGTTGAAGCTACAAGAATAACAGCGCATTCGGCAACTTGTATTGATAACATTTTCTCTGATTGTAAAATTATCAAAAAATCGATTATCACTTGTTTAAGATCTGACCATTGCGGACAAATGATATCTATTCCGAGCAGTGAGCAGAATGTAACAAAAGTAGTAAAATATAGGCCAGTTACCACCAATAAAGTAAGGCAATTTAAACAAAATATCGCAGCTGCAATGCCGACGCTTGATGTTGCACAGGGTGGTCCGGATGAAATTTATAGAGGGTTTTTTGATCTATTAAACTCTCAATTTAACTCTGTCTTTAAGGTAATAGAAAAAAGATTATTTAAAAATCTTAAATTTAGTGATTGGGCAACTATTGGCATCTATAAAAGTAGAAATAGGCTGTTTGACTTGTATGCAGAAAAACAATATAATTATGCCCCCGCGTTTATAGAATATGTAAGAAATTATTCCAAATTGTTTAGAAACGTGTGCATACAAGCAAAGTCACTTCACATAAAACAAAAAATTGTCAATTCGGATAGTAAAATAAAAGCAGTATGGGACATCATTGGTGATGAAATGGGTAAGAATAAGGTACATTATAATAAACTGGAGCTTAAAATTAACAACCGGATAATTGACTCTGATATAGAAATTGCAAATACATTTGAGAACTTTTTCAAAAATATACCAGTAACCACGACCAGTTCTCTAAATTCCTCGCCAACAGAAGCCTATAATCTTCTAAGAAGCAATGTCTCTGAGTGCAATAAATTATTTAGGTTTAAACACGTTACCCCATATGATATTATCAAAACATTCAAATCATTGCAAAATAAAAAAACAGGAGATCTATGGGGAATATCAGTTAAAATAATTCACAATATCATTGATATTATTGCGCCCTATCTTGCTTTAATTTTTAATAAGTCTGTAGATTCTGGATCTTTTCCAGACCTGATGAAATGTAGTAAATTAATACCTCTTTTTAAATCGGGAAGCAAATGTGACCCGAATAACTACAGACCAATTTCAATTTTGCCAACTCTCAGCAAGATATTTGAAAAAATAATGCTCAACCAACTGCTTCTACACTTTAATTTAAATAAACTTCTTCACCCTGAGCAGTACGGTTTTACTAAGGGTCGATCAACAACCGATGCAGCCGCAACGCTGTTGCAACACATATTCGATGCATGGAATAACTCACAGAATGCCATTGGTATTTTCTGTGATTTATCAAAAGCTTTCGACTGCGTTGATCACGAGACCCTTTTGCTTAAACTGAGCCACTATGGTATTAAAGATTCTGCGTTTAGCCTCATTGCGTCTTATCTAAGTGATCGTGTTCAAAGAGTATGTGTCAATGATGTGAAATCATGCGGATCAGCCTCGGTAATGGGTGTACCCCAGGGTTCTATTCTAGGTCCATTCATGTTTTTGATTTACATAAATGATTTACCACATTTTGTCCAAAATACTTGCGATATTGTACTATTTGCTGATGATACGTCTTTGATTTTTAAAGTCGATAGGACGAAAGACAATTTTGACGATGTAAATATTGCATTATCTCAAGTTTCTGAATGGTTTACGGCAAATAATCTACTTTTAAATGCTAAAAAAACCAAGTGTGTTGAGTTTTTATTGCCCAACACCAGAACTGTCAGTAAAAATTTAAAGATAAGTAATGAACCCTTGAAAAGTGAGGACTCCACAGTGTTCTTGGGATTAACCCTGGACTCAAAACTGCAATGGGGCACCCATATAGCAACACTTGCTGGCAAGCTTAGCTCTGCTGCTTACGCTGTTAGGAAGATTCGACAGTTAACTGACATAGAAACTGCAAAAATTGTTTATTTTGCATATTTCCATAGTATTATGTCATACGGAATCTTATTATTGGGTAAAGCAGCCGATATTGGTAAAATTTTTGTATTGCAGAAGAGGGCAATTCGCGCAATATATAATTTAAAACCGCGGGATTCCCTTCGAGAAAAATTTAAAGAAATAGGCATTCTTACAGTAGCTTCACAATATATTTACAACAATATAATATTTGTCAGACAAAACATCGTGAATTACAAAAAAAAGGGTGATTTACACGATAGGCAAGTTAGAAATCCAAACAGGCTCGTGATTCCTCGATGTCGCCTCAAGAGGGTCCGAAAGACATTTGTGGGAATGGGCGTAACGTTTTATAATAAAATTCCACAGTCGATCTTAGACTTGCCTTTACACAAGTTTAAGAAATCAGTAAAAACTAATCTCATGAAAAAAGCATATTATGCAATTGAAGACTATTTAGATGATAAAAAAGCGTGGACATAATTCTTTCCAGCGATTCATGAGACAGCAGGTGGTAATTGAACTGTTTAACTATTCTATTGAATGTAAACTTATTTTGAAAAGAGCAACTGCCGAGTTTCTTGCTGGTTCTTCTCGGCAGGAACGGCATTCCGAACCAGTGGTAGACTCATCGACGATTCGAAAGCACTTGTAAAAAAGTTTATTTGAATAAAAAACATTTCTATTCTATTCTATTCTATTCTATTCTATAAAAACGTAGTCGTAATACCAACTTCCATGTTATTTTAAGTTCTAATTTGACAGTGGGATGTGTTACTTTAGTAGTCTATAGAACTTTCTGCATACGACAAACTCTTGAATTTCCGGGCGAGCAATGTCATCGAGCAACGATCCAAACTCAAAGCGCGATATGAATTAATCAGATGATGGTTCATTATAATTTATTAATTATTTAACCAAAGCAAAAGATGTAAAACTAATTTCATATAAAAACGAACTAATTTAAATACTTTGTTTTGTATTTAAATAATATTCGTAGACGCCTCCTAAAACATTCAGGTACAATTCTGCCATTGTTCTTTATGGCGTTCATGTTGCATCAATACATTTCAACAAATAGCGAGAGAGCAATCGAATCAGACGTGCACGTGATTGCGATTTGCGAACGTCATACTGTAATCGTAATAGACAATCCCACAGCTAAAATAATAAGGTTCTGTACGATTTCGAGTACGAAGTTCTATTTCGGTACGAAGCCTTAAAATAAAAATACAGAACGCAAATAGGTAACTATGCAATTTTAATCGCGCGCTAATAAGCTAATTTAGATGCATCGGGGTTAATACAAACATCAGTTTTATTGCTCGCATATTTCTAATCCGTTACTCCGGAACAAAACTAAACCTCCCACGGTCTACGACTGGGTGAAACTCGCGTATCAAAATTTCTCCCGACTTCCACAGTACCAGTTACCCCTCACTGAGCGTGATAATTTGAGATCGCGAATTAATTAGCACTGATTAGTGCGTAGAATATAATAATTTATTGTATTGTTTACTATAATTTATTATATTACTTACTAGCTGCCCGGACAGACTTCGTTCTGTCAAAAGTTAAAAGTAAAAATTAAATTTTTTTGTTTTTTTTTTTTTTTATTAAAACCTTCCGTGGACCATAAGGAACATCCATTCTTGAGTTATGCGCTTACCAACATTCATTTTTATTTTTATAGATTTCTTAGTTTTTGCCTGCAAATTCGAATGCGATTAGATTTTTAAAAATTCCACGGATAGTTAATCTCCGTTTTTTCGCGATAAAACGCGAAAAAGCGCGCCCTACTAGTATTAACAGCTATTACATTGTATTAAGTTTTTTATACTATCTTGTGGGCAGCAATCCCGCGTGAACCCTTTGGTTTTCTGGGATAAACGGCTATGTCACTTTCCAGATCCCAGCTAGCTAGACGTTTGCAAAAAGTCACGCGCGTTGGTTCATCGCTGCATGATAAAAAATAAATATCTACTCTTACTGTAGGTATAAACACTGCATTACAAGATTCAAAATATTCTAGTGACTGTAAAGCCTTTAAGGCTTCTAAAGACGCATAATAAAATGACACGTACTTTGTACGAGCAGGTACCTACCTGCTTCCAATTAGCACCTCTTGATAATGCTTAGGTATACTTGAAACAAACACTTCATCAACATCCATACGAAGACCATTGACGTTGTCAATAAAACATTTACATCGTTGGTTTAGGAGCAGACTGAAATCCAAAAGGTCGCGACGGTTCGAATCGCATTTTTAACCAAATACGGCAAAGCCAAAAGGAAGGGCTATGAATTTAGCAGAGGTGTATGTTTGTTTTCACATAATATATTCCACTGGCCAAAATTACTGAGCTGATTTTTAATAGACTTCAAAAAAGGAGGAGGTTATCAATTCGTCGGAATCTTTTTTTTAGATATGTATGTTGGTTACATAAAAAAAAGATGTTGTTATGTTGTTGATTACTCGAAGACGTCTGAACCGTTTTGGAAAATTCTTTTTTTGTTTCAAAGGGTAGGTATAGTTGCCAGGTGGACCCATTGAAATTTTATCGAAATCGGTCGAGCGGTTTTTAAAATATCAACAATAAAATGAGGAGCTGGCGAACAAAAAGGGGTAATTGCATGATTTTCTCAAACAACTTTTTTCATGAAATCGTGTTCTTATCATACCTCTCCATCTATTAGGTGCAAAAAAGTCTGGCAAAACGGCCTACAAGTGGTATAAAAAAGCACTCAAAGTTGACGATTGCGTTCAAAACGTGGTAATTGTAAAATAAAAATCGCATCTCTCAAATATTTATTTGAATACCAATCAAAAGGGGCTAAATTTCATATTATTTAAGATTACAGAACATGGATTTCAATCAAAACGAAGTAATTGACATTATTTTATGGGGAAACCCTTATAGATTACACTGGCAGCCCCGATTTAATCAAGGCAAAATTTTAGTTTGTTATTTTGTGTATCTTTGAAGTCGATTCCGCGCCAAAAAAAAAATTGGCTGTCATAGGGACTGCCGATAGAAGTGAAAACTAAGAAATTGTGATGAATTAAAATATCAATTTATCACACCTAAGCCTTTGTTTGTACTGAGTACGTGAACCAACTTTAAAACTGGGTCTGTGCCAGTGCTTGTGCCAGTGCCTGTGCCTGTGCCAGTGCCTATAACTGTGTCTGTGCCTGTGCAACAAAACATGACCCTGTTTTTTTACCAGCACTTGAGTCCCTCATACAAGACAAGTTTTTATACTAATAACGCACGGAGGTATATCTAAATATGCACATTTAGACACAGTATAAATATAGCTCATGGAAAGCTCAACGGTGATGGTAACGGTGACGATGACGCGAAATCCATGTTTTTTCTCACCCACAAAAATGCTCAACGCGCCTAAAGAAGTTTTCACTTCAAAAAGTTTTAAAATGTCTCCTAAAAAAAAGAGACATGATAAAACTACTCACTATGTGGTCCGAAAACGCGAGGTTTCGGGTGTAGTAAGTAGAAAACGGCGATAAAAGGGACGATAGTGAGGACATTGAAGGTTATGGAGAAAGATGCGAATGTGTTGAAGAAGATGTAAGAGGAAAACTTATAAATTTTTCATAAAACTCTATTTTTTTAAATTACTAATGTAACAATAAGAAATTCTTAAGTTGATTAAATAGTTTTTCATCCTAGAACAGACTATTTTTTATTTCTTCTTAATCGATAATTTCAATCAAAATGTGGTAATTACACATCAGTTTCAATCAAAACGGAATAAGTGAACCGATGGCTAACAAAATGGGTTAATTGAAAACTTGTCTAGTCTGTATTTCGTTAAATTTTGAGTTCTGAAATTTAGCCAAAACGTATATAGACTTGTAATTTGAGAGTCATATTAATCTTAAAATCACAACACTATAGGTGGTCTAGAACCTAGTGTTTTAGTTTTTTGCCTCTACTGTAAAATTTAATATCTTGCAGTTACCCCTTTTTGTTCGCCAGCTCCTCAAATTATATTTTACTTTGTAGTGGTACGGGCGTTACGAAGATAGTTACGAAGTTTGATCTAAATCGGTTAAGTAGTTTAGGAGTCCATCGCGGACAAACAACGTGACACGTAATTTGTATATATTAAGATTATAAAGAATGAGGTGTCGATTCGTTATTACGTTGGTCCGGGTGATATAGTAGGCTCTAGTAGGCTACATTTAAACACTAAAAAATGAATATGACGGATGTTTCATCAAATCGTAGCTGGTGACAGTTTTAATCTTTTTTCTTGTTTTATTTTATTCGTATAAAATGTAGTCTACGCAGGTACTTCACAGGATCATTCATCAAAATTGGCTCAGTAATTTAGTTAGGCGCTACGGTGGAACGTACGTTAATACATACAATGGGATAAATATATTGAATGCGAAAATCATAACCTTCGTTTTGGCTTTCGGGTAAAAATAATTATACCTACCTAGTTCATGTAGGTTCTTCAGACATGCAGTGCATACAATAATAATGTTGGATGAGCTAGGTACACATCTTAGGTAGGTACTAGATATTATGTCTCGTAATAAATACTCTTATCACCACGGAACTTATCTATATCTACGTAAAAAGGTGTGAATTTTTTATACAAGTGTGCGTGACGATACTACGCGCTAGTTGGTATCGATGTGCGTGTGAAACATTCTTGCGTGAAACGTATCAGCAGACGTCGACGTTGATCGCGCAATAGAATGCGAGAAGGAAAATGTTTTCTAGAAATTGCAGACTCAAAAACTAAGTAGGTACCTATCTGCTTTAATTGAAAAAAATATAGTTGAGAGAATTTCAACTGGGACGCTACCGAAGTGAAGGTCATCCAAACGCCCGCGTCAGTACAAAGTAATAATAATAAATATTTTTTTATGCTTTTATTATTGTTACATATTATATGTATAGTAAAAATAACAAGGTTGAACAAACATACAACAAACAAACACACAAGCAAACGAAAACTTACATTAACTAACAATAAAGCAAATGGCCGCAAACTTGCTCCATTTCGATAATTAATTTAATACAACATAACGCCTCGCCCTTTCCATTTCACTAAAATAACTTTAATATATATATATATATATCTTCTTCTTCTTCTTTATCAACCTATAGACGTCCATTGCTGGACAAAGGTCTCCTGCATGGACTTCCACAGGCTTCGGTCTTGCGCCGCTTGAATCCAGCGGCTCCCTGCGACTCGTTTGATGTCGTCGGTCCACCTGGTGGGGGGTTTGCCAACACTGCGTTTACCGGTGCGGGGTCGCCACTCCAATACCTTGGGACCCCAACGACCATCAGTTCTTCGAACTATGTGCCCCGCCCATTTCCACTTCAGTTTCGCGACACGCTGAGCTATGTCGGTGACTTTGGTTCTCCTACGAATCTCCTCATTTCTGATTTGATCTCGCAGAGATATACCGAGCATTGCTCTCTCCATCGCTCGCTGGGTGACCCTGAGCCTTCTTATGAGGCCTATAGTTAGCGATCATGTCTCGGATCCGTAAGTCATCACTGGCAACACGCACTGTTCGAAGACTTGAGTCTTCAGGCACTGAGGGATTTTGGACGAGAAGACATCTCGGAGCTTCCCGAACGCTGCCCAGCCGAGTTGGATTCGGCGGTTAATCTCTTTCTCGAAATTGGACCTACCTAGCTGGACTGTATGTCCCAGGTATATATACTCGTCTACAATTTCGAGCGCAGAGTTCTCAACGATTACTGGGTGGAGCGGAGCATGAGCATTGGACATGATTTTCGTCTTGCTCATGTTCATTTTCAGGCCCACCTGTTGAGAAACCCTGCTGATATCATTGAGCATTGTATTGAGATCTCTCAGAGTCTCTGCCATGATTAATATGTCATCGGCAAATCGCAGGTGAGTGATGTACTCGCCGTTTATGTTGATGCCAAGTCCGTTCCAATCCAGAAGCTTAAAGACGTCCTCCAACGCAGCGGTTAATAGCTTCGGGGAGATTACATCTCCCTGTCGCACTCCACGCTGCAAGTGGATTGGTCTCGTAGTCTGGTCCTGTATACGTACTGACATAGTGGCGTTTTCGTACAAGCACTTCAACACTTGGATATACCGGTAGTCAATCCGGCATCTCTGCAGCGACCTCAATACAGCCCAAGTTTCCACCGAATCAAAGGCTTTCTCATAGTCCACATACGCTAAGCAAAGTGGCCGGTTATACTCTTCCGTCTTCTGTATAACCTGCCGCAGCGTATGAATGTGATCTATGGTACCAAAGCCTTTTCGGAATCCGGCTTGTTCGGGAGGCTGGAAGTCGTCAAACCTACGAGCGAGACGATTCGTAATGACTCTCGAGAACAACTTGTAAACATGACTCAGCAGCGAGATGGGTCTATAATTTTTCAGCAAGGTATTATCACCCTTTTTGAAGAACAGGACCACCACGCTCCTGTGCCATGCTTCCGGCGTTATACCCTCGTGAATGACGGAATTGAAAAATCGCTGAAAGATCTTAAGTACCGGTTTTCCACCCGCTTTCAGGAGTTCCGCAGTGATTCCGTCATCACCTGGCGCCTTGTTGTTCTTGAGCTGTTTAAGAGCCATTCTAATCTCGTATAGGCTGACGTCCGGGATATCTTCGGTATAGTGTCGGGTCAGTTTGGCTCTGGGATCTTTGGCCAAATCCTCAACAGGTTTTTGTGTCGTGGTATATAACTGCCCATAGAACTTCTCGACCTCTCCCAAAATCTCAGGTCGAGAAGAGACGAGACGACCGTCATCAGTTTTAAGCCGCGTCAGCTGGCTCTGTCCGATAGACAGATCTCTCGCGAACACTTTTGAGCCTTTGTTCCGCTCGATCGTATCTTTAATACACTTGGTATTAAAGACCCGAAGGTCGCGAGTTTGTGCCTTAGAGATCTGCCTATTAATCCGCCGGTAGGCAGCCGCGTCTTCCGATGACTGCAGCCTCATCTCTTGTCTCTCCTCCATGAGCTTGAGAGTATGGTCAGAGAACTTTTCGGTTCTTTTCCTGCGATGGGTCTTAAAGAACTTAGACCCCACAGTATGGACAGTTTCCACGAACCTGTTGTTTAGATCGTCCACTGAAACACAGTCTGCTAGGCAATCGAATCGGTTCTGCAGTTCGAGTTGGAAGTTTTCGGGGTTTTGGATATGAGCACGAGAGGGTCGGAGAGTTGACTTCACCAGTCTAGCCCTTTCCAGCTTCACATTAATATTCAATGTGCCTCTTACCATACGGTGATCGCTCCCAGTTTTCACCCTGTTGATCACAGAGACATCATTGAATATATGGCGCTTGGTCGACATAATGAAGTCAATCTCACTTCTCGTAGAACCATCGGGGCTCATCCAAGTCCATTTTCTGTGTGGCTGCTTCCTGAAGAAGGAGTTCATCATAAAGAGGCCCTCCTTCTCCATGAAGTCGGCCAGCATTTGACCCCTCTGGTTCCTTCGCCCATAACCAAATCGCCCAACCCTCGTCTCTGCACCGCTTCGTTCAGCCAGCCTCGCGTTGAAATCCCCCATAACAACATTGTACTGAGTGGTATAGGCGTGTATGGCTTTTGATATATCCTCATACAGCGCCTCCACCTCCTCGTCATGATGTGCCGAAGTCGGTGCGTAAACCTGTATAACCTTCAACGAATACCGATTGGTGATTCTGAGTATAAGGTACGCTACCCTACTCGACACACTTTTGACTTCGACGATGTTGTTGACGAGGGACTTGTGGACGATGAACCCGACACCACCCTGGGACTGTTGATCGCCCTCCCGGTAGTAGAACAAGTTGCCGGAATTGAGGATTATCGAGTCCTCCCCCTCTCTTCGGACTTCAGACAATCCTATAACATTCCAGCGCAACTTGCTCACTGCTTCTTCCAGCTCGATGATCTTCTCGTCAGTCCTCAACGTGCGTGCGTTATATGTCGCCAGGTCCAGTCGTCGGGGTTGGTAGCGGAATCTCATCCGGAGATTCTTAGCACCCCCTGCCCCGCTATTACCGTGACCGCTGCCAGGGTCAGGCACAGCGAGGCCGCCGGGAACTAGGGGCCTTGGCCTTGTGACAGTTTCCATATAGGGTTTTGCCTATAATGACCACGCTGGGCAGGCGTATTGGTCATCGCAGGGCTAGACTGATCGCGCCGATGTCGCTGCTGCCCGACACCGGCCTGTGCCATTTGTTCAGTCTAGCTAATATGAGATGGTTATACCGCCATCTGTTGGTCGCCATAGCCTCGTCAGTAAACCAGCAGGGGGCACCGCGGGCAGGTGAGGTTGACTGTTGGAGCGCTAGATGAAGGTGCGCTCCCTTACCCCCCAAAATATACGAAATATATATATATATATATATAAACGAAATAAAGTATTATGAAAATTATGTCAGCTCCTCTTCTAACGTGTTAATAAATACTTATTATATATTAGCACACATATAACCATACATAAAAATAAGAAACTCCTCCTTTTTTGAAGTCCGCTAATAAAGAAACCAAGTGAATCTATATATAAAGCGTGTACAAACTAACAGCAAGCAACAAATAATACTCGTAAGCATCAAATTTCGATTATACAAAGTCATCAATCTTAGTTTAAAATAAAAAATTATGGCAATTATTGGTATGCAAACAAATACAAAACAAGACATATCCTTCCATGAACTTCGAGTAGGTAGGTATACCTACCGGGAAAAGTTATTTTAAGAAGGTATTCATTAATTCTTCACATATTTCATTTAATATTCAATCAATGATCATGCATAATTTTACATTATACAAATAAGTTTCTGACTGTAATTTTGAAATAACTGCATGTTTTAAGCTGCAATCAATATTTGAACGATAGTGTAGATGCTTGTTACAAATCTCACCGGAAACCATAGCGGCGAATCCGCTGAAACTCCGCAATAAGTGATGTAACTAGTGGACCCGCCCCGGCTTCGCACGGGTAGGCTACAAAACAAACACAATGGTATAATCATCTATTATAGGGTCTAATGATTAAGTCTATGTCTATGGCTAAAACCCTCATATAAATATGGAATGCCTGTATTCGATCGTTGTCCTAGTGAGTGACTTTTGCTACCCGTGAAGCATTATGTCCTCATCTCCTATAAGTACCTATTGTAACAAATTTTAGATAAAAAACGTGTAATTTTATTTTCTTGCTTCTTAATTTTGAAAATGAATAATTTTTTTAAAGTAAGTATATAATTTTTAATAGAATTTTTTTCTAATTTTTTAATATTTTTTTTTAAATTTAAAACATGAATAATAAAAACAATTTAAAAAATTTATTATGAAATTAATGAGCTACACAAATAAATTTTAAGGTTAGGTTGGTTGTTATAAAACTCACTTGTAAATTTGATAAAAAATTTATACGAAATATACTTACCTACTTCGATTCCACCCTAAATTCGCAAAAAGTATCGTTTTTTAGGCACACTTCAGAACTCTTCAAACATCAATTTCTATTCGTACTTATTAATATTTTAATTAGCACACGACTTGAACGAACACAATAATAACACAAAATTTCAAATATTTTTCTCAATTTGATCGCAGCACCAACTGTCGGGACAAACTGAAATTAAAATAGAATAATATTTAATATTTGATGCTGCGATGGTAGCGCAGTCTACCGGATCCAATGTAAAACATTCCAAAATTAACAACTACTTATAAATGAAAAATAAACATTTTCGAGTGGACTGATGATGGATGAATTTGTCAACTTCGGCAATTTTGGATCAGCCTACATTGATCAAACATTCGCATCATTTCTTGTGAATGCGAATATTCGCACATCACTACCCGCAATGACTTGTCCGTTGTATGACATGTGAAACAGAAGGGAAACTGTCCTTTCTAACGCTGAGATTTTACTGCAAGTCTATCTCTGTCATTATGTCAGTTACATTTCCGAAGTTCCGATGTATTACACACACACACACACACACACACACACACACACACACACACACACACACACACACACACACACACACACACACACACACACACACACACACACACACACACACACACACACACACACACACACACACACACACACACACACACACACACACACACACACACACACACACACACACACACACACACACACACACACACACACACACACACACACACACACACACACACACACACACACACACACGCGCGCGCGCGCGCGCGCGCACACACACGCGCACACACACACACATTTCGGAGTTTCAGCTATTTCACCTTAACTATTTCGCGGCAGTATAGTACAGGTCGCATACATTCCATACACATCCATAAGTTCATTTCCATTCCACATGCATTTCTTTAATAAGCACTCAAAAAACAAAGAAAAGCTTTTTAATCATGTATCTCTAATGTTTTGTTCGTTCTTTCGTATCTTTCAGTTATTCTAAAACATGTTTGATCAATCTTTCATTGTTCCCGAGATAAAAGAAAACAAACATGCCAACTAATAAAACGAAGTAAGCAACTGCTGATATTCGTGATTTATTGATAATATCTGATTTTAATTTTTTTTTTTTTTTTTTTTTTTTTCACATCTCTTATCCATCTGCGATCAGTCCGCGAACTATAAGCAGATCAGGGGTTCTTAGTTTGAATGTTTAGAATATGCACATCCAATGACGTGACATTCCTTATAGATAGAGCATATAATATTTATAGTTTACTATGCTATGTTGGCCAACGTTGCCCTCTTAAGGCGGAATGTGTTACCACTAGCATCCAAGAGCTGGACGGCTAAGCTGTTTTGGTGATGCTCTAGCCTCTGCTTATAGGCCTCAAGGTAGCTATTTATTTCCTGCTTCACGGTGGGGATGTCGGTATATTCATGTACTTCGGAATTTTTTATGTACCATGGTGCATTACATATAACTTTTAAAACATTGTTTTGGAAGCGCTGGAGTATCTCTATGTTAGAGTGGCTGGCTGAACCCCAGAGCTGAATACCGTAAGTCCACACTGGCTTGATGATGACTTTATATATGAGGAGCTTATTTTCAAAGCTTAATGAGGACTGTCTGCCAATCAGCCAATATAGTTCACGGAACTTCCAGTTGGCCTGATCTCTTTTTGCCTTGATATGATCTCTCCAGGTCAACCTTCTATCAAGATGCATACCCAGGTATTTAACTGTTGTTTGCTGAGGTAAAATAGTTCCATTCAGTTTGACAGGTGGGCAATCTCCTTTTTTTAGTGTGAATGTTATATGGCTCGATTTCGCTGCACTAGCTCTTATTCTCCATTTGTTTAGCCAGGAACTTATTTTGTCAAGATATTCTTGTAGTTTAAGTGATGCAATATTGGCGTCTTGGTTACAGGCAAGTAGGGCGGTGTCATCGGCATATGTCGCAGTGATAACATCTTCTGAAATGGGTAAGTCAGCAGTATAGATAGTGTACAAGACGGGGCCCAGAACAGATCCCTGTGGTACTCCCGCCTCAATATTGTAGAAGGCAGATAGGCTATCATCACATTTGACTTGAAATATCCGTTGTGATAAGTATGACTTTATGAGCATATACTCTGTATTTGGTAAACAAAGTTTTAGTTTATAAAGTAATCCTTTATGCCAAACACGGTCAAAAGCCTGCTGAATATCTAGAAATACTGCAGAGCAATATTCTTTCCTCTCCAGTGTTTGACGGACTGTGTGTGCTACTCGGTGAATTTGTTCAGTAGTTCCATGGTGGGCACGAAAACCAAATTGGTGGTCTGGTATAATTTTTTGGTTTTCTAAGATTGGCAGGATACGCTGGAGGATTATTTTCTCAAACAGTTTTGATAGTAATGGAAGAAGGCTTATCGGTCTGTATGAGGAGACTTCGGTTGGAGGTTTTCCTGGCTTGGCTACCATGTTAATGATTGAAACTTTCCAAAGTAAGGGAAAATACTGTAAACGCAATACAGCATTGAAAATAATTACTAATAGCACAACTCCTTTTCTTGGCAGTTCTTTTAGAACTTCTGCTGTTATGAGATCATATCCCGGCGCCTTTTTCAATTTTAAGTTGTTGATGTGTCTTTGAACTTCCCTTGGTGATACAGGTCGTATTGGGATCACCATTTGTTGGTCACTTTCAACAATTTTATCGATCTCCTCTTCTGAAATCGAAGCATCTGGATTGTTAGGTTTAAATACACCTTGTAGGAACTGTGCAAATAATTCCGCCTTTTCTAAAGGGTGTCTCGTCCAGTTACCGTCAGGCTTCTTTAGTGGTGGAACATGTTCCTTTGATCTCTTGAGAGTCTTAGTTATTTTGTACAAGGAGTAATCTTCGGCTTTGTTTGGAGACAAGCTTTTTAGCCGATCTTGCAGAGTAACGTTTTCATTTTCCAATAACATCTCTCTTAATTCTTTTTGCGCTTTATTAAGAAGTTGTTTATCGTGTTCGTTCCTACTCGAGTGCCATTTTCTTCTAAGGCTTCTTTTTTCAGCTATCTTATTTCGGATTTCTACAGTATAGTCCCGACTTTGTGGTGTCGATTCTACATACGGGGTAGATAACCATGCGGCCTCTTGAATTAGGTTAGTAGTATACCAGACAGCATCTTCAATTTCTTCCTCTGTTTTGAGAGGCAGGCGCAAATTAATTTTGTCTTCTAAGTAATTTCGAAAAGCATCCCAATCAGTCTTTTTATTGTAGAGGGTATCTCGTGGTTCCTTTAAAATTACCGTAGTGCTTAGGGTGCATATAACTGGCGTGTGGTCAGAGGATCCATCTAAGCATGATTCAACTTTAGTATATACTCCCGAAAGTCCTTTAGTAACGAAGAAATCAATTAGGTCTGGGTTTTTATTACGATCAGTTGGCCAATGAGTTGGTTCTCCAGTTGACAAGACACTAAGATTATTGTCGTCTACTGCTTTTTTTAGCTCTCTCCCTCTAGTGGTAGTCAATCTCGAGCCCCATATAGTATTTTTGGCATTCCAATCGCCACCAGCAATGTATTTTGTACCAAGTGTCTGAAAAAACTCGCCAAACATCTTTTCACAGATACTGTGTCGGGGAGGACAATAAACTGCAGCTATATTTAGCGTTCCTTGCCAGTCATCTATGGATACTATAGCAGCTTGTAGATATTCATGTTTAAATTTGGGTAGAACATGCTGTTTGATATTTTCTTTTATTATTATGGCAGCTCCTGCATGCGATGTTCCATCTGGGTGATTAGTAAAATATACATTATATCCTTTAAACTTGACAGTTCTTTCGTCTGTCATGTGAGTTTCTGTCAATAAGAGGACATCTATTTTGTTACAATTGATAAAGACTTCAACTTCATGCTTATTCGGAGATAAGCCATTTATATTCCATGTAACAATTTTTAGGGATTTCTCTGATTACATTGGGCTATTAAAGTCGTTAAGAGGCCCATGAGAGTACCTAATTGTTGTATGAGGATATCGATCTTTTCAGACTGTTTTAATATGATTTGTTCTAGCAAATTTGTTGGCTGAGCTTGAGTGCTCTGTGTTCTTTTTTCCCAGTATCCTGTGTTTTTCACGTCAGGCATATGGGGGGCATATTTTGGTTCATTGTTTTCCTTTTTAGCTGTTGGTTGCTGTCTAGCATGTGTCCTGTTTGGCTTTAGCGGCGGAAAATCTTCAGGACGAAAAGGGGTATGGATATGTGCTTTCCTATTTTCCTGTGGGTTCGAGTCTGCCTTTTTGGCACCCATTTTTCGTGCTCGAATTTCTTTGTACACCTGACAGCCCTTATAATTAGCTGGATGATTGCCAAGACAAAGGGTACAAGTGGCCGGTGAGTTTCTGTCCTTTTTTGGGCAATCAGTGGTTCTATGTCCTTGAGCACATTTAACGCATCTAAATGGGCGCATACAATTGTTTTTTGTGTGCCCATATTGTTGGCATCTAGTACATTGTGGGATCTCGTTTGTTTTCCTTGGATCTTCGATCTTAACCCTTGTGTTGAATATAAATTCGATGTCCTTCACTTTTTTGTTGTTCTCACTGGGTTCTAGGTTCACAAAGAACATATTCAAAGGCATCTTATTTTTCATAGATTTTGCACAAATCACTTCACCTCTTACTTTATTACCTGTTTTTTCAATTTCCTCTATGATCGCCTCTACTGGTGTAGTATGATGGAGGTTTTTAACCACTATTCTATAGCACTTATTTTGCTTCTGAGTGAAAGTATGGCCTATCAGATTATATTTACGCATTAGATCAATTACATTTTTATATACTTCAGTAGTCTGTGTAGTGATCCTAAGTTGGTTTCTATTAATTACCTTGTATGTATAGCTATCACTAGGTATAGTACTGTTTAGTAAGTCAGTTAATTTAGAAACATCTTCTATTCCATAAAGGATAATGGGGGGCGGCTTAATGACTTTTTTAGGATATTCTTCCATTGGTTCATCGGTTAGGTCTATGGGTAGTCCACTGAAGCTGTTTGAGGTACTAACTCCCTTGTTTGTTGTAACATCTTGACTAGTTGGTGGGCTACTTGACACCTTTTTCCTTTTTGGATTCCGTTCAGCCGGTAATCTTTTTTGCCAAGAGGGAGGAAGTTGGCTTTCAGTTTTTTCGCCATCTACATTTTTTCTTTCCACTGTTGCAGTTGGATTCATATTTGTTGGATTTTTAGCTGTGGAGATATGCCCCACTGAAGCAGATCTTGGTCTTGTGACAAAAAGGCTCGGATGGAAAGCCTGCTGGATAAGCTTTTTAGTAGTTTTTAATTATGTAGATTTTTTTTACTGCAAAATGCAAATGATAAAGAACGAGGAAAGGATTTTATGGAGGTTATGATTGGTTAATTTTTTAACCTTGTAATATTGTGTCTCATAATATGTGGTACCTACTTAGTTTTTCCAATCACACACTTCCTTAATTAAAGTCTAATTTAATATACTGAGACGTACGAAACCTTGTCTTCTGTGGAAGTAAAAACTGTGTCACAGGAAACAGTCTCTCAGTGTCTCAGACCCTTCGTCTAGACTCTAGGAGCTATATATATATAGATCTAGTTTTTTTTTAATTTACTTTTTAATCCATCCCAAACTACTATCACATCAAGGTATTGAAGATAAAAGTGGGCTAACCTGGAATTCTGAAAAGGTATGCCAATAGTCATACCCTATATCGGTTTCTACGTGACATCGTACCAGAACGCTACGCTACGCACGGCTTTTGCGGTGAAGTTGTATGTAACTAGTCTAACTAGGCATGGCTGAGGCCGCCCACCAGACTAACCCAGATTGCCTTTCATCATGAACAATCCATTAACGTCTCACTACTAAGCGCAGGTCTCCTCTCAGGGAAGGGTTATAGGCCATAGTCCACCACGCTGGCCCAATTATGATTAACTCTCATGTGTGCAGGTTTTCTCACGATGTTTTCCTTCACCGTTGAAGCAAAACGCACTTAACTGCGAAAAGTCAGAGGTGCATGCCCGGGATTGAACCTGCGACCCCCCGAATAGGAGACCGCAGTCCTAACGACTAGGCTATCACTGCTTCAAGTTTACCTTTGCCGGGAATCGAACCCGGAACTCTCACTAAATACAAAGAATGTGAAATTGAAAGATATCGACACTCTATGGGTCTACTTTCTACATCATAATCAAGACCTAGTGGTCACCAGAGACAACTGACAAGTACAGGTAACCTAATGCCTGATATGCATAATATTATGATTAATACCGTTACCATACCGACGAGTACTATAATTTAATTATCACTAACTGGTGCCCGCGACTTATTTAGTTTTAAAAGTCCCTCGGGAACTCTTAGATTTTCCGGGTTAAAAGTAGCCTATGTCACTCTCCAGGTCATCACACCAATCCGTAGCTTTGTTGCGGCGTGATTGAAGGACAAACCAACAAACAAACACACTTTTGCATTTATAATATTTATTATTTTAAAGGTTACTTTTTATCCCTATATTATATATTTATATGATAAGCCAATGATATTGGAAGGAAAAGTGATAAGCATTTACTAAAGTTTTTGATATACACTGAGTTACTGAATCAGGGCCCTGGGCACATGGTTATTGTAGAGGTCAGTGCTCCTATTTCGTATTGAAAGGCTACTCACATCATCAATCGTAAATCACTCAATGACAAAGTACCTACCTACCTACTATACATGTGAAAAAAAACCAAGTGACGATGACCGCCTGATATTTAAGTCTTAAACATTGAGGATCCCATCTTTGGATTTAATTTCCAATTAGAATATACGTGACGTTTGCAAACGTGCCTTACGTCGTGAGTGAGCATCAGAGGTTAAACCCGACGTGATGATCATGCGAATGGCGTATAGCTGTACATACTTGTTCGTCGCCTTGACTTGCTATCACTTTAAGTTGATATAAATCATACAAAACAGTCGTGCTTACGAGAATAATGCGGTCGCTTATGATGTTTAGTCTACAATTTTATTTATTCTTCGGACTTTTTTGACGACCTCCCAGGCACAGTGATGAGCAAAATGAGTAATTGTGTTGGTTTTTTTCGTAAAATTATGTGCAATTTGACTAAATATAGCTATTCTAATTTGAATAACATACTTAATTATTTTATTTATAATCGAGTGATTAACTAAATAGGTACCTATTATCTTTACCTTGAATTTTAATGATAATAATAATACAAAAAAAATCTTTTTTCATATTAATTATGGTACTTACAGCATAGGAACTTTTTTCTACCCGACTACGGAAAAGCAAGGATTATGATTATGATTTTAGTAGTCTATGTACGTATGTATGTGACTATTTACGAATGTTCCACCGTAGCGCCTTAACTACTTACTGAGCCGATTTTGACGAATGAGTTGTCAATCGATTCGTTAACTTATTAAAGAATTATTATGGTCCGGGTGACATAGGCTACATTTTACGCGAACAAAATCAATAGAATAGAATAGAAATGTTTTTTATTCAAATAAACTTTTACAAGTACTTTGAATCGTCAATGAGTCTACCACTGGTGCGGAATGCCGTTCCTGCCGAGAAGAACCAGCAAGAAACACGGCAGTTGCTCTTTTCAAAATACTTTTACAATATACTTAACAGATATTATTCTATGTATGCAGAGTTTCCACAATGAGGGAAAGTTCCACAAAAGCATACGTAATTATTTCTAATTATAATTCAACACATGTCAAGACGGGCAGACAGAAAGTAGCCCCATTGCCGCTGGTGGCACCCGTTCACGAGCATCACGGATAATATCACGGATGTTATATTCACTTTTCCGTAGTTAGGTTAGGTACAGTTTTTAAACTATTTTCTGTACGCTTAGTACAAGATTTGATAGTTAACTATAAATAGTAAACGATGACATTACCATCAAAGTAAAATAAACCATAACTGTATTGAGTTACAGCTCAATTTCGTGTATGTATTCTTATATGTTTACGTAACAAAAACACTCCAAATTAAAATCGTCTGTATCGAATTTGGGACTTTAAAACGATAACAATATGGTTCATTTTACTTTGATGCTAATGTCATCGTTTACTATTACGATCAAACGAATTAAATCTAGGACTAACCGCACTGATTAAAACTTTGTCTGTCTATTTGAACCATAAACGTAGATGATCGTTATGGTTTGAAAACGCTAATCTCCAAAATCGCTGAACCAGAAATTCAAATTATGTACACCATTTAACATCATTTTGTACGCCATCGTTTTCGCTCAACCTTAAAATAGAAACAATGAATTCCTTGAACTGTGGATTACAGTGACGAAACATAGTTTTTATTAAATCATTAGGTGTTAATGAGTTTTCAATGCCGATGGTTCAACCGGAACGCGAATCAAGGGTAACGAGTATGATTTCCTAGGGATTATTTATGTTATAACCACAGAAATGGTAATAACAAGGCAATAGAAATGCTGTGTGCCACGTCGAACTATACAGAATGCATGTCGCCGCCTCGCAGCTACAACTACATACACAATAATTATGTTACTACGCAATCACGTATACACAATATGTACACTGAATGCTGTGCAGCCAGAATTAAACCGTAAAAGTAGCGAGTTAAAGATGTAAATGCGTCGCATCGCTCACTTACCTCACACATAGCTGTATCTGTAGTTCCATTTAGTAATTGTTTAATAATGGTGTATCAAGAACAATTCGATTTATTAGAAGCTTAAGTACTTTTCAAACAACAAGAATTGTAATTTATCTCTACAGTGTAGAAGCTAAATTGCAATTATTTTATTCAATTCTCAAAAAAACAATTTAATCTAAATCTCCAATAAGGTACTTAGAGTTAATTAGCAAGCTTATACTTCAATGTCTTTAGATGTAAGTCTAAACTTATAAGATAATTATAACGTGTCTTTTACTTGTTGAAGGTGAACAGTTCTAGGGAATGTTGATTAGAGAAATTCGATTTTATGGATATCTTGTACGACAGACGAGTGTAAGACTAGTATAGTAGTAGTAGTAGTATCGACTAGTGCAATAAAATAGCGGGTGTTTATTTTTTTAATTTTTAGCTCGTTCGATTCCCGGGTGAATTTTTGAAAAACTTTGAATGCAGTTTTGTTTCTTTTTTAAAATAAGGGAATGTTTCCTTTAAGTAAAATGATCTAACTTAACGATTTAAGGTAGTTCCCCTCCAGGGCCCATAATTTTTTTCCCACCCAGTATATAGCGCTAGAGACTCCCAGAGTCTCCAGCGCGGCAACAAGGTCCCGCGTACACAACATTCTCATTGCCTTGTTATTAACATTTTTGTGATTATAACTCTATGAATACATAGCCAAGTAGATATTAAATGTTAATTTACTTCAACGGTAAAGGAATCATCGTGAGAAAACCTGCATGCCTCAGAGTTCTCCATGATGTTCTCAACGGTATCTGTATTTGGCAAGCGTGGACTATAACCTGCAACCCCTAAGAATAGTAATTAATCTAAGCCTGAACCCTTCTTATTCAGAGAGGAAACCCATAGTAGGTCGGCGTTAGATTGATCATTATCATCATAATACATGATGTTAGTTTCACTACATTAATGATTTTCTTAATACCTTATTCGGTATGCGTCGTATTATGAATTTATGGCAAAGTTAAGAGATATTAATTTTGTACCTAAATGTGTTTCTTGTGAATTATTTTGAAAGATCCTGGTCGATTTCCAAGAATAGATATTCTGAGCCCGAATGAAATATTCATGGATTCTTCGGAAATAATTAATACTTAATATTATAGTTATGGATAGTAGGTAATTATTAGTTTTGTACCTACAGATGGAAATTCCAATAACTCAGGGCAATTATTGTGAGTTGCTTCCACAAAGCAAACACAACTTTTACTTATATTCTTAATTAATTTAATGTTGACTCTAGTGCAATGATGACGCAAAGCGCACTTTTGTTTACACTTTAGTCTAGGCAATGAAGCTAGTGGACCCCAACATCAATTCCTCAGGCGACGAAACTTTACAGAATGATAAAGTATCAGTAGTTAAACGTATTTTATAAATATCCAAAAAAAAATTAGAACGGAAGTTAGGTATTTTTACCTAAACTCTTTTATGCTTAATAACTCAGTTCGGCAAAATGCTCGGTCAAAACTTTCTTCACCTGAAACATTCATGTAAAGTCTAGAAAAAAAATATAAAATATCCAAAATATACTCCTAGTCGAAACCACCAAATTTTGAAAAATACGTTTTTTCAATGTAACTTGCAGCGAAAAATTGCTCTGTGAATTTTTTTCACTGGAATGTCCTTTTATAGCCGTTTTGTACCTACAACTTGAAAATCCAAACAATATACCAAGAGACTATATTTTTTTCAAAAACTACCCTTTTACTCACAGTGCAAAATTTCTCCATCCATTTTTTTTATTGATATGATTACAATTATTTTTTTTGTATCAAGTATCAAAATATCCAAAAAAATAATCAAGCGCATTAAAAACTATAAACATTTTAGAAAGAAATATTTTATATTTAATCCATCAAGGGAAGCAGGAGCGTGGTGACGTCACGAGACCCGACACATTATCTGCCTATTATATCGACATATTTTTTCTACGGTGACGCGAGCCTGCACTCGATAATCGACTGTATTTCGTTGAATCGACAGTGCAATTGTCAATCAAAAACTGTTGCCAACGACGGTGACTAAAGGCCGATTTCACCAACGTAAAATGAGTCTTATCCCGGCATAAATTTAATATTTTGACAGTATTTTCAGTACAAAAACTGTCAGAATGCCTAATTTATTCCGAGAATAAACTTCACGCAACGTTGGTGAAATCGGGGCTAAGACGATCAATTATTCGTTATGATTTATGAACTATACCGAAGATGTCCCAGATGTCAGTCAGCCTATACGAGATTAGTATGGCTCTCAAACAGCTCAAGAACAACAAAGCGCCTGGTGATGACGGAATCATTGCGGAACTCCTGAAAGCGGGTGGACGTTTATAGGTTGATAAAGAAGAAATAGATATTAATGAATATTTTTTACTTTTTAAAATTAAAAAAAATAATTTTGATGATATTATGTTTTAGCTCAAGCTTTACGACCATTAGAATAGAATAGAATAGAAATGTTTTTTTATTCAAATAAACTTTTACAAGTTTTTTTACAATCGTCAATGAGTCTACCACTGGTTCGGAATGCCGTTCCTGCCGAGAAGAACCAGCAAGAAACTCGGCACTTGCTCTTTTCAAAATACTTTTACAATATATGTACTTAATAGATATTATGCTATGTATGCATTACATAGTGTAGTACCATTAGTAGTGACCTATTTATTCGAAAATTCATGTTTAAGAACACCAAAAATCTAGATCGTCAACGACATTTTTAGCGAATATTGAGACGTAAATAAGACAGATCGAAAGAGCGTTAAAAACTGAGTATGATACCATTAAAAAGTTCAAGTTTTGGCCAAAATGTCCTTTACGCCCTTTGTAATCCGAGGTCCGTGTGTAATCCGATACATCGATGCTGGATATTTCAAATTTTGTAAGCGACAAACCCCTAATTTTCAGGAGGACCAAATAAAATTTTACCTTTTAAACTGTCATAACTCTCATTTTTAGGGTTCCGTACTCCGTACTAAAAACGGAACCCTTCTAGAGTCACTTCGTTGTCCGTCTGTCTGTCCGTCTGTCAATACCCTTTTTCTCAGGAACACATGGAGGGTATCGAGTTGAAAATAGTATCAAATACTCAGGTCTGCAATCCCTTGTAGCTGTGTCAAAGTCTAAGTCGACGCAATCAAAATATACGGCCTTTTATGGTCCATCGTAAATTTGTAGTTGCATCACAAAAATTTTTTTTTTGTGATGCAGTATATCCTACTATCCTAGTTCCTACTATGCGATGCGATGACTATGCAAAAGTTTGTGAGGATGTATGGATGGATGTTTGGATGGATGTTTATTACTTTTTCACGCTACAACGAATGAACTGATTTGGCGGAAATTTGGAATGGAGATTGCTTATAAACAGGATTAACACATAGGCTACTTATTATCCCGGAAAATTACAGAGTTCCCGTGGGAATCAAAAAACCTTAAATCACGCGGACGAAGTCGCGGGCATCATCTTGTATAGTATAACAAGAAAATATGAATAATCAATTTTATATAATAATATCGAAAATTTTTGGAATAAAATAAAGTTCTTGTTCCGCGCTCTCGCTTTCACCCTCAGGCTCAGGTGGAACGTAACACTTTGTCGTGCGTGCAGCTGGTGTTCATTGATTTATAAGACGTTATCACGTCAAAAGAATCTTACACCTTAAGCCTAATAGTATAATAGAAGTAATTTTGTCGTAACTGCCTGAAAAGTCTTGCTCACTCAGCTATTAATTCATGATATAAAGCTTATAAAATTATCAGATTAATGACGTGAGTCGCTTATCAAAATTGGTTCGATGACAATAAATAGAAAATAGTAGTACTCTTAAATAGAACACAACTCATTGCTTGATAATTTTAGAGTTTTTTTAGAACATTTGAAGTATAAAACCGTATTGATATTGTTCTATATTTGCATTAAACTTTTCAGATCATTGCATTTTGCTACAGATATTTCAGGTTCCAATTCAATTCTTACATCTTTAGAAGATTTTTGGTGCATTTGAAATGTTGGACTCTTCTTCCATTGATTTTTAAGAATCATTAATTTTCATTGAAACACTTCTTTTATGCATTTTTTCTAAATTGACTTAGTTTATTAACAAAGAGCTTTTGCTATTTGTAAATAAACTAAGCTAACGCCTTTTGCTGTTTGTGTCGTTTAGGCTAAGGTCGATTCTTAAATATTTAAAACTTATTATTTCAAGACATTACCAAGTATGTTAAAAACAATATACTTTGTAATGTCTTTGGATGTTATCTAGCACATTCGATTGGAATCAGACCATTGCATAGACAGGGTCGTCTTAACCACACTGGACGCCAACAAAAAAAAAAATTAATTAATTTTCCATTTTTGTATTTCATTTACTCTAAAATAAAGTTAGATACTTTATAATTGACTTCAAAAAAAGGAATTGGCGCGCAATCGGCTCATATTTTTTTCCATGCAGGTATTTACACCAATTTCTTCGAGATTTCAGACCGTATCGCAATTTTTTTTATTTGAAAGAGAATGTTTGCTATTCACTATGAAGATTTAGAAAATATCGATTGTGTATTAATAATGTAAGTAATAGGTATCAAGCATAGACTACATCGTTAAGCTTGAGGCCCCAACTCGTCAATTCTGATGCTGCAGGGTGCTGCACTCTTAAGCTGTGAGAATTTAGGGATTTTTGATTGTGAATTCATATTGTAAAGACCAATTACCTTTAGTTAGACTACACCACGAACTCCAGATTCTATCACCTGACCTGAAAATCAGACCTGATGCTGCAGAATATTGCACTCCTAGGCCACTAAAAATAATAACGATTTTCAAAAAACTAACTTCAAACGCCTCTATAAATTACATATATAATCTTTGTTTCTACACGTATGTTGAAGTCGGATGGGCATATAAGAAACGTCGAAACAAACGGAGGCGCAACGCACACCAGATTTACACATTTGCCGCCAGTAGGCTATTCAAATTTTGCCGCCCCTACAAATCTCTACAATATTGTGTCAGTTCCTAGATTATTTTAACGACCCAATGATTTAATTAAGGCTAGCTGAGTCTGGTGGGCCGAAGCCCAGCAGCATCAGGATTGAGGAGTTGGTACCTTGAGCTCAATGATATAGGCCAGTGATTAACGGCCGTACTACGCAGCTATGTATTCCATACTTGATACCTAAAATATCAATCTGTAATGGAAATTTTCGCGAGCGAAGCGATCGTGAAAATATTTACTAAGTCAGAATCTAAAATTTGATCTATACGATCTAAAATTTTACTTTTTTTATTACTTACTACAAATATTACATCTCGTATCTCCAGTCCTTATTTATAAGAGATATCAAAATTTAAAATATACAGATCGATAGAGATAAAAATTTCGAGTTCAATGGTGTATCAAGTGTACTTAAGACAAAATGTCCCTTACGACATTTGAAATTTCCAGCGTCGATATCAATTCGTCGCTACTTACGTCAATGTTAATTCAAAATTTTTAAATACCAAAATAGATTTTAGATCGTAAAGAATTTTTAATTTTTGTAGACGCGTTACAGCATAGAAACCAGACAGTTTGAAATGAATTACGACATTACAAAAAGCTACAGTACCCGGCCATAAGGCCGATGTGCAATATATATCGCCGGGTACTGTATGTACTACTACTATATACTAAATATATATATATATATATATTGCACATCGGCATATATTTTGCACCGGCGATATATATCTCACATCGGCTTTATGGCCGATGTGCAATATATATCGCCGGGTACTGTACAAGACAGTTAGAATCTAAAATTTGATCTATACTAACTAAAATTCTACTTTTTTGTTACTTACTACAAAGTATTACATTTCGTATCTCCAGTCCTTATTTATAATTATAAGAGATATCAAAATTTTAAATAAATATACAGATCGATATAAAGAAAAATTTCAAGTTCGATGGTGAATCAAGTGTACTTACGACATAATGTCCCTTACGACATTTGAAATTTCCAGCGTCGATATCAGTTGCATAAACTGTCTAGCATTTTGCTTTAAACAGTTTGCAAATTTCTGGCGTGCCAAATACGTACTTAAACAAAATATATTTAATACATTTCCTCCTTTATTTCCTCAAATCCAAGTAATGAAAAAAAATTGAATTTTAAGCTATTGCATAGCTTTTATCGCGGGCTTTGAACTAGGACAAACAGTTTGAGCGCGGCGACCGAATCAAGAAATTCCGTAACGAAAAAAAACCTAACACCGTCGTTCAGTAAGCGTTCAACATTTTAGAGGTTCACAAGTAGCTCTGTTCGGCGCAGTGGGCGAGCGGCCGCTTTCTTTACCATATGGTGTATGATGTCGCAGGTTCGAATCTCACTCGCGAAGAAGTGACAGTGCGCTTTTCTTGTTTGTTTGTTTTTTAATTATTTTTTTGCATAATTTTTATTATGCAAAAAAAAATATTGCATCAATATTATAATTGCATAAGTTGATAAAAAATGCTATGCATAGCTTTACTGCGGCAGTCCCCGAGTGCCACTTAATTTTTTATTTTAATTTACTTACCTAGACATAAGCTTACAAAAAAAATAATTTATGAGCCCTTATTTAAGCTCATTTATCTTGTACAAATAAATTAATGTTCAGTTACACGTTTATGTTCAATATTTAGCATTGTAGAAGGCATGTAGTAACATGTATATTATTTTGTGAAGTCGCTTCGCTCGCGCACGCTAAACTATACCCAATGTTTCAAGAATTAAGGTGCATTATCGCGAAAACGCAGTTTAGATTTCAAAAAATCTGTTTCAATATCAATGTTCTTCGTGATATTTTTTTTGGATATTTAGGATAAGAGTGTAAATGTGACTACCTACTATGATAAAAAAAAGAAATTGGATTGAGAAATTTTTCATACCGAGTTATAAACAATTTTCAGTTGAAGTAAGATAAATAGATTTTGGTATGGATTTTTTTTTTGGATTTTTCTTACACGTTATGCTAAATTACATTTTAAGGACATTTAAACATGAAAAATTGACTGAGCAATTTTGTGGTCGAAATTACGGACAAAAAAGGAAACTTCTTTAAAAAGTGACAGTTCCGTTTGAAAAAAGTTTTGGATTTTTATCAAGTACCTCTTATTAAGGCTAATAATTAGTTTGGTATAAAAAAATTGGACGGAGAAATTATTTATTTCAAAATATTGAGCTATTTGTACTTTTAGGTATAAATACCTAACTTCCGCATGGATTTTTTTTTGGATATTTTTGTGTAAATTTTGGGTCATCCCATACTACAACCCCGCCAAATTTCATCGACTGAGGATTTGATGTGGGGGTCTCCATACAACAGACCGCCCCATTGCCTAGGCTACTTGCTGCCCCCATAATGTTTTATTGCAGAAGATAAAATAAATGCTTGCCTAGGTCTACGAACTAAGATCCGATAAGGATACACTACACTAGCGGCACGCTATGATGGCCGGTTTGACGTTTGTCCGCTCATGAAGTTCCGTATTAATTGATAACGACTTTGAAGGAAATAATTGTATTACTTTATTGACGATAGTGATGTGCAGAGATTCATAAATTTTATCGAATGTAGTTTTAGGTTTAGGACTCAAAATTTATTTATTAAATTGATTTCTAAAATGTATACAAGTGTAGAAAAATCAGTTTGCACCATTTAAGGGGTGAATGTACTTGTGAATATGAACAATTTTCACTATGTGGACAAACCTCTGAAATCGCAAAAAAATATCAGCTGTTTCATACAAAAGGTAAAATTTTTATTTTTATATGATATATACCACAACTCGGCATTTGGTTTTCTAAATTGAAAATTTTTAAAAATGGAATCTAATACGATCGTCACATAGGATCGCTGGCTAGCACAACTACTACCTCCGGCAAACTCGCGTCAATGCTCAATGCAAAACAAAGCAGTTTCGAATTGACGTTGCTTCGAAAAGTATAAACTGTCAGTGCAATGCGATTGTGATATAGTTTTGACCTGGCTTTGGATTTCAAATATTGATACTGCATTACTGTTGACCCTTGCTCGTTAATTTGGACTCTGTTCAAGCCCTTTGTTGTGGATTTCGTCGATATGACCGAACGTACGCAGAGAACTGTTCTAAATAGTCAGACACGTGAGTTCGTAATACGCCTTCGTAACTATTTCGATCGTGAAGCTCAAAATGGAGGGCCAATTTTACCTATAACGTCAGTGGTTGAACGCGTAGCTGATGCGCTTAATATTGGACAACGAACTGTTAGACGGATAACTAAAAAAAAATATGGCGAGACTGGCACAGAAGAAAATAAACTTCACACACCAAAAAAGAGAAAACGAGCAAAACCAGTCGTAGGCATCGATAGCTTTGATGCCGATGCTATCCGAAGACATGTTTACGGCTACTATTTACAGAAGGAGTATCCAACAAGAAAAAAGTTGGTGCATTCACTGAAGGAAGCTGGATTATTCTTCGGTGGGGAAAGTTCTTTAACGAAGATTTTGAAGACCATTGGATTTCGATACAAAAAATGTAACAAACGCAAAATATTGATGGAAAGATTTGATATAGCGATGGCAAGGTATACTTTTTTACAGCAAGTGAAAGAAATCAAAAATTGGCAAAATGTTGTGTTCTTGGATGAAACATGGCTTAATGCTAACCATACTGTAGGCCGTTCTTGGAACGATGACACAGCAGCATCTACTTCCAAAGTTCCTGTAGGAAAAGGATCGCGACTTATAATTTGTCACGCCGGAACCATCAACGGGTTTGTCGAAGGTTCTCTCATGGCTTTTGCGTCAAAAACCACTGGAGACTATCATGAAGACATGAATGGAGAAAAGTTTACTGAATGGTTTACCTCAATGTTGTGTAGCCTCCCTGAACCATCTATTATAATTATGGACAACGCCCCATACCACTCGATGCAAATTGACAAGCCACCTGCCCAATCCCAAAAGAAAGCTGATATCGTCGCATGGCTTCGTAAAAATGGCGTAGATGCAAACATGAATATGTTAAAAGCGGAATTAGTACGTCTTTTAAAAGAAAACAAACCAACCAAGATCCGATACGTCATTGACGAAATAGCATTAGAACATGGGCACAGAGTTATACGGTTACCGCCTTACCATTGTGAGTATAATGCGATTGAGTTGGTGTGGGCTCAAATTAAGGGATATGCTGCAAGACACAATACAGAACCCCCATTTACCACAAAAAAAATGCTAAAATTATTAGAAGAAGCTTGTGAACATGTGACTAAAGGAGACTGGGAAAAGGTTGTGAATAGAACTGTTAAATTAATAAGGGAAGATTATGAAAGAGATGTGAAAATAGATAATATTATAGAAAACGAACATATAATTATTAATGTAGGTGATGATAGCAGTGACGACAGTGAAAATAGTAGTATGGACGAATCTGATTAATTATGGCCTTTTGTGGCACCTTTTTTGGTATCTTTTGTATTCATATGTTTCTTGTGTGCATATAAAGTATGTATATTCATTTTCATTCAAATATTCAGTTCGTTCAAATAAATTAAATAAACATATACATTTTTGTTTTATTAAACCTATTTAATCAGGTACAAAAACAAAACTTAATTGTTTTTTGTTCGAGAATAAATTGACATTCCACATCACTATTGTAATGTGTCAAACCGGCCTTCATAGCGTGCCGCTAGTTTACGGTATACGTACCTACGTCACGTGTTTCTGGTAGGTATCGTAGAGAATTCAAGAACATCATTTCAACTAGATTTTGCTTGCGGCTTTGCTCACGTTGAGTTCGATTTCCAAACCCCTATTTAACCCCTTAAAGCTTAAGGGGTTAAATAGGGGTAATATCATAATAATAGCTATTTGTATGTTAATTTTCAGCCGGATCCGTCAAGTGGTTTGAGCTGTGCGTTGATAGATCAGTCAGTCAGTCACCTTTTCCCTTTATATAAGTAGGTACATATTTAGATTTTGTTGCAATATTGTCAAGAAAAGGTTAGAATTATTTTGCTATAATCCGCCAACAGAAAATCTGTATAATTTTTATACTAGGTACTCTCGACGCACGTTTCGCCCCGACACCGGAGCATCCTCAGGAGATGTTGACTCTACAACGATGCATTGTTTAGACAATGCATCGTTGTAGTTCTACAACGATGCATTGTCTAGACAATGCATCGTTGTAGTTCTACAACGATGCATTGTCTAGACAATGCATTCTAGTTGTATGTTAGTTGTAGTTCTACAACGATGCATTGTCTCTCTAGACAATGCATCGTTGTAGAGTCAACATCTCCTGAGGATGCTCCGGTGTCGGTTTTCTTGCTAATCATGGACTTCCGCAAAGTAACGCCTGCTTCTATCCAATATGCAATATTGTCAGTTCTATCTATAATTATTCGATTTGGGATGGCTTAATGACAGTCATAAACATCCCTATAACTAAGTACATAGACTACTACATACCTACGATTATAGCAATAGACTGGCTACATACGATTCCTTATTACAGGTCTTAGTTCAAGGACTCTGAAAGTTCATCTAGAAATAATATTATAATCAAGTAATTAATCTACGATTATAATAATTAATTAATGAATAATTCAGCTAATTGAAATAAGAATAACTATAGCTTTTGCTCGCGACTTCATCCTCATTGAGTCAGGTTTAAAAAATCCCGCGGGAACCCTTTGTTTTTTCGGGATAAAAGTAGCCTCTATGTTACTCTCCAGGACCACAATCATACCCAAGCAAATATAACGCCGATCTGTCGCTCGTGTTGCTCCGTTACTGCAAAGAAAATAGTAAGTAAATTAGGGATGTTTGACCATCGAGCAACTTTCCTGCTACCATAAACTAATATTTATTCCGGAAAACAAAGGGTTCCCGCGGGATAACTTTACTCTACGCGGACGAAGTTGCTAGCAAAAGCTAGCGTGTCGATATTTCCCCATTTCCTTCCGTGGCATAACCTACACATTATCCTAACCTAGTTAAGTATGACGAAGAATGTTAATAGCTATCTTAATTTAATTAATTTAATGTTGACTCTATTTCACAATTACGTAAAGT
Source organism: Oeneis ivallda (assembly GCA_029955525.1). Lineage (NCBI taxonomy): Eukaryota > Metazoa > Arthropoda > Insecta > Lepidoptera > Nymphalidae > Oeneis > Oeneis ivallda. Next base: position 19,593,845 of record JARPMR010000008.1, read on the forward strand.
TTATTTTTGTTTACACTCGAATGACGTCCATTGAGCCCCGTTACTCAATAAAATTAGGGTAACCATAGTGAGCAGATAAAATGTTTGGCTTATTTTACTTGGGGCCATTTGACCATAACTGGATAGCGTTTAAACTTAAAGCGGGGAACATTGTGTTTTCACAATGAAAATGGTGGATGAAACTATGGATGGATGGACCTATTCCAGAACAGTTCTACAGCTTTAAAAGAAGATCTTCTGCCTCTAATACTTTTTCATAAGCAATCGAAACCGCTCCTTTTAAGCCAGTTAAAATCTTTTATACTGTAGCATTAATGATAATAACACTGATTTGAATTAATTTATTTATTCCGTGGACAATAACCTATCTCTGTAGTAGTAGTCATAGAAACTACGTTGTGTAATACATAATATTATGTTGTTATCATTCGTAGTTTTGTATAAGTTTTTCTCAAATAATATATTTTAATACTAGCCCGCTATGCCCGCGATTTAGTTTTTAAAATCCCGCGGGAACTCTTTGATTTTCCGGGATACTCCTCATTCCTCAACTATAACCATGCAAAAAATTACGTCGATCTACGGATCGCACTGTTACATGGTGATTGAAGGAAAAACCAAAAACAATATTAGGTAGTAAGACATACTTTTTAATGAAGTTAACAAATGAATGAACGAAGAAATGATCGAACAAACAATCGAAGCGCGACGCTTACAAATTTCACCTTCAGTCACGTCCATTTAGAATCGGACGTCTGGAAACCCTACATTTCACGAAAATAAAAACAAATTGTCCAGCAAAACCTACTTACACGGTACACCACGGTAACTGGTCAGTTACTGTTGCGCCGGCGTCGTAAAACGGCGTTCTAAATGTTCCAATTTCGACCGTAACCGTTGCAACATTCTAATTTCGAATTTCAAACATGGCGTTCAAGTTTTCGCGCATTTTCGTATACCTAAGGGATAACAGAGGAATAAGTGAGTGATGTGTATATTTAAATTTCATCTAGAAGGAGTATCTAGTGCCTAATTTGTTATTCAACCTTCGGTTGGTTTAAATTGCCCCTAATAGAAACTATGTTTTTTGTTAGTTACCCAACAGTGAAATATTGGTTTGTAAGATACAACTTGAAAGTAAGACGGCGTGGTTTTGAGGTTTGAGTGTCTGGTATTATTTTGTGAAATATTCCTATTACAACTTAACTAGTGGTTCGCCCCGAACTGAGACCTCGCGGTAACGGTATCCCATGATTATTCATTCAATCGATACATGATAACCAAAACTGACATTATTATTATGCCCGTTTTCACCAAACATACCTAAATCATCCCCTAAGTAGGAGTCTCTTAACGTAGGTAGCTCCTAAATACAATCCTAAGTCCTAACATCCGTCCCAATATCCTTTTAGGTGTCCCGTACAGGATCGTGATAAATAAGTTGACAGAAAACATCAATCACCTAACTTATAGGTAGCCCGTAAAGGTTAGGGAACGTTAGTGAAAACATTGAATTATTTATCAAACATTGAATTTAACTCGTAGTTCCATGGGAATAGTTACTGACTGCGCCATCTATTAGCATTATTGTGAAGCTATGTTGATGCTATATGAATTACTGACGCCCATTAAAAATTAAATAATCTCGTTTCTTTATAATATTCATATAATTTTAGTATTTGTTGTTCAAGTACAGGATATAAGTGACCTAAAAACATAAAATCAGTTTGAAAATCCATAGCGGATTTTTCTAGAGAGCGTCTTCAAGCGAGCGTATAAAATCGCCACTTTGAAAGCCCCCCATTTCGTCAATTTTAAGGGAAAAATTAAAAAAAAATTATTTTTGTACTCAGTTCAAAATTATCTTTAAAATGATACGTAACAATTTTATGTAACGCGATATTTTTTTTTTTACTTCGCATTCGCTTCTATGAGAGCCCCCCTGAAATAAAGATTTTTATAACTTTTTAAGCCATTTTCGGCTGGAGGCCATCGGTTTACATATTATATCTAAATTTGAAGTAATTACGTTCAGTAATTCAAAAGTTATAAGGCTCTGACAGACGGACGGACGGACGGACGGACGGACGGACAAGTGCAAATCGCCCTAGTTAACTCAAAGACCTTCGCTTCGCTCGGTCGAATATTGAGTAAGGCCTACTTGGTGAGCTGCACATTGTGATTTGTGACGTCATATAGATTGGAGAAGAGTATTGTCCACATTCTGCCCTGAAAAGAGGGTTTGGCATTTTATGATCAAAGCAGCATGATGAATGATGATCCAAAATTAATTTAATGCAAAGTTCAAAAACGATACTATTTCTTAAGCCTACTATTTACTAACCTGTTAAATAGCTTAATTAATTGCTATAAATGCAATAGCTACTAATCGCAAATCTCTTTGCACATAAGTTAAACTTATCCTTGCTTGCATACCTACTCGTACACGTTTCTAAAACGCTTATTACGCTTATTACGCGTATAACGAATAAAACATGATATTTTATTGTTACGATGACGTCGCCATGACTAATGTTCAGTGTCGTAACTTTTTGCGATTTATGTGACTGGACTCACTGGAGACAACTTGAAGTGCAGCATAAAATGCTCACTTAATTTTAATTCCCTTAATAGTTAAGTATACTTATTCAAAGTTATGATCGTTAGTGGCTCTCAACGGGTAATGTGGAAAAAAGCCTTCAATGACGAAAAAATGACGAACCCTCGCCTCTTGGGCCCAGGGCATAAATTACCATTTTCCAGCAGGTCCAATTAAACTAACTGCAGTCGCTTAACTTAAATGGCACTGGGCAGGTCATGCGAGCCGTGTGCCAGACGATTTGTGGTCTGCTTCTTTCTGGTCACCTCCAATTCATCAACGCCAGCGTGGTAGGCCGAGACGAGGCACAGAATAGGGAGGAGTGGGAAGGGAGGCCTTTGCCCAGTATAGTGGGATAGCTCAGGATAACGTATATTAGATTAGATAATTAAAAGTAAGGTACTCGTATGTATTAGCCATGGATGTATAGCAAAGCTATGAAAAGAACTTGAGAAATTCTTCATACAACTAAACCCGTCAAAGCGGACTTCTGCAAATTCTATAATTGAATTCCGACTGCGCTTATCATGACCAAAGCTCCCGTAATGAATTAATGAGCTACATCACATCAAATTTTTTAAATTCTACTAGATAGCCCTTGACTATAGCTAGTCTGCTCTGCTTCATCATAAGACCAAGGTTATATATAAACCAACTACTCCTACCAACTACTTATCAGGTCGAAATAAATGAGCCCATACATTATTCATCTTTTCCCACATCCTTTTCTCGAAAAATTAAATGCCCGAATGTCCGATTCCCGGAAGGTCCAATTCCCAGGATGTCCAATATGCCTGTGATGTTTATGTCCAATATACTGTTCGTCTAGTCTTCGTCCTAGGTTCTGCGAATATCCATTTGGTAGCCAGAACTATTTTTAATCGACTTCGGGTTAAGGAAGAGAAATATCCCTCATGTAAAAATTTTACAACGTCCTCCTAATAATTTCATAGGGGTATGCGTCTTCTTATAAAGGAGGTTGGCGTATTTTGACACAGCATTTTTTGAAACCGTTCAGATTCTGAAATCATTTAATTTTAATTAATATTTTTCAGAGTATTTTTCTGTGTCTCCCCATATTTTTAGAAGATGGGGATCAAAAATATAATCATTCACAAGTACACATTATAAATAACCGTTACATGGCAACAACACAAGTGAATACCTTTTTTCTCCCAACTTTATTTGATAGACTTTGATTAATTTTTTGTTAGTCTGGTTTACTAAAACAAGTATAAGAAGTTTGATTCGTGAACGTGGGCGTTCAGTGTTCAGTTCAGTTTGTCTGGGTCAGAAACTATGGAATTCGCCAATCTCCTTTACCTTGGTAACAATGTGTAAAATTGTAAAGGCTGTAGGCAACACTTACTACGAATACTAAAAGCCTTTCTAAATGAAAATTTACATATATGTTAATTAAGTTTAATGCCGTCTGCATTGTGTTGCCTAATTACTGAGCAGCCTTCAAAATGTTGAAATTCATGAAAACCGACGCAATCGGCGCGATTAAAAAACGTGATTCTACGCGAAAAGTAAATGTTTACATTGAATGTTTATAAATGTGCGGACTATGCTGATTGTTATCCGCAATAACTAAGCATGGCAGCGTAGGATATGACATTTTTACCTAAATATTAATGTCCAACCCTAACCTAACCTGATTTTGGCAAATATAGTCTACTTGTTAAACAAGATTTGGTGATCACTGATCATTTACTACATCTGGTCTTCGAATATATTTTTTTAGTAAGAAAGCTTAAGGGTCTCCCGTCTCATTGTATTTTTCTAGTGTTCGTTATATTTAATCCCAATTTTAATTTAAATAACCCTGTATTTTACAATAACAAAAATTGACTCACCTTGAGAGTAATAAATAAGTATCACATTTTATAATCTGAAGGCATGCTCTAAATAAGCCAGTTTTAATTCCGAAACTATAATATCACAGTTTTTATATCAATTAAGAAACGTTTGTTTGTGTACAGTCGTTCGAAATCGCCGTTAGTTTTACACGCCTTTCTAAATTCTTTGCAATTGAGATAATATTTTACTGGATGCTGTCCAATGTGGGAATTCCTCAAGAATTAATTGCCATCAATATTTACCTGTATCTAAGGCCACTAATCCACTATCATATTTTCATCATAGATCATACTAATATTATAAATGCGAAAGTGTGTTTGTTTGTTGGTTTATCCTTCAATCACGCCACAACAGAGGACCTGGAATAAAGTTGAGGACCTGGAGAGTGACATAGGCTACTTTTTATCCCGGATAATCAAAGTGTACCCGAGGGATTTTAAAAACTAAATCCACGCGGACAAAGTCGCGGGCATAAGCTAGTACCTATTCAATATTCAAAAGCCTCAATAGCCCAACGGTTAAAGGTGCGGACTGAAAACTGAAAGGTCGCAGGTTCGAATCCGACCCGTTGCACTATTGTCGTACCCACTCCTAACACAAGCTTTACGCTTATTTGGAGGAGAGGGGAGGATATTAGTCAACTTCAATTTGACTAATATTCTTTTTAAAAAAATCTGTTTCATATCTGCCTTCATAGATAGCATCATGAAGACATATGACTAAATTACATTCTGTGGATTCTGTGATCATAAACTTTCATATCGTCTTCACCATCACTTCATGCTAATTCAAAATGGGGGATGGCATTCTTGTGTATTCTGTTGCTATAAAATCCTTGCGTCTACGTTGGTAAGTAACTATTTTTCGTAACCAGCTACGAAAGAAAGAAAAATAATTCGCCGTTATATAATAGTCACAGCTTTTGAGTATTAAAGTGTTAAAATACTCAAATTAAAGAAATAGGATCATAGAATGGAACTAGGAGTTACGACTAGACATTTATATTACTCCTATGTAGCTATTACACTGTCACATTGTGTTACATGTTACATATTCTGTCTGCATGTGTTGAATTATAATTAGGTATGCTTTTGTGGCATGTCAGCGGGCGATGAGAGAGAGAGAGAGTTATGCTCGCAGTGTCCCTGCGGGATCGAATCAGAAATGAGGAGATCCGTAGGAGAACCAGAGTCACCGACATAGCTCATTGAGTCGCGATACTGAAGTGGAAATGGGCGGGGCACACAGTTCGAAGAGCTGATGGTCGTTGGGGTCCCAAGGTGCTGGAGTGGCGACCCCGCACCGGGAAGAAGGTGGACCGACGACATCAAGCGAGTCGCAGGGAGCCGCTGGATTCAGGCGGCGCAAGACCGCGGCCTGTGGAAGTCCATGCAAGAGACCTTTGTCCAGCAGTGGACGTCTATCGGTTGATAAAGAAGAAGAAGATGCTTTTGTGGAACTTCCCTTCATTGGGGAAACACTGCATACATAGCATAGTATCTATTATAATAGAATAGAATAGAATAGAAATGTTTTTTATTCAAATAATTTGAATCGTCGATGAGTCTACCACTGGTTCGGAATGCCGTACCTGCCGAGAAGAACCAGCAAGAAACTCGGCAGTTGCTCTTTTCAAAATAAGTTTACAATTCAACAGAAAAGTTATACAGTTCAATTACCACCTGCTGTCTCATGAATCGCTGGAACGAATTATGTCCACGCTTTTTTATCATCTAAATAGTCTTCAATTGCATAATATGCTTTTTTCATGAGATTAGTTTTAACTGATTTCTTAAACTTGTGTAAAGGCAAGTCTAAGATCGACTGTGGAATTTTATTATAAAACGTCACGCCCATTCCCACAAATGTCTTTCGGACCCTCTTGAGGCGACATCGAGGAATCACGAGCCTGTTTGGATCTCTAACTTGCCTATCGTGTAAATCACCCTTTTTTTTGTAATTCACAATGTTTTGTCTGACAAATATTATATTGTTGTAAATATATTGTGAAGCTACTGTAAGAATGCCTATTTCTTTAAATTTTTCTCGAAGGGAATCCCGCGGTTTTAAATTATAGATTGCGCGAATTGCCCTCTTCTGCAATAGAAAAAATTTTCCAATATCGGCTGCTTTACCCCATAATAAGATTCCGTATGACATAATACTATGGAAATATGCAAAATAAACAATTTTTGCAGTTTCTATGTCAGTTAACTGTCGAATCTTCCTAACAGCGTAAGCAGCAGAGCTAAGCTTGCCAGCAAGTGCTGCTATATGGGTGCCCCATTGCAGCTTTGAGTCCAGGGTTAATCCCAAGAACACTGTGGAGTCCTCACTTTTCAAGGGTTCATTACTTATCTTTAAATTTTTACTGACAGTTCTGGTGTTGGGCAATAAAAACTCAACACACTTGGTTTTTTAGCATTTAAAAGTAGATTATTCCATTCCATATATTAGTAGAAACCATTCAGAAACTTGAGATAATGCAATATTTACATCGTCAAAATTGTCTTTCGTCCTATCGACTTTAAAAATCAAAGACGTATCATCAGCAAATAGTACAATATCGCAAGTATTTTGGACAAAATGTGGTAAATCATTTATGTAAATCAAAAACATGAATGGACCCAGAATAGAACCCTGGGGTACACCCATTACTGAGGCTGATCCGGATGATTCAAAGAGTATGTGACATCATTGACACATACTCTTTGAACACGATCACTAAGATAAGATGCAATGAGGCTAAGCGCAAAATCTTTAATACCATAGTGGCTCAGTTTAAGCAAAAGGGTCTCGCGATCAACGCAGTCGAATGCTTTTGATAAATCACAGAAAATACCAATGGCATTCTGTGAGTTATTCCATGCATTGAATATGTGTTGCACAACAGCGTTGCGGCTGCATCGGTTGTTGATCGATCCTTAGTAAAACCGTACTGCTCAGGGTGAAGAAGTTTATTTAAATTAAAGTGTATATTGTAAACTTGTTTTGAAAAGAGCAACTGCCGAGTTTCTTGCTGGTTCTTCTCGGCAGGAACGGCATTCCGAACCAGTGGTAGACTCATCGACGATTCAAAAGCACTTGTAAAATAGTTTATTTGAATAAAAAACATTTCTATTCTATTCTGTCATAAATTTCTCATTTTTAACCGACTTTAAAAAGAAGTGTCTCAATTCGACTAGTGTTAGGATGTTTATTGCGTTATACGTGATTATTCCGTAAATTATGATGAATAGATTATGATTCCTTTTTTGTTTGGTAGGTCACACTTCGGAGGTGTTCCCATATTTTTATCGAAATTGATTCAGCGCTTTTTGAAAATTAATTATACTTTGTTCCTATGCCCGAGTTTCTTGATGGTTCTTTTCGGCTGGAATGGCATTCCGAACCAGTTGCAGTGGTAGATTCACTTGACGATTCGAAAGCACTTTGTAAAAGTTTATTTGAATAAAAAATTATTATATTCTATTCTGCAGTGGCGTTTGAACCACAAAGGATCATTTCAAAATGATAGTGGAATAGCGGCCTAACGCTTGATTGCCAATGATTGTTTTAGGTAATTGATAACATTATGATAATCGCATTATTTAAATTTTATCGTCTTCGCAACTGATGGCGTCACTCTGGACATGGGTCTATTAAACGGATTTCCACCAACCAGTCTTTTATTAATTAACTTAACTAATCCAAATACATACAAATAATTCACAGTCGAATATTTTTTGACTGTAAAGCGTGTCAATATTATTATAATCGCATTATTTAAATTTTAGCGTCATGGTCATCGCAACTGATGGCGTCAAAGCTGAATATGGGTCTTTTAAAGGGATTGCCACCAACCAGTCTTTTACCGCTTGTATCTAGAGCTCGCACTACCAGCACTTTTCAATAACCTACCTATCCAATTACAAAAAATTGATGGTCGAATATTTAATCCAAATATTCGACTCGTGTCATTATTTATACGAGTATGTACCTGTTTAGATTAGAGATTGTATTCTATTGAATGTTTAACCCATTCGTAAACATTTTATACTTTAAGTACTATAATTTATTTGGATTAAATATTCGACTTTCAATTCATAGATATACCTACATAGTTTATTGAAAACTGTACAGCTAGCACTGAATAGCTGTAAAAGTCTATATTGAGATAAATAAATAAAATGATTTAGAATGATTTTATAGGAACTATATAGAATGACGACCTATAGGAAACTTGAAAAAAAATCAAATACTCAGTATTAGTCAGTCTCACTCAGTCAAAATATAGTGAGTATTAATTAAAAAAAGTAGGTATGTAACTAACTAACTACCTAGTTTAATTTTAATAAAATTCTATTGCAGGCTGGTTGGCAGACCGTATAAATTATGCAAAATAATTAAGATTACAACAAACCTTTCATTTGACGTGCTTTATTAATAAATATTATTACTTCAGAAATTCTAAAGACGCATTTAAGTAAAATAAACGATTATGACAAATTAATGGTAATTTTCATTTCATTTCTTGAACGTAAAACGCATACCTACACACTTTATAACTAGGTACCTATTACTTGCCATCGTCTTATGTTTTGTAATTTCAAAATAGAATTACAAGCGCTTGGCCGACTATTTTCAATATCGCTAATTAATTTTTACCCGACTGCAGCAAAGCATGAAGCATGATGATTTTAGCAGTCTATGTAATGTATATGTGACTATATATTTCACAGTAGAGAATAGACTTCTGAGTCAATTTCGATGAATGAACAAAATTAATGGGTATATCCGTACATCCAATTTGCCGCAGTTGGGTTAGTTTTGGTTATCAATCTAGTTGTTTATGTTTACCTGAAAGTATTTTTGATTTAAGTGCTTAGATACTATTTAATACATGCTAACATGCCTTCTATCATGCATTATCAAGGCAACGGACTCAAAATCTAAAGGTCGACAGTTCAAACCCCGAGTTTCAGTCGTATCCTTGTCGTATCCGAGAGTATAATATTTAGCATAGCTACTATTCCTCAAAATTCTCCTTTTAAGCCTCAAGAAAAACGAAAGGTCGAGGGTTCGATCCCCACCCGTTGCAAATACTTTGAGAGTACTGTCGAAAGTATCCACTTCTGACACAAGCTTTCCGCGTATTTGGATGGCGATGGAGTATATTAGTCAAGGTCACACTTGATTAACATTAAAAAAAAGTGAGAAAGTTCTACTCATTACATATATCTTATATATTATATAGTATATAAAAATCTCGTGTCACGATGTATGCAGAGTTTATATATCAGCGGTATTCAGAGTTTATCACGTATTTCTTGCTTTAAAACTACTTTATTCTTATTCTTTGGCTTGTTGGCTATAACTCTATGCTATCAGCTCGCACCCAAACTTGCCCGTTCAAGAGTTATAAGAATCCGAAATTTTTTAAAAAATATGATTTTTATTGATTTTATAATGTCGTGGATTATCAAATATTTGATCTAAATCTACATGAAAATTCTGTGAATAAATATTGTAATTAACTTTAAAGCACTAGTTCACCAAAGAGAAACTTATAAGTTAAGCTCTTAAAAAAGGATATTTCATAGATTCTTATTCCTCAGATTATCTCCTGAGCTAAACTGTCTTTGTTGTTGGAAACTAATTACAAACAGTGAAAAATTAGCTAATCATACTTAATATTATAAATGCGAAAGTGTGTTTGTTGGTTTGTCAAATCAAAAAAAAAATCCTTTGTTTGAATTTACGTTATTTTAATATAATTTACAGTTTAAATCTATGAAATATCCTTTTTTAAGTGCTTAACTTATAAGTTTCTCTTCGGTGAAGTAGTGCTTTAAAGTTAATCTCAATATTTATTCATTTCGACCCACTGTGCCGCGGCTGGTTACATTATACCTGCCGCTAACAAATAAACTAGTGGTTCGCCCCGAACTGAGACCTCGCGGTAACGGTTTCCCATAATTGACGATCAAAATTGACATTATTATTATGCCCGTTTTCACCAACCATACCTAAATCATCCCATTTGTAGAAGTCTCTTTACATAGGTAGCCCCTAAATACAATTCTAACATCCCAATGTCATTTTCACCTTTAGTTGTCCCGTAGAGGTTCGTAATAACAAAGTTGACAGAAAGTGTCAACTAACTTAACATAGGTAGCCCGTAAAGGTTAGGGAACTGTTATATTGAAATCCTCAAGGCCTCAATCAAACTTAGGTATAGTTTTTTGGAACATTCAAATTAAATTACTTGTACACAGCGTCAACTATTGACACGATCAGAAATATGTAAAAACAAACTGCAACGTGAAGTTTTATTGATGTTTGCTAAATGACTAAATAATAATCTTAATTGAATAATAGGTATGTTACATAAAGCTGCATTTGCTATATGAGATGAGAGCGCCATCTATTGACATCATTGTGAAGTTCTGTTGTTGCTGCTCATTAAAAGTTAAATAATTTACGCCCGTTTGCACTAAACTCAAGTTAGGCTTGTCCTAGTTAAGTATCACCTAAGCTTAAGAACGGCCTAGCAAAAAAATTCGTTTGCACTGACAGTCTTGTCCTAGCTGTGTCGTAACATAAGCATTGCCTAGTTAGGCATCTCTAGGAACGAATGGAATGAATGATTGTTTATGGTTTTTTTTTTTAATGTATCTTGCAAAGTAATGTAAACACTAGAATATTTTTTGACCTTATCTTCTCATAACCTGAGGCATGAGTTGAATAGAGACAAAAGCTATAACATTGGTGTATTTTATTTTATTGGTTTATATATTGCACAGGTGACATTAAGTAGGTACGTGGAGTTGAAGTTTATTTATTTTAGGGGATTTTATAAATAAATAGGCAATTAAAATGGAAAAACAATTAAATAAACGAAAAAGAACTGCCAATTTTACGGCAGAGGAGAAGTTGCGGTTTGTACGTTTGTTGTGCGAAGAGGGGCAGTGTATTATTTCCAAAGTAACAGCACACGATACTGCATCAAATAAAGAGAAAGAACAGGCTTGGGCAAAAATCACCCAAATTCATAATTCTAGTGGTGACATAATGAGGTTAGTCAAACCCTTTTAATTTATATCTAATACCTAGGTAGATACTACATACCCACAATTCACAACATGGTCTTTGCGAAGATTATCAAGCCACTTGCATTACAAGTAATAAAAAGTTGAGATTCATAAGGAAGTCGAACATAAATTATATCCAGATATAGTTTTTTTTATCATGAATATATGTAGTAAATTAAAACCAATATTGATAGATCAATTTGCGAATAACGCTGATTCCAGGACAACAGAGAATTTAAAGAAAATATGGGGCAAATTAAAAACTGAAGCGAAAACTTTTAAAGCTGCCAACAAATATTCGGTGAGCGGTACTGGTGGTGGTCCTTCTAAAAAGTTTGATGACCCATTAATGGAGCTGGTAGCAGCTATAACAGGTCGAGCCAGTACCGGCATTCTTGATATTGACGATTGTGATGCGGTTACTGATGAGGTTAATATGAGTTAAGTACTTATTTACAATTATAAAAATATTATAATACCAGCTGATGCCCGCATGAAAGTATCTTTATTGCGGTTTTTTATGTTATCCCTTTGGAACTGTGATTGTTTCCAGGATGGTAGGTAGCCAATGTATTAATCACAGGTTTAGGCTATCTCTATTCCAAATTTTATCCAAATCTGTCTAATCTATATCATGGCATAAAGAAGACGTAAAAAACATGTTCTTCTGGAAATATGATTTATTCCGGGATAAAAAGTTTGTCTATGTCATTCCTCTTACTTTACTTAAGCTCTGTTCTAAATTTAATCGAGATCGGTTAAGTGGATCCAGAGATCCTACTAGTAATATTATAAAGGTGATGTTTGTGTGTTGTGTGACCAATTTTGATGAAATTTACTATGGAGGTAGCTGATACTCTAAATTAAAGGATAGGATAATGTTTTTTTACATGGGCGAAGCCAAAATGCCAAATTAGCAAACATACAAACTTTACCTCGATATAATACCAGTTTTGATAAGTATTACTTACCTCTGTTCAATATTTGTGTAGATTAGAAGTACCTCTTTATAATATTAGTATAGATTAGTACTACTATTGCTGTATGAACTGATAACCAAAAACTTTACACCAATATTTTTTCAGGGGAAAAGGAGGACATTGCAGAAGCTTCGCCACCGATTGAATATTTAGATGACAGTATTTTCATGGAAGACTTTCCAGAGGACAAAGTTGGTATAATATATGTGTCATAAATATCTTAAAATGATTCATATATATACTTACATATTCACTTAACACACATAACTGGGCTTACTGGGAGTAAGCCCAGTGTTTAAAGTTTTAACCTTTATTTGTTTGTCCGGCCTATTCCACAGTGTTTCATATTTTGTTTCAGATTATTACTATCAATGAAGATCAGATAATAAAAGACACTGATAAAAAAGGAAAAGAATGGGCCAATAGAAGAAGACCTCAAATAGATCTTCCTAATGAAAGAATTGAGAAAATTAAAAATCAACAAAGAATAACCAACAGGTTTGCAGCAGAGCGGCTAAGAGCGGAGCAAGAAAAAACGAACCTGATCATCCAAGAAAAAAAGCAAAGTGCAGAGCTTCACAGCATAAAAATGGAAAATGAAAGGCTAAAGAAGGAATTCTTACAAACTTTATTAAAAAAAGTGACAGGTAATTTTTTTACATAAATATATATAATATATAATATTATTCTTAATAATTATTAATTTACAAAGAGAAACAATTTTGTGTGATCAAACTCCTTCTGTCCAAGTCATTTGGGAGTAATCCCACATCAGGAATTTCATTTTCAATTTGTCCTTCCTGAATAAAATTATTCAGAGCTTCTTCATTCATCCCATCAGGTGGAGGAGGCACATCTTCCCTAAAATCTATACAAATATTATGAAGGATACAGCAGGCTATAATAACATTACAAGCTGTTTCCAGTTTTATTCTAAGACCCATTGCAAGAGCCGGAAACCGCCGTTTAATTACACCATATTGTCTCTCAACAGTGTTTCGTGTCTTTATTTGGCTTTTATTATACCTCTCTTGTGCTGGGTTTCTTGGGTTTAAATAAGGTGTGAGTAGGTAGTTCTGGAAAGATAAAACAAATAAATTACAATAAATTTGTTTCAGACGCAGACACAGACAAGGACGTGGCAAAATTAGCTCAACAATTTGTGTTTGAATCCAAATAATATATTTTTAAATAAGAAAAGGTTATGTTAGTAAACAATAAATGACATTGATCAAGAAAATTTCTTTTTGTTTTAACACGTCATACAAAATATACTAAAACCTTGTAAGATTGAGGGTGCTCGCTGTCTCAAAAGTTTCTAAATAGTTGTACTGACCAATAAATGACATTAAAAGCTGATATTTTTTATCCTACATTGAAATAAATTATATTTAATTTTCATTTAAGCACAAATACTTGCCTTTAGTGGATATCCATTATCACCCAATAAAAGACCTTGCCCAAATGACCCTGACTCGAAAGCTTGGCAAACTTGGCTATTTGTAAATATTGCAGAATCATGTGTTGACCCTGGCCAACGTACTACCACATTCTGAACTTTTAAATTTGCGTCAGAGATTGTTTGGCAATTAATGGAAAAGTAACTTTTCCTGTTTCGGAAAAGTTCTGCATCATCGCCACCTAAAACATTTCAAAAATATGAAATAAATAGAAATAAGTACTATTTACTAGGTAGGTACTAAACTTTCTAAAATTACAATTAGGTACTAATGTCTTTACCTGGTGATTGTATTTTGACATGGGTGCAGTCAATAGTCCCAATTACAAACGGAAAGCTGGCTATGGCATAAAAAGAACTTTGCTTCTCCCGGATCTCTCTAGCTGTGCTAGGCATTTTGATATGTTGGCTTCTTAACTTTACAATGGCATTAGTTACTTTCTTAATAATGCGTGAAACTGTTGAGACATCGACACCATGAGTGTCTCCAATTGCTAATAGATGAGAACCCGTGGCATAAAATCGTAAGGTTATTAAAAGTTGATTCACTGGCGGCACGCTTTGATTTCTAAAAAGGAAAAGCAGACGCACGTAGGTACAAACTATTGGAACATAATTCTTTGATATTAAAATCTGATCACAATTATTGCATTACCTGTCACTTGTATATTCCAAATCTTCGGCAATTTGATCTAAAATCCACAATGCTGTATTTTTGCACATCCTATATCTTTTGAAAAAGTCCATTTCATCAAAATTTTGGAACCAGTTTGGCCGCGATCTTATTAAGCGAGTCCTCGAGTGTCGATCATTATGAAAATCTACTTCTTCTAAGATTTCCAAGAAATCTAATAAATCTTGTGCCATTTTTGTGATCAGTGTAGTGTTCTACCTAAATAACAATGTAGGTACTCTGTGGTACTGTGGTACCTATCAATGACAACAAAATGGTCCACAGACTACAAAAAATTCAACTTAAGTATCGCCTACGCGCTTGGGCGCTTACTAATCGGGCTCATAAAGTTAGGCATCTCCTAAGTGGATTTAGGAATGGCCTAAGGTTAGTGCAAGCTTTTTCTTCGCTAGGATAAGCCTAAACAAGTTGGGCAGGAAATTAGGCGATTCCTAAGTTTAGTGCAAACGGGCGTAAAGTTTCCTTATTACATTTATCTAATTTTAGTATTTGTTGTTCAAGTACATGATATTACGCTAAAATTGTAAAACTTTCAAGCCCCAGCTTTCAATGGTTATTCCGTTCTGAGGTCAAATATAATCTCCACTTTGAAAGCCCCCCATTTCGTCAATTTTAGGAAAAAAATTTAAAAAAAAATACTTTTGTACTCTGTTCCAAATTATCTTTAAAATGAGGTACTGTAAACCTATGAAACGCAAAATTTTTTTTTTTTCTTCGCATTCGCTTCTATGAGAGCCCCCCTGAAATAAAGATTTTTATAACTTTTTAAGCCATTTTCGGCTGGAGGCCATCGGTTTACATATTATATCTAAAATTGAAGTAATTTCGTTCAGTAATTCAGAAGTTATAAGGCTCTGACAGACGGACGGACGGACGGACGGACGGACGGACAAGTGCAAATTCACTCAAGTAGACTCAAAGACCTTCGCTTCGCTCGGTCGATAATAATCTCGTAAACTCGTCGAAATAACCTTAGCACTTTTACGTAACCGCCATTTTGTAATTTAAAAATGCAAGTTTTTATGAGTGTTTACTGAAACTGAAAGCATAGAACAGTATCGCCACTAAGAGCCAAAGCCAATACAAAAATTAAATGAATATTATCTGATGATTTGATTGTTTTTCTGGATTTTAGAGTTTCAGGAAGAGACCTCTCCAGTAAAGATAAGATATCCTTTGCCCACGTTTGGTATGATTGTATATCTAAGATTCAATTGTTTAGGGTACATAATAAATAAGTCATAGCCTAAATTAAAACTCGATACGCATGCCCTAAGAATTTTGCACACGAGCAATTTATGTACCTACTTTATCGCCGGATGATAACTCCTAATGTAAAGTTTTAGATTCAAAGTTAAATCCTGCAATCAATAGTTGCATTTTTGTGGTTGATTTACGACCCGCTCCTATATTTACGACCCGCTCCTATATTTACGACCCGCTCCTATATTTACGACCGGCTCCTATATTTACGACCGGCTCCTATATTTACGACCGGCTCCTATATTTACGACCCGCTTCTATATTTACGGCGTGCTCCTATAAATAATCAATCTATCTGTAATCTCTCGTTTAGTTACCTAGCAACGTTGTTAATAGTAAAATATTTTAGGCTGGACTTCAGTTTACCGATAAATTCAATATATACCTACCTATAGGAACCGGGCATTAGCAATTTAAAGCCAATTTTGGTACTTTTGTTAGGTTTTTTTAAAGAATAATATCAGCCATGCTGAACTGAAATGATATTCTCCTCTCCCCTCCAAATAAGCGCATAGCTTATGTTAGGAGTGGGTACGGCATAGTGCTACGGATCGGGAATTGGGGATCGAACCGTTGAAACTTCAGTTTTCAGTCCGTTGTTCTGATATATTTCCCAGCGACGCTAGATGAGTGTTAGGCGATCTACAGTAAGAAAAAAACTTGTTAGGTGTCAAGGGACACCCGGATGGAACGTAGTTCCTTTCGATTACATTGTGTTCGGTATTTTCGCGATACAACATTGGGTTTTTCACTAATTTTTTTATAACTTATAAGTTATAAAAAATTAGGGAAAGGTTCCACATGTATAAATTGTTTAAAATAAAATTGAAAATAGAAAATTCGGTCTGTCGAGCTGGGATTCGAACCATCGACTTTGAACTGTTATGCGACTGCCGGAGCCACTAGGCTACGGAGACCCAATGTTGTATCGCGAAAATACCGAACACAATGCAAAATTTACATTCATCAAAAAAGTGTCGGTTTCAAAAATGTGTCGAGTGTCGGTTCCTTAATTTTTTCTGTCTAGCCCCCTTCCGTACCGCGCGATAAGGAACTTTCGTTCCAATAAACCAATAAATGATCACTTTACATAACATGGTATTACGTGATTGGAACAATATACGGGCGCGCGGCTGCGTAACCGCCAAGTACGTTACCATCAACCAGTTGACCGTGTCAAGGGAAGGGAAGGAGACCGGAACATCAGATGATACGATTTGTACTCGTTTGCATGATACATCTTAGAACGTGTTAGAATGGACGAGGAAAAACGTTGTTAAGTTATTTTTAACCGACTTCAAAAAAGAAGGAGGAGGTCCTCAATTCATCGGAATCATTTTATTTAGGTATGTTCACCGATTACTCGTAGACGTCTGAACCGATTTGGAAAATTCTTTTTTGTTTGAAAGGGTATACTTGCCAGAAATTGAAATTACTTGAAATCGGTCGGTTTTTAAAATATCAACAATAAATTATGTACTTTGTAGGGTCTATGGGTACGGCACCCTATAAACAGATATCGTCTATGGTCAAAATTTTATAGTTTTTGCTCTTTGGTGCATTATTCTCATAGAAGTCAACGAAGATCGTCAAGCGTCCACTGGTACAGTGCTCTACAAAAATAACGCATTGCATAACCAGTTTCCTCTTTGCGCAAGTGAACGCGTCACCGATTTGACATAATCACGCTGGACCACTCTTTTTAACCGATTTAACAGATGCAATATTGTATTATTTAATCTCTCCAACATCGCTGTATTTCGCCATAGACTTATATGTCGCTGATCCTTTCCCCTCTTCCAAACACATCGTGTCCTATTTTCTACCTCCGTTCTCTTGTTTGTTTTTATCGTTCCCAATTTAATATTAAGCTATTTGAACTAGGACAAACAGTTTGAGCGCGGCGACCGAAAGGGCGAACCTAAGTCCCCGAGTGCCACTTAATTTTTATATTTCAACATGTTTGACATCTATCTAGCCTTTTGTACAAAATATCAGTTTATTATAAACTATACTTTGAGTAAAGGCAGTGTAGCTAACACATACTCGTACACTATTAAATTATGTTGAAGGCTTTGCGCAGTCGTTACACTCGAAACAATTTTATTTACCTCTGACTTTTTGCATTGAAATATCAAAAACAAAAATAATCGGTGCGGCGACGCGCGTCTAGAACTTGCGGCTATTGTCTTGTCTTAAAATTGTATGCACAATAGGATGGTTTTGAAGATAATATTATATGCGGAATTAGGCATCGTTCACAAAGACTGTTCACGTTTGAAGAATTGAAAGAAAACTTAGGATGGGCTGCACACTTTATATATGAGTTCATTAGCAGTGGCCTAGTGGTCAATACTTCGGCCTTCGTTTCGGGAGGTCCGGAGTTCGAATCCCAGGCAACCTTGTAACTTTTCGGAGTTATGTGCGTTTTCGGCAATTACTTAATACCATCTGCATTAACGGTGAAGGAAAACATCGATGGCGACGATGGGTTAAGATCTTAATATGGATGGATGGGAATTGGGATAACTTTAAGTTCGAAACGGTTCATGAATCAATAGCAGAATAAATTGTTTACAGTTTTTAAAGCCATTTTAACTGACTTTAAAAAAAGTAGGTTATCAATTCGATACGGATGTATGTAATATTATTGGAACTAAAATATTTAAAATATTCACATGTGATAATCAGTAATCTATTAGAGCTTCTAAAATTAACAAAAAAATTTCAAAATATACAAAATTTTATAGGTGTACTAGCTGACCCAGCGAACTTCGTACCGCCACTACTTATAAATGAAAAATTAGTTAAATAAACATTGTCCAGTGGGCCAAATTGTGAATTTAAACCATCCTCGAATCCCCTTGAACTCACACAAAAAATTTCATCAAAATCGGTCCAGCCGTCTAGGAGGAGTTCAGTGACATACACACGCACACAAGAAACATATATATTAAGATATATGTATGTTTGTCCACGCATTTCTCCGAAACTATTAATTGGATTGTGATCATTCTTTTTTATTTACTGATATTTACCTCAACTTAGGGAACAGTAAAGGTTTCATCAAAATCGGTTCAGTAGTTTTCAAGATATGGAAACTTTTTCTCCTTTCCGTTATTCTTTGAACCAAATTCCTTTATAGCAGGCAATGTTTTGTTTGGTTTTCATGAATGATTGAATGATCATTCAAACATTCATTATTCTTTAAAAAAAAATGTCTCCGTCGTTTGGGCCAGTCAACGGCGGTGTTAGGTGGCGGTTATTATTTGATTATTTTTTTAAAGAATGCGGTATGTCAATTCGATGTACCAACTCGTTCGGAAAGACTGGTAATGAGGATGTTAACCTTCAGAGTGACATGAACGTCACCAATTTATTAGTCAACTTGACTAGATGGTGCACGCAGCTTCGACCGCTTTATTTAGGTTTTTCGATATATACCGTTTAAATTATTTGATTCAATTCAATTCCTAGATATAATATTACATTTACATCATTGGAATAAATAATAAATTATAATACATATTCTTAAGATAAACGCCTAGATTCAAATTAATGGCAAAAATGCCACGGGAAATATGGAAATACGCTTTGAAAGCTATACCTTTTCCAGTGAAAAGGTAGATAGGTAGAAGTTAAATTAGAAACTTGAAATTTTTTACAGCATTATGAGTTCATTGACCTTTGAATTCAGTATTTTCAACTTTGTATCTGAAGTAGTTTCTGAGAAAATGGCGTTGACACAGACAGACGGACAACAAAGCGATCCTATATTCATTTATGGGTTATGTTTATTTTTCGGAACCCTAAAAAATCATAATATGTTTAAAAGGACAATTATTATTTCAATTTTCTTTACTGGAAAAGGTTTTCCGATAGTACGTTCATGATGTTTAACGTGTAATGTTTAGAAAACATTTGTATTGTTGTCATACATGATTCAACATTACGTTTCGTTGGAAGACGTTTGCTTTTGATGATTAAATGTCCGTGTTTATATTATCAATACATCATCTTCTGTGTACTTGTATACTTGTCCCGGATTTTGTTTTATGTTATGGTACAGAAATGATAAATTAATAAAAATATAAAATGGTATTTAAATATCAATACGTTGTTGGTTTTCGTTTTACGTTCCCTCAAATATGGTTGAGCGAAGCAACGGCTGGATCATGCGTCATGCTCGTGAACGGAATCCACCGGCGGAAATGGGGCTACTTTCTACCTGCTCATCTTAACGTGTATTGAATTGTAAATATGCATTTTTTGGAAATGTCCCTCATTATGGAAACACTACATACACTGCATACATAGCTACCTACCTGTAAATTGTGAACTATGTATAGATATTGAAAAGAGCAACTGCCGAGTTTCTTCCTGGTTCTTCTTCACGGCAAGAACGGCATTTCGAACCAGTGGTAGATTCATCTGACTATTCAAAAGCACTTGTAAAAGCTTATCTGAATAAAAAATATTTCTATTCTATTCTAAACATTTTAACGTCCTTGTACGAGTCTGCCCGCTGAGTTGGATGTGAGTTTCTCACAAATTAGTCAGTATTTTGATTAATTTCTTAAACTGGTCACTTTCAAGTAAAGATTTTTATGTAAACCTGTGAAGATGATAATTCTACTGGCGCAATTAGAATGCCATAAGCCTACTTTGTCGTATTAGTTTACAAAATGGGAAAAGCCAAATTAAATTTGAATTTCGCGGGCGGACCCGTAAAATCAACCTTACTCGCCGCGACTCGCGAGCTTGTTTTAGAAAATATTATTTTAAAATGATTATTATATATTCGAAGTTAAAATACCAATGTTGTGAGTGTGACACGTTGGAAGGTATCAGTAGTTTATTGACCTTGTTTTGTAGCTTATCAACTTCAATGGCAGTTTAAATACGAACCAACTGAGTTAATACCATTCTAACTATGTATACCATTTCCCGTTGAGTGAATGCTGTTATGAAGTACCTACCTACTTATTAAAAGTTATATTTTACTGTCGTTTGTCTTTTATTTTAAAAGACCAGCCTTTACCCACTGCTTCGCTTCGCTCTACTAGTACAAGATCCGAAGAGAGGTCGTCCTTCACTGCCTTCACCCATCTGTTTACCAGAAGAAAAATATTTTTAACGAATAATATTATCTAAGTACTTATACAAAAACAGATCGCAATTTATTAAAAATAGTCTTGAACAATTGAACGTATTTTAATAGGTAATACAATTGCTTTGATTTGTTTTTTTAAGGTGGAAGACACGGGTCTGCCCGCGAAATTCAAATTTAATTTGGTTTTTCGCAATTTGTAAACTAATACGACAAAGTACGCTTATGGCCTTCTAATTGCGCCAGTGGAATTATCATCTTCACAGGTTTACATAAAAATCTTGACTTGAAAGTGACCAGTTTAAGAAATTAATCAAAATACTGAGTTGTACGTGAGTTACTCACAAATTAGTCGATATTTTTATTAATTTCTTAAACTGGCCACTTCCAAGTAAAGATTTTTATGTAAACCTGTGAAGATGATAATTCCACTGGCGCAATTAGAAGGCCATAAGCCTACTTTGTCGTATTAGTTTACAAATTGCGAAAAACCAAATTTGAATTTCGCGGGCAGACCCGTGTCTTCCACCTTACGTATAGATAAAATACTTTTCATCTGGTAAACAGATGGATGAACGACGACCTCTCTTTGGATTTTAGACTATACCACCTGTTCGGAAAGCAGATTCTGCATATCGAATGACAGTGTGTTTCTTCTTCCCCAGGGTTTGTGCTGGCGTCAGCGGTGGTTCTACTGCTTCTGGGTATCACATGCGCTATATTCTTCGGTTCGTGGATTCGCATGTTCATAGACCATGTAAGTACTTACCGCTACAAGTTTAACTTTTCTTGTAACTACTTCTCTTACGTATTTCATAGTATTGGCATAGCATAATACATATGTAGCTTAGCAAAGTTTATTATACCATTTAAGATTATACAAAAGATTATTCCTGGGTTAAACCTAACCCGGCGTCTCTGCAAGCGGGCCTTAGTGAAATGTCGAGAGACTTCCATTAAAATGAAATCAAATTCATTAAAATTGAAATTGTAATTAGATACTTTAAATACGTTTTTGTTTCGCAAAATTTACTCACAATTATTATTGAGCTATCAACTTCAGGATCAAGACGTAATTAAAATGTTCGGTTGTAAACTTGTAAACTGTCTGTTGTTTTGTGTGTTCATTAAAATTACGATCTGCGGAACCTTTGCCAACTTTCTCAGTTTGCCTACCTTTCGAAAAGTTAGTACAATCATTCCCATTTTGGGTAATTTTTCAAATATGCATACTATTAGTTACCATGTCGCCAACTTTCTCAGTTTGCCAACTTTTTTACTTTTTCATGTTAATACCTTCATTTTGCCAACAAATATATTTATTGCTAATATCGCCATCCTTTTCCACAATCGATAACAAAAGTGGTTTCACTTTGATATGAGATCTGTTTTTATAATCATGACATGTGACCTCTATTAACTGATAATTTTTTCATAATTTATTCGATGTCTCTGTTGACTGACTTGATTTTGTTTTATTCTAAAATCTGTATTTTATTTTCTATTTTTCTTTCCTCATGTCTTGTAAGCCATGTTGTAAGTTATTCGGCATGAAATTTTACGACTGGCCGCCTGCCTGACGTCAACCCTCTTTGGAAATGCTTTTGTTGGTGGAAAGGATCACAGATTAATGATTATGTATAGAAAGGATAGAACCGCCACCTTTCGGTTCATTACGGTAGTGCTGGTATCCCCTTTTTAGGGTTCCGTAGTAAACAAGGAACCCTTATAGTTTCGCCATGTCCGTCCGTCTGTCCGTCCGTCCGTCTGTCTGTCTGTCTGTCTGTCTGTCTGTCCGTCCGCGGCTTAGCTCAGAGACTATTGGTACTAGAAATCTGTAATTTGACAAGGGTATAAATATCAATCACGGCGACAAAGTGGGGAAATAAAATTGTGAAAAATATTTTTTTTAGGGTACCTCCCCTACATGTAAAGTGGGGATGAATTTTTTTTCTCGTCTATCCCATACTGTGGGGTCGTTGAATAGGTCTTTCAAAAATATGACCACCATTTTTCAATTCAGGGATCCGTTTGTGAAATATGATATTTTAGAGTGCTAAATTTTATTAGTCTAGTTCCCCCCCCCCCTCTGCCAGCTAAATGGTTGTATAAACCCCTACCCCTACAAAACCCCTACCCCGGGGTAGGGGTAGGGGTACGAGTAGGGGTTGGGGTAGGGGTCGGAGTAGGGGTAGGGGTCGGGGTAGGGGTAGGGGTCGGGGTAGGGGTAGGGGTAGGTGTAGGGGTAGGGGTCGGGTTAGGGGTAGGGGTCGGGGTAGGGGTAGGGGTAGGGGTAGGAGTAGGGGTAGGAGTAGGGGTAGGGGTAGGGGTAGGGGTCGGGGTCGGGGTCGGGGTCGGGGTAGGGGTAGGGGTAGTAGTAGTATTATTATATGTATACTTAGTGACATATTATTTAGTTCCTATCACAATCTGTTCTTTTCTGCATATTACTTTTACAAAATAATGTCGATGTTTCACATCTGCCAGGCGTCCCACGACGGCTCACAATTTTTTTTAATTACATTTCTTTATTTAGCAAAAATATAGGTAGTTCACATTCATGTTATTTCTTTCGGTAAATGATATTCTGAATTTTTATTTCACTTTTGTTTGTTAATGTCCCATAGTTGGCAAAGTGAGAAGTTTGATGCGTTGTTTATAAGAAGTGGGCAAAAAATGAATGATACTAGAAAAATATGTCAAAGTTGGCGACATGGTAACTACTAGTATGAATATATGAAAAATTACCCAAAATGGGAATGATTGTACTAACTTTTCGAAAGGTAGGCAAACTGAGAAAGTTGGCAAAGGACCCGCAGATCAGATAATGACGAATTGAGAACCTCTTCCTTTTTTGAAACCGGTTAATTTATAAAAAAGTCAAATCAATCAATATTTTGTAGGTTTGATGTAAATATATTGAGGGGCAGTACAATCTACCAACCATAGTAAGTAGGGTACCAACTTTCATACATTTATCTATATGAACGATATACAAAAGTGCCTGAACCCAGAGTTCTTTTTATGAAATTTATTACCTTTTTCGATGCAGCTCCCATACAACGAGCTGCATCGAAATGAGAAGCAAAACCGAAAGAGGGTGATCATTTCGATTCAGCTGTCAAATTCGAAATTGGAACCTTTCGATGCTGGAGTAGATAAAGTATACACTTAGTATACTTATATAAATAGTATACTGACACATTTTTCAGAATATTGGCACAGTATCTGAGCTGACTAATTGAATATCATGTAACCACACCCTGTACACTCTATACAACCCCCCGCGCGTAATAGCCTACTAGACACAACGTGCGTACGTACGCCCAACATGACATAATAATATGTGACCAAGAGCGAACGGGGGACTCCGCCAGCGACAACGTCCGCGCCCCGAACTGCTGCCACCACTACCGCCAGCATACCGTTTAGTTTGTGGGCATACTTTGCGATAGTACTTATGTATCTACCTAAGGCCACGTTTTCGCATAGGCGTGGCGTTGCGCGTCGCGCGGCGCGTCGCTCGCTCGCTCTCGCTCGCCCTCATACCTTGGCCATATCGCGCGACCGCTCACGCGACTCGACGCGCCGCGAGAAGCGCAACGCCACGCCTATGCGAAAACGAGGCCTAATGATTACCTATATACCTACTTACCATATCTGCCATAGCTTCAAAATTCGTGTTCTCGTATGTCTGCCTGATGGTTTGAACTGGCTCTTGTGTATGATTGTCATTTATATCATTATCGGTATCTGTGTGTCCTTCCATGATTTTTATTTCCGCTACTGCTTCTTTATATGTCAAAATATTTGATCGTTTCACTGTGCAGTTTATAATGTCCCACTCTGGACTGGGTTTCGATCTGTCATCCTTTATTAGTCGTGATCTGTTTTTAACGTGTTTTTGGGGCCAGAATAATTTCCCTCTTGCCTCCCAATCCGAAGGCACAATGCTCAATTCTGTTTTTTCTTCGTCTTTCGTTTGCACTATTTTGAAAGGCATTTCTGAAAACGTAATAAATTTAAAATATCAACTCGATTACTTAGATAGAAAGATAGATAAACCCTTTATTGCTGACAAAAAAAAGATGCCTACCTATACCTATTTTGTGGTTTAATTTGATAAAATAAAATGCTGTCTGAACCTTACCCTATATAATATGTATGTAGTAACTAGTAGTGGTTTAACGAAACGTTTTAAGAAATAGCGAATGGCGGCGAGATTATAAATTACGTAAACAAAAAACAACTCAACAATGTGCAAACGATCCGGCGGCTGGCGAATCGCCAGCCATGTCCATCCAATACAATAGGATCAATCCTATTCAATTCCTATTCAATCCTATCCATCAGTAGATCGCCAGTGGCGATCTACTGATGGATATTGTATTGGATGGACATATCGCATCTTCGTTAGAACAAGGGCACAATTGTCCAAAAGTTCAAAAGACAATTCGCACTTCGGTAGAACAGAACAAGGGCACAATTGTTCGCACTTCGGTAGAACAGAACAAGGGCACAATTGTCTTTTGAACTTTTGGACAGATGTGCCCTTGTTATACCGAAGGTGCGATATGAAAGCGGATTGCCGCCGCGCCGCGCCGCAGCCCGCGCCGTGTGCGTAGATACCTACCGCACGTGTGTGACTATAGAGCTCGCGCACGTCGTTTTAAGTGCGAAATAGGTAAGTAGTTGATATATAATGATAAATAAGTATTCGGGCAGTGCGCGGATTGTAGTATATTTTTATTTCACTTGTGATATGTTTTCGCAATGATTTATTAATGTTAGCGCACACTTTAGCATACTGCATAATGTAATTAGAAGCTAAAACATAATTTATGCCTCAGAATTAGATAAAATAACATTTGAATATACTTAATTACGTACCTACTCAAGCAAACAAAGATTTTTTTCAGACAGCTTTTTATTTTTAGTGTTTGAAGTTTTGCAAAGGATCCCTAAAACTACAAAATAAATATTGAAATGTACCACGTTATAGCAGTTCACATAAATGGCTTTAGTGTTGATGGGAACCATAATAAAACCAATAAAAGGCGACAGGCTGCATATTGGCTCACTTAAACTCTCATTTAACTCCACAAACATTAAAGATGAACTGGGGTGTACTCTTGTACAGCCATAGTAATTAATTCAGGATTAAAAGGGTTCACACAGGTTTCTTATGAAAGCGCCATTTTGTCATAACCTTAATCGATATCATATAATAATATTTTGTTGTTGTTTTATGTTTTACTAATGATTTTTGCTTTTAATTACGCTTTAAATATACCCTTATTTTAATATACTTAACATAAAACTTTGTAAAATTTTACGTAAATCTGACAACAATATATTTATTTATATTTTCTAGTTATACTATTTACATATAATATTTCTTATTTAAAACAAAATAATTCGGTGGCGCGTAAAAAATTTGCAATAAAACTATATAAACATTTACAGTAAACTTACGTTCCCAAATGATTTAACATGCTAATGAAAGATGTACTTACCAAAGTTAACACAAAATCTCAATAAACGCAAATTATATAATCACTCCGCCATCACACTCAGCTGGAATTTAATTTGTCAGCCTTAAATTATAAGCACATATTATAGTTATATTTGAAAACTTTTAATAAACAAAATGAAAAAGTTTTTTTAGAGGATAATGCAGAACCTTAAATGCGTTATTTAAGACTAGCAGTCATCCAATCCTAGTGCTTAATCTGTATAACAGGATACTCGTATTCTGTTAAGCAGCTGATAAACAGCCTGGTGACCTATAATAATTCCAATATAGTGCTACTATAATCCTTTTAACAAGAAATGTGAACTAAATTAGAACCATAGGCTGAATAACTTGTGCCCAAACAAGCGTTATATCAGAATTGACAGCGCTGTCAACACCATTATAAAACTGTCTTATTCAGCTCTTAGTTTCCGTGTATACTGAAAGTGGTCTCTTATAATGCTACTTGTGCTTGTTGGGATACACACGCACACAAGAAATATATATATTAAGATTATTATTATTCCAATATTCCAATTAAATCGTATATTTACGATAGGAAGATGATTATAAATGAAAAAGATTAATAATTACCTATACAATAAGAAACTCTAGTTTTTGTTTTGTTGATCTTACCTACTACCTACTTCGTAATAATAGTGAGAACGTTCTTACAAAAACTGTATTATGCAACATAGTGTTCAATTAGCTGTTACAGACGCAATGGTAAACACGCATTTTGTTAGTCACACTCATGTGTGATGCTGATGTGGCACGCCATTGTGTATTCAATTTTGTCGGACAGATTATGTAGGTCTGTATCTACAACGTTGTTCCTCCACCGTTCTAACTTCTAGCACAGTTGGCATCCTTAATACAAGGTTGAAATCCTACCTACTCGAACGAAACGAGATCAAGCTAATAATAAAGCTAAGGTGTGGAACGCCCTTCCGTTGTCCGTGTTTCCTGACACGTATTTGAGAACCTTCAAGACAATAGCGAATAGGCATATGCTAGGCAAGAGTGCTACAACCTAGAGCTATCAGTGCTTCCCATCTTTAATTGTCGAGCGCAAGCCTATCTAGCTATAAAATTACTTACCACTTTCCATCGCCCGTAAAATAAAAAAATCCGCCAAGTGCGAGTCGGGCCTCGCTCTTTTAGGGTTCCGTACATATGACCAAATATTTTTTTTAAACTAGATACATATTTAGATATCTTACTTCTTAGAAAGTACTAAATTAGCATATGGGGAAAAAGCGTTTGTTTTGGTCACTACTTAGGTACAAACCGCATTATAAATCGGTGTTTTCAGTATTTGTTATTTAAATACACTATATAGGTACATAATATACCAACATTTCAAATTCCTAACTAGTTTAGTTTTTGAGATAGACTCCTTAACAAAATTGGTCTAAAACCGACAACTTTGACAGTCCCCCATTTCTTCATTTTTGTAGCAAAAAAATAAAAAATTAAAAAAATATAAATTTGAACTCCACTTAATGAGCTCTAGACATTTAGGCATTTCGACTCCTATTCCATGTATTAAACTCCTTTTCCATGTATGAGCCGTTCCATGGATCCCCCTTTATTTTTTATTTTAATTTAATTTTTACTATTTGTTGTTATAGCGGCAATAGAAATACACAATATGTGAAAATTTCAACTGTCTATCTATAACGGTTTACGAGATACAGCCCGCTGACAGACGGACGGACGGACGGACGGACAGCGGAGGCTTAGTAATAGGGTCCCGTTGGCACCCTTTGGGTACGGAACCCTAAAAAGTGCTAAGCATAGCACAGCATCGCATAGCATGCTAAGGTAACTTTACAGTAATTTGAATAAATACCTATTTTCTTTTTTATTTTCATCAATAATTAATAATTATACAAGCGAATTATGTAGGTATTAAACAAAAATAAAATAAAATAAAAAGGTTAAAAAAATATCAACTGCAAATTCAATCAATTGAAGAAAAACAATTTTTACACATTTGAAAATTACACCATCATGACTATGCAAAAAGCGTCCCCAGTTCCCACCCATCAACAGATTTCAAACGTATCTCAGTTAATAATACATCATGGCGACCTGATGATTTTTTACTATGACGACATCCGCCGTCGATTTGGGGTTTTCATGCAAAATTAAGAATTATTTAAGTACTAGCTGATGCCCGCGACTTCGTCCGCATGGAATAAGTTTTTAAAAATCCTTAAATCGCGGGAACTCTTTCATTATCCGAGATAAAAAGTAGCTCTCCCGGTCTGAGGAACCACTACTACATCCATTACTATACCCATGCAAAAAATCACATCAATCCGCTGTTCTGTTTTTATTTTTTTTAAAGTATCCTATGTCCGTCTCCTGGTTCTAAGCTACCTCTTCACCAATTTTCAGCCAAATCGGTTCATCCGTTCTTGAGTTATAAATAGTGTAACTAACACCACTTTCTTTTATTTATATAGATTTATTTATTTATTTTTCAGTGAATTGTTTTGGATACCAGTTTAGTAGTTTACAATTATATAAACAACTTAAAAGGAGCATTAACCAACTAGAAAAAAGCCATTGTATGACGCAGACGCGTTTCTGAGACGCAGAGAAAAAAAAAAAGAAAAAAACTCCCACAATTTTTGGATTGAAAATGTGTCTTTTTATGGAACGTCACAATAATATTAAAAATAGTGCCACGTCTGTTGGAGGGTGGGGACAGTGCCCGTACAATTTTTGCATGGTCCTTTATAGCAGCTAGTGTCACTCGGATGATAGTTTTGGACACCCTATACCTCCCAATCTATTCAGGCATGCCCTGCAAAATTTGGAATGCCCTTCCGGCTTCCGTTTTTCCGAACGACTATAACTTGGGTACGACTACCTTTAAATCAAGAGTGAATAGGCATCTTCTAGGCAAGCGCGCTCCATCTTAGGCTGCATCTTCACTTACCATCAGGTGAGATTGCAGTCAAGCGCTAGTCTATATATTTAAAAAAAAAAGGCATGTAGAAGTTATAGTGGAATAAAGAAATACAACTCTGAAACATACAGGGGTGGCCTTTCGAGAAGTTTTTACCGTATATACTTTATTTGCATTGCGATCGCCTAATCATTAGAACTTTATAAACCTACCAAGGCGTTAGAGTAAGTTGGTAGGTTTATAAAGTTCTCAGTATTGTGTATAATATGAATGATTATTCAACAAATTCAACCGTTCGCGTCGTTCACGATCATAAGTGTTATGACTTAGCGTAACGGAACTAATTATCGCATACCATAGAAGTAAACGGTGAAATAGATTCAGATTGTAGAGAACCAACGGTAATTAATGTAGGCGAATAGCTTTACTGTAAGATAGCTACAACTTTAATTTATAGTCCAGGGTAGATAATTTTTGAAAACAAAAAAAATTATAGTAGAATGAAACCCATTGGAAAAGGAAGAGAATGCAACAAAAATGAAAGGAAAAATAAATTACGGGTGATCTGAGGTCGGGAAGTGGGGGGAGGGGGGGTTTAAGGGTAAAAAAACGGTTTATCTCAATTTCTGGAAAAACTACAAGTCGTATGGAAAAAAGTTACATGGCAAAGTTGTAGGTAATAAAAAGATCTACAACTTTTGTATATAGACTTTTTTCACATAACCTCAAAATGTATGTGAAAAATTCAAATAACCAAGTTTTTGGTTTTTTATTTTTATCTTTTACAAAAAAAAAATTTTTTTCACGAAATTTGGTGAAAACTTACCTTTTTATGTCCCAAGCACACTGTAATTTTTCTGATTTAAAATATTTATTTTTTCACCTTTTTTTTTGACTTAATATTGAAAAAGCACCTAATTATCAATCGAAAATTCTCCCGTCAAAATATCTGCTTTTTTAAAAAAGTCGGTGAGCTTTTTGTTCGTTGAAATCTCTACTTTCTGATGGTGTAAAAAAATATACATTACTACGGTAAATGCTCTCAGAAAATATATATATATAACGAAATACGAAATAACAGGTAGTAAGGCCCAGACCCTCCTAGCCCCTATGAAATACCTTTTAAATTACATGCGTAGATGGCTATTTATTGCTATTTTAAGATAACTTATATACCTGAGTGACCTACGGAAAATTTTAGCCCATCAAAAGGTATTTCATAGAGAAGTGGGGAAGGGGCTAGGAGGGTTTGGGCCTTACTACCTGTTATTTCTTAATTCGTTTCTGCATTTTCTGAGAGCATTTACATTACATTTTTTTTATATTAAATTTTTCCATAGGACTTGTAGTTTTTCCGAAAATCGAGATAAACCGTTTTTTACCCTTAAACCCCCCCCCTTCCCTTCCCGACCTCAGATTGCCCGTAATTTATTTTTCCTTTAATTTTCGTTGCATTCTCTTCCTTTTCCAATGGGTTTCATCCTACTATTATTTTTTTTCACTTTTTATTATTTTTTAAGGCTTCTACCCTGGTCTATTATGTTATAAAAACCACCTACATATCTGTCGCACTTTACCTAATTAGGACTGTTAACTCAGTAAAATACTGAGTTCATAGGAGCCTAGAGCCTTCGAGCGCGTCTCATACAAATGAAGTTTGATTCAATAATGAGGAATCAAAGTCAATGTTTGTATACTCGCTAGAAACTAATCCGTGTCCCGGTGTCGTCCCGTCCGGACGCGTCCTGATGGGACGACACCAGCCCATTGAGTTGGGCCGTCCGGACGGGCCAACTCAATGGGCTAACGTAGTGCGAAGGGATAACAGTTACGCGATAGAAAGAGAGGCAACTTCTAGATGAATATAACGTAAGAGGCACTTCCTGGAAATGGGTGCTGATGTTCATAGCGGTGTTCTCTAGGAAGTGCTTCTTACGCGTGGGTTGCAACGTATTGATAGATATAATTATTCTGAGAATAAGCGTACTCGCCATCCTCACATAAACACTCAAGTTTCATGAGGATGGCTACATTGTTTGTAATTAGTTAGTAAATTTTTATTATTCAATTAAAAAAAACTAAGTTGGCGCTGTCCGACCTGAATTGCACTTTATTATATTATGGTAGTCATAAGAGTCACTATGTATTTAAATGATTTTACGAAGTGAATCTTCTGTACCTGTACTATGTATTCTGTGGTAAAAATTCGTTGTGTTATGTGTGTATAGTTATGCTTCGTTATATTGTTATTAATTTATGTGTGTAGTTGTATATAGGTATGTTTGTGTATGTTGCACGCCAGATATTGGTAAACCGGAAGAGCCACTGATATAAATGTAGTACCTACTTCGGGAAGAGCTTTAATATTTTTGTAACTATATGGGCCGATTTCACCAACGTAAAATAAGTCATATCCGAGCGCTGATATTTTGGCAGATTTTCAATACAAAAACTGTCAGAATGCCCAATTTATTCCTCGGCTAAAATGTCATTCGATGTTGGTGAAATCGGCACTAAGACTAGTTTATACAACTAATAAATAAATTAAATATAGTACACATTTTGCCAAAAGTCCTCTAAATAATAATATAATAAATAATAAAAAATGTAATAGTCCTCTTAAGGCTGCTAAGGAAAAATAGATTTATTGTTACTAAGGCGAAAACTTTAAATATCATGAATAGATGCTTTCAAGGTTCATCTCACAGTTAGCACCCGATTGTTTTAACGTTTCGAAAGCACGTGGGACCGATCTGCGATACTCGCTCGCTGGCCGCGGCTCACCTTCACCTAAATACTCGTACTAAGCTACGGTTCGAACTGCCTGCTTGCGTTGCGTTGCATACTAAATTGGCTTTCCGAACGTTTAAACGGATTACGTTTACGTGGAAACGTAGCAAATTAACGTTAATTATTAACACTCACGCCTTACAAAGTGGTACGAGTTCAATGATGCTTTGAGTTGAGTATGAGCGATCTCTAGTCCAGGCAAGCTTTCGTAACTAAAATACTATAAACTTTATTGACCGAGCGAAGCGAGGTCTCTGAGTTAACTAGAGCGATTTGCACTTGTCCGTCCGTCCGTCCGTCCGTCCGTCTGTCAGAGCCTTATAACTTTTGAATTACTGAACGTAATTACTTCAAATTTAGATATGATATGTAAACCGATGGCCTCCAGCCGAAAATGGCTTAAAAAGTTATAAAAATCTTTATTTCAGGGGGGCTCTCATAGAAGCGAATGCGAAGTAAAAAAAAAATATCGCGTTACATAAAATTGTTACGTATCATTTTAAAGATAATTTTGAACTGAGTACAAAAATATTTTTTTTTAATTTTTCCCTTAAAATTGACGAAATGGGGGGCTTTCAAAGTGGCGATTTTATACGCTCGCTTGAAGACGCTCTCTAGGAAAATCCGCTATGGATTTTCAAACTGATTTTATTTTTTTAGGTCACTTATATCCTGTACTTGAACAACAAATACTAAAATTATATGAATATTATAAAGAAACGAGATTATTTAATTTTTAATGGGCATCAGTAATTCATATAGCATCAACATAGCTTCACAATAATGCTAATAGATGGCGCAGTCAGTAACTATTCCCATGGAACTACGAGTTACGACTACGACCTATCCCAAAAACAGTTTTGCGTCGACCATTATTATTTAGTTACTTATTATAATACAATAATTGTATTGTAATTTTTTTTGTACCATATTATTCAATTAAAATTATTTTTTAGTTAAATTTTAGTTAAATATTGTATATTTTCTATTCGCGTCGATAGATGACGATTTGTACAGATGCCCGTAACCCGGTTTCACTCGTTAGTACCTACATAATAATTCAATGTTTTCACTAACGTTCCCTAACCTTTACGGGCTACCTATAAGTTAGGTGATTGATGTTTTCTGTCAACTTATTTATCACGATCCTGTACGGGACACCTAAAAGGATATTGGGACGGATGTTAGGACTTAGGATTGTATTTAGGAGCTACCTACGTTAAGAGACTCCTACTTAGGGGATGATTTAGGTATGTTTGGTGAAAACGGGCATAATAATAATGTCAGTTTGGTTATCATGTATCGATTGAATGAATAATCATGGGATACCGTTACCGCGAGGTCTCAGTTCGGGGCGAACCACTAGTAGTATTTTAGTTGTTAAGTTAAACTTTATAGTATTAAACATTGTTAATATGCAGAAATATACGTCATATAACTACTACTAATTTTTTTTCAAAAAACCGACTTCAAACGCCACTACAAAGTATAAAATAATTTTTGTAGTGTCGTCGGGCGTCGTGAAGTCGGGCGGGCCTAAATAGAAACGACGAAACCGATGCGCGACGCGCGCCTTGTGATGACACAATATTACGAGAGACTCGTTTCTTGAAGTCGAGCGAGCATCGCGAATCGTTCATGGTTACATACATACATATCAATCTCGTTCAAAATAGAACAATAAATACGTTTTTTATAATCCATGAATCCTATTTAACTAGTTCTAACTAACTAGTTAATTCATAATTTCATCGATTCTTGGTTATGCGTGGATTAAGGTTTTTTAATTCCCGCTGGAGTACTGTAATTTTCCGGTATAAAAAGTAGGTAGATAGCACATGTGTTAATCCTGGGTATGAGCTATCTCCACTCCAAATTTCAGCCAAATCGGTTCATTCGTTGTGGAGTTATAGAATAACAAACATCCATCCAAACATCCATCCATCCATACATCCTCACAAACTTTCGCATTTATAATATTAGTAGGATCTTCTTCTTTATCAACCTATAAACGTCCACTGCTGGACAAAAGTCTCCTGCATGGACTTCAACAGACTTCGGTCTTGCGCCGCTTGAATCCAGCGGCTCCCTGTGACTCGTTTGATGTCGTCGGTCCACCTAGTAGGGGGACTGCGTTTCCCGGTGCGGGGTCACCACTCCAGCACCTTGGGACCCCAACGACCGTCAGCTCTTCGAACTATGTGTAGTTTTAGTAGGATAGTAGGTAAGTAGTATTAGCAGGATAGTATGATTATTTTTATTTATTGTGTGTGTGTGTGTGTGTGTGTGTGTGTGTGTGTGTGTGTGATGTTATGTGAATGTGATTGTGTGATGCAAAAGTACCTAATCCGAGTCGCTTTCTTCCGCAGGAGCTGGTACTCCGCCCGGGCTCGATGACGTTCGAGTGGTGGGCGCGCCCGCCCGTGCGGCCGTTCGTCCGCGTCTACGTCTACAACGTGACCAATGCTGACGAGTTCCTGAACAACGGCTCCAAGCCCATCTTGGACGAATTGGGACCTTACGTCTACTCGTGAGTACCTACTCTTTTTTTTTACCCGACTACAAAGCAAAAAAATAATACAATAATTAAAAATAATTACAATATTAATTAATTCTCTGTATAACTAGATGATGTCCGCGACTTCGTCCGCGTGAATTAAGGTTTTTTATTCCCGCGGGAACTCTGTAATTTTCCGGGATAAAAAGTAGCCTGGCGCACTATGGCCTTCCCTTTTCTGAGAGAAGACCTACGCTCAGTAGTGAGCCGTTGATGAGTTGCTGATGATGATGATGCTGAATATTAATTAATTAATTAAATTAAAGATTAAATAAAGTTAATTATTTAAAGTAAATTAAATTAAATTAATAATGTGTATTATATTTATCTAGAGGCTAAACCAAAAGGAAGGGTTTATGATTTTAGCAGTCTATGTGACATATACTTAGGTATAAAATCTTATGAAATACGTACTATGTATGTTCCCACCGTGGCGAGCCGAAAAACTAAAGAGCCGATTTTGATGATTAATAACAATGTAACACATATAATATGATTAATAATTTACCTTGTTAATCGATTCGTTATTAAGGTTATTATGGCCCGGGTGACATAGGCTACAATTATACGAAGACACAAAACAAAATGACGGATGTGACATCCTTAGCATTGATCTCTTTTGGCACTATCAGGCTCCTCTCACACCTCCGCTGCGAAACCATAACAGCGGAACCGCATTAATTTCGCTGTGTTTTGTCCGTATGTAGGAGAAGCGGAACTGCCACGGAACTGCCTGTTCTAACGCATAGATTTAACTATATTCTATCTCTTTCACCGCGCGGTTTCGTCGATAATACTCCGACGCCAGCCACACTACCGCGCTCCGGCCGCCATTTTGTTGCGGTGCCGCGTTGTTTTCGCACGTGTTTGTGGAAATCGACAAAAATTAAAAGCGAAACTACATTTATTTCATAAAATGGACGTCGATTTCACAGAAAAATTAATTCAAGAGGTCAGAAATAGACCTATTCTTTATTTATTAAATCATCCGGATTATAAAAATAATATGAAAAAACTGCAGGCATGGAGAGAAATCCAGAGGGAATTAAATGAGGAAGGTATGTAGTCTTTTTATAATAATAATAGACTGTATTTGTAATGTATTTGTTTATTTTGCTTATAAGATAATATTATGTATTATATGTATAATTATTTATTTGTACTTATTATAGATAATATTATGATAACGTTAAGTTCTCTGCGTTTGTGTAAAATATTGAACGAATTTATCTCTGACCTCAAACGCTGCCGACGATGCTCTCTGTCGGTTGCCAGGTCTATTTTGTGGTAGAAAGGCACCTAGCTGTTCTATTTCAAAGCTGGAACTGGTATGTACGGCTGACTCTTTCGTCTGTATAAAGTTGTGCAAACAACAAGCTGCTTTTACAATTTTTATTGTGTTTGTCAAATCTGTTTCGAAAGGTCTTAGGAAAATCCTAAACTTCTGTGCCATTATTCCAAAAGCACATTCCACAACTACACGTGCTCGACTGAGCGCCTGATTAAATCTCTTTTTATCTCTATCTTGCATAGCCGCTTCTCTTACAAAAGGTCTCATCAAAAACGTTTCCAGCTTAAAGGCACCATCCCCTATTAAAACATAAGGCAAAGGATCTGTGCCTTGTTGTAATGGTTGGGCATTTGGTACATTAAGTTGACCAGTTCGCAATAGTTGTAAAAAAGGTGTTTTTTCAAATATAGTACTATCAGAATCTTTTCCAAACGATCCAATGTCAACATATATGAATTTGTAATTAGCGTCTACAACAGCCAATAACACAATAGAAAATTTACTTTTGTAACAGTAAAACATTGAGCCGCTATCTGGAGGGCATTTAATGGTAATATGCTTTCCATCCACGCTACCCAGGCAATGAGGAAATCCCCATTTCCCAAAAAAGTCTTCTGCGATATTGAGCCACATTTCTTGTGTAGGTTGTGGAATGGCTAATGGTTGTAAAACATTCCATATTTCCTGACATACTTCGGTCACTATTTTTGAAACTGTTGAATTTCCTATACGATATGAAAACGATAATGTCTTATAGCAATCTCCAGTAGTTAGGAATCTGCAATGAAAATAATATTAATTTTGAAATAATATTAATTTTGTCTTATTTTGTTATTTTTCAGTCGTAACTTTGAAAGCGAAGTGGAAGAATTTAAAAGACTCCTACAAAAAGTACAAATTATCTAAAAAGAGTACAAGTGGCCAAGCTGCAAAAAAGCTTCAAAATTGGACTTGGGCAGATCAAATGAATTTCATTGATCCAGCAATTACATTGAATGAGACTCAAGGTAGTATGGCATCTCTGAATGTTGAAAAAGTTAATTCTACTGACTCTCAATCTACGGGAGACGTAACTACACAAGACGTTGCACAAGATACCCGCCCGCAAGAAACTCAAAACGCCCAACAAATTTATAGAAGGCATAGGAGAAGTAATCCGGATCCGGATCCAACAGATAGAATGATCCAGTACTTACAAAATAGAAGAGATCGCAACAGAAGTGAAGATAAAGTTGATGTAAAATGTGATGGAGTAGATTTATTATTTTTGGGATACGCTGATACTTTCAAAAAACTATCAAAGCGAACACAAATAAAAGCAAAATTTGATATCGCCCGAATTTTGATGGAGGCTGAATTAAGTGATATGGAGGCTGTAACTTCTAACAGCAACTCTACTGCAACGGGTAGTTTCAACTACTCTGTTCTAAGTGATACCACGCATTCTCCGGCTACTCCAGGAAATTACTCCATGATCAGTGACGCAACAGTTACTGACAATGCTAATTATTATATTCTTCCACAAGAGGGCAATACGGCTATACCTACTGATTTAACAACCTCAAATCAAAATGATCATGAACAAATCAACATGTTTCACTTATCGTAGAGTTAGTAACATGCCGAATATTTTTTTTGTATTAATGATTAATAAATAAATAAATAATTTACTTACCTCAAAGTTAAGGCTAATCTTTCTCTGCTAGAAATAGCTTCCCTAAACCTTGTATTTTGTTTAGTAATATGTGGCTTCAAAAGATTATGTAGATCTTCAAAACTCCCTGGGCTCATTCTAAAATATGTATAAAAACGATCTTCATGTGACTCTAGTTCTTTACATAATAGGTTTTCTCCTAATTTCTTCCTTTTTTCATTAATCTCGTGCACCCAAATTCTACGAGATTTACGCCTTTTCAAAGTTAAAGTCCACAATAATATTTCCTCCTCCTCTGACTCTGATAACGACGACATTTCGCTCCGATGGCTGACTGATGACTAGCAGGTTCCGACGCCCGTTCCGCAACTACACAACTACACTTTATCGCAGCGGAATTCCTACAGCGGTTTCGCAACTGAAGTTTCGCAGCGGAGGTGTGAGAGGTGCATCATCAAGTATCATCATCATCATTATCAATAGCCATCATCAATAGCCTATAACAGTCCACTGCTGGACTGCAGACCAAGGGGAGGGTTTGCCCATAATCACCACGCGGGGCAGACGGGTCGGTGATCGCAATAGATGGTAGAGTAGCACAGAGGACGCTGCTGCCCGTTCTCCGTATACTTGCCTAGTTTTGCTCGCACGTACATTGTCATACATTCGAATTTGATACAAGTAAGAAACAACAGGATTCTGATAAAATCGGGGTTTTGTTAAAATCTAAAACCCGGTTGTGATAATATGAAGATTTCCATGAACACCCTGACAGGATTTTGATCTATGCACTTGGCAAATTAAATTCTTTAAAAATATTCGTCCGAATTTAAAAAAAATCTTTAAAAAATTTCGTTCAGTCGAATTTAGAAGGCCTGTAAATTCAAATCTCCAGGTGAATGTAAAGTCATTTTTGACATAGCGAAGCAAATACCACTTACTTACCCACATACAGAAGTATAATGTAATGTTGGACCGTATGGTTAGCCCACTGTTAATTAATTATTATTAACAGACTATCGAAAACCCGTGCTACCACTTTAAGGTTGATTATACAGGTCTACCCGCGAAATTCAAATTTAATTTGGTTTTTCGCAATTTGTAAACTAATACGAAAAAGTAGGCTTATGGCATTCTAATTGCGACGATACAATGGCAGTATCATCTTCACAGGTTTATATAAAAATCTTCACTTGAAAGTGTCCAGCTTAAGAAATTAGTTGGAATATTGACTAATTTGTGAGTAACTCACGTCCAACTCGATATTCTGCACGAGCAGACCCGTATAATCAACCTTAACATTCCGTAAGGATGTGCACAGATGGCGCGATTCCGTTAGAAGCTTTCATAGACTTAATAATTTCTAAACTAATTACAAACCTGACTGTCAGGTTTATCCATTTGTTAATTGCTACTAACGTGCGTAGGTACATGACGAATTCCTGTTAAACATAAATTAATAATGGTCATTGTTTACCGGCCATCAGACTACGGAAAGACCTCGGTGGGATTCGCGGAATCGACTGCAATCGTTATGCTTATATGGGATTTGTAGATTTTTATCAGTAAAGGAAAGGTTGATCGGTTTTCTTCGCACAATGCGTACCTATAGAATTTGTAGAACCGGCTCGCACTTCAAGTAAAGACGTTAATTATTATTAAGAGGCGGATTAAAAAAAATCGACATTTAGAATTAATAAAGCTTCAATAGCGCAACAGTCAACAATTTGGTTGCAAATTTTAATTTAGACCGCTCCAGATTTTAACAATAAAGTCATATGGTAATTAAAACAGTTTTTTTTAAAGAAGCCAAGCTGAACTTGACTGATATTCTCCTGTTCCCTCCAAATAAGCGGAAAGCTTGTGCTAGGAGTATCATCATCATCATCAACAGCCTATAACAGTCCACTGCTGGACTAAAGGCTTCTCCCAAGGGGCGGGTTTGCCCATAATCACCACGCGGGGCAGAGGTTGGTGATCGCAGTAGATGGTAGTAGTAGCACAGAGGACGCTGCTGCCCGTTCTCCGTTATATTTCCTTAGTCGCCTCGTACGACACCCGCGGGAAGAGGAGGGGTGGTGACAACTGTATTCTGATCTGCCGTCACCACACGGCATATGTGCTAGGAGTGGGTACGACAAAATTGTATCGGGTGAGGATCGAACCGGTGACTTTTAGTTTTATAGTCTGCACCTTTAAATCATTGGCCAATTGAGACTTCTAAAAAGTTTGCAAACACCACCCAACTAAGTAACGAACGCGCTATTTGAACGGAGGATTCATCTAGCGTCGACGTCATACAATGGATAGTTTGTTCTAAGTTCTAGGGCATTTTTTTGATGTACGAACAAACAAATCACTATGATTATGTAGGTATTAAATTTTACCTATTGCACTTTTGTCATGCAAGATCGCATGTCACACAACAATCTTGGCTGTTACAATAATACGGTAGTAAATATAATAAGTCTATGTAATACGATGACACATTATTTTCTTATTCTAGAAAAAAAAAATTGGTTGTCTGTAAAGTCGGTTTACGGACGATAGTTTTACGTGATAACGTCATAAAGAAACATTGAAAATGACTGGCGGGCGGCGCAATCCAACGCTTGGGCCGATCGTGCCTCTCTATCACTTGTTCCGCACTCGCGCTTGCACCCTCAGGCTCAGGCGGAACGTGGCACTTTTTCGTGCGTGCAGCCGGTGTTCATCGATTTATAAGACGTTATCACGTCAAAAACCTTGACATTTTGTTGCATTGGCAATGTATGTATTTATACCTATGTAAAGTATACAAACTTTAAAAATATCTCTAACGTTGGGTGAACATACCAATTAAAATTAGCATTGGATGCTGCATGCGGGATAAATTTTTATGATACGTACGGAATACTACATTCATCTTCTTTCTATCGATGTGGACGACGCTTAACATAGGCATAAAATACAAAATAGTGCTATACATTCAGAAATAGGCACATTTTATGCAAAACAGGAAAAAAAATTCTGTGCGTAATTCACATTCAAAGAAACTGACTGAGATATATAGGTGTGATAAGTTCTACATCAGATAACTTTTAATAATAAATACTATCAAAAGTTTTTCAAGCCTAACAATTGGACCTGATAGTGCCAGGGCCAATAAGACCATTTTTTCACCTGAGATGTACGTAACTGGAGATAAGTGATTTGATATTCATCTATATAGTGAAAAGAGTCTTGACGTATCATAAGAGCCACAGGTTGGCCTACATGAAATAAATAATATAGAATTTAGATTTTGGATTTTTTTGGAATTTTATAGGATCGCATCATTATCATAGTTAGATCATTAAATCTGTTTTCACCAGAGATAAGATAAGCTACTGGCTACAGCAGATATTAGCTAGCTTTATCACCAAAAAACCTATGTTTCGTTGCTCCATGGTTGATGGAAAATTTGATAAAGAAGATGGGCAGCAGTAAGAACTCTTTCTTTTCTCTCTTTCTTTCTTATTAAATACCGTTGTGTTTTTCTATCACCAGAGAAGAATGGGAGAAGGTGAACATCACGGACAACGAAAACGGCACACTGTCGTTCCACTACAAGAGAACTTACACCTTTATGCCAGAGCTTAGCGCCGGCCCTGACGACGACTCTGTAGTGGTGCCAAATATACCCATGTTGGTAAGTACCACAGCTTAAATATAACACTAGTGCTACGTACACAATTAAATTCAACATTAGGGGTAAGTATACAACTTACTGCCGCACTCAGAGTCGCTAATCGTTACTTAACGACTTAATCTTGGATTTTAAAAAGTTTCATTCTCAAGAGTTAACGCTTCGTTTGTACATTAATGACAATTCAGTAATAGATTTAATGATAATTAATTAATTAATTATTAAATAATATAATATAATACATTCGGCTGAGTGCGGCAGTTAATCACAAGTCAATGATTAATTAATCGTAATTTAATGAATGACTCTGAGTGCGGCAGCTAAAGTTGTTAGTGTGCAACTTAAAGATAATATGTACCAGTTACGATTTGAATCACCATTGGCTCATGGTTAAATTGCATTGATGCAGCAAGAACGCCATAAATTCAGACAATTAGAGATGTTTGCGATCTTCACACTGATCATTTCTAACCACACAGAAGTAGCAAGGAGATATTCAATGAGAGATAGTGCTTCTTGAGACGGCTTTTGAAAACTAAAACAATTAACGATTGAGAGCATCTTATTTACACCGAGAGTCGGTTTCAAATTTCAATGCACTGTACAAAAAATCGAATTGTTTATTTGTAGGACATCTGTAACGGATAATGCAGAAATCCTATTGGCTTAAAACTCATTTCCTTTCTTCTTTGTCCCTTCTTGCTATTATGTCTTTCATGTATTTCCAAAACCACTTTCCTTTGGTTTGCCCACTAAACCCATGGTGGTAACAGACAATCCTCGCACAATTCCTTAGAGGTGTCCAATAATATATCCATGTTGGTAATTGAAATATTCGCAAGTCCACAAGATCATGCTAAATATAATATCCTGTCGTAAACCCTGAATATATGAGTATTATTACAGCACCTTTAAAGTATAGAGTCTATACTATACCTAAACGATATAATGATAGCTTTTATATTGTTTTTCCATCAGCGTCATTGATTGTTCTAAGTGCAGCGGTAATACGCTCGTTATAGTAAATTAATATTTATATCCGTGTTAATTACCCACACGTGCTTGTAGCAAAATATCATGTAGTATTTTTTATGTTTGTAGTAGGTACTTTTAAATTGCTCGCGTTTAATTAGGTTTACTTAGTTCTGGGGGCCTACCCATCAACGAATCATCTATATATATATATATATATATATATATATATATATATATATATATATATATATATATATATATATATATATATATATATATATATATATATATATATATATATATATATATATATATATATATATATATATATATATATATATATATATATATATATAAAAGAAAGTGGTGTTAGTTACACTATTTATAACTCAAGAACGGATGAACCGATTTGGCTGAAAATTGGTGGAGAGGTAGCTTAGAACCAGGAGACGGACATAGGATACTTTAAAAAAAAAAAACAGAACAGCGGATTTATGCGATTTTTTGCATGGGTATAGTAATGGATTTAGTAGTGGTTCCTCAGACCGGGAGAGCTACTTTTTATCTCGGATAATGAAAGAGTTCCCGCGGGATTTTTAAAAACTTATTCCATGCGGACGAGGTCGCGGGCATCAGCTAGTAAATTATATAAGTATTGTGTTGACATTTTTCATACATGCAATGACTTCCTTAATAAGTTGGTAGCATAAGGACGTCATTATAATAATTATGACATGTCAACATAATATTAAAATATAATACTACTTTATGGGTTAGTGTTAAGGCAGATTTACATTGAGTCAGTCCGAGAACTGACTCACACTGTTTACATGCAGTCACTATAAGTATTGGCTATTTATTTATGCTGTACTTATGCACGTTATTCAAGTCAGTAGGAAGAAATGAATTCTCAAAAACGGCAGAATTTGATGCGATTGAATTATTTGTTCAGAAAATTTTCCTATCTGATGTTAGAAGAATTGACAGGAATGTTAAAAGAAACGATTTTGGATAAAAAAAATGGATAGACGAATTTGGAACATAATATCCCATCGAAATTCATTTTCGCGATAATTGATCTGTGGTGTGTATAAAATATAATATAATGTCGGTACTTGGAGAATATAATAAAAGAGTATTGAATCAGCTATGCGTGTTTCACTTCATGGTGGCAGCGGTGGGATCTGGAATCTGGAAGTTCTCGCTGTCGTTTAATTTTCGCTTCATTTTCGCTTGAGATATTTTCGACACGACGCGCGACGTGACGTCACCCTGCAACACGGTGTCAGCCATTGACTAGCTGGTAGCTGCTGATTTCGTCGTTTAGACGAGGTCAGTATCGTTGGTGTGGGTGGCGGGAGGAGCGGACTGACTCCAAATTTTTAATAGTTTTTAATAATTTGGAGTCAGTCCGCTCAGGAATCAGGAATATTTAAGTCAGCACTGACGCGAAAGCGCTGTACTGACTTCAAATTAATTCACACAGTGGCAGTATTCAGTCAGCACTGACTTGCCTCGAATTTGAATTTAGTAACTGACCCAATGTAAAGTTGCCTTTAGAGCCTATATGTTATTTCGTTTGTTCACATAGAGCAAATAATATTATTATGTATGTCAATATGTGTGGTCAAGCGAGCCTTTGGCCGTCATAATAATAATTATTTATGTTGTATGGAT
Organism: Oeneis ivallda; assembly: GCA_029955525.1. Taxonomy (NCBI): domain Eukaryota; kingdom Metazoa; phylum Arthropoda; class Insecta; order Lepidoptera; family Nymphalidae; genus Oeneis; species Oeneis ivallda. The sequence goes on from JARPMR010000008.1 coordinate 19,637,935, forward strand.
GCGCGAGAAATATTTTTTACCCGAATTTTGTGGTCCCACACATTCGCAAATCGCAATTAATGCTATATTGCGTATAGTGGCACAAAAAATATATACATATTACCGACAGGCCTTTTAATAATAATTTAATCAGATGGATTGGTACCTACTATAAGGAAGTGGCTATTTTATTTCATAATATAATACATTTATAAATTACTAGCTGATGCCCGCGACTTCGTCCGCGTGGATTAATCCCGCGGGAACTCTTTGATTTTTCGGGATGCCTATGTCACCCTCCAGGTTCTCAACTATACCTACCTATCCAAAAAGTCACGTCAATCCATAACTTTGTTCCAGCGTGATTGACGGACAAACCAACAACCAAACACACTTTCGCATTTATAATGTTTATTAGTAAGGAAGAATTAATACTGCGATAATAAAGGCGATCTAATAAAATTTTAGAATACAAAAGCTACTACTGTGACTAAAATATGATAGTGAGATATATTCCCTTGGGGACTTTTTTATAGGGAATAATGATTACTTTAATCATGTAGTTCATCAATTTTTATTTATCATCAATAGTTTTCTCAGCTTACAAATAATGCATTTTATAGGCAAAATTTTGCTACTTTGGGTTACATTATTGCAATTTTCTTAAGGATCTCTAATTTTTTGAAAATAAATTATAGCCTATGTTACTTCCTGACAACTTAGCTTTCTATTGGTGAAAAAATGGTTCAAATCGGTCCATTAGTTACAGAGCCTATTCGGTACAAACAAACAAACAAACAGAAAAACAAACAAACAAACAAACAAACAAACAAACAAACAAACAAATCTTTCCTCTTTATAATATTAGTATAGATGATTCTGCGTGGCTTATATTCCAATTAAGATAAAAAAAGCATTATGAGTTTTAAATGCGTAAATAAATAAAAAAACCTTCTTGATGGTTTAAACGAGTTCTATAATTTTAAAGGTCGTAGATTTCTTGAGAAGCCGATTTTTTTTTATACATAATATAAAAATTATGGCATCCTATATTTTTTGTTTAATTCGACCGTTTTTGTCGTCATTTATCATTAATTTAATACCTAGGTATAGCAATATTTCACGTGACTCGGGGCAAAAATTTCCATAAAATATACTTATCTAGGAAAAAAGGGCCCAATTAATAGGCTGTTTTCAACGACATGACATCTCGTTGAAGACGTGTAAAATTGAAAGTGGAGACAAATGTCCTCGTACAGTGAAAGCGATCGGCATACATTTGCGGTCTAGTTTCAATGTTCAGTCCAACTGTACGCATGGTGTACCACAAGGTGGTTTTTATTAACCTTGTTTATTTTTTCGTGATTGTATAGAAAACTAGCTCATGCCCGCGACTTCGTCCGCGTGGATTTAGTTTTAAATCCTTCGGGATCTCTTTGGTTTTCCGGGGCAAAAGTAGCCTGTGTCACTCTCCAGGTTTTCAACTATACCCATGCAAAAAACACGTCGACCCGTAGCTCTGTTGCGGCGGTAGTAGTAGTATGATTAGGATGATTGTAGAGGTACCCGGAAGAAAAACGCTCTATTGGTATCCTTTAATAATAACCTTACTATCCTTACTAATATTATAAATGCGGAAGGTGTATTTGTTTGTCCTTCAATCAAGCAGCAAAGGAGCAACAGATAGACGTTTTTTTTTGCATGGGTATAGTTGAGGAATTGGACAATGACTTTCTTTTTCCCGGAAAAGCAGAAAGTTCCCGCGGGATTTTTAAAAACCTATCTCCAAGTAAAACTACTGCTTCATACATTGTATACTTATCAAACAAAATGTAAGTAAGTATTTATTGTTATGAATGAGGATCAAAGAGAATAAGTTATTTGACTGTAGTCAAAATGTTTGATATTCATTATTTATAATCGAAAATGTAACAAGTAAGAACAACATTTGTAAAAACAGAAAATAAATCGGTCCATAAAAAATAAGTTATAGAACTTTAAAGTTTCCTGTCAGACAGAGAGAGCGCTACTGAAGTGTGATGACACAAGTCAGCAGCTCCATACAAGCTCAATAGAAAATTTTGTTTTAGAAAGAGACAGATACAGTCACAGTAAAATAGATTATAATTCCGAAACTTATTATTACGAAGATATTTAAAAAACAAAAATCGCATTGTGCTATAATATTTAAAAACGTTATTTTAAATAAAAAAAAAATCACTCAAATACCCAATTATTCAGCCCATTTTCAGCATTGTTCCCTAACTTTTAAGGGCTACTTAAGTTAAGTAAGGTGAGAAAATCGGGCATTAGTGTTTTCTTACTTTTATTTTGTTATAAGGGGCATGGTATTTATTATAAGTCTTGACACTTTTCTTCAACACGTTGATTAAAAAAACAATAACGTAGAAAGCGTAAACACGTAGGCGCACTTCTAGCGTGGATCGGTAGAAAACGTATACACTATCACACTCTATTTGCTGTTGCGAAATGAATGAATAAGGTTCTGGTGGAAAGAAGGCTTGATTTATATGGTACTATTGTAAGTGCTTGATTGCCGGAGTACCTAGGTACCTACCCCCTTCGCGACCCTTTTGCAATATAATATAATATTATGTTTTCGCCAGTTTAAATTTTAATCCGAATAATATCATTACGTACGGGAAAGGCCCGCTTGCAGAAACGCCGGGTTATCCTTTTAACCCAGAGTTAGGTGCTGCTTTGTCAGATTTCCTATAAAGCTTTTGCTGATTGCAATCTATAACCTCTTTACATGGATTTATTTATTTATTTTATTTTATATCTAATTAGAACGGCGTACAAATGCCACTTACACTAACTAGATAATATAGAAACTGCTTAATACATCCTAATAATATACTTAACCTGTGGAAGTCCATGCAGGAGACCTTTGTTCAGCAGTGGACGTCTATAGGTTGATAAAGAAGAAGAAGAAGAATATACTTAACTGCGAAATTATTCATAGGTATAGAAAGATCAGTCAATGCTCTCGGCGTAGGTACCTAAGCAACTCCGAAAACAGAGTCCACCCGTCATTGAATAGGTCCCATTGATCATTCTTGTCCAAGAGCGCGTTGAAAGATGCCAGTGAACGTGGAATGGTGCCATGGCTCGGGCAACAGTGCGATGACGTGGGACCACGAAAAGTTTATTCTATTGAAACACTTTACTGGATATACTACCCGTTCACTTCAAGCTGGCCGTCGTCGACCAACATCGTCGTATTATAGTTTTATCTGGATTACGGATTCCGATCTTCAGTGTATAAGATAGGTGATTATTGATAACACCGGCGGTCGTCACTCATACCACGCAAACGTCTCCGTCGTGCGTTTAAAATTAATCACTGTTGAGGCCAACGGCTTGGCCAACGAGTCAAGGCCTGGAACACTAGGTATAGGGGCCCATCAGCTATAACCTGAGTCCAGGGTCGCTGCCCAAAGCGGCCTTTCACCGCGGTCAGATTTGTTCTCAACGTAGTGGTGACTTAATGATGGTAGGGTTGCACTGACCTTCCTTGCAGCAGTCAGTCCTTGTACGGCCTGAGATGGTATGATAGTGGTGGTTATGTGGGGTGTGTTGTGAGGTTGAGTATAAGGTGAACTTCTCAGGCCGCTAGCCGCAGCAGGCAGGCAGCCAGTTATGGTCTGCAGCTGTGGACGTTGTTCTGGCGTAGCACTGTACACTTGGTTTGTCACTAGTTAATCACGCACACTTTCGCCGAGCGCTTGGCGAGCAAAGGTCGGCGAGTTCCAAAAAAAAGGTTCTTGGTTACGGACAACAATTAACAATTATGCTTATAGCTAGGTCGACACATAGACCGCTTGACCGCGCAACAAAACCGTAAAATAAAACTAAACCTAGACACTTAAAAGCAAAACGATGCGCGCGACCCGGATTCTGGTGAATACGTTAGCTGTCAAAAACAAAAAAAAACTTGCAAAAACCACGCCCCAAAAACGCGGCAAGTTTTAAAACTAAGTATCTGTCAACTTCATTGCGAGCCAAAGAGATTGCCAGCGCCCCGACCATGGAACAAGGAATTATGGACAGGTACATGGCGCGAACAACCCCCCCGCCTGTGGTCGTAAGGATTTACGTCCACTTACTAGTAAATAGGTAAACGTGATAAGGAGCAAACGGCTCGCTGCAAGACAGAGTCTCCGACCATTACCTCGGCAGCCCTGGGAACCCCATCAGACCCGTAGATCAGCTTAAGAATGCGCCCACGGCGCCAGTATAAAGGCAACAAATTAGGTTCCTTAATCAGCACTAGGTCACCAACTTTGGGTGGATCAGATTTGTCAGCCCACTTAACCCGCTGCTGCAAAAGATGCAAATACTCTAGTGACCAACGGTGCCAAAAACTCTGAGTCATCTGTTGCAGCAGCTCAAACCGGGACAAACGTGAGACCTTCACGTCCCTGAAGGGGTATTCGGGTAGAGCGTTAAGGGGCTGACCAATCAGAAAATGACCGGGAGTTAAGACCTCCAGGTCATTTGGGTCAGATGAGAGGGGACAGAGTGGCCGAGAATTGAGTACAGCCTCAATTTTGCAAAACACGGTGGCGAGTTCTTCAAAGGTTAAAACAGTTTCGCCTATAACGCGCCGGAGATGAGTCTTGGCCACCTTAACCACAGCTTCGAATATTCCACCCCAATGAGGGCAAGCTGGGGGGTCAAACTTCCAGGTTACCCCCATCTTGGACAATGCTGTACTTATTCTAATCTTATTGCTAGACAGGAATTCGACAATCTCTTTTAAATATCTATCAGTGCCCTTATAATTTGTGCCACAATCCGTGCGAATCAGCACCCCGATTCAGAACCTTACGATAACATAATTATCGATCGATTCGGTTTGTTATCGCACGATAAGATGAATTTTCAATTCAGAGTTCTCGTATCGACAGAGAAGTTGTCGAAATCGAAACCGAATCGAACCAACGTAGATATCGTTCGACATCTTCTATCAAACGCTATTCACAACAACCGTATCGAATAAGATTTTCCGAACGTCCGATAATTTTAGTTGGTTACTTATCGAAAGCTACAGGGCATCCGGTATCCTTTTGTTTACGTACTGTGTTTATTGGTTTTTCGTATAAAATGATTATGATGAATGATTTTGGTATGTAAATGTTTACTTACCATATTGTACGTATTTTAACATTAAATTAACATATTATGTACACCACAACAAAATAAAATAAGAACCCAGAGGGATGAAACATGAACTTAGCGCCATCTATCGACAAGGCTGAAAATTGGCCGTCAATAATTTGCCCGCCAGCGAGCGGTACCCCCTGAACTGATGTCGGCCCATCGCACGGTGGCGACACCATCGCCCGTAGCGTGGGCCAACACATTGGACACCGCCCCGCTCGCGGCGGCAATCCTGCCCGCCAGCGAGCGGAGCCCTTGAAGCCCCTCCGCAAGGCCCCTGCTCCCCACGGACCAGGAGCCTCAGCCGCCATGGACCTAATTGCCAAGACGGCTGAAAATCCATCACCGGGGAAGTGCTCTTCCCCGCGCCCCGCCCGGGTAATGAGGCCCTGCCTCGAAGCCCGTAACCTCCGCTGGCCACGGCCAGCGAAGACGACCCGTGCTGTTGCCAAGTTATCATTTTAAATAATTACTTCGATGACCTTCGAAAATGATTAAAATCTATTTATTTAGTGCTAACATGAATTTAATAACAAGTGAAATTTTGGTAAAACAACAAACTTCGTAAATCCACATGTAATTTAATGTATCTTGTCGATACCGATACCGAAGCCGATTCCGTAGTCTACATCGAATCGAATTCTCTAACCGAATGTTCTGAATCGCACGACAAAAAATTTTCGATACGAGATCGATATCTAATCGTATCGAAACGGGAAGTTATCGAAATGTTCTGAATCGGGGTGCTGGTCAGGCAATCCTCGACGAGAGACAAATCTACCTAGCGTGGCTACAAAAGCTTCAGTGCTTAAGGCACTCACAAGTTCTAAATGTACCGCCTTGGTAGCGAGACATACAAAAACGCAGAGGTAGGCCTTGAGCGATCTGGCGTTGCGGAGGTTAGAGCTCTTGATGGCAAACGGGCCAGCAAAATCAGTGCCAACCCCAGCAAAGGGTCGAGTGGCTAGAACGCGGTCGGAGGGCAGATCACCCATCATCGGCTGTGAAGTATTAGCCTTCAAGCGGTAACACGGAATACATTTGAAGGTGACGTTCCGGATGGTGCGTCTCCCTGCCAGAATCCAAAACTCGCGCTGTAAAATAGCCGAGAGTGCATTACAACCAGCGTGGGCATTTTTAAGATGGTAGTGTGTCACTAGCAATTTGACAAAGGTGCCGTCCTTAGGTAGCAAAAGGGGGTGGCGAGCACCATAGGGCAGATTGGAATTCTTGAGGCGTCCTCCAACGCGTAGCATTCCGTTATTGTCCAAAAAAGGGCTTAGGCGAGCAAGGGGGCCCTTCAAAACTAAACCTCTCTTTAGAGTGTCAATCACGGATGAAAAATGCTCCACCTGAACCACACGCACCCAGTAGTTCCGGGCGTCTTGGCGTTCAAGAGGGGAAAGCACAGGACTCAAATTTTTAGTTTCTGAATTCCGCCCATTATGGATAAAACGTCGAATCCAACCGGTAACACCAATTAGTTTATCAAGGGAACTGTAACGGTTCAAAAGAAAGTTCAAGTCGGGGATCTGTTTATCCTCAACCACTCCGACTCTTAAGCCCGGCAATACTTCGGGAGCGGAAAACCTATTTTGAGGCCAAGTCGTCTTGGATTGGGATAGCCAACTTGGATCCCACCAAAGGTGATGGTGGACCAGTGAAGAGGCTTCACAGCCGCGGGAGGCGCAATCGGCCGGGTTCAGTTCTCCGGGTACGTGTCTCCAAATCACCGGTACTGCAGAGCTCTGAATTTGGGAGACCCGATTCGCAACAAAGACCTCTAAGTTGTGAGGCGCGGCTCGTAGCCAGCAAAGGACAATCTCACTGTCCGTCCAAGCATAAACGTCGGTCAGATCGACCGCAGATGCCAAAGAGGAGCGGACGTGGTTCAAGAGGCGTACCAGAAGGGCGGCGCCAGACAATTCTAATTTCGGGATAGTTAACCGTGACCGAATAGGGGCCACCTTGCTTTTTGCCAAGACGAGATGCGTCGCGACCTCACCGGCGACATCGACAGTCCTCAAATATACCACGGCGGCGTATCCTCGTTCGGAGGCGTCGCAAAACCCGTGGAGACTGGCATGACACCTTCCTGTTGGTAGGAAGCGTCGAGGCATGGAAATTCGGTTAACTTCAGGAAGTGAAGACACAAGGGAGTTCCACTCCTTCAATAACTTCCCAGGGAGTGGTTCGTCCCAACCGAGTTCAGCAATCCAAAGCTTCTGTAGGAAACATTTAGCCAAAAATATTACGGGAGTGATCCATCCATTGGGATCGAAGGTGCGAGCAACCGTAGACAATACGGAACGCTTAGTCCAGACCTTAGGAGGTGGGTCTAATTTGACCCGGTAGGTGAAAACGTCTTGGACGGGCTGGTACTGTATTCCAAGGACCGTCAGCAAATTGGGATTTTCGGGATTTTCAAAAATATGAGGATCCTGCTGATCCTTTCCCGGAAGATCCTTCAAGACGTGAGGGGAGTTGGACAGCCACTTGCCCAACTCATAACCTCCGGACTTCAGTATTGCAATCAATTCATCGCGAAGAGTCAGAGCTTCCTCAACGCTCGAGGCTCCCGTGCAAATATCGTCCATATAGACTGACGATTCCAAGGTGGCTGATGCGCGAGGGTAATTCAGTCGCTCCCGGTTAGCTAGTTCTAACAAGGTCCTGATAGCAATATAGGGGCTTGACTTGAGTCCATAGGTCGTGGTGTTCAATTCAAAGACACGCATTGGCTCATTAGGATTTTCGCGCCACAGAATCATTTGGTATCTCCGATCATCGCGATGTACCATCGACTGTCTAAACATCATCTTGATGTCAGCTACGAAAACAATTTGATGCCGGCGGAAATGCGTGAGGATATCGGAGATATCCTTGATCAGCTTAGGACCGGAGTGCAAGCATTGGTTCAATGTCACCCCGTTGGATGTGGCCGCGGAGCCGTCAAAAACCACTCGAATCTTCCCCCCAGGGGTCTTCAAGACGGCATGGTGGGGTAAGAAGTAGTGCTCGTGTGCGCGCCAATCAAAATTGGATGGTGACATATGCCCCAGGCCCTCGTACTCGCGCATAAATTCAACGTACTTGGAGCGGAAGGTGGAGTCGCGCCGCATGCGCCGTTCCATAGACAAGAGCCTCTTTTCCGCCAAGGCCCGCGATTGACCAAGCGGGGGGCGAGAAGCGAGAAAGGGCAAGCGAGTTACAAATCGCCCATCAACACGGCGGCCTGTGTTGTTTTGATAAAACAACTCACATTCAAGGTCAAGAGGGTCAACTCGTGCGGCATGCGGCGGCTCCTCAACTTCCCAAAAGCGCTGGACCACGTCCGACAGCGTCAAGCCGGCTGCTTGCAATTGGTCCAGCACCGGTAGGTCCGAAGACCATAGCACGGGTCCAAAAAGGCTAGAACCGAATATAGTGGACATGGCACATAGGCCGTCCTTCTGCAAAACCCTAATTTCCCCTGACAAGACCAGGCCCAACACGTCGGAACCCAACAAAAGGTCCGTAGGACCGGGTTCAGTCCAGTGGGGGTCAGCTGGGTTTAGGCCTGATGCACAGGACACCGCAGCGTCAGTTATTCGGACCTGCGGTAGGGGACCTAAGATATTGTCAAGGACTGACACCTTGACCAAGACCCTAAGATTGCCCGTAACGGGGCCAAACATTAACTCCGCTTCCCCGTTAGGAGTCGAGGGCTCTATACCCCCGATACCTATCACCCGTCCTGTTCGAGGACTCCAAGGGAGCCCTAGCTCACCCACCAAACGAGAAGAAGCAATACACCGCTGTGAACCCGAATCCAAAAGGGCGCGAACGATTAAAAATTCACCCTTCGGGTTGAATACCTTCACTGAGACAGTCGGCAAAAGAATGGTCTGACAGACGGACTGCCGGAGATTCAAGGTCTCAGGAGAAGTTGCTGTGGTGGGGGCTAGGGCGGCAACTACCTATTGGTGGTCGTCCTCATCAAACCGGTCCTCTAACCGGGGAATCTCATATTGAGACTCAGGGGGGACCTCCAAAGGTGAGTGGGACGGACCTCCATTTGGGTAAACCCATGCGTCATCTCGTGGCGGCAGCACGGGCCTAGTCATACGGGCTGAGGTCGGTAGGCCGTAGTAAGGCTGTCGACCCGCTCGAGGTGGGCGGCGTTCGAGGCGTGGCCACTCATGAAGCGGAGGTGAATAGCGGGTAGGCTGAACCGTAGACGGAGCCGCCACAAATCTCCCATCAGAACGTCGAGGGGGGTTGGCGCCCCCCTCACGGGGGGGTGAAGCCCCCATAGGCGGGGTCGAAATCCGGACGCGTCGGGATTCATGGCCCTGATCAGGAGACCGACGCAAGTAATCCGGGGAGCGATCGGTAAGAGCGCCCCCGCCCGTGCGGGGCGCGCCCTCACTCTCCACCCGGCGGCCAACACCATTCTTGTTGGCGCACAAAATCTCCAGGTGGTTACCCCTACAAATTGGGCATGGCCGTTGCTGTTGGCAGTCCCGTTGCATGTGAGCTCCCAGACAGCTATAGCACCAGTGGCGGTCTCTTGCAATGCCCCTCCGATCCTTGATCCGCTTAGAGAGAAACTGGGGGCAAGAAAGCACCCGGTGGCCTGGACGCCTGCAATAGTTACAGGGGGCGGGTTCAGTGGCAGCAAGTCCAGTGTAAACGGGCATTGGTCTCCGGTCGGAGGCCCTTTTACCAGGGACGCCAGTGTGACCCTTTTCCTTCCTGAGCTGGGCAGGCCGCTCTGGGGTCCTTGAAGGACCAGCAATACCAGAGTTATCAGCCTGCCGGCACTCTTCCTCAAGGAATTTTAAAAGGTCCGAAAAGGGGGGCAGGTAGCTGGCCCCGTCCCCACCATTCCTTTGCTCAAAACGCAGTTTTAACTCGGGAGGTAGGCGGGACAACACAATGTGTAATAAAAGGAAGGACCACTGGTCCACGGGAAGCTCTAAACGCTTAAGAGCGTTGCAGGCTACAATCAGTGGATTTAAGAGTGATTCTCTTAAATGGGACACCCCATAGACACGTGGCAGCGCTAGAATTTGTGCCACGTGTGTGTCTGCTAACCGGCGCACGTTGGCATACCGCCGAGTCAGTAGTTCCCGCGCGGTGGTATAACTCTCCTCGGAGAGGTCTAGGTGGCTAACTAAACCCAGAGCCTCTCCCTGCAGGGAAGAGAGCAGATAGGCCAGTTTCTGGCAGGGAGACAGGTCCCTTCTCGCGTCCACCAGGCTATCAAAGAGGCTGAGAAAGCCTAGCCACTCGCTCAGGTTGCCAGAAAAGTGGGGCAAGTTTATTGTTGGCAACTTGCCCTGTAACGCAGGCTGCGTGGTGGGTCTGGTGGGAGACTCAAGAATAGAGCTCATTCTCGCCTCCTTCTTGAGCCTCGCGGCCTCCTCCACCAGACCGTCTGTCAGCTCAAAAAACTGTTCGTAGTCCCGCACTGAGGACTCCAGCGATTCCGGAGGTAGCTCCAATGCCATGAGGTCTCGGAAGGCCCCTTCGACGACCGCCTGCCTGGTCCGCACCTGCTCGCACCGCTGGAGCAGTGCGGATGCCCGGTCCACCCGGCCTACCAAGGCGTTGGCTGTAGCAGCCCAACGCAGCTCTGATTGAATTTGCACGCTCAATTTTTTGTGGGCTGCCATCTTAGGTAGGTACAAAACAACTTAAATAAAGGTAGTTACAACAAATAGATAACAAAATCAAAACAAAGTTATTTGTTACAAGTTATGTTTCAACTTCAACCAAACAAATTAATAATCAAACAAGAATTACCCACTTTAAACACAAACAAATTACTACTTAAATACTATTTATTAATTAGAATTATTTACTTTAAAACAAGAATTATTTATTTTTAATACATCAAACAAACTACTCTGTTACCTAACCACGAGGGGTTGTAGTAAACAAACAAAGTATTTGTTGGTTAAAAGTTCCAAAAGATACAAATTAAGCTATCAATAATTTATGTTAAGTCAATCAATAACATAAATTAAGATAAAAGAAAAATTAAGTTTTTAATTACCCGTACTAAGCCACTAGACTCATACCAGGCACTGCAAATTACAAATTGGCTTGGTAAGAACCTACAATTATCAAATTATATTAATATTAAGTTTATTTATTACAATCTACATCTAACTGTTGGCCAGTTACGGCCACAAACAACAATTAGATACTATTAATTATTAATCAACAAAAATTAACAAAACAAAATCTCAATAATTGCAATTATTATGCAGGCCTACATGTGTCAAGGTAGGCTATGTACTAGTAACTCAATAAGCCTGTGTATTAATAAGCCATAAATTAACAAGTTTACAATTAATGAGTTAACCCTAGAACGGCCAAGTTAAGTCACAGTAATGCCAAATCTGTCCGCGGGATCAATTTAACCACGCTCTGTTTACCAAATGTTGAGGCCAACGGCTTGGCCAACGAGTCAAGGCCTGGAACACTAGGTATAGGGGCCCATCAGCTATAACCTGAGTCCAGGGTCGCTGCCCAAAGCGGCCTTTCACCGCGGTCAGATTTGTTCTCAACGTAGTGGTGACTTAATGATGGTAGGGTTGCACTGACCTTCCTTGCAGCAGTCAGTTCTTGTACGGCCTGAGATGGTATGATAGTGGTGGTTATGTGGGGTGTGTTGTGAGGTTGAGTATAAGGTGAACTTCTCAGGCCGCTAGCCGCAGCAGGCAGGCAGCCAGTTATGGCCTGCAGCTGTGGACGTTGTTCTGGCGTAGCACTGTACACTTGGTTTGTCACTAGTTAATCACGCACACTTTCGCCGAGCGCTTGGCGAGCAAAGGTCGGCGAGTTCCAAAAAAAAGGTTCTTGGTTACGGACAACAATTAACAATTATGCTTATAGCTAGGTCGACACATAGACCGCTTGACCGCGCAACAAAACCGTAAAATAAAACTAAACCTAGACACTTAAAAGCAAAACGATGCGCGCGACCCGGATTCTGGTGAATACGTTAGCTGTCAAAAACAAAAAAAACTTGCAAAAACCACGCCCCAAAAACGCGGCAAGTTTTAAAACTAAGTATCTGTCAACTTCATTGCGAGCCAAAGAGATTGCCAGCGCCCCGACCATGGAACAAGGAATTATGGACAGGTACATGGCGCGAACAATCACAGTATCGCAACTACAGAACATGGATCTGAAGACAATAATATTATTATACGCAGTGGTGGTAACAACGCGCATCCGTGTGCACTGAACGGAACCGATACGGATCGGAACCTAACTGTGGCGTTGAGCAATGGCGCGTCTAGGGCGCCCAGATTGTCTCTGCTTCGTCACTTATGTAACCTCCATACATCTCGACTCTTGTTTCTTTTTGATTCCATAGGTTACCTGTGCACGACTGCCTCTTTGGTCCAGTAGTTAGCAGGTTCAACTGCGGATGACGAGGTCCTGGATTTGATTCTCGGGTTGGACCAAAAAATGTATTGCGTTTTTCTATCAAGAAATCATTATCAGCCTAGAATTACGAAGTAGGCGACGCGTCTCACCCCCGTGCCTCAAAACACGTAAAGCCTTCGGTCCTGCGCCTGATCTCTTTCCGGTCGTGTCGGATTTCCATCCTATCGCACTATGGGAGTAAGGGAATATAGAGTGCACCAGTGTTTGTGCACACACTTAAGCACTTAAACGTCTTGGTTAGATTGATCGATTGGCTCTTTCAGCTACATAAAAATAGTTTCGATATTAGGAGCTTCTTTTCCAGAATAATACCTATTCCATACGATAATATTACACTGTGGAAGTGCGGAAGGTGGAAGTACGCAAAGTTGACAAGCCTACCGGTTTCTACATCGATAAACTGTCTAATTTAGTATTTACCTCACAGCAAAGGCAGCCGAGCTGAGTTTACCTGCCTGTATGAGCGCCCCATTGAATATTAAAATCGATACATCGCTAAATAAATCTAATATATACTTAATACATATTTATTTGGATAAAAATGCATTACTACCTAACACTGATGTTGAACGCTTTTCTAGCCACGAGAAATCTGTAAGAAACTCGCTTCTCGTCTAAGCAGATGATCCGTAATGTAAAGAACTTTCTGAAATGATTCGATAAACTTTTATGAAGTAGGTAGGTAATGAAGTAAACTTTTGCCCGCGACATAGATTACATCGTGTTTGGTTTTCCGGAATAAAAAGTAGCCTATTTCTGATGGGTTTTTAGAGGCCGATTAAAAAGATGAACTTAATAAAAAAAGATTTAATCACATGTATGTATAAGTACAAATAACGTAAACTTTAATTGATAACAAGGCGAGAGGTGTTACACGGCCGGGGTGGGGCTGATGAGAGAGCGCGACCATAGAGCGAGTCTATCAAAAGACAATTTGACAGCAAACTACAAAGTAAGTATATTGTTTCTGGTTTATAATGACTGATACAGACGGGACTGGACGGGACGATAATTATTATGTTAATACCAGACAATCCGTTTTCAACAATTTCACTGACGTGGACGTGTTGAGGCTCTGAAGGTGTGGAGATCCTCAAGATCCTCAACTGTCTATTAAGGCATGCAAAAACACGTCGATCCGTAGCTCTATCACTGCGTGATTGACGGACAAACCTATAAAAGTTTAAACGATCCCACCAACAAACACCCTTTCGCAATTATAATATGTATGAGTATTTACCTAGTAAACCGTCGCCATACGTGTAATTTGAGTCATGAATGCCATTTCACGTTTTACTAGTTTCAACTTTAGACGATACTAGTAGGGCGCGTGGGTGCGCGGCCCGCAAGCGGACCGCGGTTTTTCTATCGTCAAGTGGACTTTCAGGTCCTGATCATTTTCTATCAAATAACCACTCTTCCATCTTTTATACTCTCCGAGATAGATGCCGATGAAATTGGTGTGGCCGCCATCTGGAATCCACCATTTTGAATTTTTTTTCATCTCATTGCCAATTGGATGAGGTTTCGAGTATTTTTTGTTTGAGCACCTCCCACCTATCTTCAATACCCTGCCCGTGCTCCTCACCCACCTTCCAAACCCTCGATCATCATATCTCATCATTTGTCAGAATGAGAATTATTTTATAAAAACAAATTTTGAAAAGGAACCGTATCAAAGTCTTGCATAGTTCTCAGCTTCTAGTCTCTTCGATATTCGCCATATATTTTGTATGAAAATATAAATTCCGCCATCTTGAATTTTTTTTTCTATCATCAAGTAGAACTTCGGGTCCTGATCAGCTTTTGCCACAGAAGCACTCTTGCATCTTTTATACTCTCCGAGATAGACACCGACAAAGTTTGTATGGCCGCCATTTTGAATTTTTTTTCAGCTCTCTGCTAATTGGATGAGGTTTCGAATGACATTTGTTCGAGCACACCCCACCCATCTTCAATACCCTGGCCGTGCCCCTCACCCGTCTCCGAAATCCTCACTCATCAGCTCTCTCCATATTTTTCCTCTCCATGAATTTTTGTCTTCTATACAAAACCATCGGTGAAAAAAAATTTTTTCATACAAAATTTTACAGGAGAGGTGATCAATGAGTGAGTCAGTGAATCAGCACGAGCAGCTATATATATATTAATTGTTATAAGATACACGTTCCGACTATTGTTAATAATTCATACAGCTTATTCAGTCTCAAAATGAAAATAGCGAGCCGTTGCTAGGGATACCATGTCGAAAACTTATAAAGGATCAATCATCCTATTGCTGTAATCCGCCAAAGAGAATAAATCTTTTAACACTCGACGTAGATTTAAATTCTAATTTCACCAACTTCGCTTGGTGAAATTAGAATTTACCCAAGTTACGCCCTTCGCTTTCGCTTCAAGGACGAAGGAAACATTGTGAAGAAAACCGCACAGTGCACATCTCAGAGTTCATAACTTTCTCAAAGGTGTGAGAAGTGTTATAGGCCTAGTCCTATGGCCTATAACCCTTCTCTGAGGGTGAAATCTATAGATAGAACTCTCACTCAGCTCAGACTCAAGACTGAGTTAAAACGAGACAGATTTATGTCGGAACATATTTGTCTCTTTTTAACTCTATCTTGAGCCTTGAGCAGACACAGAGTACGATCTTATATTCTATAGATCTCAAGCTAAGAGAACTGCGCTCAGTAGTGAGCCGTTGATGAGTTGCTGATGCTGATGATGATGATGAGATGATGATTTTAGGTATTTCTGTATTGTACCAACCTGAGTACATTTTCCTATCCTATATTCTAAGTTTCCAAGATTTTATTAAAGTACACACAATCATTTGATGATAATAATTGATGGTTACCCCACATGTAATTTCTTCATATGCATACCTACCTACGCATGCAGATGTTATACGTGATCGAGGACCTATTTGAACCTAGTGCATTGAACTTAACGTGCACAATCTATTAAAGTTTATAATATAATAATAATAAGGTGTAATTTCACATTCTCAACCTTGGGAGATCTACTACAGGCAGGTAGCTCGAGGTGCAAACGAGTGTAAACTAAAAATTTAAATCATCACGACATGTGGAATCAATATCAAGCTTATAATATCTGATATTCCGAGACTGGCCACCTTTCTGCTTCATCATCAGATCATCCCAACATCTAAAATATTGACAATTATGTACAAACTAACTTAAAGCATCCAAGTTGGATGCTGCTATGTTGGATGTTCCAACATAGTAGATACCTATACTTAATTCTTTTTATCCCACAAGATCTCATTGATATTGTGGGATAAAAAGAATCTTCGGTCATGCCCACAGAAATGTTAATAATAAATTATTAACATTTTTGAGGTCATGCCTTAGGATATAAATTATCTCCTTTAATTTTGTCGGAATCGGTTGAGCAGCTTATTAAAAGTAACAGGCCTATAGAGCTACGCTTACAATTATAATATTAGCCATTATCAAGCATGCATAAGCTTGCTTCTTATAATTATCCCACGACGCCTCAAAGATTTAATCATAATAATGAATCCTATTTATTTTACAGAAAAACGGCTCATCGCCAGACATAGTGACAGTGTTTTTTTAGAATTCTTATGACTTAAATGGGTTTTAAATGAAAAAAATGGACGTTCTAGTAAAATAAGTTTTTAATTTTTATTCCTTGATAGTCCTAAGAGTATACCTATGTACCTAGTAAATATTATAATATAAGTTATGATTCAATCAATTTTATTTGTAAACACAATGTACAAATATCATGCGAATGGTATAGGACCTCTATTTACTTTTCTTATAAGTATATCGTTGCTAAGAGTTAATAATAATTTTAGACAAAATGATTTATATAGTGGCGGCTTTAAGGACAAAATTCCCTTGTACGGTGTCAATAGCTGTGTTAATTCTCAGAACGGGCGTACGATTGCATTTATGTAATGTGCAGATCTTTCTCAATGCCTAATAGCTAGCCTTTTTCAAGCCTCTTGTCTTGTTACAAAACCAGCAGCTGGTTCTTGCAATTTCGGAGACCACTCGCGGGATTTTTCATACAAAAGTATTTCGCTGATAAATCTTTTTAGGGTAATGAAAAAAAAACGGAATCTTTATAGGATCACATCGTAGTCCGTATGTCTGTCCACGTGTCAAGTTCCTTATTCTCATAAACGGCTTGAGGTACTAGGTAAGTTGATTAAAAATACTGAATACAAAGGCCTGTGGTAATGCATTAATGCTGTAATTTCAAGTTTCTGGTTTAGCTCAATGAAAAGCTACCTACAGCTTTTCAAAGCGTATCTCCATACATTTCCGTTGACGTTTTGTTCGTTTTTTCCATTAATTTAAGTCTAGGCATTTTATCTTAAATCATTACAATTTTGTAATGTAATTTTAAAATGTAAAAAAATATACATTTTATGATGAAAAATAATAACGGGCAATTACAAAACTCTACACTGCGCGTCCTTACTCACATTTGACCTTTGACCGTTTATTTTTATTGTTCTAGAATCTAGATCTTAGCCCGATATACGTTAATTATGTCTGCATTATCTGTCACTTACCACAAAATAAAATAGTAAAATGATATTTTTTTTAGAAGTTGTGACCGTTCAAACATCGCATGCGTGCGTGAACTAGAGGATAAAATCTAAACACTCCAAGCAATAAGTACCTAAAACATGTTCCTCGAAACCTGAAATATTAGGCAACAAAAAATAAAATCTAAAACCAACAAAAAAACGTAAGGAAAAAAACATATTATTATTCAGTTCTGTTTATTTACTTATGAGCTTTTAGTTTTTAGGGTTCCGTACCCAAAGGGTACCAACGGGACCCTATTACTAAGCCTACGCTGTCCGTCCGTCCGTCCGTCCGTCCGTCTGTCAGCGGGCTGTATCTCGTAAACCGTAATAGATAGACAGATGAAATTTTCACATATTATGTATTTCTATTGCCGCTATAACAACAAATAATAAAAATTAAATTAAATTAAAGAAATTAAATTAAAATGTGTAGGTGGGTAGATGGAAATCTTTTAATTTAATTTTTTTTAACGGAACCCTAAAAGAGCGAGGCCCGACTCGCACTTGGCCGATTTTTTAACCGACTTCAAAAAAAGTCGGTTCTCAATTCGGCGCAATCTTTTTTTTATGTATGTTCACCGATTACTCTGAACCAATTTGGAAAATTCTTTTTTATTTGAAAGGGTATACCGTGTATACTTCTCAGGTTAAATTTTATCGAAATCGGTCGAGCGATTTTTATAAAATCAACAATAAATTATATACTTTGTACTGCGGGCGTCTGAACTCGGTTTTTTAAAAAGTGTTTTTTTTTTTATATTAAATTATTTTTGATTGATATTAGTAAGTACTTAATTTAATTCAACCTTTAATTAGGTATTCCGTTTTATGATAGGCGGTAGGTACCAACTCGATAACCAACCAACCAAGCTCCAAGGCACGGAGGGAACATAAAGTACTAATTCGGACCTTCGGAGTCACCCACCCTGCCTGGGTGGGTGACTCCAACTGGATCAACGTCAACAATCAGTACAATCGATTAATACTGTCACTGTCGAAACTAGGCCACATTCTCTTTTCAACCTAGGTAGACTAGATAAACTCTCTAAGAGTTGGACGTAACAGACATAATATCTACTAAAGATTCGGGGAATTAGACATACACGGAATTGGACATTCGGAGAATAGACATTACGGGATAGAACGTAACAGACATAATATTGGACATTCGGGGAATTGGACCTTCCGAGCGGTAAGGGGTCGCTACACATAAATAGTTGAGTCTGTTGTGTGTAACTAGGCAACATGTCCCTCGACATAGTATTTTATAAGTTTAGTAGGTAAAACAGATCAGTAGGTACTTGGTCCTAGGTCAATAATATTCACATAATATTGCAAATATGTAAATTTCATAACTTCGTAACCTCACATCAAGTTCACCTTTAGTATGCAGTTCACGGAAAAACCTTGCATTATTTTATTATAATTTAATCTCTTTTGGCCAAAGTTGGCAACAATTTGCTTGTAATACGAAATCACCTTGAAACTCAGGAAGTCTTGCTGAAGTTAAAAACCTGACGTCAAAAACTTGGCAACGTACTCGTACTTGAAATTAAAATATTTACCTACGTTGCAAAAACAAACTTCCAACACTTACAACAACATGTACTTAATTGCGTTAATAATAAATAATTGAGTTCGTACTTATATACTTAGTTGGCTAATTTTCGGTGTTGCTTATAAAAACTTAGAGGCTCTGCATTCCTTGTTAAGCAGCAGATTACCTTATCAAAGAGATATACTAAAACTTATTCATGCCCAAGTTAGTCTTACTAATTGAGATGACCGTAACATATAGGTATACCTATAGATATAGCAACTTATCTGGTCTGGAGGGGTTGCTAGTGGAGCGTTTAGTATTAGTATTAAGGTGAGGAAATCGGTACTGCATTTTCATAACATTGTACGGCATTCGCACTATAAAGAACTGACAGAAGCAAAGACCATGAAGTGAACATATGGACAGCAGATTCAGCGGAATGATAATATTGGAACGAAGTTCCTTTTCGGATGGTTTGGCGGAGGCTAGGTGAAAAAAGTGTAAGAATTTTTCGTCGCGACACTTTTTACCTTCTTTTATTACATACATTCCATTAAAGCTTTGGTGGCGTAGCGGATAAACGAAGGAGTGTAAATATCGGTTCGGGGGTTCGAATCTAACTTCAGATTATTATTTTTTATTTTATTTATTTTTATTATTAATTTTTATAAAGGCACTTTGTTCCAACCGAATGTTCCACGACACTCACGCATTTATTTTTATTTAACTATTTTTATTTTAAAATAGCAGCCAGTTCCAAGTCCACCTGAACAAATAAGTTGGTGTCACACTGTACCTAATATTTCGTCACATAATTTGTCCACAGAGTGCAACATCACAATCTAAACACGCCGCGCGATTCCTCCGCCTCGCCATGGCCTCCATCATGGACATCCTCAAGATCAAACCATTCGTGGAAGTGTCTGTCGGGCAACTACTCTGGGGGTACGAAGATCCCCTGCTGAAACTGGCCAAAGACGTAGTGCCGAAGGAACAAAAGCTCCCATACGAGGAGTTTGGACTCTTTTATGGAGTAAGTTCATTTTATTTTATACAATGATAGGTCCTTTTCAATAGCTTTGGGGCCTATCATTACATCCTTACTAATATTATAAAATGCGAAAGTATATTTGTTTGTTGGTTTGTCCTTCAATCACACAGCTATGGAGCAACGTGATTTATTGCATAGCTTAAAATGACGATTTGGAGAGTGACAAAAGGCTACCTTTTTCCTGGAAAAATAGAGGATTCCTCCATAATTTTTGAAACCTAATCAACACGGACGAAGTCTTGGGCAAAAACTAGTTATGAAATAACAAAGTCACACTGATGCCCGTAACTTCATCCAAATTCTTAAGATCTCATTGATATTGTGGGATAAAAAGAATCTTCGGTCATGCCCACAGAAATGGTAATAAGTTATTAACATTTTTGAGGATAAAAACTATCTCCTTTAATTTTGTCGGAATCGGTTCAGCAGCTTAGGAAAAGGTAACAGGCAGACAGAGCTACGCTTGCATTTATAATATAATAGCAATCATGCATATGCTTGCTTCTTATAATTATCCCACGACGCCTCAAAGATTTAATCATAATAATGAATCCTATTTATTTTACAGAAAAACGGCACATCGCCAGACATAGTGACAATGTTCAGCGGCGCGTCCGACATCACCAAGTACGGCATCTTCCAACGCTACAACCATCGCGAACGCCTGCCGCACTGGGCCACCGACGAGTGTAACAGCATCGCCGGTTCCGACGGCTCCATCTTCCCGCCCCACATCACCAGGAACGACACCCTCGCCGTATACGACAAGGATCTATGTAGACTGCTACCACTCCAGTAAGTTCCTTTACATTTACAGACGCCATCATCATTAGCAACCCATCAACGGCTCACTAATGAGCGCAGGTCTCCTCTCAGAGAAGGGCCATTAGGCCATAGTCCACCACGCTGGCCAAATGCAAATTGGCAGACTTCACACACCTTTGAGAACATTATGGAGCACTCCCAGGTGTGCAGGTTTCCTCAAGACGAGGTTTACAGACGTAGACTGGAAAAAAGTTCCCTTAAAATTGGACTTCTTCTTCTTGGCACTCTTGGTAGAGCTCCATTCACGAAGTGACGTCTTTAGCGCCTCACGAGCATTCACCACGTCTCCCCTTGTCGACGGCCTGATAACACTCGTGCAATGCTCACGGCAGACTTAATTTGGTCTGCCCATCGCATGACCAACCATCTTCGCCCTCTAGTGCCCTTCACTTTGCCTCTGCTTCTGGTGCCCTTCAAAAATGGACTATAGTCAAATCATTGGCAAAAATTTCTAGTCTGTGCACTGCCAGCCTAACACTGGTTAAAGATCTTCCCAATGAGAAGAGTTTAGGTCAGTTCACCACGCTGGTCAACTGCGTGAAGTCTGCAACTTCACACATCTTTGAGAATTTCACTCACTTACCTATCTATAACCCTTGTAGATCTTGTCTTGCATAGACTTCCATATGCCTCTATGTTGTGCCCCCTGTCCAGCGAGTCCATGTATTTTGTGTGATGTCGTCGGTCCATCTAGCGGGGGCCTACGAACACCGCGCTTTCCGGTGTGAGGTCACCACTCCAGTACCTTACCCAATGACCATCAGTTCTTCGAAATATGGGGCCGCCTATTGTCAGACAAAGCTGAAGAGCTTCGCGACTCAATGATTTATGTCAGTAACTCAGGCTCTCCTACGAAGAAGTAGGGTTTAGTCTACATTATTTTGCAAGAATGGATGTGTAATGAGTATGTTTTACATTGACTGATGTTTATAATCACCGCGTAACACGAAGGGAAGCAAGACAATGGGTGTTCTGGATTGTTTATCATTACGAAATGATTTGTGATTGTTTGTGATACGTCCAGATTCACACGGCTGACACAAACTGTTTAGATTCCCGTGCACCAAGTGCATTTATTTGGCCTGTGACTTCGTCCGCGTGGATGTGACGCGAATCTAGTTTCCTCAAAATTTCGTAGAAATTCTTCGATTTATTTAGTTAAAATCATCATCATCATCATCATCATCATCATTAGTATTGCAACCCATCAATGAGCGCAGGTTGAGAGCACTCAAAGAAGGGTTTTAGTTCACCACGCTGGCCCAATGAAAATTGGCAGATTTCACACACCTTTGAGGAAATTATGGAGAACAGGAGTAATGTTTCCTCACGATTTTTTCCTTCGCCTTTGAACCATGTGATATTTTACGTCGAAAAGTCAGAGATCGAACTCTCGACCTTCAGAATAGGAGATTGCAGTCTTAACCACTAGGCTATTACTGCTGTGGTAAAAATATCAGACAGTAACAGTTTTTTTTTTATAAAAGATTTCACTATCCTCTATTACAGATACCTCAAAGACGTAGAGTCAAGCGCGGGCGTCCAAGGCTTCAGATTCACCCCGCCAGAGGACGTGTTCGCGAACGACGAGCATAACAAGTGTTTCTGCCCCACTGGACCGCCGTGCGCGCCCAACGGACTGTTCAACGTGTCTCTGTGCCAATATGGTGAGCTTATACAACATGACAAGTGTTTCTGCCCCACTGGACCGCCGTGCGCGCCAAACGGATTATCCAACATGTCTCTTTGCCAATATGGTGAGCTTATACAACATAATAACAAGTGTTTCTGCCCCGCTGGACCGCCGTGCGCGCCCAACGGACTGTTCAACGTGTCTCTATGCCAATATGGTGAGCTTATACAACATGACAAGTGTTTCTGCCCCACTGGACCGCCGTGCGCGCCAAACGGATTATCCAACGTGTCTCTTTGCCAATATGGTGAGCTTATACAACATAATAACAAGTGTTTCTGCCCCGCTGGACCGCCGTGCGCGCCCAACGGACTGTTCAACGTGTCTCTATGCCAATATGGTGAGCTTATACAACATGACAAGTGTTTCTGCCCCACTGGACCGCCGTGCGCGCCAAACGGATTATTCAACGTGTCTCTTTGCCAATATGGTGAGCTTATACAACATAATAACAAGTGTTTCTGCCCCGCTGGACCGCCGTGCGCGCCCAACGGACTGATCAACGTGTCTCTATGAAAATATGGTGAGCTTATACAACATAACAAGTGTTTCTGCCCCGCTGGACCGCCGTGCGCCCAACGGACTGTTCAACGTGTCTCTATGCCAACATGGTGAGCTTATACAACATGACAAGCGGGGCAGAACCGCTGGACTGTCGTGCGCGCCCAACGGACTGTTCAACGTGTCTCTATGCCAACATGGTGAGCTTATACAACATGACAAGCGGGGCAGAACCGCTGGACTGTCGTGCGCGCCCTACGGACTGTTCAACGTGTCTCTATGCCAACATGGTGAGCTTATACAACATGACAAGCGGGGCAGAACCGCTGGACTGTCGTGCGCGCCCAACGGACTGTTCAACGTGTCTCTATGCCAACATGGTGAGCTTATACAACATTACAAGCGGGGCAGAACCGCGGGACTGTCGTGCGCGCCCAACGGACTGTTCAACGTGTCTCTATGCCAACATGGTGACCTTATACAACATGACAAGCGGGGCAGAACCGCTGGACTGTCGTGCGCGCCCAACGGACTGTTCAACGTGTCTCTATGCCAACATGGTGAGCTTATACAACATGACAAGCGGGGCAGAACCGCTGGACTGTCGTGCGCGCCCAACGGACTGTTCAACGTGTCTCTATGCCAACATGGTGAGCTTATACAACATGACAAGCGGGGCAGAACCGCTGGACTGTCGTGCGCGCCCAACGGACTGTTCAACGTGTCTCTATGCCAACATGGTGAGCTTATACAACATGACAAGCGGGGCAGAACCGCTGGACTGTCGTGCGCGCCCAACAGACTGTTCAACGTGTCTCTATGCCAATATGGTGAGCTTATACAACATGACAAGTGTTTCTGCCCCGCTGGACCGCCGTGCGCGCCCAACGCACTGATCAACGTGTCTCTATGCCAATATGGTGAGTTTATACAACATGACAAGCGGGGCAGAACCGCTGGACTGTCGTGCGCGCCCAACGGACTGTTCAACGTGTCTCTATGCCAACATGGTGAGCTTATACAACATGACAAGCGGGGCAGAACCGCTGGACTGTCGTGGGCGCCCAACGGACTGTTCAACGTGTCTCTATGCCAACATGGTGAGCTTATACAACATGACAAGCGGGGCAGAACCGCTGGACTGTCGTGCGCGCCCAACGGACTGTTCAACGTGTCTCTATGCCAACATGGTGAGCTTATACAACATGACAAGCGGGGCAGAACCGCTGGACTGTCGTGCGCGCCCAACGGACTGTTCAACGTGTCTCTATGCCAACATGGTGAGCTTATACAACATGACAAGCGGGGCAGAACCGCTGGACTGTCGTGCGCGCCCAACGGACTGTTCAACGTGTCTCTATGCCAACATGGTGATCTTATACAACATGACAAGCGGCGCAGAACCGCTGGACTGTCGTGCGCGCCCAACGGACTGTTCAACGTGTCTCTATGCCAATATGGTGAGTTTATACAACATGACAAGTGTTTCTGCCCCGCTGGACCGCCGTGCGCGCCCAACGCACTGATCAACGTGTCTCTATGCCAATATGGTGAGTTTATACAACATGACAAGCGGGGCAGAACCGCTGGACTGTCGTGCGCGCCCAACGGACTGTTCAACGTGTCTCTATGCCAACATGGTGAGCTTATACAACATGACAAGCGGGGCAGAACCGCTGGACTGTCGTGCGCGCCCAACGGACTGTTCAACGTGTCTCTATGCCAACATGGTGAGCTTATACAACATGACAAGCGGGGCAGAACCGCTGGACTGTCGTGCGCGCCCAACGGACTGTTCAACGTGTCTCTATGCCAACATGGTGAGCTTATACAACATGACAAGCGGGGCAGAACCGCTGGACTGTCGTGCGCGCCCAACGGACTGTTCAACGTGTCTCTATGCCAACATGGTGAGCTTATACAACATGACAAGCGGGGCAGAACCGCTGGACTGTCGTGCGCGCCCAACGGACTGTTCAACGTGTTTCTATGCCAACATGGTGAGCTTATACAACATGACAAGCGGGGCAGAACCGCTGGACTGTCGTGCGCGCCCAACGGACTGTTCAACGTGTCTCTATGCCAACATGGTGAGCTTATACAACATGACAAGCGGGGCAGAACCGCTGGACTGTCGTGCGCGCCCAACGGACTGTTCAACGTGTCTCTATGCCAACATGGTGAGCTTATACAACATGACAAGCGGGGCAGAACCGCTGGACTGTCGTGCGCGCCCAACGGACTGTTCAACGTGTCTCTATGCCAACATGGTGAGCTTATACAATATGACAAGCGGGGCAGAACCGCTGGACTGTCGCGCGCGCCCAACGGACTGTTCAACGTGTCTCTATGCCAACATGGTGAGCTTATACAACATGACAAGCGGGGCAGAACCGCTGGACTGTCGTGCGCGCCCAACGGACTGTTCAACGTGTCTCTATGCCAATATGGTGAGCTTATACAACATGACAAGTGTTTCTGCCCCGCTGGACCGCCGTGCGCGCCCAACGCACTGATCAACGTGTCTCTATGCCAATATGGTGAGTTTATATATTATGTAAACTCAAAGAAAAATTAATGTTCCTTTGTTATTAATGTTATTATCCGCCAAACCGGCAAAAATCCTTTAAACATTCAACGTACGTTTCGCTCCGATACCGAAGCATCATCAGATGTGCTATAGCCCTGGACTGGAATGAACACTGGACATTCAGAAACATTCACAACGCCACGACGCATGGCACAAAGATGGACTAAACTCCGTATTATACCTAGATTGGTTGAGATTATGATATTTTCAATGCAATTCGTTTTCCCCAGATTCGCCAATAATGCTATCGTTCCCACATTTCTACTTGGCTGACGAGAAACTGCGCGACGCTGTCGAGGGCATATCACCGCCCGTGCCGGACAAACATCGCCTCTACATAGACATACAGCCCGTAAGTGACGTCATACAAAAATAATACCTAGTACGAGTACATACAGATTTGATACTTGACCCAGCAAGGTGTCGGAGTCTAATATGAATTTGCATCTTGTCCGTCTGATTGTCTGAGTGTTTATCATACTTAGCCTTAATTAGGTACTCTTAAAATTATGTCAAAGCCTTATTAATAGCTGTTGAACATAAATCATTATTTGTATTTCAAATTCACAAATAATACGTAAATCTTGGGGTATGGTAAGCTGAAAGTAACATTTTATAAAAAATTTGCTCTTCAATGCAAATAGAGGCAAAAAACACTTTGCATAAGCTTCTGGGCTACATTTGAAAAATCATTGCTTTTACTAAAAGACGAAAAACAATTTTTTGATTTGCAGTGGCAGCAACAAACAAAAAAAGAATAAAATAAGACATATGCTTAATTAAAAAAAAAAAAATTTGAAAGAAAGATAAAATATCAAGCAATAAGAATAAGCCGGGTTAGTTTTAACCCAGGAATAAATTTGTAATTTTGACAGAAGCTTTATACAAAATCTGTCAAAGTAGCAGCTAACTCTGGGTTAAAAGGATAACCCGGCATTTCTGCAAGCGGGCCTAAGAATAAGAAGGTTAATCGGCGGAAAAAAGTAATTCAATGCAATGCACACACAATGCACACATGTGAGCAAACAGAAAAAGAAAATGGCGGTATAACATTCGTAGGTATACTTATCTCGATCGCGTTATAACAGTTGTGTGAATGTTCGCAGGAGATGGGCACGGCGATGCAGGCGCGCGCGCGGGTGCAGATCAACCTCGCGGTGTCGCAAGTGGTGGACATCAAGCAAGTCGCCAACTTCCCCGACATTGTCTTCCCCATACTGTGGTTTGAGGAGGTAAGTGTAACAATGTGCTCGTGAACGGGTGCCGCCGGCGGGAATGGGGCTAAATTTTGTCTGCCCATCTTAATATGTATTGAATAATTGTAAGTAATATGCATTTGTGGAACTTCCCCTCATTTTGGAAACACTGCCGTATGCAGTGTTTCCAAAATACACAACAAATAAACAAGTTTATATCACAATAGATACTATGCTACGTATAGCATAGTATCTATTGTGATATAAACTTGTTTTAAAAAGAGTAACCACCAAGTTTCTTGCTGGTTCTTCTAGACAAGGAACGGCATTCAGAACCAGTGGTATACTATTGGACGATTCAAAAGCACTTGCAATAAAGTTTATTTGAATAAAAAGTATTTCTATTCTATTCTATAATAACCCTCGGTATCATGATAATTTTTAGTGCATATAAGTCTATGCAATACAATGCTCAACGATCTCAGCAGGGTTGATCAACAGGTGGGCCTGAAAATGAACGTGAGCAAGACGAAAATCGTATCCAATGCTCACGCTCCGCTCCACCCAATAATCGTTGAGAACTCTGCACTAGAAATTGTGGACGAGTAGGTATATATACCTGGGACATACAGACCAGCTAGTTAGGTCCAATTTCGATAAAGAGATCAACCGCCGAATCCAACTCGGCTGGGCGGCGTTCGGGAAGCTTAAAGATGTCTTCTCGTCCAAAATGCCTCAGTGCCTGAAGACTAAAATCTTCGAACAGTGCGTGTTGACTTACGGATCCGAGACATGGTCGCTAACTGTGTGCCTCATAAGAAAGAGGGTCACTCAGCGGGCGATGGAGAGCTATGCTCGGAATATCCCTGCGAGATCAAATCAGAAATGAGATCCGTAGGAGAACCAAAGTCGCCGACATAGCTCACCGAGCAAACTGAAGTGGAAACGGGCGGGGCGGGGCACATAGTTCGAAGAGCTGATGGTGGTCGGGGTTCCAAGGTGCTGGAGTGATGACACCGCACCGGGAAGCGCAGTGTTGGCAGACCCCCCACTAGGTGGACCGACGACATCAAACGAGTCGCAGGGAGCCGCTGGATTCAGGCGGCGCAAGACCCAAAACCTGTGGATGTCCTTGCAGGAGACCTTTGTCTAGCAGAGGATGTCTATCGGTTGATAAAGAAGGAGAAAGAAGATAAAATGCACTGTAACACTTATTCTCTTGCAGGGCATAGACGAGCTCCCGGAGTCTGTGACGTCAATGCTACGGCTCGCCACCAAGGTGCCGCCCATAGCGCGCGCCGTGCTCGGCTGGGGCCTCTCGGCCTTGGGCGTGCTGCTTATCCTCCTTGCGGTCACTTGCCTTATCCGGTAAGCTTTTTTCACTCGACTCGACCTTGTACAACGAGGTGTTCGATGGTACCAGTCTTCCTTGTGATATGCCCAAAGAACTTAAGGATTCGCCGTTGTACAAGCGACGAAACCCTTTGATTTATTTTCAGCTCTTTCAGTATGGAGACATTTTCGATGCGCTGTCCACCACATTTCCAGGGCGTCGATTTTTCGTCTAGCTATATTAGAATCATTCAATAGCATGCAATGCTTCCATTGCTCGACAAATCCTTTTCGAAAATAGGCTATCACACGGTCTTTGGCTATTCTCAAATTGCTATTTTGTTCTTGACATAGCAGGTAGACATAAAAAGGCCCAATTGTGGCTCTTATGACAAGTCGAGAGTCTGCCATCATGGTTGGCGTACCCTGTGTTCAACCCAGCTCTAGCAACACTTCAACAATAACATCACTTAGTTTCAACTGATTTATGGAGTTATTTAGTCAATATCGCTTTAATCTTTTTGATTTTGCAGGCTTCTGTTTAGGTAGACTTTTATCACGCATCACAATTAACTTAAAAACCATGACTTTAGGTAAATAATTTTCATACACAAAACTTTCAATCTTTGCCAATTCTTACCTATTTTTCACGGAATATCCACTGAACCGATCTTGACGGGGTGCAGAGATAGCTTGCCATCCCGGAAGGAATGGAAGGGAAGGAAGAAATCGGCTACATTTTATCCGGGGAAATCATAAATAGTCACGGGCATTAGCTAATTAATAAAATTAAACTCAAACGTATGCGTCTCTTTCAGATCGTCACATCGCCAAAGCACGTTAAGGCTGGAGGGGCATGCGGTGGCCAAGCCCCCACCACCCAAAATACCCGGCAAAGAAAATGGCTACGAGCTAAACAATAGAAGATAACATGTAAACTGCGCTTTTAATATACCTACTAAATAAAATATTCACAAACGTATCTGTAACTGAGTTTTGGCTCGATTTTAAATTTCTATCACTTTCTACCAAATTGGTAGGATTTGGTAGAATGGTATTTTATGTAAAATGCTCTTGCAACACCGTTTTATTTTTGTAATAATTATCAGAAAGAACATTCAAATAATAAAATATTTGTGCCAAAATAAAAAATCTAACATAATGTAAACAAATTTTACCTACATAGCTAAATATGCTGAAGAATTAAGAATATTTAACAAGATACACGAATAAAATAAATATTTGAGCCAAAAAACGGTAACATTGATAAAATCTTTATAGATTAAAAACAATAGCCTTAAAATATTACCTATTAATACAAATTGGACTAAGCCTTTAAATAAATGAATTATTATTATTGTTAAGTTTTTAATTGAAACTCGAAATTTTTAACTCTACTTCAAAAAAATTAAGTATATTATTTGACAATTTTATTTACGGTAAATATGGTATTTTAGATAATTTTTTAGCATTTTTACTCGTTTAGGTACCACCTTTAACATTAATAGGGTACTTTCATAGTTCGTTTTTAAGTTTTTTTTTTTCAACGAATGTGATATACATAATTTCAAATTTAAGATTCGAACAAATTTAGTTTTAATACCTAACATTTGGGAATTCGGTTTGAATGAGTGTTTTTTTTTCTGTAAATAATTGAAATCTTCGGTCGGGCTTCGGGTTGCCATTAAATAAAAACATTTCAGTTTTAAGGCAAATGTAAAAATTAGAAAATAATGAATTTTGCGACACGTAAATTCGATGAAATAGATAGGATTTAAAGTCATAAATTTTATAGAAATCGCAAAGTTTACTAAACGTATTATGTGGTAAATTAAGATAAGATTAATAAGGAACTCAACTACAA
Source organism: Oeneis ivallda (assembly GCA_029955525.1). Taxonomy (NCBI): domain Eukaryota; kingdom Metazoa; phylum Arthropoda; class Insecta; order Lepidoptera; family Nymphalidae; genus Oeneis; species Oeneis ivallda. The sequence goes on from JARPMR010000008.1 coordinate 19,667,733, forward strand.
AGTAGTGATTAAGTCAATCGGCTATTATAATAATGCCTGTTGCACACCCTGAAATTCGCCGCATAATCTCTGCGCGACATATTATTTTTGACTATACTCGCAAATACACTCGCTATAAGTTTCATAGCTTTTTGCAGTCTAAGTCTCAGCCCCCTTTATGACGGACAATAAAACCAACATCGGTACATAACATCAATAATATTGTTTCATAGACTGTCGCAACACAAGTGTAGAACGGGCTTAACGGTTTACTTCAAATAAATTGTGGAAACGTTTAATAAAAGTTTTTTACTGTAAGGTTAGTTTACCTTATAGATCGCAGTTTCTTATGTTAGTAGAAGAGATTTTTGATTCTGGCGCGCTGTTTTGATCAAGGGGTCTATCGCGTAATTTTTTCTCAGTCCTTAAAGGACTGCATCAATGTCAAAATATGATTTTGGGCTTCTCCTATTGGCCAAAACCATGTTTTGACATTGAAATAGTCCTTTAAGGACAGCGATAAAAGGTACGCGATCGCCTGCAGTCGCCACACATAAACGATTGACATCATTAATTTGTGTCAGTGTACGAATTAGTTGCGCTGTTGGAAGTGGGAAAGCTCAAAATCAAAATTTCTTCTTCATCATCAAAATACTACGACCATCCATACAACTTTCGGTTGAAAAATGCCGCTCCTTCACAATAGGCTATTTGACTACTTTTAGAAAATCATCTTAAATTGTTAATAATGCTATGCTGAAGCTAACGAAACATATATTTCGGCATAATTTTCATTATTTTTCATAAAAATCGAGAAATAAATTCAAAAAAATAAATTGCCGCCGAAACGTTCCATTTGCTCTCATGACGTAACAGTTCACATTTCAAACAATGACAATTTTATAATATGTGTTTAGGCCGCGTGTCGCATACTATTTGGTATTTAATAAAATAGTAACGATGAAAAACAGACGAAATTAGCTTAATACGCCGCACAAACACGTCGAAATGTATTGACAAAATGAGAATTCCATAGGTGGTTTGGACTGTGACGTCATTCGAGATCACGGAACGTTTTCGATCACGTGACCATGGCCAGAATTATAGCAATTTTATTTAATGTTTTCTAATTAAATAAAGCTTTATTTTTTAGTTTTGTCGTATGGAATACTGTTTTTAGATAATAATCTTTTAGGATGACACCAGTTGAAACGATATTTTTATTATAGTCAAATACCCTATTGCGCTTTAGTATGCCTTACTATAACGTTTAATAATTAATCTTAACTTAATTTATCACAAAATACCTGAAATGTACATTATTTTTACTGATAGACTAGTCTATATCCGTCCTTAGGTCTTAGGTGTACTTTTTACCATTTACTTTTCTTCTTAGTTTTAAATCTTTCAAGGAATGGTATTAGTTTAATTTTAGTCATATTTTAATGTCAATTTGTATTCTCTTGTTACCTGTCAGTCAAATCGCAATCGCCATTTTATTTTTATAAAACCTGAGATATTAGGTACTTTACTAAATATTAAACATAAAAAATAATTAGGTTCCTAACCTAATGTCCAAATAATGCAATTTTCTTTTCTTATAAAGAAAATACAAAGTTATCGTTAATAGTAATTTAAATAAATTGATGACGATTGATATTTTCAACCTATATTTTTGTATGAATATATATATTATAATATTAAAATAGGTATATAATAAAATAAATATTTTAATATCTAATTTTTGACATACTTGACCAAAAAGACGTGCATGTTAATTAATTGACGTGTTAAATATCAAGAACTAAGACAATTTTACTATGTTATTCTTTTCTATCTTGTTCCTGGCATTCGTTCCAAGCTGCAAGTAGGCGATGTCTGCCAGTTTTGTCTTCCACTGTTACAGCTCCTCGCCAGATCACTCCAGTCAGCTGACCTCACTTCAGAATCCAAAGCAGGCAAAGACTAATTGCCATCCCTTGTTTTCCTATCCAATTTTTAATGCCTATCTCGTTTAAAATAAACGTTATTATGTTTACTAATTTTATTAGCTGTCAAAAACACGCCATCCGTTAGTTGCGAGAGCATCGTGATCGTTATTTGGCTTGGCAATACAGTTTTTATTGCTGCCATGCCAAAAAAACACACACAACACAATACACAGTACACAATGTAGACACGATGTGTTTTTGACAGCAGTTACCATAAACATATTAACATTTATATAAATCAAGGTATACATGTATTAATATACGTAGGTATTACTGTGACGAATACTCGAGTTTGTGTTGCCAGTTGACTTAAAAGAAAATCTACTTAAAATTATGCAGTTATATAAACTGCAAGTATAAAATATGAAAAATATCTTTAAAAAGTCATTAATTTGATTATAATATTATTTTCAACGTTTAATGAATTTGTGTTATTAATGTTGATATTTGGACTCATTGTAAAGGAGATTGGCGAATTCCATAGAGTTTCTGACCCAGACGAACTGAACCGTGAGCTTCAAGCCCACGTTCACGAATCAAACTTCTCATGCTTGTTCTAGTAAACCAGTCTAACAAAAAAGTTCATCAAAGTCTATCAAATAAAGTTGGGAGAAAAAAGATATTCACTTGTATTGCCATGTAACGGTTATTTATAATGTGTATGTACTTGTGAATAATTATATTTTTGATCCCCATCTTCTAAAAATATAAGGTTTACACAGAAAAATATTAATTAAACTTAAATGTTTTCTGAATCTGAACGGTTTTCAAAAATGCTGGGTCAAAATTGGCCAACCTCCTTTTTCAAATATATTTTGAAAATATTTAGGTATTTAAAAATATATTTGAAGAGCGCATTATCATTGCGTGAAGTCAAAATAATTATTGTATTGGTTTTTTTATTTCGATGTTTATAAAAATGTTTGTTTGTGAATGTACTTCTATTGAAAAATAAAAATCGTTGATTACCTATTCCTTAATAATAATTAATAAAAGTTATGTCATTCCTTTAATAGGGTAATGCTTGTGGCAACACTTAACTGTCATTAAAGTGTCATGGTACTGTGCTAACATAAGCAGCAATAATTTTAGTCTCAGTTTCATATAAGTACCTATGTATTTTAATTTCAAGAAACTGCGAAGACATAAAAACTTAGTAACGAGTTTCTGTTAACTATTTCCGTAATTGAAAATGATATTAGCACTATTTTTAAACCTGTCAATTTATATTTTTTAGATAATTATTTTATAAGTCTTGTTTGATACAGCTTTTCATTATTAATGTTGCCACATCATCCACCTAATAATTTGCTCAAATTCGCGACTTTATGTTTTAACGCATGTTATATTGTATTTTTTAAAGGTATAAAATGCGTTATGTAAATAAATGAATAAAGGTGTAAGTTATATTACAAGATATTTGTTTCATTTTAACTGCAGTCTGGAACCTACTATTGAGCGTCCCAGTAAGGCTGGAATCACATCTGTGCGCATCGATTCGCATTTTGTCCATACAAAACGTGTACGCATCGAAAAGCCGAATTGATGCGTACACGACTCTCATTGACTCATTCATTGTTATAACTTATAAACTAGAACTACTGCTGCGTGTCCAACAAATAATTTTTATTTAATTTTAATATTTTTTTTAAAAAAGCATTAGCCCTGATGAACTTGAATAATTTTCCAGTTTCCCCACCAAATAAGTGTAAAGCTTGTGTAACGCGGAGTCCTGCGTGAGCGACGAATACTACGCGACGCGACGCAACGAACGCGATCAACTCAACGGCATAGTGCATACCCTGCTTGTGGCCTATATGGCAGTCTGCGGCGAGACGCGACGTATTACATTACATCGCGTCGTGTCGCGTCGCGTCGTATTCGTCGCTCAGGCAGGACATCGCGTGGAACGGTGGTACGTATACAAAAATAGTGCAAAGGCTGGGGATTGAGTCATCGTCCTTTAAGTTTTTAGCCCACACATTTAATCGATTGGGCTATTGAGGCTTTACATTTTTATCCGGAAAATAAAACTTAATATTAGGAACAGTAACATTATGAATCTAACTGCTGAACTGATCTTGGCATGGATATAGCTTGTACTTATTCTGGAGATGGTGATACTTTTTATCCCTCTTTTTAATAATAGACGTCCACTGCTGGACAAAGGTCTCCTGCATGTACTTCCACAGACTTCGGTCTTGCACCTCTTGAATCCAGCGGCTCCCCGCGACTCTTGATGTCGTCAGTCCACCTAGTGGGGGTCTGCCCACACTGCGTTTCCCGGTGCGGGGTCGCCACTCCAGCACCTTAGTAATAATTAAATGCTACTAAATGATGTTTTCCCAAGCAGTGATAGCCTAGTGGTTAGGACTGTGGTCTCCTATTCGGGGGGTCACAGGTTCGACCCCGGTTACGCACCTCTGACTTTTCGGAGTCAAGTGCGTTTAAGCAATTATTGTAAATATCACTTGCTTCAACGATGAAGAAAAACATCGTGAAACCTGCATACCTGAGAGTTCTTCATAATATTCTTGAAGGTGTGTGAAGTCCACCAATTCGCATTGGGCCAGCATGGTGGACTATGGGCTATAACCCTTCTCTGAGGAGACCTGCGCTCAGTAGTGAGCTGTTGATGGGTTGCTAATGATGGTGATGATGAAATGAAAACAGTTTGTTCACGTTTGAATCAATTTATTTACGTTTTATACACATTATTTTGTTATTTTAGTAATTATACAAAATAAAGTTTTGAACTACTTTAGTTGCGATCTTGAACACATGAATAGTCTTTAATAAAGTATTATGAGAACAAACACAAAGTTTGTCGAATGCGAAATCGACACTTACACGTATTCGAGCATCGCCTAACTGATAGAGCTACAAGAGTTTTTGTTATAATGTATAATAATGTAATGTAATGTGTAATCGAGAGCGAAAATTGTATGGAAAGAATCTTTAAACAATTTCTTGCCGCTCGCATTCGAGAAACCCTGTAACTGACGCCTAGGGAACAGTAAAAATAATTATGACAATTGAAATGTTTCCCGAGGTACTGACAATATTTTACTAGGCCACTGAAACACCTGTTTCGAAACCGCGACTTTTATCTACCTATTTATAGGATATTCCCTCAGACCGGCAAGCAATACAAACGTAGTACTAACTATCCAGTGGGACCACCGCACCACAGATAAGACCTGAAATATACAAAGATGAAATAAAACTGAAACTAAAATATTATATTAGGTATACTAAAAAAAACTAACTAAATAATAAATTTTAAATGTATTTATATTTAACTAGCTGATGCCTGCGACTTCTTTCGCGTGGATTCAGTTTTTAAAATCCCTCGGGAATTATCAAAATTTTCCGGGATAAAAAGTAGCCTATGTCACTTTCCAGGTCCTCAACTATACCCATGCAAAAAATCACGTCGATCCGTAGCTCTGTTGCGGCGTGATTGAAGGACAAACAAACACACATTCGCATTTATAATATTAGTATGATAAGCCATACTATCAGATCGAGAATATTTACCGAACTGTAAAAATAACACAATAAAAAAGAAAACACGGCTTACACAAAATGAGCCATAATTAGAACAAAATATTATAACGAAACATTATTCCATGACGGAAGAAGCAACATATTATAATATTAAAAAAGTTGTTATATTTTATAATCATAAAAAGTCCCTTTTATTACTTCAAAATTTCATAAGATAATACACAGTTATACGCTTAAAAAAATATCTATCAAACCATCTCCGCCCCCTAAGTAATATAAAATCATTTTTAGCAACTCTAAAAAAGTAAATAATATGTACAAATCAGGGTGTAACTCGGTAAAGTTGCGTACAACATAATAATATGTAACATGTATTATAAAACTTTTGCATATAGTACACGTTAAAAAAACACGTCCATATTATTAGACATTAGGTCAAACTACACTATTGCGCCTTCTAATTGCGTTGCGATTAGCGTTAGACGCATGCTCTAACTACCCAGACGTATGCCTGAGCGCGTGCCTCACGTTGGCTGGCACACCTCAGCGCATGGGTATGCATACTATTGCATACATTGTTTCGGCAATTTGAAAGCGCACCAGCCTCCCTAACCATATTACATATCTATTGTCGTATCTGTTCTCTTTCTATGATCGTTAACGCTTTAGAGCAGGGGCTCCCAAAGTTTTCTAGCACGCCTCCCTTCTGAAAGGATAGGAGGTGTGATAAAAAACTTTGGGAGCCCCTACTTTAAAGGAAGCGATCTTATAATTAGTAGCCAAGTCGACACAACGTTCTCGATCGCTCATTCGCTCCACGGAATAGAATTTACGCTACACGCTTATATATATAAAATACACGCTTACGTACACGAATACGCTTACGCTTCCTTTAAAGCAGGAGTTCCCAAAGTTTTTTAACACACCTATCCTTTCAGAAGGGAGGCGTGATAAAAATAACTTTGGGAACCCCTGTGTTAACGACCATAAAAAGAGATTAGATACAACGAAGTGTAATTTGGCTAGGGGGAATGCCCCCTATAGTTAGACCAATGACCATAGACCACAACTAACAAAATGACACAATCATTTTATAGAACCATGTTAAAACCTGTTAAGTAATTTTAACGCATTTATTACTGTATAAGTGCTAAGTTGCTAATTAACACTATATGTAAAAAAATTTGCAGTACACAATTTCTAAATAAAACTGACATTGACAGGTCTAAATCTTGTGCTATCCCTTTCTTAATGCTTCCTTCGGAAAAATACAGCACCTGTCCATTTATTTATTATTTTTTATTAAAGTTACACCTACACTTAAGGAAACATTTGATCTAAATTTTCGATAGGTATATTTAAAAATTTACTTGTCAATTTAGTTTAGAGATGGTGTACAACAGAATTAGCCTAAATAATTTACATATTTAATTAAACAAAATCATTAATTTTAGTGTGTCATTAATTAACAGTTAACGTTTTGTTCTGATACATACCTTTAACTTTAAGAAATGATAAAGACCTATTATTTAAAGGCAAGTTTTCATGGATCCACTGAACGTCGGCACTCGGCAGTGTCGCTGGCATGATATATGCACTGGCGTGTAAACATTATTTCTTGCACTTTCCTATCGTAGATAAGTGGCAATGTTCGCTAGCAACTGCAGACGAGTCACTGGATTAATAAAAACCTACCTTAAATTGTAAATTGCATTTTGCCTTCTCTCACATATTACATGATGGTTCATTTTAAGGTGGAAGACACGGTTCGGCCCGCGAAATTCAAATTTAATTTGGTTTTTCGCAATTTGTAAACTAATACGACAAAGTAGGCTTATGGCATTCTAATTGCGACAATGGCAGTATCATCTTCACAGGTTTATATAAAAAAATTTACTTGAAAGTGGCCAATTTAAGAAATTAATCAAAATATCGACTAATTTGTTTAACGTCCAACTCAGTATTTTGATTAATTTCTTAAACTGGTCACTTTTAAGTAAATATTTTTATGTAAACCTGTGAAGATGATAATTCCACTGGCGCAATTAGAAGGCCATAAGCCTACTTTGTCGTATTCGTTTACAAATTGCGAAAAACCAAATTAAATTTGAATATCGCGGGCAAACCCTTGTCTTCCACCTTAAGACGATTTAGTAAATGTCAATATTGCCTTTCTTTATTATGCAATAAAGTCGGCTACCGTATTTTCACTGTAGCATGGTGGCATGTGACGGGTCAATTTTCACGTAACATATTATGTACCATATTGTTGCGAGCATACGGTTCAATTTCACACCATTAAAATTAAAAAATAAACTTAAATCTAAATTAATACTAAAAAAACTCCAGAACTCTATCGAAGTCGCCGCAGTTTTACATATTACCCAAGATGCTGGCAGCATTGCCCCTTTGGATGGGCAAACTAATCCTTTGGCCAAGGTAGCTGCCAGCTCTTGGATCCCCGGTAGACTCGGTTACCCTTAAAATATATTAGGACTACTATTATTTTACAGAAAATCAGTTTTCGTAGTTTGAACCTTATCGATGTAAAAATACGGTACAATATAAGTTACCTCCTATTGGCCTGTCAACTGCACCATGCTACAACAAAAAACCTGTAGATTAGTCCAAAGTAAACAAATATTTACACAAGATTACATTATTAAGTTTAGTTTACTTTATATTTAAACAGTAATAATGTTTAGCATAATTTTATTATTCGAGGTAGGTTATAATAAATTATTATTATTGATCGTGAAGGTTTTTTTAAGCTTGACTGCAATCTCACCTGATGGTAAGTGAATATGCAGCTTAAGATGGAGCGCGCTTGCCTATAAGATGCCTTTATTCATTCTCTTGATTTAAAAGTAGGTACCCAAGTTACAGTTAGATTCAGTTATATTTTTTAAGATGATCGCACATCTATTAGTACGCGTCTTAGGCTGAGCGCAATTTCGGTACCTTAAGTTTTTTAGGTCCAATTTAATCTGACTAGTGTTTCATAGACCGAAATATTAGTACCTACTTACTGGGTACAGCTGTTGTAGCCCGTATTTCTGCATTAAACTTGAAATTATGAGTTCAGATTAATTCCCATTTATAATCTATTAATAGCACAAATCTCGTCAAGATTGGGAAGTCCATTAAAAACCTTTTTGTTAGCAACATTTTCTCTGTTAAAAAAAAACCCATCCTGGTGTCATTTTCTTTGCTCCCAAAAGTGAACAACACGCAAATAACATGAACAATGAACATGTCACAAGATAAAAGCAGTTTGGTGCTGTGTATCATACAAAAAGTTGCTTGTAGCAATATTTTCATGACGAAAATTGCATAAGTATCTACTTAAAAATTTTGTAAGTATACCTATCCACTGGGATTGAGAAATACTTAGTAAATAAACAGTTAATGCGCGCAATTCATTAAATACATAATAAAAATAAAAAAAGAAGCGTCGGTCGCAGAAAAAATGTATTTTAAGGTTTCAGTTTTTTATTGGAACTGGCACTTGGTTTCGAATCGCCGTTATCATGTTTAGACCTTTTGACAGCTGCTTGTCTCAGAATGATTGGTTTCTTTTTTGTTGGTAATGCCGATATTGAAGGGTCCGAAGTAGGTTCGGGCAATGGTAACAATATGGGAGTAATTTCGCTTTTTGGAGTCTCTAACTCAACTTTCGGCAAAATTTTCACAAACATATGTGCATTAGTATCTAGTGGTTGGAGGCTTATTTTGGAAACATTAGATTTGGCGGTTATTTTTGTTTTAAGTCCTTCATTAGCCGAGCCATCTTTAGGCAATATGCCTTTAATTAAAATCGGCTTAGTTTTAGAGAGTGAAACGATTTTCGTGATGACTGGAGAATTTTTTAATATCGTAGGTTTATCGGTCTTCTTGGAACTCTTATTCTTGTCGCCGTTTTCGTTGGATTTAGATTTTGTGGCAATGTTGGCTTTATTATTTGTGTTACTCGATGTCGCTTTATCTTCTATATTTGATTTTTCTTTAGCATTTGTGTTAACGTTGGCTTTATCACTTTTACTATTCACTTTATCTTCTATTCTTTTGGTAGAGACTTTTCTTTTCACTTCACACATATTGATAGCGCCTTTCTCGTCTTTGAGGAGCATGTAGTTGTCGGCCCTGTACCCATTGTACACTGCAAGCTTTCTCGCTATGTAGGAAGATAATGTAACGTCTTGGAGCTCTGAGAGTAAAACGTTCACGTTGCTGCCAGAGTGATTGTCTATGGTGAGATCAGCGCCGTTCGTAAGTAGAATCTCTACAGTCCTCGTATAATTTTCCGCCAAACTAGTTTTGTTGCCGCGATCTGAAACGAAAATTTCACATATCACACTAATATTATAAAGGCGAAAGTTTGTATGTATGTGTGTGTGTATGTTTGTTACTTTTTCACGCAAAGAACTACTGGACGGATTTGACTGAAATTTCAATTCTGGAATTCAGATAGATTATACCCTGGGTTAACACATAGGCTACATTTTATCCCCGAAAATTAAAGGGTTCCCGTGGGAATCCAAAACCTTAATCCACGCGGACGAAGGCGCGGGTATCATCTAATTGACCATTTTTAGCTAGTTAACGATTCTCGAAGAATGCTGTAAAAATTAAATTAACAACAACGCTAATAATGTGAAATTAACAACAAATTATTTGACCTTAAGTTCAATGCAAGCACCTGATGCAATCTCACCTTGTGGTAAGAATTCAAGTCGATAACCTATTTTTTTTTGCTTCTATTGCTAGGTTTCTATTACTAGCAGCACGTTTTTTTCTTGTTAATTTATTTTTCTAACTAGCTGATGCCCGCGACTTCGTCCGCGTGGATGTAGTTTTTAAGATTCCTCGGGAACTCCAGGGATTTTCCGGGATAAAAAGTAGCCTATGTCACTCTCCAGGTTCTCAATTAAACCCATGCTAAAAATCACGTCGATCCGCAGCTCTGTTGCGGCGTGATTGAACGACAAACCAACAAACAAACATACTTTCGCATTTGTAATATTGGTATGATTTCTTGTTTTTCTTGGTGTGCAATAGGGAATTGCCCGTCTTAACATGAATTGAATTGTAGTACTTTGTTTTTTTAACTTCCCCTCATTGTGGAAATATTATATTCTAATCTAGCAAGTTAAATCGGCTTGGCATCCAGCTGCCCACAAGATAGTTTAAAAAACTTATTACAATGTAATAGCTAGTTTAGCTACTATTATTGTAAAATGATTATTTTGAAAAGAGCAACTGCTGAGTTTCTTGCCGGCTCTTCTCAGCAGAATCCGCTTTTCAAACCAGTGGTAGAGTCATGACGTGTCATAAGAGCCACAGGTTGGCCTTTGTGAAATAAATAATTTTGAATTTGATTTGAATAATTTTCTATTCTATTGTACTTACTGGCTAGACCACCCTCCAATATAACCTATAATTACGTCGATGGTGCCCTATCATGTCCTCACTGCGCGCAGTTATTTCGTGCAAAAATAGGGTACACCAGCCACATCAGGGCACACGAGCGAAGCCCTTATCGAACTTTTCAAAGTTAACAGAGATCCAGTCGCTGTTGCCGAAATCGGCAGTGAAGTAATGGAATGATGATGGTACTTGTATTGTATTTGTGGAGGGGACGCCTGCTAACGCACGGCGGGTGATCAGTCCTGTGTCGGCACTATTCCACCCAATTCCCCGTGTTTGGACACAGGTTACTGGTGCCCAGGCAGCCCACCCCTCTAACCTACCTGTAGCTTTCGTAAACCTAACGATGTCTCTTATTGAAAGGTTTGTCAGGTCTTCTTCACTTAATCTATCCTTACCTTGCAGTTCCCATCTTACCAATGAGTACATAGGGCACTCAGCTATAAAGTGGATGATGGTACTTACTGGCAGCCTCCATACAAGCGGCGCCCGCCGCGAGGTATATCGCCGTGTTCCCACTAGTGGGCATCGCCATGTTGACGGTGCTGGGCGCCGCCGCCACTAGCATCTCCACCACCTCAGCGTTGCCCACTTTACTGGCCAGCATTAGCGGAGTGTACCCTGCAACAAAACGACTCATACAATAACGCGTTTGAACACATTGATATTAGCATTCCCAACCAGCATGAAGATTACAGTTTGCTAGGACAGGTACAATTTCTGGAAAATGTACATCATCGTCATTATCAACCCATTCATCGGCTCACTACTGAGCGAGGTCTCCTCTCAGAGAAGGGTTATAGGCCATAGTCCACCAAGCTGGCCCAATGCGACTTCGCACACCTTCGTGAACATTATGGAGAACTCTCAGGCGTGCAGGTTTCCACACGATGTTTTCCTTCACCGTTAGAGCATGTGATATTTAATTTATTAAACGCAGTTAACTTCGAAAAGTGAGAGGTGCGTACAAATACGTGTTAGATCATTCGCGATGACTTCGCCCCTTCTGGATAAAATACGAAAACGTACGTACGTACTTCCAGCCAATTTCAATTTGGTCAAACTCTATTAAAACGAACTGTCAATCTATCTAACACAAAAAATTAAACATATTTATGACTAGGAGTAAAATACCCTATTATAGCCTATGTTACTTCCTGATAACTTAGCTTTCTATTGGTGAAAAAATGGTTAAAATCAGTCCAGTAATTACAGAGCCTATTCGGTACAAAGTTACAAACAAACAAAAAAATCTTTCCTCTAATAATAATAGTATAGATTTCGATTGCGAGATCAAAGATTGAAAACGTACGCGTACTTACTTACTCACAATCTTTAAAATGAGAAGATCCAAACCAAAACCAAACCACCAAGAACCAAAGTCACCAACATATCTCAGCGAGTTGCGAAACTGAAGTGGAAACGGGCGGAGCACATAGTTCGAAGAGCTGATGGTCGTTGGAAGCGCAATGTTGGCAGACCCCTCACTCGGTGTATCAACGACATTAAACGAATCGCAGGGAATCGCTGGACGCAGGCGGCGCAAGACCAAGGCCTGTGGAAGTCCATGCAAGAGACCTTTGTGCAGCAGTGGACGTCTATCGGTTTACAAAGAAGAAGAAGAAGAAAGATATATCGATACTTTTTGGCACTTTCTGCATCCCTATACCTAATATTAGTTCTAGAGACACTCGTATGTCAAATGTGGCGCTTCGCGTTTATGTTCAAGTGGACGTTTATCGGTTGATGAAGAAGATTTAGGCTGGAATCACATCTGTGCATCGATTCGCATTTTGTCCATACAAAACTGTCATATTTCATAGAGTCGTGTACGCATACATTCGACTTTGCGATGCGTAATAGGATATTTGACTATATTAAAAACTAGCTGATGCCCGCGACTTTGTCCGTGTGGATTTAAAGTCCCTCGGGAACTCCTTGATTTTCCGGGATAAAAAGTAGCCTAGATGTTGACCCGAGTAATAAGCTACCACGGTATAAAATTTTGTAGAAATCTGTGCGGTAGTTTTTACGTGAAAGAAGGACAAACAAACAGACAAAAATTAAATAAAAATCTGTTTTGGGCTCAGTATCGATAGTAAAGCATCCCCCAACTAAAATTTTCAAAATATATTAAATGTACAGAAATCTTCCAGTTACAGTTTTATTATATGTATAGATATCGTTTCATCTGGTGTCATCCTAAAAACATTATTCCATACGACAAAACTAAAAACTAAAGCTTTTGGCATTGTCATTGAACTGTGTGTGAACTGTGACGTCATATAAACAAATGTAACGTTTCCGCGGCAATTTATTTTTTTGAATTTATTTCTCGATTTTTATGAAAAATACCGAAAATTATGCCGAAATATACGTTTTGTTAGCTTCAGCATAGCATTATTAACAATTTATAATGATTTTCTAAAAGTAGTCAAATACCCTATTATAAATAATATGTATATGCGATAACATACATACCCTGACTATCACAAATAGTACTCATTTGTGTGAGTAAATAATCGCTGAGTTTATCGTCCGGTTTATTTTCCAATTCTGGTTTCCATATATCTTCGTTTTCTTTTAAAATTTTTCTGTAACAATATTTTTTTAATTATTTTAATAAAGGAGATGGCCAAAAAAGTACATTCCACGTACACATACATAGTGCATAGTATTAAATATTAAAAGTAGAAAGATGAATTATTAAGTAGTTTTTAACCTCTCTGAACTTGTCAGTTTTTATTTCAAAATTAAAAGGAATACAAGATGAATTCGTCAACTTCCGCCATCACTAACACAGAGAAATCTGTAGAAAATAATGGACGTTCCTTACCATGCGTATTACTTATGTAGACACGTTATTTGGATGACAAATACTTTTACTAGGAACATTTTAGTCATATCCAATGATACTTTTTGCATTCAATAAATGAAAAAAAAAACAATATTGTATTAAAAATAACAATGTTCTATGTAAAAATAAGTATTATTTAATTCCATTCCGACATTCTGCAACTTAATACATAAAATGGAACGCATTCACGTGTTTGACAATGTGTCATAGTCTATGTCAAACGTCAATTAATGATAGTTGATTGTATTGCCGTGTCTTCGTTGCGCTTGCGCTCGTTGTACCTACTACCTACTGTGTTTGTGTTTTTACGATTATTTTCTATTTTGACCCCTGCTTATCTCTACGAACTGATACCTTCTACCACTCGATTACCTTGCTATTAACACTGGACTCTGATTTGCATTGCGTTTTGGATTTGTTTTGTGATCATAATGAGGTTTATCAACTGCGGAGTAGCCATGCAAAGGTTGCAAAGGCATCTCATATCCTCGCTTTCTGCACACTATCAAACAAGACTTTCGCGTTGGATAAACATTGCTCAAACACAGATAAGAAGTTGGAGTAGAAAAAACTTATTCTGATTTATTTTTATATATGGTATGCGATATTAACAGCATGCATCATATTTTCTGATGAGAAGGTGGCCTTTAACTTGTTTAAATACCTATTATTACTAAAACCATATCAGTTTACCGTAATAATTCGCAACTGTTCGCTATTTTAAAGCGCCTTTAGTTTTTTAATCAAAATCTATACTCTTACATGTTTACGTCTAGTCTGTTGTAATGACAAGTTCTGTGAGTTTTTTATTTATAGCAATTTAATGTGCCTATAATCACGAATTTATAACACTAAAAGTCATTGGTGTACACTAAGTTCAAACGCCCATAGAGAAATTGGCCATGTCCTTTGAATTTTGTACCTATTTAAGTAAAACACAAAACACAACGTTTTTGAAGGTGTCTTCTTAAAGGAAATCATATTTTATCTGTATGGGATCATATTTGTATGCCTCTTAACTCCAAACCACCTCTTAAGATAGGTACAAAACATAATATTTTTAAAGCCTTGGTTAGGATTTGATCAAGGGAACTTGGAGGCGTTTGGGGCCCCCAGGACCAGAGGCCAGGGGCGGCAGGAAAGGCATTCCGAACCAGTGGTAGACTCATCGACGATTCAAAAGCACTTGTAAAAATGTTTAATTGAATAAAAAAACATTTCTATTCTATTCTATTCATATATACGATGGTGCGTTTTTAAGTTCGCGGAATGGAGGGTTGGAGAGGGGGGAGGGGTCTCATTAGTACTTCAACGTGTTGAGTGATTCCCTATTAGCAAAAATACCGAGTTTTATTACAATCGGCTCATTAGTCTCTGAACTATCATCAACCAAGCAACTTAATCGGGAAGACGGCGTTCACAAATGGAGAAAATCGAGCACCGCGTCGTTATAAAGTTCCTTACCAAGCAAGGAAGAAAACGTAGAAACCATTTCAAAAGATGGCCTTCGTTTACGAAGAGTCTTGCTCTTGTAAAACCATGGTTTACAAGTGGTATCGTCTATTCAAGCAAGGACGAGAATCACTTGAAGACGAGACGAGACGACTTGAGGTGACCTCGCCCGAAATCATCGCTAAAGTCGAAAAATTAATATTGGAAGATGCTCGAAAACAGCTTGCAGAAATGGTTGGAGTATCCGAAGCAACTATTTTAAAGTGAAAAGACGGGGAAAATTGACGAAAGGTGTGCTGCTTTTGCACGACAATGCGCCCGTCCACAAGAGCCGCGTTGCGTTGGCTACCCTGCTTAAAGTGGGCTTCGATATTTTGAACCACCCACCCTACAGCCCAGACCTGGCCCCGAGTGATTATTACCTCTTTCCAAAAATGAAAAAAGAGCTGCGGGGTAAAAAATTTACCACCGATGATGAAGTTAAGGAGGCAGTTTCAGCGTATTTTGAGGACAAAGACAAAACATTTTTTTATGAGGGTATAAATAAATTAATTGAAAGATCTGAAAAATGTGTCCGTCTTGCAGGTGAATATATTGAAAAGGAAAAATAATTTGGTTTTTTTATTTCAACCCCTTACCCTTCATTCCGCGAACATAAAGACGCTCCCTCGTAGCTACTAGTTGATGCCCACGATTTAGTCCGCGTGGATTTAGTTTTTAATTAGATCCCTCGGGAACTCTTTGAATCTCCGGGATAAAAAGTAGCCTATGTCACTCTCCAGGTCCTCAACTATACCACAGTAGAATTATAACCAGTACTGAAACTACCTACAAACGCTCGAAACGGCCTCACTCACACAAACATGCGCATCGACGAGACAATTAGCGGGCCTCGCGGTGCTGTCAGTACTGAGGACCGGTATTTGGTCTCGTCGATGCGCATGCTTGTGTGAGTGAGCCGTTTCGAACGTTTATAAGTAGTTTCCATACTCTATCTATCTTTACTCTGACTATACCCATGCAAAAAATCAAGCCAATCCGTTGCTCTGTTGCGGCGTGATTGAAGGACAAACCAACAAACAAACACACTTTCGCATTTATAATATTAATAAGGATTTATTTATTTATTTATTTATTTATTTATTGAAGAAGATTAGTAAGATAAGTAGTCTTTTTGGGTTAAGACATCCCGCAATCTAACATCGTTCGAGATTTAGGTTGCTAGGTTGCCTAGCAACCTAAATCTCGAACTGTATATATGACTGACGTGTAATTAACATATTTTAATTTGCAATAACAAATATTGATGTCAATAATTAGGATAAAAACTAACCTATCTTTTAAGTTGGACCAAATTACAGATAGTTACGAAGTTTGATCAAAATCGGTTCAGTAGTTTTCGAGTTTATGCCGAACATACATCGTGACACGAGATTTATATAATATGTACTAGTTGACCCAGCGAACTTCGTACCGCCACTACTTATAAATGAAAAATTAGTTAAATAAACATTTTCCAGTGGACCAAATTGTGAATCTAAACCATCCTCGAATCCCCTTGAACTCACACAAAAAATTTCATCAAAATCGGTCCAGCCGTCTAGGAGGAGTTCAGTGACACACGCACACAAGAAATATATATAATATTAAGAAGATAGATAGATCATGTTACTCGCCTCGCATTGTTCATGCAATGCGTTAGTATCGCTTGAACGTGCTTGACGCCTGTCTCCGCTGCTAGGTGTAGGGGTGTTCGGGATTCATCGTCCCTCACCAAAACATTCGCGCCGTGACGTAACAGAAGCGCCGTACACTCCGGACTGTCTTGGAATATCGCTATTTGTAATGCTGTCTGAAAAAAAATACAATTTACCTAGGCTTATTCTAGGCTGTGGGCCTCATAAGCCTCAGAGTCACTCAGCGAGCGATAGAGAGAGAGAGATATGCTCGGAGTATCCCTGCGAGATTAAATCAGAAATGAGGAGATCCGTAGGAGAACCAAAGTCACCGACATAGCTCGGCGAATCGCGAAACTGAAGTGGAAATGGGCGGGGCACATATTTCGAAGAGCTGATGGTCCCAAGGTGCTGGAGTGGCGCGGGCGATGCCGCACCGGGAAGCGCAGTGTTGGGAGACCCCTCACCAGGTGGACCAACGACATCAAACGAGTCGCAGGGAGCCGCTGGATTCAGGCGGCCCAAGACCGAAGCCTGTGGAAGTCCATGCAGGAGTTCTTTTTCCAGCAGTGGACGTCTATAGGTTGATAAAGAAGAAAAAGAGGCTTCTTATAATGCTATGAAAACATAGCCTTAATTACGATCTCATCTGATGGTAATAGACGATGCCGTCTAACATGGTAGCGGGTTAACTTGGAAGGGGCATAGCGGTGTACCCCTAATCGGTGCCTGTGCGCCATCCCAAATTGCCCCCACCGGGAATCGAAGTCGAGACCCTCGCAAAGACAACAGCATTCAACACTGTGCCAGGGAGGTCGCCGTTACAACTCAACACGGATAAATCCGACGGCAACTGCTATACCTCGTAAAATCCCCTACGTAGCACGCGGAGTCATAAAACGTGGGAACGGAGTAGTGTATATTGCGCACTTCCTTGCACTTACGGGCCTTATGGCGAGACTTAGTGATGTTGCAACTTCCTTATCGACCCTTTTTATGCGTAAAATAAAAAATGCATTTTAATGTTTTAATAGATTAATTTGTTAATTATAACCTTGGACGAGAGAGAGGACTTGCCAAGCGCACGCATTCCCATTGTACACATACACATACATTGTACACGCATGTACGACGTACGTGTAATTATTTGCTTGTGTGCTCATTTTCTGTGTGTGACAGCTTGAGTTAATGTGTGCTCATTGAGACGTAGTGAATTAGTAAATGAGAGCTGTACGTATTTACCTCACCTCCCGCGGAAAGTGGCAGAATTTATTTAGTACTAAAAATCTGCTTTAAGGCAAGTTCTTCTTTAAGTGGTCGAAGATTATAACTTACTAAACTTGAATAAAAAAATAAAAAAATCATAAGTACACTAATTAATTAATTAACTATAATTTAATCTAGGACAGCATCATCTTCCCCATCGTCATCGGTATTCGCTTAATTATATCAATCAATCGAATCGTTATTATCTAAGAACACGTCCATGCTGAATGTATGTATGCAAACATAAATTAATGACGGTGTCCATTACACCCGCCCGCAATATTTTATCGATGACTCATTTGAAAGAATGCGCAACCCTAATGAGTGCGCAACACTAATGACTGAAGTTTATGATCACGCGTGCCACGAAGAATTGTACGAGGTATAGTGTATAGCTTGAAATGCAATATTGCGCCATTCGGCTGAGAATATTTTGCGGGGAATAACCCCAATGCAACGCTTCTCTATCTAGGTTCTCATGTTACTGATAAGCGTGCATTCTGTATAGAATTTCACTAACATACGTTTATTATTCATAGAAATAACAGAATAGAGAGCTTTAAAAACCTAGACCTATAAAAAGGTAAAAATCCTTTCAGGAAAAAATATTATAAAATAAGTGTAAAGTGCGAGGACTCCTACTTTTACGATGGTTCCGTATCACCACACGATGTGGCTAATTCTTTTGAACACAATCTCTAATAAGCCTCAATAGTCCAATAGGTGCGGACTGAAAACTGAAAGGTCGCGGTTCGAATCCCACCCGTTGCACTATTGTCGTACCCACTCCTGACACAAGCTTTCCGCTTATTTGGAGGGGAGAGGAGAATATTAGTCAAGTTCAACTTGATTGATATTCTTTAAAAAAAAAAAAATCTCTCGAAAGCATATTCGATGCTCCCAATCTAGGTCTCTTAGAAATCGAATTACGGACCCATAACCGGCGTTTCTTTCGAGATTTTTCTTTTGACAATATTTCTCTGAAACTTAAATAAATTCTTCTCGTAAAACATCACATAATTTATTGAGCCCGCGTTGCAACAATGCATTTGAGCCAATAGCGTGGGAGTATCGGCCAATCGTTACCATCGAATACATCGTCACCAACCAATAAAACAACTGTTAAATTTGTTTTGAATATGAATCGAACTATTTCTGACATGTCTGTAACATACTTCCGTCGCTAAATAAAATATGTATTTGGCGCAAGCGCACTCCGACGGACGGCATCAGACGAGTCGCAGGGAGCCTCTGGACATAGGCGGCGCTAGACCGAGACCTGTGTAAGTCGATGCAGGAGATCTGTTCAGCAGTGGACGTCTATCGGTTGATGAAGAAAAAGAAACACTCCGAGATGTAACAGTCATTCGAGTATCTACAGCGCCCGCTACGACTTTTATAGGTTGTCGCTCTCTTATGAACCTGGTATCTGACCAGCACCGCGGACTGCCGAGCTCAGCGATTGCTCGTTTGTTAGACTGGTGGCCATGTCTGAGACATGCGGAGATAGGTAGAGGTAGGCCATGTTTGGACATGGCGGACCGTGTATCGACAGCATGCGATCCAAGCGATGCCGTGAGGTGAGGCTACGGACCTGGGTACCAATTGTCTAAAAGTTATTCCATTGATCGTATTCGTATTCGATGACATTAGCGTCAAAATAATATAATCCTTGATTGTGTTGATTGTCACAAATTCAGTACCTACAACCGATTTTAACATGGAGCGTTATGGATCGTATTATATAGTCCGATTCAAACTTTATGACTTCTCGGACTTCGTGCGTTTCGATGCGCAGAATTCAATAATCGGTACCAGGCAATCAGCGGCGCGCGGGGAGGCGGGAACCGTCGGCGAACCTGCGCGAACCTACACTTGCAGCTAACATTCGCGTGGACATAAAGTTTGAATCGAACTGTACATGCCTAATAAACGTATAAGAATGCATACACGAAATTGAGCTCTGTTATGGTTTATTTTACTTTGACGCTAGTGCCATGAAATGAATAAGATTTTGGTCGGCAACTTTTAGACAATCAGGGGGCTGATTGGCTGATACTCACTCGCTATTGGCTAAAATGCATTCTTGCAGAAAGAACGCAATAAATTCAGCCAATGACCAGAATTGAGACTGTAACAGAATTGGCCTAGGGGTTGATAAGTGAGCTACGATATAACATACTCATACGTGATATAACATTTATTCACGCAGACAGTCACATGCATCAACTAGTAGAAATACTATGACTTACCAATTCCCCCGCAGCCAAGATGTCAACTGATTCCTTCCTGATCTTCAACACCCGACACTGTCTTCGGAGTAAGTCCAGGTCGTTATTAAGAACAGCCAAATGTATCGGACTGTAAACATTTTTTAACTATAATAAGTAATACACTTTTGAGCCTAATATTATTATGCCCTTTTGGAATAGAATATCAAAGTTTTTATTCCAATAAGCTTTTTCAAAGTGTGGTCAAATTGTCAAGTGAATCTACTACTGGTTCAGAATGCCATTCCAAATGAAAGTATCAGCAAGAAACTCAGCAATTGATAGACATAAGCCTGCACGCACACGCAAGCGCGCGCTACGCGAAGCTTTCGCGAGCTATTGCTGTTGGTTTAAAATCTTCAATAAATTATTCAATCTTTAAAACTTCCGCATTATCTTCTCAAATATCAAAGCTTTAGGAAATGCAGGCCGATGGACCTAATTTTGCTGTAAACTAAATTGACAGGTCTAAAACATTGTTCATAAATATACATGACATATAGGTAGAGCTGTAAATGATAGCATGACATTTAGGGCCTGTTTCACCACTATCCCTTAAAGTGTATGATATATATCTAACAGATAAAATAGATGTCAGATAAATCTGTTTGACAGTTTTTAAAGTTTATCTGCTAGTTTGTCATATCAGACACTTGTGAAACAGAAATTCGAATGCTATCTGTTTGACAAGTTGTGGATTGGCTATCAGGCAAGCAAGCTTTATCAGCAAGTGGTGAAACAGGCCCTTAGAGTTGACATTTAGAGCTGTAAATGACAGTATGTCATTTCAAGCTGTAAATGATAGCTTGACATTTAGAGCTGTAAACGATAGTGTGTCATTTAGAGTTGTAAATGATAGTTTGACATTTAGAGCTGTAAATGACAATATGACATTTATGGCCTGTTTCACCACTTGCTGATAAAGTGCCTGATATATATCTAACAGATAAAATATCTGCTGAATAAATCTGGGTGATATCTTTTTTAATTTAACCGCCAGATTGACTTATCTGCAGATACTTATGAAACAGAAATTTAAACAATATCCATCCGATAAGTTGTGGATAGGCTATCACACCTTTATCAGCAAGTGGTGAAACCGCCAGAGCCGTAAATAACTTGACATTTAGAGCTGTAAATGACAGTATGACATTTAGGGCTGTAAATGACAGTATGATATTTAGAGCTTTAAAATATGATAGCATGAGTTTAGAGATTGTATTGAACAAGATTAACAAAAATTCAGGTACATAAACATATACACTAATTAAATTAAACTATGATTTAATTTTATTAGTGTATAATATACTCCATGATGGTGACAGCTGTTATAAGCATGATAGATAGTATATTCTCTTCATGTAATTCAAATATTTAACGCCAATGCCTGTAGGTATATCATAAGTGTTAACAATTGTTTAGTAAGCAAGATTACTTATCTTTGTGTTAACAATATTGATGCTAATTTGGTATAAAACTTCCCTTGTCCATAGGAAATGTATTAGAAAGGATAATTTTAAGATGTCAATGAAAAAAAATTTTTTAGAGATTGCCAATCAACTTTTTCGAGGTACATATAATAGAGCCTTAATAGCACAATGATCAGGCATGGGCTAAAAACTAAAAGGCTGAAAAAACTGTGTACAACCTTTGAGCATTCAAATATATTTACTATCAGGGGAATCCCATGAAAATGGAAGCGTATCAGCAACCTTAAACTCAATACCTACAGTTATTATCTACTACTAAGGGTCTGTTTCACCATCTTCAAATAAACTTTAACCCATGAATAAATTTGACATTTTGACAGATTGGCCATTCAAAAACTGTCAAAATGTTAACTTTATTTGTCAGTTAAAATTTACTCGAAGGTGGTGAAAGAATGTACAGGAATCATTAACCAGTAATTAATCAAATAATTGTATACATAAAACTAAATAAAAGCAAAGATAATAATATATTTTTATGAGTAGGTATAATATAATATGTCATACTGTACTGCATTGAGCAAATAATAGGATGCAGAATAAGCATTTTCTGTCTAGTATGATCTACACTAGCGGCACGCTATGATGGCCGGTTTGACGTTTGTCCGCTCATGAAGTTCCGTATTAATTGATAACGACTTTGAAGGAAATAATTGTATTACTTTATTGACGATAGTGATGTGCAGAGATTCATAAATTTTATCGAATGTAGTTTTAGGTTTAGGACTCAAAATTTATTTATTAAATTGATTTCTAAAATGTATACAAGTGTAGAAAAATCAGTTTGCACCATTTAAGGGGTGAATGTACTTGTGAATATGAACAATTTTCACTATGTGGACAAACCTCTGAAATCGCAAAAAAATATCAGCTGTTTCATACAAAAGGTAAAATTTTTATTTTTATATGATATATACCACAACTCGGCATTTGGTTTTCTAAATTGAAAATTTTTAAAAATGGAATCTAATACGATCGTCACATAGGATCGCTGGCTAGCACAACTACTACCTCCGGCAAACTCGCGTCAATGCTCAATGCAAAACAAAGCAGTTTCGAATTGACGTTGCTTCGAAAAGTATAAACTGTCAGTGCAATGCGATTGTGATATAGTTTTGACCTGGCTTTGGATTTCAAATATTGATACTGCATTACTGTTGACCCTTGCTCGTTAATTTGGACTCTGTTCAAGCCCTTTGTTGTGGATTTCGTCGATATGACCGAACGTACGCAGAGAACTGTTCTAAATAGTCAGACACGTGAGTTCGTAATACGCCTTCGTAACTATTTCGATCGTGAAGCTCAAAATGGAGGGCCAATTTTACCTATAACGTCAGTGGTTGAACGCGTAGCTGATGCGCTTAATATTGGACAACGAACTGTTAGACGGATAACTAAAAAAAAATATGGCGAGACTGGCACAGAAGAAAATAAACTTCACACACCAAAAAAGAGAAAACGAGCAAAACCAGTCGTAGGCATCGATAGCTTTGATGCCGATGCTATCCGAAGACATGTTTACGGCTACTATTTACAGAAGGAGTATCCAACAAGAAAAAAGTTGGTGCATTCACTGAAGGAAGCTGGATTATTCTTCGGTGGGGAAAGTTCTTTAACGAAGATTTTGAAGACCATTGGATTTCGATACAAAAAATGTAACAAACGCAAAATATTGATGGAAAGATTTGATATAGCGATGGCAAGGTATACTTTTTTACGGCAAGTGAAAGAAATCAAAAATTGGCAAAATGTTGTGTTCTTGGATGAAACATGGCTTAATGCTAACCATACTGTAGGCCGTTCTTGGAACAATGACACAGCAGCATCTACTTCCAAAGTTCCTGTAGGAAAAGGATCGCGACTTATAATTTGTCACGCCGGAACCATCAACGGGTTTGTCGAAGGTTCTCTCATGGCTTTTGCGTCAAAAACCACTGGAGACTATCATGAAGACATGAATGGAGAAAAGTTTACTGAATGGTTTACCTCAATGTTGTGTAGCCTCCCTGAACCATCTATTATAATTATGGACAACGCCCCATACCACTCGATGCAAATTGACAAGCCACCTGCCCAATCCCAAAAGAAAGCTGATATCGTCGCATGGCTTCGTAAAAATGGCGTAGATGCAAACATGAATATGTTAAAAGCGGAATTAGTACGTCTTTTAAAAGAAAACAAACCAACCAAGATCCGATACGTCATTGACGAAATAGCATTAGAACATGGGCACAGAGTTATACGGTTACCGCCTTACCATTGTGAGTATAATGCGATTGAGTTGGTGTGGGCTCAAATTAAGGGATATGCTGCAAGACACAATACAGAACCCCCATTTACCACAAAAAAAATGCTAAAATTATTAGAAGAAGCTTGTGAACATGTGACTAAAGGAGACTGGGAAAAGGTTGTGAATAGAACTGTTAAATTAATAAGGGAAGATTATGAAAGAGATGTGAAAATAGATAATATTATAGAAAACGAACATATAATTATTAATGTAGGTGATGATAGCAGTGACGACAGTGAAAATAGTAGTATGGACGAATCTGATTAATTATGGCCTTTTGTGGCACCTTTTTTGGTATCTTTTGTATTCATATGTTTCTTGTGTGCATATAAAGTATGTATATTCATTTTCATTCAAATATTCAGTTCGTTCAAATAAATTAAATAAACATATACATTTTTGTTTTATTAAACCTATTTAATCAGGTACAAAAACAAAACTTAATTGTTTTTTGTTCGAGAATAAATTGACATTCCACATCACTATTGTAATGTGTCAAACCGGCCATCATAGCGTGCCGCTAGTTTAGTCTCATATGATTTATTTTTATCAAGTTTATGATGAATCTAACACTCTTTTCATGTTAAACATGACTAATATTCCCCTTTCCCCTCAGTATACAGGAGTGTGGAACTATGACAAACAGTTATAACAAAGATTGACTTGTAGTTCAAGTTCACTCATAAAGCTTGTAGCTCCTGAAATACACCCATTATATTAATTATTAGATAGTTAAAGAAACATGCGAGCACTTACAAATTTTTATCTTCATTAGGCTGTAAGCAGTATTTAAAATCTAAATAAGCTTGGTGGAACAAGAGTTTTCTCTGATCGATCGGTGACAAATCTTTCAAAATATCAGGCATTGCTATATGGAATGGATCCGGATTTCCCCTTATTGTAACTTTTGACCCATCAGTCATAACTATTGTTGACTTTACACCTTCATAATCTAGTTCGTTAAGTTCTGTATGATGATCAATGTAGTTTAGAATTGCTTTAGCCTTTTTATCTATATCAATTAAATTAATACTACTGCTTATTGATAAATTGCCAATACTGTCTGCATCTGAGATGTTACTGTCTTCATTGACGATTTCTTTCAACTCAGGGAATGAATCATTGCCAGTTCCACATGGCTTTAAATAATTATCAGTACATGAACCGTGACCACTGTCTATGGAAATATTTTCAAATTTTATACCATTGCAACTTTCATCACTGATTGGTACTGTCTCTTTTTCGGTGTCTACAGCATCGACTGCAAGGTCCTCAATATTTCTGAAGTTATCTGGATGTATAATAACCTTCTTTACAGTTTTAACATTTGATTCTTGCAGCTTCACTACATAGGGCCTGAGTTTGTTACGTCTGGATTGTAACTTTACTGATTTCCTTTTTTTTTCTTTGATTAATTCGGAATACGAGGACTCGTACGTCTGTGTAGCCACTGTGGAGTATTCCTTTTCTTTATCCTCATGGGCACATAGTAAGGAAAGAATCCCTTTAACTTTCAACTCCTGGTTGATCACGCAGCACAACGACACAAACACTTGATCATAATTCCCCTGTCCAATCAATTTGACCACTGCGTCCGAAGTCACTTTAACCGTAGCAGAATTTGTTGCGGTGTAAGAGGCTATCGTACGACTACTGTTTTGCGTAAGATTCAATCTATTAATGATACATAGGTCAGGGTATTTCCCGTTGAAAAAATCACCCGCTTTCGACTTGTAAATAATATCCTCCTTTATCACATTCCCCGTAGCATTGGAAAAACATCGAAAAGACAGACCCAACGAATGGGGACCCGACTTTATTGAATCTTTTTTTATAACGAACGGCAGTTTGTGTATTCTAGTCTTGCTATTTGTTTCCACGTCTGACATATTGGAATCACAATAACACGTGTAAATTGCTTTGTAAGTTTAGTTCCTAATTTTCAACACAAGTTTTTTGTAGAAGTTGAAGAAGGTATCATTACGCTAACACGGATTTACGATTTGATGCACCATGCAAATGTTGCAATTTTGCAAAACAAAACAGTACCACTTTAGACTATATCACTATAAAGCTGGGGTAACCCCCTGTAATTTCTGTTTTTGAAAGGATCACCAAAGAGTATGACTCTGTGTTTTTAAATCTGCCATAGTCAATTAACATACTCTATAAACTATGAATAGGACCCACACCGTTCATAGGTTCATATTATCGGCGCGGCGAACCTTGATCCCTATGACACTGACAGCTAATGTCACCGTATAACATTGTAGTGGCGTCACCATTAAATTGGGATCATATTGGGGGTGTCTAAAAATGCCATTTATAAATTTTACGTAGCTTTATACCATTAGTAATGATATTCCGTTGATATTTTTAACAATTCTTAACATTTACAAGAAGTTATCTCAATCTGAATTTATGATTACGTCCTGCAAAACTTACGTCGTGTGACGTTTATCGACTTTCATACTCACATTTTAGTTCATATATTATGGAATGGAACAGAATATTACGATCATACCATTCATACATACACACATGATTATATTATACCCAAGAAAATTAAAAAATAACAGCTATAGGACAAAATGAAATGAAACAAAATCTGTTTAACAATTATTTATTTACATACACAGGGTCAAGGGTGTAACAAAAGTAAGTCATAATACTTTAGGGTTTGCATGTGTTCCTTATATAGTTTACAGTGAAAGTACTCAGCGCTCAAAGCGAAAAATTTTTTTTTGTGGTTTGTATGGGCAAGCGCCACATGAGCTTCCCTATGCAAACCACAAAAAAAATTTTTGCTTTTAGCGCTGCTACTTTGCCAGTGAACTCTATATAAGGGACACTACACACCCTAAAGTATTATCACTTACTTTTGTTACACTCTGTATATCCAATCATCGTAGCAAAGTTTTTTGGTCTTTTCTACGACTTTCCTCCAATCATCCGGAGTCACTTCACTACAAGCTTTTTCTAATAATGTCAGCATTTTATTGGCTGTAAATGGCGGAGTGGTGTTAAGCCTGGCTGCACAACCTGAAACAATATTTATTTTGAGTATGATGCAAAGTAAAAGAGTGAGATTGAAGTAAAAGTACATAATATGTAATTTGTACATAAAAGTTAAAATAAATACAAATTACCCACCTTTGATTTGCGCCCATATCATCTCAATGGCATTATATTGGCAGTGGTATGGCGTTAACCGAATCACTGTGTGACCTTTAGATTTTGCCATTTCATCCAAAAAATATGTCTGCTTTGTTTGGAGTTTTTGTAAGTTTAATAATCTGACCAAGTCTTTTTTTAACAGTTGACTGTCAGCCTCCACACCATTGCGTTGCAGCCACTCTAGTATTTCACCTTTATTACTGTTGCTGGTGGGTGGTTTGTTTACTTGTACGGAATGGTATGGGGCGCTGTCCATCAAAATATGGTGGGGCTCATGCAGATTATCCAAAAGTTTTATGAACCATTGCTTAAAATTGACAAAATTCATCTCTTCGTGATAATCTGTAGTTTTGACTGATTTGAAGGCCCACAAGCAATTAGGCACAAAACCTTTGGCTGTACCAGCGTGGCAGATAATCAAACGCTGGCCCTTGCCTTCAGGAGCTTTGATACAGGATTTCGCTGTATCGTCTGTCCATGTTTTGGAGACTGTGTGATTGGCGTTAAGCCACGTTTCGTCCAGATAGACCACATTGTCCCAATTCTCTATTTTCTTTATTTTTCGTAGAAAATCACACCTCATCAATGCTATATCCTTACGCTCCATTAACACTTTTCTTTTGTCACACTTCCCATACCGAAATCCGCATTTTTTTATGACTACTCTGAGCGAAGTCATACTGCCATTAAATAAACTGGCTGATTTCAGCGACGTCAATAACTTTTTACAAGTCGGCAGTTCACCTCGGAAGTAGTAGCCGTAAATATGGTTACGTATCGCAGCCATGTCGAAGTCATCTGGACTGGTGACGGGATGTACCCTATTACATTTTTTCTTCTTTGGAGTTGAGAGTTTGTTCTCCTCCATCGATGATTCGCCGAACTTTTCCTTTGTGATTCGGGAAACGGTAGCCTTGCCAATCCCTAGAGCATCAGCAACACGGTCGCGTACGTTGTCAAGTGGCAACAAAGGGTCGCCATTTTGTTGTTCACGAGCAAAGTAATCTCGCAAACGCACAACAAACTCCCGCGTTTCACTGTTGAGTACAGTTTTTGGTAGTCTTTTCGGCATTTTTCAATACCAGCAATAACAAAACAGCAACAAAAACAAAAAACAGTAATAACAAGTAACACTCCGATAACAAAAAACACGTGGCGCATACAAGGCGTTAGCACTCGTACTGAAGAAGCGAGCGCCGGGCGCCGGCCGCCGAGCGATCGCGCGCGTCGCGTCGTAGTGACCGACCAAATAGTGTGGCTATATCTAAAAATATCCTATAATATTATTATAACCTATTGTAACAAAATTTTTTCAGACAAAATAAATAAATGGGGAACATTCATTTTCATGATAAAATATATACTTATATAGCAAAAACGTGTTTACCGGGTTAAACATTATTAGAAAATAACAAGGTTGGAAACTTTCGTTTTACTTACCTACTTAATCTATGCCAAAAATCTTAAATTAATACAACAACAACATAATGGACATTAAAAATGCACATTATAATATTTTTTAAAACATGTTTACCAACGTGGCTGAATGCAAGCCACGCCTTTGTCTAAAAAAAAAAAAATATCGACACGACCAAAGACACGACCCATCACTAACACGAACTGTCACAGGGATCAAGGTGTCTAAAAAAAAAATTATCGACACGACCAAAGACACGACCCATCACTAACACGAACTGTCATAGGGATCAAGGTGTCTAAAAAAAAAATATCGACACGACCAAAGACACGACCCATCACTAACACGAACTGTCATAGGGATCAAGGTTCGCCGCGCCGAGAATAGGTTAGAAAGACTACGTATATAGTCGCAATTCGTAGTTCCATGGGATCGTTTAGCGATTAGCAGGGTAACTTTAAAAAAGTGTCAAACTCATGGGACCTAATAAACAAACAGGACTGAGTACTCGCAGCTGAAAAGCGAGCCGACCGAGATAGCTAGTACAGAGGCCGTGTGTCCCTTTCTAATAGGGTGACAATAATATTTTCGATATGTGAGA
Source organism: Oeneis ivallda (assembly GCA_029955525.1). Taxonomy (NCBI): domain Eukaryota; kingdom Metazoa; phylum Arthropoda; class Insecta; order Lepidoptera; family Nymphalidae; genus Oeneis; species Oeneis ivallda. Next base: position 19,697,133 of record JARPMR010000008.1, read on the forward strand.
CAAATTCAATCTTGCAATCTTCCTACTAATTAGTTTATTATAAACACAGTATGTGTAGTACATACTATATACTATATATATATATATATATATTGTACTACTACTATATACTATATATATATATATATATATACATATTGCACATCGGTATATATCGCCGGGTACTGTATTGAAGTTTTTCATTAGCAATGGAAAATTTCTTAGGGATTAGGGATGGATTACGAAATAAATAATACAAATAGTACACGATATCGATTTGTCCAGTCGTAGTGAGTACATTGGTAGATATTGTAATCATGTGTAAATTCATCACTTTCTCTGGATATTAATCATAATAGCTGGCCAAAGGCACCCAAAGTAATAAATACAGCCCCACTTCCCCTCCCGCGCCTTATTCCGTTGCCGCACGATCGGTATATTTACCAAAATCTTAGGTTAGGTCAGGGTTGTACAGAAATATTCAGGTGTCCACTTGGCAGGGCACTTAGGTTCTATTGGTTTGAAATGAAAAATTAAAATAATGAAAATTGTAATAATAATAATAATAGTACAAAAGTAAGGAGTAAGGAACCATTATAATCGGCATCGGCATCGTACGTACGTCTTTGCTAGTAATAATAATAATAGTACAAAAGTAAGGAGTAAGGAACCATTATAATCGTCATCGGCATCGTACGTACTCGACCCATCACACAATACAAGTATTTAAAAATTCATGGTCAACATAGTTGTAGATTAAGGGTGGAACCACATTTGTGAGGATCGATTCGGATTTTGCCTATACAAAACTGTCATTTTCCATACATTCGTGTACGCATCGAAAAGCCGATTTGATCCGTACACGTTTCTATGGAATTTGACAGTTTTGTATGGGCGAAATCCGAAACGATCCTCACAAATGTGGTTCCACCCTTAGCGTTCACGTTTTAACGGGCTGCCGCTCGAAAAAAATAGACTAGATAAAAATTTATATTTTCTTTTTTGTTAAGGAATATATCTATCGAAATTAATGCAATTAAATACGGTGACTTAAAAATGTTAAAATAAAATTAAAACATAAGTGTCATCATAATTCGGGAATAACAGAAGAAATAAAGTGGAATTCTGCGTTTTTGTCGGTTTTTTTTAGCAAATTTTGAAAATTTTCTTTTTTCGAAGTGCCATTTCTCGGAAACGAATTAATTATCATTCAAAAATTTTTGTGTTATCAAACTGTTATTTTTCATAGAGTCGTCTAGGCATCAGCTCGGCTTTTCGATGCGTACTGCACGACACTATGAAAAAGGATAGTTTTGTATGGACAAAATGCGAATCGAAGCGCACAGGTGTGATTGTTACCCACGTTGCCATAGAGAAGAATGTACTACACCGCGTTGCTACGTGCATAGCATGGAATTAGGAATTACGACTACGTTGTACCACTAGCCGATGCTCGCGACTTCGTCCGCGTGGATTCAGTTTTTAAAATCCCTCAGGAACTCAGATTTTCCGGCTTAAAAAGTAGCCTATGTCACTCTCCAGGTCCTCAACTATATCTAGCCATGCAAACATCTAGCAATGCATGCAAACGATCCGTAGCTCTGTTGCGGCGTGATTGAAGGACAAACCAACAAACAAACACTCGCATTTATAATACCTATTAAAGTATGATTTTAACATTTAAAAGTAGTTATTGTGACAAACTGTAATAGTTAGACATAATATGGTAGCGCGGACTTTTTTTGTAGATATTGATGTCTTCTATAAAACTGTAGTACATCACTTTGTAGTAAATTTAGTTTCCGCAGCGTACGCGATGTGAGGTTTTTTTTGGTACCTTGGATTACATGGTATCGAAGTTTTCATACGGTTCCCTAACTTTTTGAAAATATGCCATAGCCTCGTTCATCGGGATAATGTAGGATTCTAATGGCGAAAGAATTTTTCAAATCGGTCCAGTTGTTTCGGAGCCTCAAACAAACAAATCTTTCCTCTTTATAACTCCTACTTTGTAGTTTACAAATTGCGAAAAACCAAATTAAATATGAATTTCGCGGTCAGACACGTATAATCAACCTTAAAAAAGAAATACATGAGACTATGTGCTGTAATTTCCCCAAAGGTAAAGGATTCCTCAGTCCTCGGTCCTTAGGGCCGATTCACACCGGAATGGCAGAGGCCGGCAGCGACCGTCAGCGGCCGGCTGATGCGCGAGGAGGCCGGCCGCTGAAGGCTCGCGACGCCGCCGGCAGCGGCTCGCGGCCTCCCGGCACCGTGCGCCTAGTGTCCTCTTGTCAGTTTAGCATAGAGGATATATCTAGTTTAGTTTCTATATTCGGCAAGAAAACTAGTGTCTTTGAAGTGAAAATAATGGAATTGATTAATATAGCACTTATTTCTGAAGAAAAAAAGAAGGGGTGTGCAGAGCGGGGAGCGCGCGGCTGCCGTCTACGCGAGCAGCCACGCGGTGCCGCGAGCAGTACCGCTGACAAGACGCGCGTGGCCGCGAGGCCGCTCGCGGCGCCGAGCGATAATATTTCAAGCGATACCGGTCTTTAAAATAATGTATATAAAGCTCGTCGCGCCGCTGCCATCCCGGTGTGAATCGGCCCTAACTCCTACCAATGAATAATCGATTAGTAAGAAATTATTATACGCACCTTTCGAATAAAACAATAATATTATTTTGATAAAAATTATTCTTTATTATTAATTAAATGATTTTAAAAAGTTTTAAGTATAGAGATCAAAATTCACAAATAGGTATTGCTTTTTGTAGACTTACATATTTTTGCTTTTTAAGATGGAGTTAGTTTAGCTTTTAGAAGAATTAATTGAAAGTGTAAGATCGACAAAAAACAATGATATTTCAATATAAAATAGGTACTTACTAAAAATACTGAAAAATGGTTTACATAAAAGCCATACGTACAGACTACAGAAGGACACACATGACAGACTATATAAAGGACTTACAGAATAATATATTATGTCTACATTTACATCTTTTACACTGCTCGATTGTACAAGAGCGTTTGTACATTGCAATAATTTCAAGAAACCTTTGTTTACGATTATAAAAAGTAATAATAATAATATCATAGAAAATATTAAAATTTAATATGTAAAATAAGATTTTTCAAAAAACTGATATCAGTATTTCTCAAATATTTCTCCTAAAAATTAAAAGTAAAATATTAACGGAACAATTAATGAAATCACAAATTAATAATACAGGTAGGTACATAAAAATTACACAGGTTATACAGGTAGGTAGGTACATAAAAATTATTGTGGAATAAATTCTTTGCACAAAATAGAATTCTGCAAAGTAGGTAGCTAATAATTATATTCAAATCTTATATCTAGGTTCGAGTACTTCTACATGCACACCTAGCTATTAATTATTTAGTATGGCTGCCATTAAAATACATACTATACTAACGCACTAAAATTTTTTAGTTACAAAGTACAAAGGTATTGGTCGATCATCAATTTTAAGGAAGCTAATGGTAATAATACCTACTAAGGTACTAAGGATAGCACGGATATCTTACAAAAGTCGGTGTGGGCTACCTTCATAAATTCCTTTCAAGTAAAGATACTCAATTAACATTTAAATACAGCTATCCATATTCGCTAATTACGGTGTTCCCACGAGGCGGCTATGGTGACATTCAACAAAATTCGCCTCATGGGAACGCCGTATAATTCGGGATAATTAAACTTTATGGAGCGAGAATTTGGCTGAGATAGGTTACTCTGACTTCTTAAACTCGCGAAATGAGGTGACATGTTTGTTATATCACGGAGTCCGTATTCTATCCCGGGACTCATAAATCCGGGAAACGATTGCGCATTATGATAACAGAATAGAATTCTTTTTTTCTACATTCATCATCATCATCATTATCAACCCATCATCGGCTCACTACTGAGCGAGGTCTCCTCTCAGAGAAGGGTTATAGGCCATAGTCCACCACGCCGGCCCAATTCGAATTGGCGGACTTCACACACCTTCGAGGACATTATGGAGAATTCTTCGGTGTGCAGGTTTCCTCACGATGTTTTCCTTCGCCGTTAAAGCATGACATGATATTTAATTTCTTAAACGCACTTAAGTCGTGTACGCATCGAAAAGCCGATTTGATCCGTACACGTTTCTATGGAAAATGACAGTTTTCTACGGGCAAAATCCGAATCGATCCTCACAAATGTGGTTTCACCCTTATTCGATAGAGAAACGGCATTTCAATCTAAATAAAATTCAAGAAATTCCCTACCATAGACAATGAGATTGTGTTTGACATGAATTGTCACTATTAAAAATATGTACAGCAGAATATCTTCACCTACTTTATACTTTAACTGTATTCATTCATCATTCATTTTGCTGTTTGCTTAGTAGTTAAAAATATATTTATGAACCTAAGCTGATAGCAAAATCTAATACAAAATATTTCTGAAATAGTAAATACTTTGCTTATATATATATGTATATCTGATTAACTAAATATACAAAATATTCTAAAGACATCTAAATTCTAAGGCACTAGGATCCTACTTACTAAAAATCATATGAGAGTTCCGCTCCAAAAGTGGAAATACGGTGGGTTACCAATTGAAGGTACCTATTCTACAGTCTTTTTTACTTTTTAATCAAAATATGTCTTAAATTTTTTATAGGTTTAGTAGTATAATTTAGTGTACTATTTTTTACTTGGAAAATTAAAAAAATTACATTTAATTTGATTGGTAAACTAAATGATTATTTATTATAGACAATACGAAAATTAAAATTTAAGACCTATTTGTTTAAAGTGTTTCATCAGTCAATAACTACCAAAATGGTAGATTTTTACAATACGAAAGTAATAATTATAGATAAGTAGAAAAATATACATCTTAATCTATTACTAAAGGTGGGTAGATTGTCTATTTTTTATTATTTAAAAAATCAGTCGAGTTATAAAAAGTCGTCTTCCCATAGGAAATAAAATAGAACTGGTAAAAAAGCCTATTCAAAGTTAGGAAGCATCTTCATCTATAACTAAATTTGAGTCTGAAGATTCATTTAAGTCTTTACTATCACAGTTGGATGAGTCACCATCTTGAGAATCGGAAGTTCCATTTTCAAATTGATTGTCTATAGTATCAGCAGTGCTGCTATTTGTCATAATTGTTGACAAGTTACGCAAATAGTTCTCCATATTTGCGGCTAGAGCAGTCATAATTTGGCTTTCGATACTTTTAACATTATTGGAATCTAAATTATTTTGTTCATTTGTAACAGTTTGTTGTGTGTCAGATTTAAGCAGGTTAGCTAAAATAGGGTTTGCTCGTAACATTTCATCAGTGTTGCCAGTCTCATCTTTAGGGTGTGTCCGTTTGTGTAAGATGTAAACATCTGGATCTTTGAAACATTTCGAACACTGTGTGCACTTAAATGTCACTGTGTCTCTGTGTGTATTACTATGAGTTTGACTGGGAACTTCCTGATTGCTAGTTTGTGTAGTGTTCTCGCTATTTTGTATGAGAATTTGTTCTAATTGCGTAAATGTATTAAATAATGGTGGGGAAGATGTTTCTGCCTCTCCTTCAGCCTGTGAGGGTGATGATGGTGTTTCTAAAAAAAAAAAAAAAAATTATGTTAGAAAAATTTACATTTATATAATAGTAGATGATGCCCGCGACTTCGTCAGCGTGGATTTAGGTTTCAAAAATCCCGCAGGAACTCTTTGATTACCCGGGATTAAAAGTAGCCTAGAAGTCACTCTCCAGGTACTCAACTTTACCCATGCAAAAAATTACGTCGATCCGTAGCTCTGTTGCGGCGTGATTGAAGGACAAACCAACAAACCATATTAAAAGTAGTAGAAAGTTGTGATAATGTTCCTAAACAAAAATAACCAATTTTTATTTTTTCGATTTTTCAGCTGTTCTTTTAGGATGTCCCTATTTTTTTTTTTGTTTTAAACAGCCCCTGTATGAGAGCCAATAAAACAAAAAAAAATCATTAAAATTGGTCAAGCCGTTTTTGAGTTTTAGGATGACTAACGAACAGCAGTTAATTTAGATATACAGGGTGAATTTTAATTCACCAACAACCTCCCACATGTAACTACTACCTATGCATAATACTGAACAACATTTTGTTCAACGACTGTGCACATAACTCAATAAATTCACCAAAAAAAATTCTAAGTTTTTGTTGAAGAGTGTGTCATTTTTTTAACTCTTTGGTCATATATGTAATGTCTCTGCCTCACCTGCGTGAAGCGTCGACTACTAAGTTAATAACCGCGCAACAATTAAGGTCCGAAGTTACCGCTTCGTATTTACAAATGCTTTAAGTGATGTGTATTACTAACATCAGGCTGAGCTATCATCTGCAAGTCCATAATTTCACGTTTATCGCGAACACCAAAAAGGCTTTCCACGGCGATACACGTAAGTATCGGACAAGCATTAAGTACCGAATATCGAGTGACGGCCACTCAACCAAGTACAACCGATTCTAACATAGAGCGTATCGTACATACCTAAAAGTATCAGAATGCATACACGAAATTTGAGCTCTAATTTAACGCTAATGCCATGAAATGAGTAAGTTTTTGATCGGCAACTTTTAGACAATCAGGGGCAGAGGTGCGTTTGTCTAAAGTTATTCCATTGATCGTAATTGTATTCGATGACATTATGATGCCCACGATTTCGTCCATGTGGATTAAGGTTTTTTAGTTCCTGTGGAATCTCAATTTGTAGGGATAAATTGTAGCCTATGTGCTAATCCTGGGTTTAGACTAATAACGCCTAGACCGATAGTTCCATACAATGAGACTATCTTAATGTGTAACCATGAAACGAACTGTGTGCTAAGAGTATCGTTTATTTATGCTCGCCAACACGTATACAAGTGTGTGTGCCGATAGGCGCTACTAGCCTTTAAAGGCTACCATGAAAGGGGTTATTTACCCTCACCAACACGTACACAAGTGTGCGTGCCGAAAGGCTTAACTAGCCTTTAAAGGCTGCCATGAAAGGGTTACACTCTGCGGGCGGCTGCTGTCTTTCTATGCATTATAATTCTATGAACCTAGGTATTTCTATGTGTCATAATTCTATGAACCTGGGTATGAACTATTTCTGTTTCAAAATTTTAGTGTGAAGGAGTAACAAACATACATCCATCCATCCTTACAAACTTTCAAACAAACAACCATACAAACTTTCGCATTTTTAATACTAAGTAAGATAAGAGTATAAGTAAGATATTAAGGACCGATTTCACCAACGTAAAAAAGTCTTATCCGAGAGTAAATTTGATATTTTTACAGTATTTTCAATACAAGAACTGTCAGAATGCCCAATTTATTCCCCTGTAAAACGTTACTCGACGTTGGTGAAATCGGGGCTAAGTAGGATAAGAGATGGACATTTCCATTTAATTTATAGATGGGTCAGCTTACCAGATCCAAGGGCAGTTATACCAGCCGCTTGCATTGCCAGCATAGTCTGAACGTAAATAGCTTGCGCCATCTGTTGATGCATCTAAAAGTTAAAATATGTATTAAAAAAAAATTGTCAGTAGGCCATAACAGTATGCTAAGATCTCCATTGTTGGATCCATTGATCTATAGATCATACTCTGGCTCTGCTCAAGCCTCAAGATAGAGTTAAAATGAGACAAATACTTTCTGACATTAATCTGTCTCCTTTTAACTCAGTCTTGACTCTTGAGCTGAGTGATGTGCCATCTATAGATCTTACTCTTACCTTGAGATCTGTGGATGGCACTCTCACTCAGCTCAGACTCAAGACTGAGTTAAAACGAGGCAGTATTATCAGGACATTTGTATCTCACTTTAAATCTATCTTGAGGCTTGAGCAGACAGATTCCGATCTATAGATTTCAGCCATAGTGTGTTATGACAAGAGATAACTATATTGGTTTGATTTGAGAGAATTTGCCGAGACGTGATCTCCACGGCTAGATGGAGCGATGACATCCGGAAAGCGGCCGGCATCGATTGTATGCGAAAGGCCGCGGATTAGAGTTGCCGCGAATAGTTGTAATAGCGAATAATCGAATACCGATTAATCGCCATTCCGTATGGCGAATAGTCGAATCATTCGCTATTATTATTCGACATTAACATATGAATATAAAAAATAGTTTATTTGTTATCGAATGTACCTATCACGCTTGTAGAATCATTAATTTTTTACCTACTGTAATCTAATTTTTTTCTAAGGTTATGAGAAAAGAAAATGAAGTTAGGAAATCAGTCTATTCTGATATTATACTGATTTAACATTTTTAAATGCTGGCAACTCTTTTCTTGTACGTTATATACTTACCTATTTTACGGGGAATAAGGGAAACACTGGTAATGTTGTCAGTGTCCCGATACCCATCAGATTTTAAAAAATGGACAATTACTTATTTCTACCAAAAATTACATAAAAACTTTTTAAGGAAACATATTTGTGGTAATATTTTCCATGATTGGTTTAATTTCCATGAATAGTTTATTTGAGACAACTATTCGCCAAATGTCGAATAATAGACTTTATTATTCGGTATTCGACGAATAGCAAAAAAATGTCGAATAATGCTGAATACCGAATAATAGCGACTATTCGCGGCAACTCTACCGGGGATAGGCAACGTTGGCGCTACTTAAAAGAGGCCTATGTCCAACAGTGGATGCACTCTGGCTGATGATGATGATATAGCTAGACAAAGTGGTCAAACTTATAACAACATAAAGTGGGAGCTAAAAAAAATTAAATTAGAATTAAAGAACTACACACAAACACATCAAATATTGATGACCCTACAGCCTTGTCTATTTGTACGTACCCTGGCATCTATCATGGCCGGTGGGGGTGTCCAAGAACTCCTCCCCATGTGTGGCAGAGGAGAGTCGGCAGGTAAGTTCTGTGATGGTATGGCATCTTTCCGCAAGGTTCTCCATTGTCCTACCAAAAAAAACAATTTATTAGTTTAGGTTAAATTAAAATTACTCATTAACCAACTAGATTAGGCTAGATTGGATATTATAAACAGGGACCATTTTGGTTACCCGTTGAAAGGGTTCTGATAGGGTATTTTGAAAGGGTTGTTGTTTGGGTTTCTATATTACCGGTTACACTTTATTAGGGTAAAGTGCTTCGAAGGGTAAAACCCTTTAAAACCCTTTGATTAAGTTAACCTGTTAAAATGGTTACCGGTTATTCATTGAGACGGTAACCCGTGCCGAACGGGTTACCCTTTAATTCTTGTAACACGGTAACACTTGCTGACACCAAGCACTGAAAATTGATTTCTTGCGCCTTAGCATAAAGTGCAAAACTGCGTGCATTTGACCCGCACGTGTTGGAAAGTTTACGAGCGACGTTGCCAGCTCTCTCACAGGAACATGCGAGTTGCGACTTTAGTTTTAAATATAGTTGTACCTACTAAAGTTCAATTTGTTTTTTTTACGGAAACCAGGGGCTATTCATGATGTATGTACCTACGATCTTGTTTTGTTTAATGGCAGATATTCGTACTTAATATTATTTTGTATGAAAATTTTTTTTTCACCTATGGTTTCGTATAGAGGACAAAAATTCATTCGGAGGAAAAATATGGAGAGAGCTGATGATTGAGGATTTCGGAGACGGGTGAAGAGCACAGCCAGGGTATCGAAGATAGGTGGGGTGTGCTCGAACAAATGTCACTCGAAACCTCATCCAATTCGCAGTGAGCTGAAAAAAAATTCAAAATGGCGGAAAAAAGATGGCCGCCATACAAATTTCGTCGGTGTCTATCTCGGGGAGTATAAAAGATGGAAGAGTGGTTTCTTGGCAAAAGATGATCAGGACCCAAAGGTCTATTTGATGAATAGAAAAAAATCCAAGATGGCGGAATGTTTTTTCTCCATACAAAATATATGGCGAATATTGAAGAGACTAGAAGTTGTGAACTATGCAAGACTTTGATACGGCTCCTTTTGAAAATTGGTTTTTATAGAAGAATTCTTATTCTGACAAATGATGAGATATGATGATCGAGGGTTTGGAAGGTGGGTGAGGAGCACGGCCAGGGTATTGAAGATAGGTGGGAGGTGCTCAAACAAAAAATACTCGAAACCTCATCCAATTGGCAGTGAGCTGAAAAAAAAATCAAAATGGCGGATTCAAGATGGCGGCCATACCAATTGCATCGGCATCTATCTCGGATAGTATAAAAGATGGAAGAGTGGTTTCTTGGAAAAAGATGATCAAAACCCGAAGGTCTACGTCTTGGTGAATAGAAAGAAAATTCAAGATGGCGGAATTTATTTTACCATACAAGACGAAGGTTCCTTTTTAAAATTTGTTTTTATGGAAGAATTCTCATCCTGACAAATGATTCGGAGAAAAAATATGGAAAGTAATGCTGATCAAGGATTTGGAAGATGGGTGAGGAGCATCGCCAGGGTATTTAAGATAGGTGGGGGCTGCTCAAACAAAAAATACTCGAAACCTCATCCAATTGGCAGTGAGCTGAAAAAAATTCAAAATGGTGGATTCAAGATGGCGGCTTTAAGAATTTCAATTTCAAGGTGTCTATCACAGGGAGTTTAAGGATGGAATAGTGGTTTTTTGATATAGAATGATCAGGACCTGAAAGCCTACTTGACGAGTAGAAAATACGCGGTCCGCTTGCGGGCCGCGCACCCACGCGCCCTACTAGTTATTATAATATATATAGCTCGATTACCACTGACTCACTCACTCACTCATTGACAGGGTTGTTCTCCTAGAAGGAGACGGAAATCGATATAATGATGTTCGGGAGATGTGTTTGGGGGGGGGATTCGAGTTTGGGAAAATTATGACATTTCGGAAAAACAAGATGGCGGTCGACGTGAATCTTGCAACTCTTTTGTTTTCCAACCGATTTCTTTGAAATTTTGGATTATTGTAGAAATTAGTAAACGATAAACAGAAAAAGTGCAAAAAATTAAAAAAACAAGATGGCGGCCGAGCTGTGACGTCTCAAATTTTCGACCCCTCTCTTGTAAAATTTTGTATGAAAAAATTTTTTTTCACCCATGGTGTCGTATAGAGCTCAAAGAATGTGACTCGGAGAAAGGTGGAGAGAGCTGATGAGTGAGGAGTTCGGAGACGGGCGAGGGGCACGGCCAGGGTATAGTAGATAGGTGGAGGGTGCTCGACCAAATGTCATTCGAAACCTCGAGCAGTTGCCAGTGAGTTGAAAAAAAATTCCAAAATGGCGGAAAAAAAATGGCGGCAAATTTTGTCCGTCTCTCTCTCGGAGACTATAAAAGATGGAGGAGCGGTTTCTCGACAAAAGATGATCAAAACCCGGAGGTCTACCTGGTGAGTAGGAAAAAAATTCAAGATGGCGGATTTTTTTTTTCTCCATACAAAATGTATGGGGAATATTGAAGGGACTAGAAGTTGGGAACTATGCAAGACATTGATTTTGATAGGTTCATAGGGCTTTTTTTCTTTTTCTTTTTTTTCATTTTACATTTGCTTTTTTTCTTTTTTTTCTTTTTTATTTTTCTTTTTTTTTCTTTTGTGAATGAGGAGCACGGCCAGGTTATTGCAGATAGGTGGGGTGTGCTCGAACAAATTTTTTGGCAAAAGATGACCAGAATCCGAAGGTCTACTTGATGAGTAAAAAAATCGCGGTCCGCTTTAGCGGGCCGCGCACCCACGCGCCCTACTTGTAGTAACAACACTTCCCGCGAGCTGCTTTAGCAGCTCGCGCACCGAGCAAAATAAATAAAGCCGAACAATCGCGGTCCGCTTTAGCGGGCCGCGCACCCACGCGCCCTACTTGTAGCAATAACACTTCCCGCGAGCTGCTTTAGCAGCTCGCGCACCGAGCGAAATAAATAAAGCCGAACAATCGCGGTCCGCTTTAGCGGGCCACGCACCCACGCGCCTTACTTTTAGGAAAACACTTCCCGCGAGCTGCTTTAGCAGCTCGCGCACCGAGCAAACGCTAGTTATAATATATATAGCTCGATTACCACTGACTGATTCACTGACTGATTCACTCATTGACATAATTGTTCTCCTAGAAAGAGACAAAAAACGATATAATGATGTACGGGAGATATGTCCGGGTGGGGGATTCGAGTGGGGAAAAATTATGACATTTCGGAAAAACAAGATGGCGGCCGACGTGATTCTTGCAACTCTTTTGTTTTCCAACCGATTTCTTTGAAATTTTAGATTATTGTAGAAATTAGTAAACGATTAACAGAAAAAGTGAAAAAAATTTAAAAATCAAGATGGCGGCCGAGCTGTGACGTCTCAAATTTCCGACCCTCTCCTGTAAAATTTTGTATGAAAAAATTTTTTTTCACCCACGGTGTCGTATAGAACTCAAAGAATGTGACTCGGAGAAAGGTGGAGAGAGCTGATGAGTGAGGAGTTCGGAGACGGGCGAGGGGCACGGCCAGGGTATAGAAGATAGGTGGAATGTGCTCGACCAAATGTCATTCGAAACCTCAAGCAGTTGCCAGTGAGTTGAAAAAAAATTCCAAAATGGCGGAAAAAAAATGGCGGCAAATTTTGTCCGTCTCTCTCTCGGAGACTATAAAAGATGGAGGAGCGGTTTCTCGACAAAAGATGATCACAACCCGGAGGTCTACCTGGTGAGTAGGAAAAAAATTCAAGATGGCGGATTTTTTTTTCCCCCCATACAAAATGTATGGGGAATATTGAAGGGACTAGAAGTTGGGAACTATGCAAGACATTGATTTTGATAGGTTCATAGGGCTTTTTTTCTTTTTCTTTTTTTTCATTTTACATTTGCTTTTTTTCTTTTTTTTTCTTTTTCATTTGTGAATGAGGAGCACGGCCAGGTTATTGCAGATAGGTGGGGTGTGCTCGAACAAATTTTTTGGCAAAAGATGACCAGAATCCGAAGGTCTACTTGATGAGCAAAAAAATCGCGGTCCGCTTTAGCGGGCCGCGCACCCACGCGCCCTCCTTGTAGTAATAACACTTCCCGCGAGCTGCTTTAGCAGCTTGTAAAATGTATGGGGAATATCGAAGGGACTGGAAGTTGGGAACTATGCAAGACATTGATTTTGATAGGTTCATAGGGCTTTTTTCTTTTTCTTTTTTTTCATTTTACATTTGCTTTTTTTCTTTTTTTTCGTTTTTTTTCTTTTTTTTTCTTTTTCTTTTGTGAATGAGGAGCACGGCCAGGTTATTGCAGATAGGTGGGGTGTGCTCGAACAAATTTTTTGGCAAAAGATGACCAGAATCCGAAGGTCTACTTGATGAGTAAAAAAATCGCGGTCTGCTTTAGCGGGCCGCGCACCCACGCGCCCTACTTGTAGCAATAACACTTCCCGCGAGCTGCTTTAGCAGCTCGCGCACCGAGCGAAATAAATAAAGCCGAACAATCGCGGTCCGCTTTAGCGGGCCGCGCACCCACGCGCCCTACTTGTAGCAATAACACTTCCCGCGAGCTGCTTTAGCAGCTCGCGCACCGAGCAAATGCTAGTTATAATATATATAGCTCGATTACCACTGACTGATTCACTCACTCACTGACTGATTGACAGGGTTGTTCTCCTAGAAGGAGACGGAAATCGATATAATGATGTTCGGGAGATATGTTCGGGTGGGGGATTCGAGTTGGGGAAAATTATGACATTTCGGAAAAACAAGATGGCGGCCGACGTGAATCTTGCAACTCTTTTGTTTTCCAACCGATTTCTTTGAAATTTTGGATTATTGTAGAAATTAGTAAACGATTAACAGAAAAAGTGAAAAAAATTAAAAAAACAAGATGGCGGCCGAGCTGTGACGTCTCAAATTTCCAACCCCTCTCCTGTAAAATTTTGTATGAAAAAATTTTTTTTCACCCATGGTGTCGTATAGAACTCCTATAATGTGACTCGGCGAAAGGTGGAGAGAGCTGATGAGTGAGGAGTTCGGAGACGGGTGAGGGGCACGGCCAGGGTATTGAAGATAGGTGGAGGGTGCTCGACCAAATGTCATTCGAAACCTCGAGCAGTTGCCAGTGAGTTGAAAAAAAATTCCAAAATGGCGGAAAAAAAATGGCGGCAAATTTTGTCCGTCTCTCTCTCGGAGACTATAAAAGATGGAGGAGCGGTTTCTCGACAAAAGATGATCAAAACCCGGAGGTCTACCTGGTGAGTAGGAAAAAAATTCAAGATGGCGGATTTTTTTTTTCCCCCATACAAAATGTATGGGGAATATTGAAGGGACTAGAAGTTGGGAACTATGCAAGACATTGATTTTGATAGGTTCATAGGGCTTTTTTTCTTTTTCTTTTTTTTCATTTTACATTTGCTTTTTTTTTTCTTTTTTTTTTCTTTTTTTTTTCTTTTTTTTTCTTTTTCTTTTGTGAATGAGGAGCACGGCCAGGTTATTGCAGATAGGTGGGGTGTGCTCGAACAAATTTTTTGGCAAAAGATGACCAGAATCCGAAGGGCTACTTGATGAGTAAAAAAATCGCGGTCCGCTTTAGCGGGCCGCGCACCCACGCGCCCTACTTGTAGTAATAACACTTCCCGCGAGCTGCTTTAGCAGCTCGCGCACCGAGCGAAATAAATAAAGCCGAACAATCGCGGTCCGCTTTAGCGGGCCGCGCACCCACGCGCCCTACTTGTAGTAATAACACTTCCCGCGAGCTGCTTTAGCAGCTCGCGCACCGAGCGAAATACTAGTTATAATATATATAGCTCGATTACCACTGACTGACTGACACACTCACTGATTGACATAATTGTTCTCCTAGAAAGAGACAAAAAACGATAGAATGATGTAGGGGAGATATGTCCGGGTGGGGGATTCGAGTGGGGAAAAATTATGACATTTCGGAAAAACAAGATGGCGGCCGACGTGAATCTTGCAACTCTTTTGTTTTCCAACCGATTTCTTTGAAATTTTGGATTATTGTAGAAATTAGTAAACGATTAACAGAAAAAGTGAAAAAAATTAAAAAAACAAGATGGCGGCCGAGCTGTGACGTCTCAAATTTCCACCCCTCTCCTTTAAAATTTTGTATGAAAAAAATTTTTTTCACCCATGGTGTCGTATAGAGCTCAAAGAATGTGACTCGGAGAAAGGTGGAGAGAGCTGATGAGTGAGGAGTTCGGAGACGGGCGAGGGGCACGGCCAGGGTATAGAAGATAGGTGGAGGGTGCTCGACCAAATGTCATTCGAAACCTCGAGCAGTTGCCAGTGAGTTGAAAAAAAATTCCAAAATGGCGGAAAAAAAATGGCGGCAAATTTTGTCCGTCTCTCTCTCGGAGACTATAAAAGATGGAGGAGCGGTTTCTCGACAAAACGTGATCACAACCCGGAGGTCTACCTGGTGAGTAGGAAAAAAATTCAAGATGGCGGATTTTTTTTTTTACATACAAAATGTATGGGGAATATTGAAGGGACTAGAAGTTGGGAACTATGCAAGACATTGATTTTGATAGGTTCATAGGGCTTTTTTTCTTTTTCTTTTTTTTCATTTTTCATTTTTTTTTTTTCTTTTTTTTCATTTTTTTTTCTTTTTCTTTTGTGAATGAGGAGCACGGCCAGGTTATTGCAGATAGGTGGGGTGTGCTCGAACAAATTTTTTGGCAAAAGATGACCAGAATCCGAAGGGCTACTTGATGAGTAAAAAAATCGCGGTCCGCTTTAGCGGGCCGCGCACCCACGCGCCCTACTTGTAGTAATAACACTTCCCGCGAGCTGCTTTAGCAGCTTGCGCACCGAGCGAAATAAATAAAGCCGGACAATCGCGGTCCGCTTTAGCGGGCCGCGCACCCACGCGCCCTACTTGGAGCAATAACACTTCCCGCGAGCTGCTTTAGCAGCTCGCGCACCGAGCAAACGCTAGTTATTATAATATATATAGCTCGATTACCACTCACTCACTGACACACTCACTCACTCATTGACAGGGTTGTTCTCCTAGAAGGAGACGGAAAACGATACAATTATGTAGGGGAGATATGTCCGGGCGGGGGATTCGAGTGGGGAAAAATTATGACATTTCGGAAAAACAAGATGGCGGCCGACGTGAATCTTGCAACTCTTTTGTTTTCCGACCGATTTCTTTGAAATTTTGGACTATTGTAGAAATTAGTAAACGATTAACAGAAAAAGTGAAAAAAATTAAAAAAACAAGATGGCGGCCGAGCTGTGACGTCTCAAATTTCCGACCCCTCTCCTGTAAAATTTTGTATGAAAAAAAATTTTTTCACCCATGGTGTCGTATAGAGCTCAAAGAATGTGACTCGGAGAAAGGTGGAGAGAGCTGATGAGTGAGGAGTTCGGAGACGGGCGAGGGGCACGGCCAGGGTGTAGAACATAGGTGGAGGGTGCTCGACCAAATGTCATTCGAAACCTCGAGCAGTTGCCAGTGAGTTGAAAAAAAATTCCAAAATGGCGGAAAAAAAATGGCGGCAAATTTTGTCCGTCTCTCTCTCGGAGACTATAAAAGATGGAGGAGCGGTTTCTCGACAAAAGATGATCACAACCCGGAGGTCTACCTGGTGAGTAGGAAAAAAATTCAAGATGGCGGATTTTTTTTCCCCCCATACAAAATGTATGGGGAATATTGAAGGGACTAGAAGTTGGGAACTATGCAAGACATTGATTTTGATAGGTTCATAGGGCTTTTTTCTTTTTCTTTTTTTTCATTTTACATTTGCTTTTTTTCTTTTTTTTTCTTTTTTTTTCTTTTTCTTTTGTGAATGAGGAGCACGGCCAGGTTATTGCAGATAGGTGGGGTGTGCTCGAACAATTTTTTTGCCAAAAGATGACCAGAATCCGAAGGTCTACTTGATGAGTAAAAAAATCGCGCACCCACGCGCCCTACTTGTAGTAATAACACTTCCCGCGAGCTGCTTTAGCAGCTCGCGCACCGAGCGAAATAAACAAAGCCGAACAATCGCGGTCCGCTTTAGCGGGCCGCGCACCCACGCGCCCTACTTGTAGCAATAACACTTCCCGCGAGCTGCTTTAGCAGCTCGCGCACCGAGCGAAATAAATAAAGCCGAACAATCGCGGTCCGCTTTAGCGGGCCGCGCACCCACGCGCCTTACTTTTAGTAAAACACTTCCCTGCACCGAGCAAACGCTAGTTATAATATATATAGCTCGATTACCACTGACTGATTCACTGATTCACTGATTCACTGATTCACTGACTCATTGACATAATTGTTCTCCTAGAAAGAGACAAAAAACGATAAAATGATGTACGGGAGATATGTTCGGGTGGGGGATTCGAGTGGGGAAAAATTATGACATTTCGGAAAAACAAGATGGCGGCCGACGTGAATCTTGCAACTCTTTTGTTTTCCAACCGATTTCTTTGAAATTTTGGATTATTGTAGAAATTAGTAAACGATTAACAGAAAAAGTGAAAAAAATTAAAAAAACAAGATGGCGGCCGAGCTGTGACGTCTCAAATTTCCACCCCTCTCCTGTAAAATTTTGTATGAAAAAAATTTTTTTCACCCATGGTGTCGTATAGAGCTCAAAGAATGTGACTCGGAGAAAGGTGGCGAGAGCTGATGAGTGAGGAGTTCGGAGACGGGCGAGGGGCACGGCCAGGGTATAGTAGATAGGTGGAGGGTGCTCGACCAAATGTCATTCGAAACCTCGAGCAGTTGCCAGTGAGTTGAAAAAAAATTCCAAAATGGCGGAAAAAAAATGGCGGCAAATTTTGTCCGTCTCTCTCTCGGAGACTATAAAAGATGGAGGAGCTGTTTCTCGACAAAAGATGATCACAACCCGGAGGTCTACCTGGTGAGTAGGAAAAAAATTCAAGATGGCGGATTTTTTTTTCCCCCCATACAAAATGTATGGGGAATATTGAAGGGACTAGAAGTTGGGAACTATGCAAGACATTGATTTTGATAGGTTCATAGGGATTTTTTTCTTTTTCTTTTTTTCATTTTTCATTTGTTTTTTTTCTTTTTTTTCATTTTTTTTTCTTTTTTTTCTTTTGTGAATGAGGAGCACGGCCAGGTTATTGCAGATAGGTGGGGTGTGCTCGAACAAATTTTTTGGCAAAAGATGACCAGAATCCGAAGGTCTACTTGATGAGTAAAAAAATCGCGGTCCGCTTTAGCGGGCCGCGCACCCACGCGCCCTACTTGTAGTAATAACACTTCCCGCGAGCTGCTTTAGCAGCTCGCGCACCGAGCGAAATAAATAAAGCCGAACAATCGCGGTCCGCTTTAGCGGGCCGCGCACCCACGCGCCCTACTTGTAGCAATAACACTTCCCGCGAGCTGCTTCAGCAGCTCGCGCACCGAGCGAAATAAATAAAGCCGAACAATCGCGGTCCGCTTTAGCGGGCCGCGCACCCACGCGCCCTACTTGTAGCAATAACACTTCCCGCGAGCTGCTTTAGCAGCTCGCGCACCGAGCGAAATAAACAAAGCCGAACAATCGCGGTCCGCTTTAGCGGGCCGCGCACCCACGCGCCTTACTTTTAGTAAAACACTTCCCGCGAGCTGCTTTAGCAGCTCGCGCACCGAGCAAATGCTAGTTATAATATATATAGCTCGATTACCACTGACTGACATACTCACTCACTCACTCACTCACTCACTGATTGACAGGGTTGTTCTCCTAGAAGGAGACGGAAATCGATATAATGATGTTCGGGAGATGTGTTTGGGGGGGGGATTCGAGTTGGGGAAAATTATGACATTTCGGAAAAACAAGATGGCGGCCGACGTGAATCTTGCAACTCTTTTGTTTTCCGACCGATTTCTTTGAAATTTTGGATTATTGTAGAAATTAGTAAACGATTAACAGAAAAAGTGAAAAAAAATAAAAAAACAAGATGGCGGCCGAGCTGTGACGTCTCAAATTTCCAACCCCTCTCCTGTAAAATTTTGTATGAAAAAAAATTTTTTCACCCATGGTGTCGTACAGAGCTCAAAGAATGTGACTCGGAGAAAGGTGGCGAGAGCTGATGAGTGAGGAGTTCGGAGACGGGCGAGGGGCACGGCCAGGGTATAGAAGATAGGTGGAGGGTGCTCGACCAAATGTCATTCGGAACCTCGAGCAGTTGCCAGTGAGTTGAAAAAAAATTCCAAAATGGCGGAAAAAAAATGGCGGCAAATTTTGTCCGTCTCTCTCTCGGAGACTATAAAAGATGGAGGAGCGGTTTCTCGACAAAAGATGATCACAACCCGGAGGTCTACCTGGTGAGTAGGAAAAAAATTCAAGATGGCGGATTTTTTTTTCCCATACAAAATGTATGGGGAATATTGAAGGGACTAGAAGTTGGGAACTATGCAAGACATTGATTTTGATAGGTTCATAGGGCTTTTTTTCTTTTTCTTTTTTTTCATTTTACATTTGTTTTTTTTTTGTTTTTTTTCATTTTTTTTTCTTTTTCTTTTGTGAATGAGGAGCACGACCAGGTTATTGCAGATAGGTGGGGTGTGCTCGAACAAATTTTTTGGCAAAAGATGACCAGAATCCGAAGGGCTACTTGAAGGGTAAAAAAATCCCGGTCCGCTTTAGCGGGCCGCGCACCCACGCGCCCTACTTGTAGCAATAACACTTCCCGCGAGCTGCTTTAGCAGCTCGCGCACCGAGCGAAATAAATAAAGCCGAACAATCGCGGTCCGCTTTAGCGGGCCGCGCACCCACGCGCCCTACTTGTAGTAATAACACTTCCCGCGAGCTGCTTTAGCAGCTCGCGCACCGAGCGAAATAAATAAAGCCGAACAATCGCGGTCCGCTTTAGCGGGCCGCGCACCCACGCGCCTTACTTTTGGTAAAACACTTCCCGCGAGCTGCTTTAGCAGCTCGCGCACCGAGCGAAATACTAGTTATAATATATATAGCTCGATTACCACTGACTGACTCACTCACTGACTGATTGACACGATTGTTCTCCTAGAAAGAGACGGAAAACGATACAATGATGTAGGGGAGATATGTCCGGGTGGGGGATTCGAGTGGGGAAAAATTATGACATTTCGGAAAAACAAGATGGCGGCCGACGTGATTCTTGCAACTCTTTTGTTTTCCAACCGATTTCTTTGAAATTTTGGATTATTGTAGAAATTAGTAAACGATTAACAGAAAAAGTGAAAAAAATTAAAAAAACAAGATGGCGGCCGAGCTGTGACGTCTCAAATTTCCGACCCCTCTCCTGTAAAATTTTGTATGAAAAAAATTTTTTTCACCCATGGTGTCGTATATGTAGAGCTCAAAGAATGTGACTCGGAGAGAGGTGGAAAGACTGATGAGTGAGGAGTTCGGAGACGGGCGAGGGGCACGGCCAGGGTATAGAAGATAGGTGGAGGGTGCTCGACCAAATGTCATTCGAAACCTCGAGCAGTTGCCAGTGAGTTGAAAAAAAATTCCAAAATGGCGGAAAAAAAATGGCGGCAAATTTTGTCCGTCTCTCTCTCGGAGACTATAAAAGATGGAGGAGCGGTTTCTCGACAAAAGATGATCAAAACCCGGAGGTCTACCTGGTGAGTGGGAAAAAAATTCAAGATGGCGGATTTTTTTTCCCCATACAAAATGTATGGGGAATATTGAAGGGACTAGAAGTTGGGAACTATGCAAGACATTGATTTTGATAGGTTCATAGGTGTCTTAGATCTCGGAGAATTAAAAAAGAAAAATATACTGGCCGAATTGAGAACCTGCTCCTTTTTGGAAATGGGTTAAAAAAGGTGAAAGAGTGGCTTTTTTGCCAACTATCCACGCGACCAACTAGGTGGGGTGTGCTCCAACAAAAATTACTCGAAACCACATCCAATTAGCAGGGAGTTGAAAAAAAAACTCCAAAATGGCGGATTCAAGATGGCGGCCTTTTTTCTTTTTTCCTTTCTTTTTTCTTTTCTTTTTTTTTCTTTTTCTTTTTTTTTTCTTTTTCTTTTTCTTTTGTAAATGAGGAGCACGGCCAGGTTATTGCAGATAGGTGGGGTGTGCTCGAACAAATTTTTTGGCAAAAGATGACCAGAATCCGAAGATCTACTTGATGAGTAAAAAAATCGCGGTCCGCTTTAGCGGGCCGCGCACCCACGCGCCTTACTTTTAGTAATAACAGTTCCCGCGAGCTGCTTTAGCAGCTCGCGCACCGAGCAAACGCTAGTTAATATATATATAGCTGCTGGGGCTGATTCACTCACTCACTGACTGATTGATCACCTCTCCTGTAAAATTTTGTATGAAAATTTTTTTTTTCACTAAAGGTTTCGTATAGAAGACAAAAATTCATCCGGAGGAAAAATATGGAGAGAGCTGATGATTGAGGATTTCGGAGACGGTTGAAGAGCACGGCCAGGGTATTGAAGATAGGTGGGGTGTGCTCGAACAAATGTCACTCGAAACCTCATCCAATTCGCAGTGAGCTGAAAAAAAATTCAAAATGGCGGAAAAAAGATGGCCGCCATACAAATTTCGTCGGTGTCTATTTCGGGGAGTATAAAAGATGGAAGAGTGGTTTCTTGGCAAAAGATGATCAAGACCCAAAGGTCTATTTGATGAATAGAAAAAAAATCCCAGATGGCGGATTTTTTTTTTCTTTATACAAAATATATGGCGAATATTGAAGAGTTTGAAGTTAATATATATATAGCTGCTGGGGCTGATTCACTCACTCACTGACTGATTGATCACCTCCTGTAAAATTTTGTATGAAAAATTTTTTTTTCACTAAAGGTTTCGTATAGAAGACAAAAATTCATCCGGAGGAAAAATATGGAGAGAGCTGATGATTGAGGATTTTGGAGACGGTTGAAGAGCACGGCCAGGGTATTGAAGATAGGTGGGGTGTGCTCGAACAAATGTCACTCGAAACCTCATCCAATTGCCAGTGAGTTGAAAAAAATTCCAAAATGGCGGATTCAAGATGGCTCCCATACAAATTTCGTCGGTGTCTATCTCAAAGAGTATAAAAGATGGAAAAGTGGTTTCTTGGCAAAAGATGATCAGGACCGGAAGGTCTACTTGATGAACAGAAAAAAATCAAGAGGGCAGAATTTTTTTTTTCTCCATACAAAATATATGGCGAATATTGCAGAGACTAGAAGTTGGGAACTATGCAAGACTTTGATACGGTTCCTTCTCAAAATTTGTTTTTATAGAAGGATACTTATTCTGACAAATGGTTAAGATATGATGATCGAGGGTTTGGAAGGTGGGTGAGGAGCACGGCCAGGGTATTGAAGATAGGTGGGAGGTGCTCACACAAAAAATACTCGAAAACTCATCCAATTGACAGTGAAATGGGAAAAAATTCAAAATGGCGGATTCATGATGGCGGCCATACCAATTTCATCAGCATCTATCTCTGAGATTATAAAAGATGGAAGAGTGGTTTTTTGATAGAAAATGATCAGGAACTGAAAGTCTACTTGACGAGTAGAAAATCCGCGGTCCGCTTGCGGGCCGCGCACCCACGCGCCCTACTAGTAATATTATATATTTTGTAAAGTTTATGAGATTTTTACAATAATTGAAAATATTAGAAAGTGTGAGAGAGAGAGAGAGATGCGAAATATTATAATAGTTAAGGAGTAAAAAATATAAAAAAGAAAAATGGTCAAAATCGGTTCTTTATCGGTGTAACATTTGATATTGTTAAGTTTGATCCGCTATTCAATTATAACCGTTCAAATCTGGACCGATTTTGATACCTACTTTACTTTTACTTTTTTTTCTTTAGGAAGTCTGTACACAGAGTCAGTGCATATAATTAATAATCAATTCAGGGAGTTCTACTTCTAAGGGCGTATACGTTTTCTTGGAATCGATTTACAATCTACATTCGAGTTCGACTTACGAGTCATCTCAGAGTACGATTTTGATTGTTACCTACTATATATTAGTAAAACACTTGCGATCGTAGTGTACTGTGTAGGTTTTATAAAATGTAAAATTTCGATACTAAATATTCATTCTGCAGTATCAAGCTTACCCGAAATGGGTGCAAGCCAATTGGTACGATAATAAGTATTTTTACTTTTTATAGTTTTAGTTGAAATCTTTTAACAAGCTAATCAATTTTTAAATACTTAATATCCATTTTTAATAAAGCACTTACCTTCATTCATTTTCAATTTACCTAGATGCCGTTCCCAAAAACGAATGCACTGTACTGTCCAACCTACTGAAAGATACTAATAAATTCTAATTAGGTAATGTTTCTATTTTGAGCTCAATTCCAAGTTCCCAACCCTTTAAATAAGCTAAAATCATAACCTTATAATAGGTAACCCTAAAAAACCCTGAAAACCCCAATCAAAAGGGTAACCCCTTCAACAAGGTAACCGGTTACCCTTTCAATGGGTTATTGGGCTGTTTATTTATGTCGTGCGTATCGAATTTTTTTGTTTTGAGGTGTTGAATCGATAGCGGGTAGTGACTTTTCATAGCAAACTGCTTTTCTTTTTCCGCGGAAATGCGTACTTTTTGTGAAAATCGACAATGAAAATTAAATAATTTAAGGTTATTTTTTTTTTTAGAAACGCCACTTTAAGAATCTAAAGTCATTATCGTATCAAAAGGTCTAATTATCCCGCACACATGCAATATTATCACATAATTCACTATTATTGTGTATTTTTAGTCAAAAATGTTGTCGGAAGGTTCCAAAAACACTATAAACTCCAAGTTATGAACATAGACACTAGCATAGACATTAGACAATATATCATGGAACTAGGAATTACGACTTACGTCTATTGCAATAAAATAAACATTCTAAAAACTGCTCTTCACGTTGGCCAAAAGTCGAATGTGTTCCAAGGGTTGGCATTTGGAATAAGTGAGGCATGGATTAGTAGTTTGGGCCAAGAGCGAGCGAAGCAAGCTCGGGACTTGGGGCACTCCGACTCGGATAGGTTAGGTTAGAAGAGGGATGGCGGGGTCTGCAAGACCCCGCCATCCATCTTCGTTGTTATTTCTTTTTAAAACACCCAGAAAAAGGAGCCCCGCTTTGCGGGGCTCCGTCGACCGGGCCTCACTAACCATTCGCCACAGTTTTGGTCATAGTCGTAATTCCTAGTTCCATGGTTTTGGCCAGCGTGAAAAGCAGTTTTGAGAGACTTTATATCATGTTATATGATAAACATAACCTCAAATTGTGTGTTGTAAATAATTTTTTTTCAAAAACTATACATTTCCTCGCCAAAAAAAGGGTACCAGTGGAGAAGGGGGGCCCTCCCCCCTCCTCCCCCCACCCCTGCCCCCCAAATTCAGTACGCACGATTCAAATATTTAACCGGTTATTGAGGATTAACACAGAGGAAGGGGTTTAGCTGTTCATATGGTTTACCATATCAACGGAAAACACTTTCGAAAGAATTAACTCATAATCGGGGTTGTACGGTCCCTGATTATAAAAGATAGAAGTAGATATTAAAAGACTGTTTCCGCAGGATTTAAAAAACTAACTCCCCGCCGACAAAGTCGCAACTCTCAGGCAAGAGCTTGTAAGGTATAATCATAATGTATTACAATAAACATTTGAGCGTGTTCTTTTTGTTTGTATACCTTTGTTTTTTTGTCCGCTTGTCATGGTATAATCGTCTGGTGTAAAATGTAAGCTGCACACTTTAGAATACTTCGTATATGGCTTTCCCCTTTTTAGAATATCATTCCAAAGTCTCGCAAGCTCTTCGTCCCTTGGGAACTGATGAAATGATACATTTTTTGCCTTCCCCGCCATTGATGTACAACGCGGTACAGTGCAGTAATACGGCATTTTGTTTTAGTAATATTTTCCACCCAAAACTACATAAATTTCACATAGCTTTAACCGTAATATTCATAATTTTCACAAAAGTTACTGTATGTAAATTAAAAAAATAAACACGATACAAACGCCGACATTACGCTGTCAATCTGTCAATTAGTAAAAATTAAAAAAGAAAACAAAACATTCCATGATTCCATAGACAATTACACAGACTAAATACTTCTATTTGAGTCCGAAAAGGGTGTACTCTGTCATGGAAGTAGGAAGTAGGTACCCAACCCTTCGATACTGTCAACTGTTTGATTTAGTCTTGACGTAAAATACTAGAATAGATAACATTTACTTAAATAGACGTAAACATAAGACATTAGACATAAACTTAGTATTTTAATGAATCCTATCACATGTTTGATAACTTTTCAAAGATATCCGCAAAAACTGCTGCATTCCTATATTAAAAATGTATCTATTCCTCAGTCCTACTCTCGTCCTGACTCACTCATTCAAACACCTTGAGCACCTCTTGAGCTTTATACCCATGGAACTAGGAAAACGACTACGTCTCCTACTTCCATGTTTTAAATACCACACATATTTTTGTCTACGATTTTTGTAGTCAAATCTTCTCATAGACTTGCTATCAAGAACAACCAAGGTATTTGTATTTATGCTTCTTGGATATTATTATCACAGACTAATAACAACAAGATTGATTATTAAGTTCATAGACCACGAACACTATATATACCTATTTATTAATCTGTGGTTCTATATTATCTCTGGACTCCAGAGGCCATTTTTCTGAAAAAGTGTGAAGTGGAAGGGAAAAAAGGCGAATACATGTCAAAAAATATTTCAAGGCTGCGATGTGATGATTCTAATTTTTGCAAACGTGATAGCAATCTCAGCAAATAATTTTACAGTCCTTCGCTACAGTGTTGCGTTTAGGGACACCATCGCGGCTGTCGTGAGTGATAAAAACAAAGGTTGATGCGAAACCGAAAAAAAGATGGGTTATTATTGTACAGTTCCACAATGCACTTCGCTCGCCGGCAAGACTAAAAACGTTAAGTTCCACCGTTTTCCTCGCGACGTAACGATGGCTGATAAGTGGAATAACATACTGAAACGCGGGAAACCGTACACAAAATACTCGAAAGTATGCAGCCTCCACTTCACCCAAGCGGATTACAATGCCACAACAATGGGTAAGAATAAAGGTATTTGGGTTTTTCCATGTCTGCCTAGTATATTTTAGAATTTATCACAAGTTTTCACTCTCGGATGAGTCATGCTTGACGTTTGCGATTTTTTGCGTCAGGGAAAACACAGCGCCGGAAATATATGAGAGACCGGATTTTGCATATAATCGCATAAAAAACTTCGGCAGTGCCCTTTATCTTGTACGTTTGACATTCAGAAGACCTATTTTTTTATTTGTGGCATAAATTTTCATCAAATTACGCTTTTTTTTTTTTTTTTGTAAAAATATGCAAGATGTTTCATCATTGTTTTAGTTAACTTTTCCTGTATGTGTTGTTGTTAAAATAGCAAAGTCAAAGCAGTAAAAAACCTGATTTTCCTCCAAAATCGTGGCAATTTTAATGAACGATGAAAACAAACAGAACCAATTAGGATTGATTGTTTATAAACAGTAGGCAGGAATAGCTCTCAAAGAAAAAAATATTCTTAGCAACCTACCTATATTACAAATCTAAAAATTTTAATATTCTGATTTTGTAGTGTAATCCTCTGCCAATTTAGATCTAGGTGGTTACAATGATTATGTTTAAACTGATCTGCAAAAAAAACATGATATAAATGAAAATTACTAAGGTTTAATATGTACATCTGAACATTTTAATAATCCTATCTGGTAATTGCTAAAGTCTTTAAAAGTAAAAACATTCTTTTTTGTCCTTGCATGTTCAGAATTTGTTATTGTAATATAAATTTCAATGTCAAATTTTTAAATAATCATGCACACCTTTAACAAAAAATGAAAGGTGTTTTTTGACAAGGACTTGATTTTTTTTTAATTACCAATGCAAACTATAGCAACCCTTGTAGCCTATATAACCTTAAAACTTTTCTAAGAACCTGGTCAGAGATGATAACACTTATCTCGATAAAAAACATGATTGCAGTGTCCCCTTGTGGAATGTACCTAAATGAAAAAATTTCAAACAACTCGTCATCATCATCATTAGCAACCCATCAACGGCTCACGGGTAAAGTATAGATATACTGGTACTCGCGTACGAGGTTGGGGGTGGGGGAGGGGGGGAAGCCCCCCCCACCTTTCCCCTTTGGCGGAAATGTATAGTTTTTGAGTAATGATTTTTTTTATAAATCATAACCTCACTTCTTTTACACAGGAATATTGACCTATATATTAATTATCCTGTGTTAAATATACTGTTAAAACATAATATCCCTTAGCACAAGGGGGGATGGAGGTGGAGGGAGGGGAGGGGGTGATAGAACTCAATGCTCAAGTTTTTCTAGGCGGTAGAAAATAATAAACACGAAGGCTGTGGCGTGAGTTGCGTTTTGTTCAAGCTACAAATCAAATGGGCTACGCCAGAAGACTCGCTCCGTCGCCCCTTCATTCAGCTTCACCTACTCGACCTTCGTTTCGCTACGGAGGTCGCCGCTTCGCTCGCTACCTCCCCCCTTCGCTCCACTCGGCCTCGTAGGCTCGCTACATTCAGGACCTCCTTCGCAAGCTTCTGGCTTCGCGCTTCATAAAAATACTCTAGGGGTAGGACAGACAAGACAACGTGGAGTCGGGGTTGGCCAATTCGGTTCTGTCACACTGTTCGACCTATATCAGTCCATGTCTGTCATTCTTTATATTTTATAAACATGAGCTCCCATCTACTCTACTCCTTTTCCCCTCCTTATGTTCTAACCCAACCTAACTAAGCTGAATGGGCTTCCATGGGGGGGGGGGGGGGCTTCCCCCTCCTCCCCTCTCGCCCTCCCCCACCCCCAACCTCGTACGCGAGTACCAGTATATCTATACCCAACCCCGGCTCACTACTGAGCGCAGGTCTCCTCTCAGAGAAGGTTTATAGGCCATAGTCCACCACACTGGCCCAATGTAAAGTGGAGGACTTCACACACCTTTGAGAACATTATGAACTCTCAGATGTGCAGGTTTCCTCACAATGTTTTCCTTCACCATTGAAGCAAGTGATATTTAATTGCTTAAATGCACTTGACTCCGAAAAGTCAGAGGTGCGTACCCGGGATGGAACCTGTGACCCCCCGAATAGGAGACCACAGTCCAAACCACTAGGCTATCACTGCTTGCTAATATTAATAGACCCAGTAATTTTAGTTAACTAGTAACAAAATAATGTACAAACATATAAGCTCTTATATTAAATGCATTTACTGTCTCCTTCTTCTATGGGTAAAAAGGGAAAAAAACTGTTTTAACTTTTATGTAATGATTAGCTGTTGCCCTCGTGACTTCGTCTGCGTGGAATTAGGTTCTTTGATAATCCCGTGGGAACTCCTGGTTTTATAGGAATAAAAGTAACCTGTAACACAGCAGGTCTGCATCCATACCCATCAAAGAATCATATAGATCCGTTGCTTGATATAACTTGAAATATTATGGACTTTTATGCAAACATTCAACCCCTATTTAACCCCTTTGGGGGTTGACTTTACAAAATTATTGAAAGACATAATTATTTATTCATATACATATATTCTTTTTATTTAATTAAGAGCTCAAATACTAAGTTTCAATACATTACTTGAAAAATAACGAATAAATAATAAGGGGCTGTCGTAAAAACATTCATCCCCTGTTTTATGCTTTTTTTACAATTTTCAAAAACTGTGAAACACATATTTCTTTGTTTTTATTAGAATGCCCAAATACAAAGTTTCGTATACATAACTTGAAAAATGATGGACTTTCATACAAACTTATTTTTAATCAAGAGCCAAAATACCACGTTCACATAAACATAACTTGAAAAACAATGTGTAAAATGAAGGACTATCATACATTCAACCCCTATTTAACCCCTTTGGGGGTAAAATTTTCAAAAACTGAAATACGTTAATCTTTATTTTCAATTTAAAGCCCAAATACCAAGTTTCATAAAAGGAACCTACTGTCAAAATTTCAACTTCCTAGCTTCAGTGGTTTAGACTCTGCGTTGATAGCTCAGTCAGTCAGTCAGGACAAGTCTTTTTATAAGTATAGATTAAATCATTTGTCTGCTTTCTAAGCATTAAAAGTTACCTCATAAATGTGTTCACTACATATTATTTCAAAAGTGAAATCATTAATACATATTTTGGAATATTTCCCATGATTTTTAGGGGAAAGTTTCTTAACTTTCTGATTGAGTAAAAGTGAATGTTCTGTTGTTAAGATTTTGCATGAATGTTTTGTAAAAAGTGAGTCACAAACTCAAGAGTTTTTTGAACAGCTCAATTTTTAAGTAATTAATTGAAGTATGTCAACATCATTCAAACTTTAATTTATCTTAATTTTATATCTATTTGTTGTTACTACAGGGTAAAACTGAAATTATACATAAGTTTCGGCTTTTATTTTAATGTTAAGCTAAAATTAACATATTCTTAGGCCCTTGATCCTTGTTGAGGTTGGCCTGGGCCTAAGCTAAAAAATATCTAAAAGCTCCTACTAAGAAAGAACTTGCAAAGGAACTTTCTTCACTGTTAAAGCTGTTTACTGATATAAATTATTCAATAATATAGGTATAGTATTTTTTCAAATGAACATTATATCCTAAAAGTTAAATTCCAGGTATGTACCTGGAATTCAGGACTTCTAAAAAGTGGGATGTAAAACTATGTGGATAAGTCTCAGACAAAAGCTAGATTTAAACATATTATTGGCCTAATACACAATTATTGATTGACTCAAAATTTGCAAAATGAGATAAATTGAGTAAATAAATAATTACAATTTCTATTCTGATCTGGTAGTCACCCACAATTTTTTTTTATGGACAAATAAAATTATATGGAAAATATCTAAATGTGCTTATAGAAAGAAAAGGTGACTGACTTACTGATCTTTCAACACAACTCAAATCACTGGATGGTTTGGGTTATGGATTGGGTTGGATTGGTGAATTCCTGACCCAGACAAACTGAACTGAACACTGAATGCCCACGTTCACGAATAAAACTTCTCATACTTGTAAACCAGACTAACAAAAAATTAATCTAAGAGAAAAAAGATATTACTTGTATTAATTACCATGTAACAGTTATTTATAATGTGTATTTGTGAATAACTATATTTTTGATCCCCATCTTCTAAAAATATGGGGTTTATACAGAAAAATACTCTGAAAAATACTAATTAAAATTAAATGTTTTCACACAACAGTTTTTAAAAATGCTGGGTCAAAATTCGCCAACCTCCTTTGGCATACAGATAGCTATTATGACCTAAAATTACTATTAGCTATTATGAGATTTTAAAAAATCAAGGGGTTATAATAGGGAATTTGTTAATTGAACTTAATTTGAGCAAAGCCACAAGCAATAGCTAGTTTTTAATAAATGCTTAAGTAATAATTACTCTATGAAATTGTATTACACATCTGTAATACAATTTCTTTTCTGCTGACAACTCATTCAGAGATTTTCATGGTCGACATTTGAGATTACAGAGGTTAAAGTTTATAACGTTACATCAATAGTTGGAAGAGTTGTATGCAGTGCACACTTTGTTTATTCATGCAGGATAAAACATCTGGCAACTGTTAAATTATAAAAATGAAACACTAATTTCTAATTTAATGTAATCCTACTATTATAAATGCGAAAGTTTGTGACGATGGATGGATGTTTGTTACTCTTTAATGCCACAACAAATGAACCAATTTGGCTGAAATTTGCAATGGAGACAGCTCATACCCAGGAAAAATATAGGCTACTTTTTATCCTGGAAAATTACAGAGTTTCTTCGGGAATTAAAAAACCTAAGGTGAAATACACGGGTTTGCCTGCGAAATTCAAATTTATTTTGGTTTTTCGCAATTTGTAAACTAATACGACAAAGTAAGCTTGTGGCATTCTAAATCCGCCAATGGCAGTATCATCTTCACATAGTTTAAGAAATTAGTCAGAATATAGACTAATTTGTAAGTAACTCACGTCCAACTAGATATTCTGACTAATTTCTTAAACTGGACACTCGAGTAAATATTTTTATATAAACCTGTCAAGATGATACTGCCATTGGCGCAATTAGAATGCCATAAGCCTACTTTGTCGTATTAGTTTACGAATTGCGAAAAACCAAATTAAGTTTGAATTTCGCGGGCAGACCTGTTTAGTGCACCTTAATCCACGCGGATGAAGTCGCGGGCATCATCTAATAATTAATAAGCTCAATATTCCAACAGTTAAAGGTGCAACTGAAATCTGAAAGGTCGCAGGTTTGATCCCCAACCGTTGCACTATTGTAAAACCCACTCCTAACTAGCTTTCTGCCTATTTAGAAGGGAGAGGAGAATATTAGTCACATTAAGCTTGGCTAATATTCTTTAAAAAAAATTAATGATGAATTTTAGGGCTGTGTTATATTCTCCTTCACTGTTTGAAGGTGAAGATGGTGAAAGAAAACATTGTGGGGAAACCTTCACACCTCATTAATAGTTCTCCATAATGTTCTCAAAGTTGTGTGAGGTCTGCCAATTCACATTGGTGTAGACATGTGGTGGACTATGTCCTATAACCCTTTGAGGAGACCTGCGCTTAGTAGTGAGATGTTGATGGGTTGCTGATGATGATGATGATTTTATAATGCTACTGAGATTTGAATAACCTTTTAATTCCAATATAGAATTGTACAGTGAAGTAATCCAGTGGTGTCTGATTATTTTGAACTGATGGATGTTAACTTCTGGATATAGGTCACTTTTCATATTGCACGGGCACTCACATCTAGTTTTTCTAAGTAAGCATTTAAGAAATTTAATATCACGTACTGCAATGGTGAAGGAAAACATCGAGAGGAAACCTGCACACCTGAGAGTTCTCCATAATGTTCTCAAAGGTGTGTGAAGTCTGCCAATTCGCATTGGGCCAGTGTGGTGGACTATGGCCTATAACCTTCTCTGAGAGGAGACCTGCGCTCAGTAGTGAGCCGTTGATGGGTTGCTGCTGATTAAATCAACTGGAGACTCTAAATAGAGTCATGCATTAAAAGAACTAAAACTTTATTTAGGGAAAAAATTGTGGCCTTGAAGGCATAACTTGGACAGGTTTTGTACTGTAAACAAGCCTAATTAAATTCCATCAAATAACATGGTGTCATAAAGGTTGCTTGTTTATAATTGGTTTAAAATAATAAATGGAAAATGGCATACTTCTTTCTGTTACACATTCATACTTAACCATTGCATCTACCGTGATAAAATCTGGACATAGGATACTTTTTATCCCCGAATATCCAGAGTTTCCACTGAAAGTAAAAACCTAAATCCACGCGGAATGAAGTCGCGGGCGGAAGTAAATAATTAAATATATTATGGAACAAGCTAGGAAAGGGAGAAGACGGTATTATAGTGCCTTACAGCTAATAATTATTTTATTTTGTTTTTGGCTTATGACTCCGTAAATGGAGACGCGATTTATGAACATGATGGAAGTTTTTTTTTTTATTTATAAAAGAAATGTCTAAGAAAGGAAACATTCTCTTGTCAACATAATTAAATAACAATTGAAATGTATCTCTTGAAAACGAAAGTTTTCCCTGTCTTCCTTGTCCTTGTTGTCTTTGTTGTCCTTCTCTAAAACTCGCGAAGAATATCTTCTGGCAATATTCAAGGTCCCCCCGCCCGTGACCCATATGGGTTACATGTGCAAAACACTAACAGTAAAATTATGTGTAACTAACTATGTGTCTAACACTACAAATGAATCCGTAAAGCTTAACGCAAACTTGAAAAAAATTGTTAAGCCTTAGTTAGTCCAAAATAATTATGTAAAGAAAAAAGTTTTTGGTGTGTATGTAAAAATAAGGCAGGGTTAAATTGAAAACATTAACTTGGGAATTTTGACAAAATCTCGTTACATAATTGATAATGTTTTACGTATTATCTTATCAGACCTTTCTTTTTTTCTAATAATACGAAATTGTATCTGTATGATTATAAAATGACTAGTTGATGCCCGCTGTATCGTCGCCGAGGATTAAGATGCTTAAAAAACATTTTTTTTATGTTTTTCCGGAATAAAAATTAAACACTAAGTAACTCCTTCCACAGTCTAGCTAGCCTAGTGGTTAGGACTGCGGTCTACCATTTGGGGGCAAAGGTTTGATCCCGATTCCCAAACACGCATCTCATACGTTTCGAGTTATGTGCGTCTAAGCATTTAAATATTACATTCTATAAGTGTCCATAATATGCAGTTTGGTATTTTGTCATTGTTATTTATCTCAGAATTTGTTAAAGTTACCACCTTAATATTTGGGGAAATGATACTTCGAATTTTTATCTTGGATTACGTGTTTTAAAAACGATTTGTGAAAATTTTCTCGATAAAATATTTTTTATGAAAAATACATGTTTTGCACACATTTTGCTATTTATCTCAGGAGGAGCAAACTATTTTTTTGGGATTTTGTTTTGTCAAGAAACGTAGAAGTATTTTTCAATTACATGTTTTAATTATTAGATTGGTTGTTTAATTACCTTGCAATCAGGTAATAAGCAGTTTTGGCGCTTACGTTGTCAAAAATACGATGCACGTCTATCGCTCTATATTTCTCACTCACGAGAAAACAATAATCAACCATCCCGCTCGAAGAGTGGCACGAAATCCATATCGTAGCGGCGTTATGGCACACTCTTTCGGCGAAGGAAAACATTGCAAGGAATCCTGGACGCCTGAGATTTCTCCATAATGTTTTCAAAGGTGTGTGTTCTCTGCCAGCCATTGCATTGGGCCAGCGTGGTGGTCTGACCTATATAATCACCTGAGAGGAGACCTGCGCTCAATACTGAGCCGTTGATGGGTTGCTACTGCAGCTGATGATGATGATGATAACTCCTTGTGTAATAACAAAGCCTGTAAGAATCGGTTATCGTACCGAACTTATTATATATTTTCTGGCTGTTTTATTTATTTATTTCGAGATTACAGCACTTTTATTTATTTATATAAGAATATAGTGATAATGAAGATAATCACGTAATCGACAAACCATTCATACGATATCATTTTCGTTAGAGTCATTGTCTTTTTGACATTTATTTGTAGAAAATAGTGTTTTTTTTATTTGATGGCAAGATAGTCCTTGACTGCGATCTCACCTGATGGTAAGTGACGATGCAGTCTAAGATGGTAGTGGACTAACTTGGAAGGGGTATGGCAGTGAAAACTCAGCCCATACATCTAATCGGTTTCTATTTTCTACACGCCATCGTGCCGGAACGCTAAATCGCTTGGCGGCACGTCTTTGACGGTAGGGTGGTAACTAGCCACGGCTAACGAAAGCCTCCCACCAGACCAGACCAGAGACAATTCAGAAATTATAATTTCCCAAATTGACCCCGCTGGGAATCCCAGTTATAAGGCCACAGCGCTCACCACTGCGCCAGGGAGGTCGTTAAGGATGTTAGAAGGATTATAGAATAGGAGAATATTACTGGGTGGGAAGGTTTTCTGGGTGGTTATAGTCTAAATCTGTTTGTTGTGATTTAGCGACGAAGATGCCAGGCTTTGATGCCCGTACCCTCACTGGCTTTGCGGCCAGTAGAGATAATCCCACTGCGAAATGATATGTGTTACATTATCATCTAGATCTTTTGAACTATAACCACCCAGAAAACTTTTCACCCAGAAATACTGTCGGTTAGGTTAGGTTAGGTTAGAACATTTACGAATTGCAGGCGTTTTACTTTAGGGGGAATAACAATGTTAAAGTTCTCTCATACCGTGCATTTTGATTTTATCAAAATTCGCTGGACTTTATATATAAGGCTCAATCAATCACCTAGTCAATAACATATATTTATATTATGTATTAATTTAAGTAGTAGTTTAATCTTAAGTATAAAAACCGCGTTTCCGCCCTGAATCACCATTTTAATCTTCGAGCAAAAAAAGGAACTTGAATTCCTTTAAAAGTTTAAAACGACATTTTAGTAATTTATGAATTGCAAATGATCGGATGTTACTGTCAAAGAACTAAAATGATTTCTGTACGATGTTAATAACATAGTCGTGTATTTTTGCCTTAGTAACAATAAATAATAATAATGAATAAATAATAATAGCTTCCCGACCAATCTGCCACGCCTGCCAATCTCCACAGGGATTAGCCATCTGCGCGGTCAGAAGTGTGCGCAATCACGGATGCACTCTCTGCTCCCTCACTCTCATAGGCGATGAGACAAATCCGTCACGATCGAAGGATCAGAAACCGCGGCGGGATCTTTGAACAAATGTCAGTTCATGATCTCTATCAACTCGGCTCTGGTGTGATTCAAAAAATTACTGTTGTCGTTAGATGCACTGATCAGTTTTACTTTTACTAAAATATTTGA
Organism: Oeneis ivallda; assembly: GCA_029955525.1. Lineage (NCBI taxonomy): Eukaryota > Metazoa > Arthropoda > Insecta > Lepidoptera > Nymphalidae > Oeneis > Oeneis ivallda. The sequence goes on from JARPMR010000008.1 coordinate 19,732,424, forward strand.
TGTGCAGTTTATGTTTCGCCACCATTATTTTATTGCACTTGTATATAAAATATATTGGGAAAACCCTCATTATAATAGAATTGTTTTATGTATACATTTCTAAATTGATTCATACAATATGATTAACAAGGAAAAAGATAAACTCTGTACATTTGGACACATAATATTATTTTGTAAAATCGTTAATGTGCCCCTAGTGTTAACTTTCGAGCTTACATTAATTCTTTATCTACATTACGTGCGTAAACCTATCAATCGGTAGAGACGGGAACGGGATGGAAAAATGCTCCGTCTCTTTCTCGTTCGTACTAAATGACAGATTTACGCATCATCTATAATCATATTCAAGTTTTAACTATTAAAATTCTGTCACCTGTAGCCACCAAGGATTTAAGTGGGCAAACAACGCACACATTTGTAGGATTCTTCCCCCAAGAATACACAAGAGTTTCTCAGAAAGTCATAATGTTGTGACCACAACACATAGTTGGTCTTAGGGTGATCATATTTGGCATCATCATCATTATCATCATCATCTCGGTTTCCCTAAAGAGACACACACCATTGGAAAACTTCAATATTTTGCAAATAAAACATTCTATTGTATTCTATACCTGCCGTTTCATTGTCAGTCCTTCAACTTTCATAGCACAGTATAATTAGTTGTATGAATTACTTTTAGCTCTCCAAATTGTATGTATTGTTTCAGGACAATGGAAGACCCTGTCAAAAGACGCGATTCCATCACAGAATCTACCCAAACTGAACCCTGATGGCACAGTGATGGTTATCAGGAAGAGCCGCACGGTCAAATACAAGGAGAGCAAAAAGGATGACCAATCCATCAGGTACAATCATCATCAAGAACCCATCAACCCATCAACTGCTCACTACTGAACGCAGGTCTCCCTCTCAGAGAAGGGCCATAGTTCACCACTCTGCCCAATGCAAAGAAATTGGCAGGGGTTCATATATCACTTTACCTGAAATCTATTTGAAGCGTCTATACATGAAAAATTGTTAAAACAGTAGAGGTTCGATTACTAAAACATAATCACTGAAATTTAACGTTTGAGGAACTCACAAAGAAAAATATATTAACAACTTTATTTGTATTTTGAGTTTATAAAAATATGTAGATAGGTATAAAGACGTAGTCGTAATTCCTACTTCCATGTTATTTTATGTTCTAATTTGACATTGGGATGTGTTACTTAGTAGTCTATAGAACTCTCTACATAGACAAACTCTTGAATTTCCGGGCGAGCAATGTCATCAAGAAACGATCCAAACCGCAAATCCTAGTTCCATGATCCAAACCAATCCAAACTCAGAGCGCGATATGAATTAGTCAGATAACGGTTCATTATTTAATAATAATTATTTAACCAAGGTAAAAGATGTAAAACTAATTTCATATAAAAACGAACTAATTAAAATACTTTGTTTTGTATAAATCATATTCGTAGATGCCTCCTAAAAAATTCAGGTACAATTCTGCCATTATTTTTTGCAGACTTCACACACCTTTGAGGTGGAGAACACATTATGGAGAACTGTCAGGCGTGAAGGTTTCCTCACGATGTTTTCCTTCACCGTTGAATGTGATATTTGCTTAAACACTCACGACTCCGAAAAGTCAGAGGTCCGCGCGGGATCGAACCTGCAACCTGATTTGTTGCCTGGGTATAGACTTATAGAGGATCTAGACTCTAGATCCTAGAGAGTATCATACAGGCTAATTTTTATCGCGGAAAAACAGAAAGTGCCCGCGGAATTTTTACAAACCTAACTTCACGTGGATGAAGTCGCGGGCAAAAGCTCGTGGGTGTGTTACAATGCGAGCACTGCTCAGTGCTCTCAGTGGTGAAAAATTCGTTCCCTTATAGACTGCCAGTACACTGCCGCAGTACCCTATGGCAATGTATGACGTCATAACTCGCCGCCAATTTTGTACTGTGAGCACTGCAGCTTTCGAGGTAAGGTGCTCTCAGTACTTTGATCACGTGATCAAAGAACATAACAGCGCGTAGAGATTTGAAAAAAAGCCGGCCAAGTGCGAGTCGGACTCGCGCACCGAGGGTTCCGTACTCCAAAAGTAAAAGTAAAACGATAATATTTTATTAATTTGCTTATTTATCGTTAACTGTGTTTGTAGAGGTTTATTGTTAATATAAAAAAAACTATGCTAGTTAGAGCGTTGGTTTTATTTTTCCTGTAAAATATACGTAAACCTCTATTGACCATAATTATTTCACATTTTTCGATTGGTAAACTTCGGAGATAAGGGGGGGGGGGAACGGTATTTTTTTCGAAATTTTGGCCGATTAATCAAAAACTATTATATATAGAAATAAATAAAAAACTGTTTTAGAATGCACAAGTAAAGGCCTTTCATATGATACCCCACTCGGTATAGTTATCTTACTTTGCAATTTCAAACCCCCGATTTTCCCCCTTTTTTAATCAAACTAAAATAATTTTCGCGTTGCTTTTATTTTTCCTGTAAAATATACATAAACTGCTATTGACCATAATTATTTCAGATTTTTCGATTGGTAAACTTCGGAGATAAGGGGGGGGGGGAACGGTATTTTTTTTGACATTTTGGCCGATTTCTCAAAAACTATATATAGAAATAAATAAAAAATTGTTTTAGAATACACAAGTAAAGGCCTTTTATGATACCCCACTCGGTATAGTTATTTTACTTTGAAATTTCAAACCCCCGATTTTCCCCCTTTTTTAATAAAACTAAAAATAATTTTCGATTTTTCTTTATTCCAATGATGTTGGGCCACTATTATGTACAACTATGCCAAATTTCATGTCGATAGCTTTAATAGTTACTGAAATAATCGACTGTGACAGACGGACGGACGGACGGACGGACGGACGGACGGAGAAAGTCTCACCATAAGGGTTCCATTTTTACCATTTTGGTACGGAACCCTAAAAAATCGGGATGAAAGTATACTGGACTGTGTTCCGTTTTAAACAGTAACCAGTATAGCAAACTAAAAAGGAACGGCTTCACAGTATTACTGGATTGACGTCGCACCTTTCAAAAGTCCAGTATTTCGGAAAGTACCCTGTATCAGAGTAATTCCATCCAATCTGTAGCCCTTAATTAAAACTAAAATTACTTAAATTGATTGAACTTTTTCAGCTGCAAATCAGAAAAGTATGATAGGTGGTCAAGTTTGAGCCAGACACCCCTGCCTTTGCCTCTCACACCGTCAGAGGTTCTAACGTCAGACCAACAAGAAAGTAATGTATGTTTTTCATTTTGTTCTGCATGTTTAATTTTAGTATGTCACAACCAGCAAATCTATTAGGATAAAAAAATGATGATTTCTAAAAAAATGATTTTTTATTGAGCTCATATTAGTTATTTGGACACATTTCGAAAATGTACTAGTATTATAAATTTTTTAAATATTTTTTTTTGGTTTTTTATAGAATTTGGCATTTCAACTTACCTAATAATACAACTTACAAGTCTGTCTATTAGTTTAGGCTAATTTTGAACGCTGCGAAGGGTTGAACCAATTACGACGGGTCTTTCACATGCATGCAGGGGATTATACAAGGGGGAATCTAGGCTATTTTGTATCCATAATCTCTTTAATTTTTTGGGATACAAGTGTCTAGTGTCTGTCTAAGATGCAAGGTTTGAATCTCTCTGTGCTTTTCTCAACCAGACTGACCGATGTTACCATGTTTTTTTTTGTTGTAACGTAATTTTTTTTTTCAGCTCGCCTACCGTCTCCACACTTTGAGCTCGATCGCAAGTTCCATAGCGCCCCAGAGTGTACCACCGAGTACACCACACAGCTCCCCACACAACCAAATTCAGACTATACAGAAACCTAGTACTCCGCACAGTTCACCGCACGGTAACACCCCACACGGTAACTCCCCGCACGGTAACACCTCGCACGGTAACACCCCACACGGTAACTCCCCACACGGTAACACCTCGCACGGTAATACACCACACGGTAACACCCCACATGGTAACACCTCCCACGGCAACACCCCACACGGTAACACCCCTCACGGCAGTACCCCACACAACCAAGTGCAAACCATACAAAAACCGAGGAAACAGGACGCGATCATGCAAACGGATCCAGTCAACTCAGAAGAAGATGAACAGCAGAACAGTTTCAGCGAATCAGAAAAATCCTACAACGGATCCTACCCACAATACAACGAGGCCAAGAAATACGAAATGCCCAAAGACTTCTCCAAGACCACGGAAGATTACATCCCGCAGACCAACGAAGAGTACAACAAGGAAGCGGAAAAATACGCCCTAGAGAGGAAATCCCATAACGGCTACGACAAAATGGACTACCCGAAACAAGTCTTAGAGAATGGATACCCAAAACCGGCGGACGTTTACACCTTCAACGATAAAGACTACCAAAACAGACCAGAACCATACAGTTATCCTTCATCCTATCAAGACAGTGTGGAGATTTTGAGGAACCAACAGCACAATTTGCAAATACTGCAAGAGCAACACCGGATTACGGAGAATCAGAATTTTTTTAACGAAAGCCACATAAAGCAGGAAATAGATTTTGGGAATGAGGAGGACAAATTCTTGTACGAGCGGAGTAAGGAGCAGATTGGTGAGTATATAGTAATACTAGCTGATGCCCGCGACTTCGTCCGCATGACTTTATTTTTTAAAAATCCCGCAGGATTTCTCTTTGATTATCCGAGATAAAAAGTAGCTCTTCCGGTCTGAGGACCCACTACTACACACATTACTATACCCATGCAAAAAATCGCATCGATCCGTTGCTCTGTTGCGATGTGATTAAAGGACAAACCAACAAACAAACACACTATCGTATTTATAATATCACCAATGCAACATTATACCACAATCTAGACAACCAGAATCCAACATCGTTCGAGATTTAGGTTGCTAGGCTAGGTTGCCTTGCAAACTAAATCTCGAACTGTTTATATGACTGTCGTCTAATTATCATATTTTAATTTGCAATAACAAATATTGATTTCAATAATTAAGATGAAAACTATCCTATCTTTTAAATTGGGCCAAATTACAGGTAGTTACGAAGTTTGATAAAAATCGGTTCAGTGGTTTCAGAGTTTATCCCGAACAAAGATTGTGATTTGCGACACGAGATGTTTATATATACACTAGCGGCACGCTATGATGGCCGGTTTGACACATTACAATAGTGATGTGGAATGTCAATTTATTCTCGAACAAAAAACAATTAAGTTTTGTTTTTGTACCTGATTAAATAGGTTTAATAAAACAAAAATGTATATGTTTATTTAATTTATTTGAACGAACTGAATATTTGAATGAAAATGAATATACATACTTTATATGCACACAAGAAACATATGAATACAAAAGATACCAAAAAAGGTGCCACAAAAGGCCATAATTAATCAGATTCGTCCATACTACTATTTTCACTGTCGTCACTGCTATCATCACCTACATTAATAATTATATGTTCGTTTTCTATAATATTATCTATTTTCACATCTCTTTCATAATCTTCCCTTATTAATTTAACAGTTCTATTCACAACCTTTTCCCAGTCTCCTTTAGTCACATGTTCACAAGCTTCTTCTAATAATTTTAGCATTTTTTTTGTGGTAAATGGGGGTTCTGTATTGTGTCTTGCAGCATATCCCTTAATTTGAGCCCACACCAACTCAATCGCATTATACTCACAATGGTAAGGCGGTAACCGTATAACTCTGTGCCCATGTTCTAATGCTATTTCGTCAATGACGTATCGGATCTTGGTTGGTTTGTTTTCTTTTAAAAGACGTACTAATTCCGCTTTTAACATATTCATGTTTGCATCTACGCCATTTTTAACGTATTTCACGCCATAACCAAATGCCGAGTTGTGGTATATATCATATAAAAATAAAAATTTTACCTTTTGTATGAAACAGCTGATATTTTTTTGCGATTTCAGAGGTTTGTCCACATAGTGAAAATTGTCCATATTCACAAGTACATTCACCCCTTAAATGGTGCAAACTGATTTTTCTACACTTATATACATTTTAGAAATCAATTTAATAAATAAATTTTGAGTCCTAAACCTAAAACTACATTCGATAAAATTTATGAATCTCTGCACATCACTATCGTCAATAAAGTAATACAATTATTTCCTTCAAAGTCGTTATCAATTAATACGGAACTTCATGAGCGGACAAACGTCAAACCGGCCTTCATAGCGTGCCGCTAGTTTAGATAGATAAGATTATATAGATTTTTTTTCATTCGATGACGAGATAATCCTTAACTGCGATCACACCTGGGCCCTGCTTCTGTAAAACTCAGTGCCTATCAAAAAATTATAGCCACTGGCATATATTTTTTATCCATTGAAGGTATTGCTATGAAATATAAAAACATTTTTCTGGAATTAGAATTTTCTTTTTTTTATACTAGCTGATGCCCACGACTTCGTCCGCGTGGATTTCGTTTTTAAAATCCCTCGGGAACTCTTTTGATTATCCGGGACAAAAAGTCCTATCTTATGTCACTCTCCAGGTCCTCATTTATACCCATGCAAAAAATCACGTCGATCCGTAGCCCTGTTGCGGCGTGATTGAAGGACAAACCAATAAACAAACACACTTTCGCATTTATAATATTAGTTTTGATATGAGTAAGCAATTATTTTTATTAGAAGAGAAGAAGAAGAGGTTTCCCGCGGGAACCTAAAATATGTTTCGGGGTTATAAATTACCCTATGTTCGATAACAAGATACCAGTTTTCTCTATGGCGAATTAAAGTTTGCTTGAGCGCTTGCGCCTTTGAAAAGTAACAAGGACAATTATTGCATTTATGATTTGGGATTAAACCGAGTCGACGCGTGACGTAGACGACCGAGTTGAATGTTTTCGACTTCTACAATTTTAAAAACATGATTAAATTAAACGAGGAAAACATAGTATGAATAAATAATAAGTTTTTTAGGGTTCCATGACTTAAAATCGGAAATCTTATAGGGTCACTTTTATGTCCATCTGAGCTCGTGTCGATCATATTTTTTCTGAGAGAAAATATGATATTTTCTCTCAGAAACTGCTAATTTTACTAATCCTACTAATATTATAAATGTGAAAGTTTGTGAGGCCATCCTCACAATATGAATCCACATGTATGGATAGAAGGATGTTTGTTACTATTTAATGCCTAAACGAATGAATCGATTTGGCTGAAATTTAGAATGGGTATAGCTCATATCCAGGATCAACACATAGGCTATTTTTTATCCCGGAAAATTCAAGAGATTCCGCGGGAATTAAAAAAGTCGCGGGCATCGTCTTGTCTAGAATACGAAGACCTAAAAGTTGTAGATCCTAGTATAACACAAAAATAAGATGCAGCTTTTATATCGTATTTTTATACTAAACATCATCTGAGGTGCGATTGTCTAAAGTTATTCCATTGATCGTAATCGTATTCGATGACATTAGCGTCAAAGTAAAATAAACCATAACAGCATTGAATTAGAGCTCAATTTCGTGTATGGATTTTATACGTTTAGGTATGTACGATACGCTCCATAACGCTCCATGTTAAATCGGTTGTACTGAATTTGTGAATTAAATTAATACTATCAAGGATTATTTTACTTTGAAGCTAATGTCATCAAATACTAATACGATGAATGGAATAACTTTTAGACAATTGGTACCCAGATACCAATAATCTGATAGATCATCAGACACTTCAGGCAAAGAATACTTACGTACGCATTACGTAAAAAAGGAACTCTTACCGTAGAAGCACGCCTAGTAGTATTATTTAGCATTATAATAATATATTATAGCGTATTTTTACCATAAATATCAACTGAGAATTTTCCTATCAAGTACATCGTTTTGTCAATAGACGTACACGAGATTACGATCGAGACGCGATCGGTGGGTTGTTCTGCAAAGTGACGTGGACTCGCTCTGAACACTCGTCGACGACTGAATCGCAGAGCACGAACGACGCGTATTTAAACCGGCGCGTGGCCGCCATACAAAAATTGTATGGCAGATCTGATGTGTTTTTTGATAAATATGTATCTTAATTGTCATACAGTAATTTAAATACTTGAGACGGATATATTATAATATAAATATTCATGCTTTGTTTGAACTGAAAATTAGGATAGATTTCTATTAATTATAATATAAATAATCGCTTAACGCCAGCTTGCGTTTTTGCAGTTTTCATCCAACTTTATGTAATTTTGTAGGCTAAAATATTAATCATTTTAAGTTTTTTCCATGGAGCGATTGTTAACACATTCTTCGTTATGGTTAATGTATATATTATAGATGTATTAAACAAATGCTGTTGATTTTATCAACCTAACTGTAACTGCCTGTTTGGCACATTTTGCTCGGCGCAGTCTTAAAGATAGAACCCTCTCAGGGTGATATTAATGGTTACACTTGACCGTCAGATTTGCATATTTATGCAAAATATTTTGTTTATGTAGTATTAATTAGGAGACATTAAAAAACCATTTTGGAGCTAACTTTTTGCGTTTAGTTATTATATGATATGAATTATGAATATGTAGCTGGCAACATTTATTTGTAACTAGCTGATGCCTGCGACTTCGTCCGCGTGGATTTAGTTTTAAAATCCCTCGGGAACTCTTTGATTTTCCGAGATAAAAGTAGTCTGACACTCTCCTCAACTATACCCATGCAAAAAATCACGTCGATCCGTAGCTCTGTTGCGGCGAGATTGAAGGACAAACCAACAAACAAACACACTTTAGCATTTTTAATATTAGTAGGTATGGATATAATTATATAGTCTACAAAAACAAATCAGTCGCAAGAATTGTTTAGCTAATAAACTAGAAATTGATAGCAAATTAACATATCGACACCCGCAAGGAAAAACACCGTAACTCACTTTTTAGCGATTTTGAGTTAAAATCATAGTCATCAAGGTAAATAAAAGATGCTCTTTTTGCGCTCAACGAAAAATGAGATACGATGTTTTTCCTTGCAGGTGTAGATTTATGGGTCAGCAAAACAAAAATACTCAAAGGGAAAAAAATTATATGGTCAGCGAGACCAAGAAAAAACCTGTTTCTTATATATCACATGCTTCATCAGTGAAGGAAAACATCGTGAGGAAACTTGCGCGCCTGAGCCGCCTGCTCAGCTTGCCGCCTTCATTATGTTCTCAAAGATGTGTGAAGTCTACCAATTTGCATGTGTGGAGGACTATGGGTTATATATTTTTCATCAGTTCTCATTCAGGGAGGATACCCCTGCGCGATGGGAATGAATGAATGATGAATGAATGTGTTTACGCTGGCTGAATAGATGTTTTTTTTATTTATTTATTTTTTCGTTCGCATAAGTGGTTTTTGTTTTTGCAGGCTAAAAGGCCTTGAATAAAGGCTAAAGGGCTCCTTGCCCACAACTATCATACTAATATTATAAAATATAAATGCGAAAGTGTGTTTTTTGTTGGTTTGTCATTCAAACACGCCGCAACAGAGCTACGGTTCGACGTGATTTTTGCATGGGTATATTTGAGGACCTGGAGAGTGACATAGGCTACTTTTTATCCCGGAAAATCAAAGAGTTCCCAAGGGATTTTAAATATTAAATCCTCGCGGACTAAGTCGCGGGCATCAGCTAGTACTATAGATATTAAAAAATCATCGAAATCAGTCAATTCGTTCTCAAGTTAGGTATCATCAAAAAAGCTGGTCCATTCAAAATGTATGAAAATGATTTTTTTTATAAATTATTTTTCGTGAATTTTTTTTTATGTTTCATAGTTATTATGTTATTTGGGGCGGTGTCAAACAAATCAAAGATCAGAAAAAGTCGGTCCAGCCATTCTTGAGTTATTAATGGTGAACGAACCAGACTTCGTTTTATATTTAAAGGGTAAATACTGCAATAATACGGGTTAACCTTTATTAACCTAACCCTAAAAATTAACCCGGTTAACACCCTTATATGGATTAACCTTTCGGTCCTTGTCTTAACAGTTCGGTTGTGTGTGTAGATGCCAATGCGCCTTACGAGAGCCAGCGGAGGGCGCTGGAGCAGCAGAGGTTGATGGAGCAAATCCAGCACCAAGTGAAACAGGAGGAACCAGAATCGCTCAGTGGTCAGTGCTTTTTAACCAACTTCAAAAAAGGAGGAGGTTCTCAATTCATCGGAATCTTTTTTTTTATGTATGTTCACCGATTACTCGAAGACGCCTGAACCGATTTGAAATATTCTGTTTTTGTTTCGAAGGGCATACTTCCCAGGTTGTGCCATATACATTTTATCGAAATCGGTCGAGCGGTTTTAAAATATCAACAATAAAATATGATATACTTTGTATAGTGGCGGGGGTTTTTAAAAATATTTTTTTATATTAAATTATATCGATAGCATTGACAACAAATGCAGGCAAGTGGATGCAAGCGGCGCAAGACCGAGACCTGTGGAAGTCTATGCAAGAGACCATTGTTCAACAGTGAACGTCTATTAGTTGAAAAAAGAAGAGATTATACTAGAAAACTCTTAACTTTTGGAACCTTCTAACCTTCGACTTCGGAAAATTGGCTGTAATATTGATTTTGTTCGTATAAAATGTAGCCTATATGTATGTGATTCATCAAGATCGGCTCAGTAGTTTATGCGCTACGGTGGAAAATACTTAAATACAAACATAAAAAAAAGAACAATAATTACTTTTGGCCATAGCTTTAGGCGCTGCACAAACGAGTGTCCTGTGTCGGATACGAGCGACCATTGAATATTTTATTTTAATACAATAAATATGAAATCAATAAGCAACTGCGCAAACGTACCTAGAAACTTTTTGTGTCTTGTGTCGGATCGTTCATCATCATCAGCAACCCATCAACGGCTCACTACTGTCCTCGCAGAGGAGGGTTATAGGCCATAGTCCACCGCGCTGGCCCAATGCGAATTGGCGGACTTCACACACCTTCAAGAACATTATGAAGAACTCTCAGGTGTGTAGGTTTCCTCACGATGTTTTCCTTCACCGTTGAAGCAAGTGATATTTAATTGCTTAAATGTACTTGCCTCCGAAAAGTAAGAGGTTCCCCCGGGATCGAACCTTCGACCCCCCGAATAGGAGACCACAGTCCTAACCACTAGGCTATCACTGCTTCACAAGCCACTTATTGTATGAAAATAAGTGGCTTGTATCCGACACAGGACACTAAAGCGTCCACGTCCAGCGACTAAGTCGCACTTGTAGAATATTTGATGTACTTATAGCCAAATAGTCCCTATAATTTTTATTTTTCAGGCCGTGAAAACGTCATGCAACCGCAGGGTAGTCCTTATTACACAACAAACGGACCCAGTAATGTGACAGGTAAAAGACTACCATATTAATCCTTCTCCTACTAATATTATAAACTAGCGACCCACCCCGGCTTCGCACGGGTAGTAGAGCATATTACGCCTATGCTTTTCAAACTACTTGGAATGTTCCATAAGATAAATCTTGTACAGCATATTGAACAGGACGTAGTAGGTATATAGCGCGGCGCGTCCGCGTGGTCGGGTTGAAACCCGCGTATTTATTTTAGCGCACGTTCGCTTTTATTTTGCGATAACTGCTAAGATATTCATTTAAATTGTATGGCATAAAGGATTATCATAAGGTGCATGAAATGCTTATGGTGACTAACGTATTTTAGTTGATAAGGATTAATACTGTATCTGTCTAAATAGATTTCCAATTACCTTATGGTACGTGACCATTTTTTTTAGAAGTTATAATGGTTATAGTAAGCTATCTTTAAAAGATAGATATGTATGCCATCGCGGACTTTTCTGTTAAGACTTATCCCACCATACCAGCACCGTACATTGTTTTATTATATCTCAAAGGAATTAGGCAGCGTTTTCGATGAAAGCTCCCAGGGGACTTGAATTTTTCCGACATTGTCAACAATTATCGTCATATTTCAACCAATTTACACAAAACCTTAAGAAATTATACACTAAAACCTTCCTCGTGAATCACCCTATCTATTGGTGAAAACCGTATTTAAATCCGTTCGGTAGTTTTTGAGTTTATCGCGAACAGACAGACAGACGCGGCGGGAGACTTTGTTTTATAATATGTAGTGATGTGAAAGTTTGTGAGGATGGATGTATGGATGGATGGATGTTTGTTACTCTTTCACGCCACAACTAATGAACAAAAACATTAGTTTTTCTACTATCTTATGAGCAGCTGGATGCCAAGACGATTTAGAATAGAATAGAAATATTTTTTATTCAAATAAACTTTTACAAGTGCTTTCGATATGTCAAATAAATCTACCACTGGTTCGGAATGCCCTTCCTACCGAGAAGAACCAGCAAGAAACTCGGCGGTTGCTCTTTTTCAATACAGTTTACAATAGATACTATGCTATGTATGCAGTTTGCGGTTTGGTTTTGCGAGCCACATTCGTCCGGCTCTAGCCAAGACCGCCGTTGACGGACACGTCATGGAGTATCACATATACATATGTATGCAGTGATTCCACAATGATTGGAACTTCTAAAATAGAAAATGTAATGTTTTAACTCAGGTGGCTACTACGATCAGCTGTCGAGACCGGGTCCGGAGTTGTTGATCGCGAAGCAAAACGCCTTGGCTGCGCACACGCAACTATGTAAGAAGGTTTCCTTTTTAACATTATTTAGTTAATAGATAACTATAGAGCAGTTGTACCAGAACCGAAAAGTTCTCTGACCATACTCTCAAGCTCATGGAGGAAAGACAAGAGATGAGGCTGCAGTCATCGGTAGACGCGGCTGCCTACCGGCGGATTAATAGGCAGATCTCTAAGGCACAAACTCGCGACCTTCGGGTCTTTAATACCAAGTGTATTAAAGATACCATCGAGCGGAACAAAGGCTCAAAAGTGTTCGCGAGAGATCTGTCTATCGGACAGAGCCAGCTGACGCGGCTTAAAACTGATGACGGTCGTCTCGTCTCTTCTCGACCTGAGATTTTGGGAGAGGTCGAGAAGTTCTATGGGCAGTTATATACCACGACACAAAAACCTGTTGAGGATTTGGCCAAAGATCCCAGAGCCAAACTGACCCGACACTATACCGAAGATATCCCGGACGTCAGCCTATACGAGATTAGAATGGCTCTTAAACAGCTCAAGAACAACAAGGCGCCAGGTGATGACGGAATCACTGCGGAACTCCTGAAAGCGGGTGGAAAACCGGTACTTAAGATCTTTCAGCGATTGTTCAATTCCGTCATTCACGAGGGTATAACGCCGGAAGCATGGCACAGGAGCGTGGTGGTCCTGTTCTTCAAAAAGGGTGATAATACCTTGCTGAAGAATTATAGACCCATCTCGCTGCTGAGTCATGTTTACAAGTTGTTCTCGAGAGTCATTACGAATCGTCTCGCTCGTAGGTTTGACGACTTCCAGCCTCCCGAACAAGCCGGATTCCGAAAAGGCTTTGGTACCATAGATCACATTCATACGCTGCGGCAGGTTATACAGAAGACGGTAGAGTATAACCGGCCACTTTGCTTAGCGTTTGTGGACTATGAGAAAGCCTTTGATTCGGTGGAAACTTGGGCTGTATTGAGGTCGCTGCAGAGATGCCGGATTGACTACCGGTATATCCAAGTGTTGAAGTGCTTGTATGAAAACGCCACTATGTCAGTACGTATACAGGACCAGACTACGAGACCAATCCACTTGCAGCGTGGAGTGCGACAGGGAGATGTAATATCCCCGAAGCTATTTACCGCTGCGTTGGAGGACGTCTTTAAGCTTCTGGATTGGAACGGACTTGGCATCAACATAAACGGCGAGTACATCACTCACCTGCGATTTGCCGATGACATACACTAGCGGCACGCTATGATGGCCGGTTTGACGTTTGTCCGCTCATGAAGTTCCGTATTAATTGATAACGACTTTGAAGGAAATAATTGTATTACTTTATTGACGATAGTGATGTGCAGAGATTCATAAATTTTATCGAATGTAGTTTTAGGTTTAGGACTCAAAATTTATTTATTAAATTGATTTCTAAAATGTATACAAGTGTAGAAAAATCAGTTTGCACCATTTAAGGGGTGAATGTACTTGTGAATATGAACAATTTTCACTATGTGGACAAACCTCTGAAATCGCAAAAAAATATCAGCTGTTTCATACAAAAGGTAAAATTTTTATTTTTATATGATATATACCACAACTCGGCATTTGGTTTTCTAAATTGAAAATTTTTAAAAATGGAATCTAATACGATCGTCACATAGGATCGCTGGCTAGCACAACTACTACCTCCGGCAAACTCGCGTCAATGCTCAATGCAAAACAAAGCAGTTTCGAATTGACGTTGCTTCGAAAAGTATAAACTGTCAGTGCAATGCGATTGTGATATAGTTTTGACCTGGCTTTGGATTTCAAATATTGATACTGCATTACTGTTGACCCTTGCTCGTTAATTTGGACTCTGTTCAAGCCCTTTGTTGTGGATTTCGTCGATATGACCGAACGTACGCAGAGAACTGTTCTAAATAGTCAGACACGTGAGTTCGTAATACGCCTTCGTAACTATTTCGATCGTGAAGCTCAAAATGGAGGGCCAATTTTACCTATAACGTCAGTGGTTGAACGCGTAGCTGATGCGCTTAATATTGGACAACGAACTGTTAGACGGATAACTAAAAAAAAATATGGCGAGACTGGCACAGAAGAAAATAAACTTCACACACCAAAAAAGAGAAAACGAGCAAAACCAGTCGTAGGCATCGATAGCTTTGATGCCGATGCTATCCGAAGACATGTTTACGGCTACTATTTACAGAAGGAGTATCCAACAAGAAAAAAGTTGGTGCATTCACTGAAGGAAGCTGGATTATTCTTCGGTGGGGAAAGTTCTTTAACGAAGATTTTGAAGACCATTGGATTTCGATACAAAAAATGTAACAAACGCAAAATATTGATGGAAAGATTTGATATAGCGATGGCAAGGTATACTTTTTTACGGCAAGTGAAAGAAATCAAAAATTGGCAAAATGTTGTGTTCTTGGATGAAACATGGCTTAATGCTAACCATACTGTAGGCCGTTCTTGGAACGATGACACAGCAGCATCTACTTCCAAAGTTCCTGTAGGAAAAGGATCGCGACTTATAATTTGTCACGCCGGAACCATCAACGGGTTTGTCGAAGGTTCTCTCATGGCTTTTGCGTCAAAAACCACTGGAGACTATGATGAAGACATGAATGGAGAAAAGTTTACTGAATGGTTTACCTCAATGTTGTGTAGCCTCCCTGAACCATCTATTATAATTATGGACAACGCCCCATACCACTCGATGCAAATTGACAAGCCACCTGCCCAATCCCAAAAGAAAGCTGATATCGTCGCATGGCTTCGTAAAAATGGCGTAGATGCAAACATGAATATGTTAAAAGCGGAATTAGTACGTCTTTTAAAAGAAAACAAACCAACCAAGATCCGATACGTCATTGACGAAATAGCATTAGAACATGGGCACAGAGTTATACGGTTACCGCCTTACCATTGTGAGTATAATGCGATTGAGTTGGTGTGGGCTCAAATTAAGGGATATGCTGCAAGACACAATACAGAACCCCCATTTACCACAAAAAAAATGCTAAAATTATTAGAAGAAGCTTGTGAACATGTGACTAAAGGAGACTGGGAAAAGGTTGTGAATAGAACTGTTAAATTAATAAGGGAAGATTATGAAAGAGATGTGAAAATAGATAATATTATAGAAAACGAACATATAATTATTAATGTAGGTGATGATAGCAGTGACGACAGTGAAAATAGTAGTATGGACGAATCTGATTAATTATGGCCTTTTGTGGCACCTTTTTTGGTATCTTTTGTATTCATATGTTTCTTGTGTGCATATAAAGTATGTATATTCATTTTCATTCAAATATTCAGTTCGTTCAAATAAATTAAATAAACATATACATTTTTGTTTTATTAAACCTATTTAATCAGGTACAAAAACAAAACTTAATTGTTTTTTGTTCGAGAATAAATTGACATTCCACATCACTATTGTAATGTGTCAAACCGGCCATCATAGCGTGCCGCTAGTATAGTAGTCATGGCAGAGACTCTGAGAGATCTCAATACAATGCTCAATGATCTCAGCAGGGTTTCTCAACAGGTGGGCCTGAAAATGAACATGAGCAAGACGAAAATTATGTCCAATGCTCATGCTCCGCTCCACCCAATAATTGTTGAGAACTCTGCGCTCGAAATTGTAGACGAGTATATATACCTGGGACATACAGTCCAGCTAGGTAGGTCCAATTTCGAGAAAGAGATTAACCGCCGAATCCAACTCGGCTGGGCAGCGTTCGGGAAGCTCCGAGATGTCTTCTCGTCCAAAATCCCTCAGTGCCTGAAGACTCAAGTCTTCGAACAGTGCGTGTTGCCAGTGATGACTTACGGATCCGAGACATGGTCGCTAACTATGGGCCTCATAAGAAGGCTCAGGGTCACCCAGCGAGCGATGGAGAGAGCAATGCTCGGTATATCTCTGCGAGATCAAATCAGAAATGAGGAGATTCGTAGGAGAACCAAAGTCACCGACATTGCTCAGCGTGTCGCGAAACTGAAGTGGAAATGGGCGGGGCACATAGTTCGAAGAACTGATGGTCGTTGGGGTCCCAAGGTGTTGGAGTGGCGACCCCGCACCGGGAAGCGCAGTGTTGGCAGACCCCCCACCAGGTGGACCGACGACATCAAACGAGTCGCAGGGAGCCGCTGGATTCAAGCGGCGCAAGACCGAAGCCTGTGGAAGTCCATGCAGGAGACCTTTCTCCAGCAGTGGACGTCTATAGGTTGATAAAGAAGAAGAAGAAGAGTTGTACCAGGGGGTAAAAAAAGAGTTTGTAAATCAAAAGAGATAAGCCCACGGTACCAAGGGTAACGGTACAGTTTATTACCGCGGCTAGCTCTTATTAAAGTTCGGCCGTTCAGAGAATGCGCTCCTGACACCTATCAGTTAGTCACGACTAGTGATGGGCACAACATAACACTGAGTTCGTTACCGTTCCTCCAAAATGAACCGCCGCGTTATTTTTAAGATTATTTTCGTTTTAAATTGGCGGAATCATTTAAAATTTTTATTTTAGTTATTTAAGTGGAAACCAAAAAAGGGTAATATTAATATAATAAAATTGTTTTATTTATTCTTTGTTACAAAGTTACATACAATCTGTATTTCTATGCAATAAAGTACATTGAATTGAATGTGCGTACAGAATATTAATCAGACTCCGATTCGCTTGAGGAGGTGGTGTCTTCATCATCATCTTCGCCTACATGTATAATTATATTATTATCAATAACAGAATCAATCCTGATATCTCGGTCAAAATGTTCCACAATCAGGTTTTTAGTCTTCTCAACAACCTTTGCCCAGTCATCTCTTGTGACTTCCCCGCAGGCTTCTTTTAATAGGGTCATCATCTTTTTCGTGCTGAATGGCGGGGAAGTATTGTGGCCGGCGGCGTAACCTTTTATTTGAGCCCAGATTAGCTCAATCGCGTTATATTGGCAATGATACGGTGGAATTCTTAGAACGCGATGACCGTACTCCAGAGCCAGTTCATCGATTTCGTATCGCACATTGGCCGCTTTATTTTCTTTAACTAATTTAATTAGCTCTGCTTTTAGCATCTGCATATTTGCGTCAATGCCTTTTGCTTGTAACCAAGCCACCATTTCTTCTTTTTTATTAGCTTGGGTAGGTGGTTTCTGTATTTGAACCGAGTGATAGGAGGCATTATCCATGAATATTACAGAAGGCTCTGGTAGGCTGGGCAAAAGCACGTTCTGGAACCACTCTTTAAATGTAGTGGCATTCATTTCCTCGTGGTAGTCATTTGTGGTTTTTGATTGAAATGCCAGTAACGCGTTCTCCACAAAGCCGTCTTTTGCAGAACCTGCGTGGCATATTATCAGACGGGCCCCCTTACCCATTGGTACTTTCGACGTCGACGCTTGTGTATCATCCGTCCAAGAACGGGAAACCGTGTGATTGGCGTTTAGCCATGTCTCGTCAATGAACACGACATTATCCCAGTTATCAATTTTTTTGCTCCTCTCAAAAAACTTATCCGTTTTAAAATTATGTCGTATCGTTCTAATAAAATTTTTCTTTTGTCTGTTTTTTTATACGAAAAACCAATATCTTAAGATTTTGGTTAAAGCAGTTTTACCCCCGCTAAACAGTTCAGCTTCTCTTAACGATGCCAAAAGCTTCTTCCTGTTGAGATATTCATTTCTGGAATAGTAACCATATATGATTTCTGATTGCATCGGCGTCAAAGGTGTCAATATCTGTCACGGGTTTAGTTCTACGTTTCTTCTTCGGAGTACGTAAAATATTATCTTCCATGCCAGTAGAGCCGAACTTTTCTTTATTAATATTTGTTATCGTTCGTTTGCTAACTCCAAGCGCCTGAGAGACGCGTTCTTGTACTTGTTCGACAGGTACCAGGGGTCCGCCATTTTGCCGCTCCCGCTCAAAGTAATCTTGCAGCTTGATGATTAACTCACGGGCTCCACTTTTCAATGTTTGTCCACGTTTAGGCATTATTATGCACCAAAAGTAAAAAGAACGCATTACAAAACACAATCGAAGTCCGATTTAGCGCCGATGTCAGTTTGAAAAGCAGTAACAGTCCATTAAACGAAAGCCGGGTAATCAAATAGAAACAGATCGAAAACACTTGAAGAACGTGGTCTATGCGCACGAAACGACAACAGACGACTGTTTTAGCGTCACAAAATGGCGGCCCATAACGCCGTTTGGGGTTACCGTTTTTAATCCAAGTATAAAAATGCTAGTAACGCCAATTGGGGTTACCATTTTCAACCTAAATATAAAAATTCTACTTTCTTTCGCGCGTTCGGTTTGGTCGTAGTTTTATTTTTATATTTAATAAAAGTTATCTTATAGTCCATTATTTTCAAATTCTTAAAAAGAAAAACAAAACGTATTATTTTATAAAGTACTAGTAGGGCGCGTGGGTGCGCGGCCCGCAAGCGGACCGCGGTTTTTCTACTCGGCAAGTGGACTTTTAGGTCTTGATCATTTACATCAAAAAACCACGCTTCCATCTTTTATACTCTCCGAGATAGACACCGTTGAAGTTTGTATGGCCGCCATCTTGAATCCGCCATTTTGGATTATTTTCAGCTCACTGCCAATTGGATGAGGTTTCGAGTAACTTTTGTTCGAGCACCCCCACCTATCTTCATTACCCTGGCCGTGCTCCTCACCCACCTTCCAAACCCTCGATCATCATATATCATCATTTGTCATAATGAAAATTCTTCAATAAAAACAAATCTTCAAAAGGAACCGTATAAAAGTCTTGCATAGTTCTCAGCTTCTAGTCTCTTCAATATCCTTCATAATATATTTTTTATGGAAAAAAATTCCGCCATCTTGATTTTTTTTCTATTCATCAAATAGACCTTTGGGTCCTGATCATCTTTTGCCAAGAAACCACTCTTCCATCTTTTATACTCTCCGAGATAGACACCGACGAAATTTGTATGGCGGCCATCTTTTTTCCGCCATTTTGAATTTTTTTTCAGCTCACTGCGAATTGGATGAGGTTTCGAGTGACATTTGTTCGAGCACCCCCCACCTATCTTTGATACCCTGGCTGTGCTCCTCACCCGTCTCCGAAATCCTCAATCATCAGCTCTCTCCATATTTTTCCTCCGAATGAATTTTTGTCTTCTACACGAAACCATCAGTGAAAAAAAAATTTTTCATACAAAATTTTACAGGAGAGGTGATCAATGAGTGAGTGAATCAGCACGAGCAGCTATATATATATTAACTAGCGTTTGCTCGGTGCGCGAGCTGCTAAAGCAGCTCGCGGGAAGTGTTATTGCTACAAGTAGGGCGCGTGGGTGCGCGGCCCGCTAAAGCGGACCGCGATTGTTCGGCTTTATTTATTTCGCTCGGTGCGCGAGCTGCTAAAGCAGCTCGCGGGAAGTGTTATTGCTACAAGTAGGGCGCGTGGGTGCGCGGCCCGCTAAAGCGGACCGCGATTGTTCGGCTTTATTTATTTCGCTCGGTGCGCGAGCTGCTAAAGCAGCTCGCGGGAAGTGTTATTGCTACAAGTAGGGCGCGTGGGTGCGCGGCCCGCTAAAGCGGACCGCGATTGTTCGGCTTTATTTATTTCGCTCGGTGCGCGAGCTGCTAAAGCAGCTCGCGGGAAGTGTTATTACTACAAGTAGGGCGCGTGGGTGCGCGGCCCGCTAAAGCGGACCGCGATTTTTTTACTCATCAAGTAGACCTTCGGATTCTGGTCATCTTTTGCCAAAAAATTTGTTCGAGCACACCCCACCTATCTGCAATAACCTGGCCGTGCTCCTCATTCACAAAATAAAAAGAAAAAAAAAGAAAAAAAAAAGAAAAAAAAGAAAAAAACAAATGTAATATGAAAAAAAAGAAAAAGAAAAAAGCCCTATGAACCTATCAAAACCAATGTCTTGCATAGTTCCCAACTTCTAGTCCCTTCAATATTCCCCATACATTTTGTATGGGGAAAAAAAAAATCCGCCATCTTGAATTTTTTTCCCACTCACCAGGTAGACCTCCGGGTTTTGATCATCTTTTGTCGAGAAACCGCTCCTCCATCTTTTATAGTCTCCGAGAGAGAGACGGACAAAATTTGCCGCCATTTTTTTTCCGCCATTTTGGAATTTTTTTTCAACTCACTGGCAACTGCTCGAGGTTTCGAATGACATTTGGTCGAGCACCCTCCACCTATGTACTATACCCTGGCCGTGCCCCTCGCCCGTCTCCGAACTCCTCACTCATCAGCTCTCGCCACCTTTCTCCGAGTCACATTCTTTGAGCTCTATACGACACCATGGGTGAAAAAAATTTTTTTCATACAAAATTTTACAGGAGAGGGGTGGAAATTTGAGACGTCACAGCTCGGCCGCCATCTTGTTTTTTTAATTTTTTTCACTTTTTCTGTTAATCGTTTACTAATTTTTACAATAATCCAAAATTTCAAAGAAATCGGTTGGAAAACAAAAGAGTTGCAAGATTCACGTCGGCCGCCATCTTGTTTTTCCGAAATGTCATAATTTTTCCCCACTCGAATCCCCCACCCGAACATATCTCCCGTACATCATTTTATCGTTTTTTGTCTCTTTCTAGGAGAACAATTATGTCAATCAGTGAGTCAGTCAGTCAGTGGTAATCGAGCTATATATATTATAACTAGCGTTTGCTCGGTGCGCGAGCTGCTAAAGCAGCTCGCGGGAAGTGTTATTACTAAAAGTAAGGCGCGTGGGTGCGCGGCCCGCTAAAGCGGACCGCGATTTTTTTAATCATCAAGTAGACCTTCGGATTCTGGTCATCTTTTGCCAAAAAATTTGTTCAAGCACACCCCACCTATCTGCAATAACCTGGCCGTGCTCCTCATTCACAAAAGAAAAAGAAAAAAAAAAGAAAAAAAGAAAATGAAAAATGAAAAAAAAGAAAAATAATAAAAAAAAGGAAAAAGAAAGAAAAAAAGAAAATGAAAAATGAAAAAGAAAAAAAGCAAATAAATGAAAAATGAAAAAAAAGAAAAAAAAGAAAAAAAAAAGAAAAAAAAAGAAAATGAAAATTGAAAAAAATAAAAAAAAGGAAAAAGAAAAGAAAAAAGAAAAATAAAGAAAATGAAAAATGAAAAAAAAGGAAAAGAAAAAGAAAAAAGGAAAAACGAAAAAGAAAAGAAAAAAGTAAAAGCAAAAGAAAAAGAAAAAAGAAAAGAGAAAAAAAAGAAAACAAAAGAAAAATGAAGAAAAAGAAACAAAAAGAAGAAAAAAAAAGAAAAATCAATATTCGCCATATATTTCGCATGGAAAAAAAATCCGCCATCTTGTTTTTTTTCCTGATCATCAAGTAGACCTTTGGGTCTTGATCATCTGTTGCCAAGAAACTACTCTTCCATCTTTTATACTCTCCGAGATAGACACCAGAGAAAGTTTCTATGGCCGCCATCTTGAATCCGCCATTTTGGAGTTTTTTTTTCAACTCCCTGCTAATTGGATGTGGTTTCGAGTAATTTTTGTTGGAGCACACCCCACCTAGTTGGTCGCGTGGATAGTTGGCAAAAAAACCACTCTTTCACCTTTTTTAACCCATTTCCAAAAAGGAGGAGGTTCTCAATTCGGCCAGTATATTTTTCTTTTTTAATTCTCCGAGATCTAAGACACCTATGAACCTATCGAAATCAATGTCTTGCATAGTTCCCAACTTCTAGTCCCTTCAATATTCCCCATATACATTTTGTATGGAAAAAAAAATCCGCCATCTTGAATTTTTTTCCTACTCACCAGGTAGACCTCCGGGTTTTGATCATCTTTTGTCGCGAAACCGCTCCTCCATCTTTTATAGTCTCCGAGAGAGAGACGGACAAAATTTGCCGCCATTTTTTTTCCGCCATTTTGAAATTTTTTTTCAACTCACTGGCAACTGCTCGAGGTTTCGAATGACATTTGGTCGAGCACCCTCCACCTATCTTCTATACCCTGGCCGTGCCCCTCGCCCGTCCCCGAACTCCTCACTCATCAGCTCTCTCCACCTTTCTCCGAGTCACATTCTTTGAGCTCTATACGACACCATGGGTGAAAAAAATTTTTTTCATACAAAATTTTACAGGAGGGGTCGGAAATTTGAGACGTCACAGCTCGGCCGCCATCTTGTTTTTTTAATTTTTTTCACTTTTTCTGCTAATCGTTTACTAATTTCTACAATAATCCAAAATTTCAAAGAAATCGGTTGGAAAACAAAAAAGCTGCAAGAATCACGTCGGCCGCCATCTTGTTTTTCCGAAATGTCATAATTTTTCCCCACTCGAATCCCCCACTCCAACATATCTCCCATACATCATTGTATCGTTTTCTGTCTCTTTCTAGGAGAACAATCGTGTCAATCAGTCAGTCAGTGAGTGAGTGGTAATCGAGCTATATATATTACTAGCGTTTGCTCGGTGCGCGAGCTGCTAAAGCAGCTCGCGGGAAGTGTTATTACTAAAAGTAAGGCGCGTGGGTGCGCGGCCCGCTAAAGCGGACCGCGATTTTTTTACTCATCAAGTAGACCTTCGGATTCTGGTTATCTTTTGCCACAAAATTTGTTCGAGCACACCCCACCTATCTGCAATAACCTGGCCGTGCTCCTCATTCACAAAAGAAAAAGAAAAAAAAAGAAAAAAAGAAAAGAAAAAATGAAAATGAAAAATGAAAAAAAAGAAAAATAATAAAAAAAGGAAAAAAGAAAGAAAAAAAGAAAAAAAAGAAAAAAGAAAAAGAAAAAAAGCAAATAAATGAAAAATGAAAAAAAAGAAAAAAAAAGAAAAAAAGGAAAGTGAAAAAGAAGAAAAAAAGAAAATGAAAAATGAAAAAAAAGAAAAATAATAAAAAAAAGGAAAGAAGAAAAGAAAAAAGAAAAAAAAAGAAAAAGGAAAAGAAAAAGAAAAAACGAAAAACGAAAAAGAAAAGAAAAAGTAAAAGCAAAAGAAAAAGAAAAAAGAAGAGAAAAAAAGAAAAAAAAAGAAAAAAAAATGAAGAAAAAGAAAAAAAAAGAAAAAAGAAACAAAAAGAAGAAAAAAAAAGAAAAATCAATATTCGCCATATATTTCGCATGGAAAAAAAATCCGCCATCTTGTTTTTTTCCTGATCATCAAGTAGACCTTTGGGTCTTGATCATCTGTTGCCAAGAAACTACCCTTCCATCTTTTATACTCTCCGAGATAGACACCAGAGAAAGTTTCTATGGCCGCCATCTTGAATCCGCCATTTTGGAGTTTTTTTTTCAACTCCCTGCTAATTGGATGTGGTTTCGAGTAATTTTTGTTGGAGCACACCCCACCTAGTTGGTCGCGTGGATAGTTGGCAAAAAACCACTCTCACCTTTTTTAACCCATTTCCAAAAAGGAGGAGGTTCTCAATTCGGCCAGTATATTTTTCTTTTTTAATTCTCCGAGATCTAAGACACCTATGAACCTATCAAAATCAATGTCTTGCATAGTTCCTAACTTCTAGTCCCTTCAATATTCCCCATACATTTTGTATGGAAAAAAAAAATCCGCCATCTTGAATTTTTTTCCTACTCACCAGGTAGACCTCCGGGTCGTGATCATCTTTTGTCGAGAAACCGCTCCTCCATCTTTTATAGTCTCCGAGAGAGAGACGGACAAAATTTGCCGCCATTTTTTTTCCGCCATTTTGGAATTTTTTTTCAACTCACTGGCAACTGCTCGAGGTTTCGAATGACATTTGGTCGAGCACCCTCCACCTATCTTCTATACCCTGGCCGTGCCCCTCGCCCGTCTCCGAACTCCTCACTCATCAGCTCTCTCCACGTCTCTCCGAGTCACATTCTTTGAGCACTATACGACACCATGGGTGAAAAAAAATTTTTTCATACAAAATTTTACAGGAGAGGGGTCGGAAATTTGAGACGTCACAGCTCGGCCGCCATCTTGTTTTTTCAATTTTTTTCACTTTTTATGTTAATCGTTTACTAATTTCTACAATAATCCAAAATTTCAAAGAAATCGGTTGGAAAACAAAAGAGTTGCAAGAATCACGTCGGCCGCCATCTTGTTTTTTCGAAATGTCATAATTTTTCCCTACTCGAATCCCCCACCCCAACATATCTCCCCTACATCATTGTATCGTTTTCCGTCTCTTTCTAGGAGAACAATCGTGTCAATCAGTGAGTCAGTCAGTCAGTGGTAATCGAGCTATATATATTATAATAACTGTATAAGAACAGATTACGATACTATTATTGCCTGTTATTGTTAGCACAGCACTACAAATATAAAGCGCTGACATAACCTTGTAATAGCGCAGTTTAGATTTAGAAAAATATTGTTTACCAAGTTATTTGACACTCAGTTTGGCACAAAATTATAACATTAATTGATTATTGATATAATAATGTTGTTTTAATGCTCATCAATTGTTAAAACGGTAAACAACCAGCAATAATATTTTTATCGTAACTGCAACGCCATTACAACGTTACGTCGTCAGTTCAATCGCGACGTGTCAGGAACGCATTCTCTGAACGGCCGTAGTTTAGGTAGATACACCAATTTGTAAGGGCTGCGGAGTTACCAAGATTGAAGCAGAGCTTGAAGCCATGCGGTGATAAATCGAAGCGGAGCGGTGTAGTGTTAGACTAGACCGAAGCGGAGCGATGTTGTGATTGAAGCGGCGGAGCGGTGACCTGGAATTGATATATCGATTGATGTTAGTGTCTGGTAATATCATTCCATCCTGAATCCAACCTTGGCAATAAAGTAAAACACTGGGGCGTACTCTTAAACATGATAGTATTGCCGTTGTGGTTAGAAATCGGAACGGAGTTACTATAATAAAAAAAGGTTATAAGTGAAAAGCTGAAGGCCAAAATATAATTAAAAGACAATTTCTATTCTATTCTAGTAAACGGCCGCAGTACCCTAGGGAAATATGTGACGTCATAAATCGCCGCCATTGTTGTACTGTGAGCACTGGCGCTTTCGAGGTGAGGTGCTCTCAGTACTTTGATCTCTTGATCAAAAACCAACTGCGCCGAGAGATTTGAACAAAATGGGGATGACAGTATACTGGACTGCGTTCTGTTTTAAACAGTAACCAGTATAGCAAACTAAAAAGGAACGGCTTCACAGTATACTGGATTGACGTCACACCTTACAGTGATCACAGTGTATATCGGAACATACCCATAGTCAGCACACCAACAACAATATTATGTTGTCTCTACTCTCTACCAGTGCTCTACAAGTGGTGCCACTTAAAAAGCTGCCATTTTGTTTCAGGGCAAAATATGAAGCGGCCTTTTTACTATAGCGAGGGCGCACACTATAACACGCCCCAATTGTTGCAGAGATATGAGGTAAAATTATTACATAATCTGCTAAGCTGATGCCCGCGACTTCGTCCGCGTGGATTTAGTTTTTAAAAGCCCCGTGGGAACTGCTTTTCCTGGGTAAAAAGTAGCCTATGTCACTCTCATGGTCTCTCTCAACTACTATACTCATGCAAAAAATCACGTCGATCTGTATCTCTGTTGCAGCGTGATTGAAGGACAAAACAACAAAAAAGCACACTTTAGCATTTGTAACATTTATTAGTAGTATATAGTAGTCATAGTGCCAATTTCAACAACGTTTAACGCATTGCAACGATATTTTGGCAGATTTTCAATACAAAAACTTTTTCATATCTTACTACAACAAATGGCTGTTTTAGATTTTATTTATTGCGACTGTTAAATTATAATGGAAAATATTAAAATTAAAACCGTCGCAATAAATAAAATCTAAAACAGCCATTTGTTGTAGTAAGATATGAAAAACAATTGTACTTAATTTTACCAAAATAAATGTATGCATAACAGAGAACGATGGGAGTTTATGTATTTACAGAGTCAACTTTGCAATTTTTTTCTATCGAGAAAAGTTTGCATCATCGTTTTTAAGAAAAAGCCATCAAGCCAGAAATACGATCAATTATAACTACTTTTTTTTTCATAATATTATGATCCATAGATTTTAAATAAGACGATCTTTATTCGGCTCGTGATTCGGATCACGAATGAAGATCGTGACTGAACACAGCGCCTTAAAATGCCTTTACGTTCAATTTATTATTATTTTTTTCAGGACTTATCCAGAATCCTACAGTGATGAAAGACATTCCAAAGTTATTAAAATCAAATATATTATTTTATATAAAAAAAGTAAAATACTTATTAAAATCTTATTTCTCTAAGCGACGATAATCTCTTGGTGATTAATTACTTTTTCTTTTGTTTTTAATATAAAACTGTAAATATTTTTTATCTGTACTCTAACTTTGTTTTCTAGGGAGTCTGTTCCATTTGGCGGCAGTTTTGACTTTGATAAATACAGATTATTAATTTTATATTAAGTGTTTAGTTTTAAAAGTATCGAAATTCAGATGATATGAAATTAGTAACTAACAACGCTATTTAGTTGAAAACACACTTTGAACAAGCAACGCAATACTTTGTTGTGGTTATGCTTAAAATGTGTCAAGTTCAAAATACGTTTAAGCATGTTTAATGGCCGATTTCACAAATGTCGAGTAACGTTTTATCGAAGAATAAATTGGGCGTTCTGACAGTTTTTGTATTGAAAATATTGTCAAAATATCGCTCGAATGAGACTTATTTTGCGTTGGTGAAATCGGCCCTAATAATGTTTACGCTAACGCTATTAATGCATGAAATAAAGGTCAAATCACATATGATTAAGCATTTGCAATCGGCGTTTTAATCGCTTTTCGAAAGCTAGGAGCTGCGATTGAGCTTTGCATTCCGTACACTTGATTTTTAAACAAAATAGGTACATAATAGACATATTGACAGTAACCAAGAATCAATGAAATCAAAATCAAAAAATCAATGAATATAAAAAACTTATACATTATTATTTATTTTTATATTTTGAGCGAGATTTTGATAAAAAAAAAACTAAAAAAAAAAGTTCACTCAAATTTTTGGGAAATTTTCCTTAACATACAAAAGTTCATGAGATTAAAAACAAATATTATATTCATTGTACACACTATATTATGCCAAAAATGTCACGCCTTTCATCAAATCACTTTTTCCAAAATGGCTAGTACTAACGGTGGCAACTTCATCATCATCTTCACTACCTCCATCATCTTCGTCACCTACAGCCTCGTTATCCGATGAATCATCTCCATCATCATCGGAGGAGTCGTCATCAATAAAAAGAAATGAATTTAAAGTGGTGAATAAAATTGCACGGAAGTGTACTCGTAGTCGTAAGATGCGCGTGAACAACACGGAGCGAATAACGACTAGCGACGATCACGCGACGACGTTCACGATCCAATCATGTAATCGATAGCCCGGGCGCCGTCCCCACACCTCACCTCATACCACCAAATAGACCCAAAATTTCACTTCTGCGCAAGTGAAGGTCAGCGCTCAACATCCGTGCCGGTAACTGTACAGAGGTGACGTTACGAACGACGCCATGACACCGTAGAGCGTTTTTGCGTGAATTTTAAAACATGAAATTGAAATGGCAATTTTATCTACCAAATCTTTTTCTTTTTGATGATTTTTTTGTTGAAATAATAGAATATAGATACTTTCGACAATCATTAATCAGTTTTTTTAAATCATGCCTATTATTATTTTTGTATGAGCGAGTTGACACTATAATTTTTAGATTTCTGTGGATGGGATTAACATAATATTGTACCCTTTTGTAACCGGCTTCAAAAAGGAGTTGCGCGTATCTGGTTTTTTACTCGGGGTAAAAAAGACTAATTTTAAGTTGTTAGTTACTAATTTTAAAATATATTGAGTATAAAAAAGAATAGAATAGATGTTACGTCTGTGCAATATCTTGTCACCAAAAATAAAGTACTCTTATAAAGATTAACTTTTAAAGAAAATTAAATATTTTATTTTTAAATTTATTTTTCAAATAAAATCTTATTATATTGCACAGACTAAACTTCAACTTGTTGCAGTTTTTTTTTATTTCAGATTTTATTCATAAGCCTTGCAAATATTTATTTTCTTAAATTGAGCGTCCACTGACTACCTAGTGGCACAGAATACATTATAATATGTAGTACTGGTACAGCGAATTCACTTCGCAAAATCAGTTTAAAAAAATAACGACTCTTGGTACCACACCATAAAGTGCAATTTAGGTCACACAGCGCTAACTTAGCGCTAGTCATATTCATCTAGAAGTAGCCTCCCTTTCTATCGCGCAACTCTTATTCCTCCGCACTGCGTTAGTCCATTGAGTTGGCCCGTACCGACGGAACGACGCTTAGTACTTGTAGATTTATATCTAAAATCCGGTCTGCGCCTTTATCGTAAAAAGAGTATTATTTCAACATTGTTTTACATACAACGACGTCCTTATGACACTTATTTTAAGGTTGATATTACATTACATGTCATAACAATATTGAAATAATACTGCTATATGGTGGTGGTGTTTGTCACGTGAAATGAACAGATCGATAAGGCGTTGCGCAAACGTGTGTCCTGTGTCTGACACAAGCCAAATTCAATATTTTATTTTCATACAGTAAATATGAAATCAACTAGCAACTGCGCAAACGTGTGTCCTGTGTCTGACACAAGCCAAATTCAATATTTTATTTTCATACAGTAAATATGAAATCAACTAGCAACTGCGCAAACGTGTGTCCTGTGTCTGACACAAGCCAAATTCAATATTTTATTTTCATACAGTAAATATGAAATCAACTAGCAACTGCGCAAACGTGTGTCCTGTGTCTGACACAAGCCAAATTCAATATTTTATTTTCATACAGTAAATATGAAATCAATAAGCAACTGCGCAAACGTACCTAGACACTTTTTGTGGCCTGTGTCGGATAAAAGCCACTTATTATATGAAATTAAGTGGCTTGTATCCGACACAGGACACAAAAAGTGTCTATGTTTGCGCAGCACCTTAATCACCTATTCCACAATATCTTCCACAATGTATATTCTACAATAGGTCAGCTGTGTTTTACGTGAAAGCAGCTATACTTACTCTGTGTGAGACAGGCAATATAATAGTCGACAAGTCGCTCGCTTGCTGCAACATTTTTATCTCAAAAATGTGTTTCATCTTTAGCAACCCATCAACGGCTCACTACTGAGCGCAGGTCTCCTCTCAGAAAAGGTTTATAGGCCATAGTCCACCACACTGGCCCAGTGCGAATTGGCGGACTTCACACACCTTTGAGAACATTATGGAGAACTTTCAGGTGTGCAGGTTTCCTCACGATGTTTTCCTTCACTGTTGAAGCATGTTATATTTAACTAATTGCTAAATCACACATTAAGTTCGAAAAAAGGTGGCGTGCCCGGGATCGAACTCGTGACTACCCGAACAGGAGACCACAGTCCTAACCACTAAGCTAGCACTGTTTAATTTTCAAGTTTAGTTTTTGATTTAATAGTAGTCTTGTGTGTTTGTCTTGTTCGACTAATATATTTTTCATGGAGCATGAAGTAGAAGTGAAATAGCGTTTTTTTTGTACTAGTTAAAATCACTGTCACTTTTTTGAGATAAAACATTGATGCATCAAGTGAGCAATACTTTGACGATGTATGAATTGCGGAAATTAAAAAAAAATGATAAGAGAAAAGTTTATAGTCTATTTTTTTTAACAAACGAGTACCGAGTATGTCTCGCACATTTCCGATATTAGCAGAGTGAGATGGGTCATTGTTAGGGGTGTGGTACTGAGTATGTCTCGCACATTTCCGATATTGACAAGAGTGAGATGGGTCATTGTTAGGGGTGGGGTACTGAATATGTCTCGCACATTTCCGATATTGACAGAGTGAGATGGGTCATTTTAGGGGCGGGGCCTGGGTCTATATTGATTACTTGGACCAATAGCAACGCAGTCAAAATTTTCGGTACTCGTTTGCTAAAAAAACAGACTATAGTTTACTACAATATTAACAATATTTCACTATTAACATCATACATTTTCTTATAACAATAATATTGTGCGAAAATAGTGATGTAGATTCTTTTTAGGGTCGATTTAACCAACGTAAAATAAGACTTTTCCGATCGTTTTGATATTTTTTGCAGAAATTTCAATACAAAAACTGTCAGACGTTGGTGAAATCGACACTTAGTCTGATCAGAATAATGAAAACCTGCTGTATGGGCGTCACTTAAAGAACAAATATACCTAGGCTGAGATCTAGATCGTACTCTGGCTCTGCTCAAGACGCAAGATAGAGTTTAAATGAGACACAAATATGTCCTGACATAAATTTGTCTCGTTTCAATTCAGTCTTAAGTCTAAGCTGAGTGAGAGTGCCATCTATAGATCTCACCTCTAAAGAAGTTGTTCTACCTACTAGTTCAGCAAGATTTTAATGTGTTCAATAGAACTCAAAGCGAAAGTAAGGATTATTTGGAAAAAAAAAAGAAAAGTATTTTGATATGGGGCCGATTTGTAAACTAGAAATAGTAGAATTAGGGCCTGTTTTACCACTTACTGATAAAGTGCCTGATAGCCTATCAACAACTTGTCTGAGAGATAGCGTTCAAATTTCTGTTTTACAAGTGTTAAGACAATCTAGCAGTAAACTCAGATAATCTAAAAAATATCAGAAAAAAAATATCTAACAGTTATTTTATCTGTTAGATATATGTCAGACACTTTAACGGATAGTGGTGAAACTGGCCCTTAATCTCACAGCGGTTATTGATCGGTCGGTGGACGCTCTCTTTGATATAGTTTTTGGTCGCTACATAGGATCAATCTTATATAAATTATAATAGGCCACAAACAAATAGTATATATAATATATATATATAATAAATATAATAAATGGAGTAAATTCATAAAGTGCGATTCAGACTTGACTGAGCGCGCAGGATCGAAACTACAATGCAATAGTTCCGATATTTGCGGTCCTGTGTAGTGGGCGTAGACCTTATTAATTTCGTTGTTTTTTAGATATATTGATTTGATTATTATAGTATAGTTTCGTTTTTATATCTCAAATCTATTTATACGTGGAACCCTATAGTTACCATTAATTTCGATATATTCGCAATCTTTCAACCATCATTTTCGATACAGCAAATGATGGAAGATACAGATCGATTCTTTACTAGTAAATAGAATAAGTATAGGTTCCATATTTCTGCAATATTTAAGTGGAGATCTATAGTGCTGTGTCGATTTTGATGGAACTGCTATGGAGGAGGATAAAATGTTTAGGAAAGTGATATTTTATCGAATTTACTTGGCAATTATAAAAGAAGGCGTAGCGTAAGACGTAATCTTTTGTTTTGTCACAATCAATGTTTCGTTAATTTCGATATTATATAGAATAAATTCTTGCCAAAGTTTCTAAAGTATTGCACGATAAAGCTAAGCGCTTACCACGGCGGTCAGTATCGCAACGTTAAACTCTTCTCCTTTTTTGTTACGTTCATCTAGTAAGAGCCTGAGCGAGAAAACAATAGGCGCTACTTTGCATGTGTGGAGTTTTCTATACAGACGAATGCGTTCGTAAAGAACTTATTCGAATTTCAGATATTATTTGCGTTGCGATGAGGATCGTATTAATGAGCGTGAGCCTTAAAAAATCTTGCAATATAATAAAATTAACGATTATTATACGTCTCTCCAAAGAGACTGAAAGGGATACTTTGATTATTATTCCCTACTTCGTCAGAAGTTTTTTTTTTATTATAACTACTATTACGGATATTTTGTATCGAGGAAAATGGTCTAATAAAAAAATGTTAATAAATGAAAATAAAAACATGGGGTATATTTTACCTTTATGATATTGACACTTTTTTCAACGAAAAAACCAATATAAAATTCCCTTAATTCTTTTTGGAGTTTTCGTATTATTATATTATAAAATCGTGTATTGTTTTGAACTATGTTTTAGTCATTGTAGAATCTTAACGCAAACAATTTTTTTAATTAAATGTTTCTTTGGTGCTCTTAATGTATGTTTTTTTCCGAATTTTTGCATTTTTTCATTGTAGGTGTAAAAACCGTAACTGTAATATTCGAGTACAATTTTATGGGGAATTTTTTACGCACACGTGTAGATAAAACGCTAGCGGTTTTTTTTTTCGGAAAATTTTGTTAGTTTAAAAAATATTTACCGTAACTTATAAGATATTATTAGAAACGCGGGATGGTAGATATTTTGAAACGGAGCGTACACATTTAATTTGTTATGATTAATTATAATTTAGTTGTTTTTTTTTCGAATCTTTCGTATCAAAATTGTGATTAAATGTAAAAAAATCGATATTTATATGATGAGAGGAGAAAAAAGGTTTATATTTTATAAATGTGCGCTCTTTTTAGACCAAAGCTGTGAATTATTGTAAAGATTGTTTAAGAAAAAAGTTTTACGAAAACGTAGTTTTTTATGCAAACCATTTCTTAAGATTTAATTTTTCTTTTTTTCAGTATACTTATATTATGACCAAAAATTTTAAACTTAAAGAATTGTATGTATGATAATGTAAAAAAACAATCATGTTTTGTAAAATTTTATTCTTTACTTAAAGATTTCGCACTGTTTGTCACGCAAGAAAGATTTTTATATTAATTATGGTTTAAAGGTTCAAACTGCGTTTTTGAATAAACATTTATGTGTTTTTGTATGAACATTCCAAAAATATATTTTATTTTAAACTCAATTTTTAAAGGCAAAACTTTAAAATGTGTACTTACGTTTTTTCTAACGTTTTAGATCACTCGCAAGAACAGTTTTATTTTTTGCTGTACATAATAAATTGTAACGTATCCAAATATGAAAATGGTTTGTATGGTGAAAAAAAAAATTAGTTATGTTTCCAGTACAAACGTCTTGCTTTCAAAGAAACTAATAAATAGTTATTTCTGTTTATTTTTGTACATTGAACCCCATTTTCAATCCTGAAAAAATGAAATAAATATTCATCAAAATTATGTCATTATATTTGTAAAGTTCCTAATATAATATAATATCCTGTTGGATTCAAAAACAAAACTACTTTTATATGGATACTCGGATGAACTTGCGTGATTCGGTTATCTGTCCGTAACACAAACCGCTCGTGAACACCTCATGCTGTTACAGTTTTTGCAATTCACGAAGGCGAGTGAGCTTTACTCGTGGTTACTTCGTGTACATGCACATTGCATAAGTGTGCGTGCCTGTCAAAGCTTCGGTGGGAGCGGGCAGGCGCGAGCATTGCGCTCGCTCACACTTATACAGATACGACACACACACAACCATAAGTCAGTCGCCCTATTGAATTGCAAGAACTATATTATGATGCAGTCCGCACCGTTCGTACACGTGCACAGGTGTGAATCCACCGTTAGGGCCGATTCACACCAGGATGGCAGCAGCGCGGTGAGCACTTTCAGTGTGAAATAATTTTAAACTTTACATTATTTTAAAGAACAGTATCGCTTGAAAAGGGCACGCTCCCCGCTTTGCACACCTCTTTTTTTCCTTTGTTTGTTTCTTTCTTTTTCTTCAGAAATAAATGCTCTATTAATCAATTCCATTATTTTCACTTCAAACACACGAGTTTCTTTGCCGAATGTAGAAACTAAAGTCGCAAGAGGACACTAGGCGCGCGGTGTCGGGAGGCCGCGAGCCTTCCGCGGACGGCCTCCTCGCGCATCTGCCGGTCGCTGCCGGCCGCTGCTATTCCGGTGTGAATCGGCCCTTAGAGTGTTGAAGACATTAACATAAAAAATAGCCTAAAACTAGGCACTAATATTGAACGCATTTGCAGCAAAAAGTGGGTCACTTGGTAGTATAAAAATTCGTAATAAGTATAATTTTTTTTTTGCTTTTGCACACGAACTAGGTATAATTAACTACCTATACAAAAATTGAACTGTGTTTTTGGAATATTCATAATGAACCGCAATTTTAGTCGCTAAGCAGAAAGATGTTTATTGGTAGATACAACATTTTGTTTATATATTTTTTACAGCAGTGGCCATTTCAAATAAAAATAAGTGGACAATTTTTATTGTTTCATTTTTTGTTCGACATCCTTTATACGAAACTTGCATTTATAGATACTTCCTACATGGTTTCATTATTGTATTGCACATTGTTCTTTAGTCACAAATTCAGTACGGCCGATTTTTTGAAGCTTATCGTATACGTAAACAAAAATGTATACACGAAATTGAACTGTCATTCGATGTGTAATGGTTTATTTTACTTTGACGCTAATGTCATCGAATACGATCAATCGAATTAAATCTTATACTGATCCTACAGGGGTCGAACAATCCACCAAAAACATTTTGATCGCATCATGAAGTAAATAAGGCCTAAGGACGCAAGGAAACCCATGTTATTTATTTAGTATAGTAGTCTAATATTATTTTTGTAAGTACCTACCTACTTACTAAACACATTCACATAATATTATAGCATAGATAAATTATACTATGATTATAGCAACTAAACAATGGAGGTAAATAATTAATTTATGTACCCATTATCTTTTGTACCTATACATATAATAAAATATGTAAAAATCAATTGCTGTTCCTAAGTCTGGCAAAAATTCAAAAAAAAAGCTTGACCGATTTGAGTACCTACCTATTTTTTTTAGTTTATCGCAATTTGTTAACTAATACGACAAAGTAGGCTAATTGCGCCAATGGCAGTAGGTACCATTTTCACAGGTTTATACAAAAATCTTTAGCAAGAAAAGGTTAGAATTATTTTGCTATAATCCGCCAACAGAAAAAATCTGTATGGTCAAACATGCAATTAAAAGCTAAGCACCACTCACCTACCCAGCCAAGCAAAAAAGCCAAGTTCCCAAGCAAGCAATGCCACCACCACTCACATGCACCACCACACAAGATTTTTACACTACTCTCGACGCACGTTTCGCCCCGACACCGGAGCATCCTCAGGAGATGTCGACTTTACAATGCTGTATTGTCTAGTGAAGCTTGTGTCAAATGCGCGGTATTATATACCTTTTTCCTACCCCCACTACTGTTGCCCCGCCCACTACCCCCCGGACCCCCCACTACCCCCGGATCCCCCCACTACCCCCCGGATTCCCCCTCTCTTTTTTCAAACAAACGAAGCAGTGGTGAACTTGAGACGTTCACTTGTTCATTAAGTAATTTAAACTGCTTATTATTATTGTGTTTTATTATTTCTAATTGTTCCAACATGCTCAGTCGAAGTCCTTTAACGCAGGTATGTAAGATTTTATATGAATGATCGGATGATAATTTGTGTCCACTATCAAGGAGATGTTTAGCAAAATGAGACTTTTGGGGTTGGTTGTTCCTAACCGCGGCCATATGTTCTTTGTAGCGTGTTTCAAATTTACGACCCGTTTGACCAATATAAGTGGCCTTACAGTCTGAACATTCGAGTTTATAAATGCCCGATTTTTGTTTGTTGTTTAATTTATCTTAAATATATAAGATAAATTAAACAACAAACAAAAATCGGGCATTTATAAACTCGAATGTTCAGACTGTAAGGCCACTTATATTGGTCAAACGGGTCGTAAATTTGAAACACGCTACAAAGAACATATGGCCGCGGTTAGGAACAACCAACCCCAAAAGTCTCATTTTGCTAAACATCTCCTTGATAGTGGACACAAATTATCATCCGATCATTCATATAAAATCTTACATACCTGCGATAAAGGACTTCGACTGAGCATGTTGGAACAATTAGAAATAATAAAACACAATAATAATAAGCAGTTTAAATTACTTAATGAACAAGTGAACGTCTCAAGTTCACCACTGCTTCGTTTGTTTGAAAAAAGAGAGGGGGAATCCGGGGGGTAGTGGGGGGATCCGGGGGTAGTGGGGGGTCCGGGGGGTAGTGGGCGGGGCAACAGTAGTGGGGGTAGGAAAAAGGTATATAATACCGCGCATTTGACACAAGCTTCACTAGACAATACAGCATTGTAAAGTCGACATCTCCTGAGGATGCTCCGGTGTCGGGGCGAAACGTGCGTCGAGAGTAGTGTAAAAATCTTGTGTGGTGGTGCATGTGAGTGGTGGTGGCATTGCTTGCTTGGGAACTTGGCTTTTTTGCTTGGCTGGGTAGGTGAGTGGTGCTTAGCTTTTAATTGCATGTTTGACCATACAGATTTTTTCTGTTGGCGGATTATAGCAAAATAATTCTAACCTTTTCTTGCTAATCATGAACTTCCGCAAAGTAACGTCTGCTTCTATCCAATATTCAAAAATCTTTACTTGAAAGTGTCCGGTTCAAGAAATTAGTCAGAATATCGACTAGATAAGTGAATATTTGCGGGAGCGAAGCCGCGGGTAAAACTAGTCTTTTATAAATAGAAGTCTATTTAGCATTATTATTATAATTTCATTAAAAGTTGAAGTTCAAACGCAACGTAACGTAAGCAGGTAACGTAATACAATGCAGTGGAATATGGATGTGTTTTATTTATTAGCACTTGGGTCTGAATTTATTCTACCTACCTTTTTTTGTAGTCGCACCATTATATAAATGGTGCGGCTACATTTTTTTTATTCGATGACAAGCTAGTCCTTGACTGCGATCTCACCTGATGGTAAGTGACGATGCAGTCTAAGATGGTAGCGGGCTAACTTGGAAGGGTTATGGCAGTGAACATTTAACCCATACCCCTAATTGGTTTCTACACGCCATCGTGCCGGAACTCTAAATCGCTTGGCGGTACGTCTTTGACGGTAGGGTGGTAACTAGCCACGGACAAAGCCTTCCACCAGACCGGACCAGAGGCAATTCAGAAATTATAAATTCCCAAATTGACCCCGCCGGGAATCGAACCCGGAACCTCCCAGTTATAAGACAACAGCGCTCAGAACTGAGCCAGGGAGGTCGTCAAAAAATCGTTATCGTAGGTACATTATCGTGCGAACGTTCATGTAGAGTTGTCGCGATAAATGAGCTGTTTCATTCTATCACAGCGGCTACATTATCGTGTGAGTTCACAAGAACTCATTCGCGACACAGCGAACTACTTGGCTACACTTGTCGCGATGATGCGAACATTCGCCGAATCCCGATAATGTAGCCGCACCATAAAACTACAAGGATAAAAGTTTAAAAACTGTAACCCAACTACGGAAAAGTGTATGTAACATCCGTCAAATTGATTTTGTTCGTATAAAATGTACCTAGCCTATGTCACCCGGACCATAATCATCAATAATTGATTGATATCTCATTCATCAAAATCGGTTTAGTAGTTTGTTCGCTGCGGTGGAACATTCTTAAATACAGTGGACCCCCCTGTTTAATCTGGCACCCCCTGTAATCCGACATGGTCTATTATTTATTATTTTTTAATTATTTGATTATTTTTAATCAAATTCGTTAATTTAATAATAAA
The DNA here is from genome assembly GCA_029955525.1 of Oeneis ivallda. NCBI lineage: Eukaryota > Metazoa > Arthropoda > Insecta > Lepidoptera > Nymphalidae > Oeneis > Oeneis ivallda. The sequence goes on from JARPMR010000008.1 coordinate 19,770,490, forward strand.
ACGTAAGCTCTCTATTGTGTTGTTTAATTTACTAAAGGAGGTTGGATTCATTCAGAAACATTTAATTTTAATTGACATTTCAACAGAACATTTACTTAATTTTAATTGATATTTTTCAGAGTATTTTTCTGTGTAGGTAAACTGGGGATCAAAAATATAATTATTCAAAAGTACACATTATAAATAACCGTTACATGGCAATACAAGTGAATATCTTTTTTCTCCCAACTTTATTTGATAGACTTTGATTAATTAGGGTTCCGTACCAAAATGGTAAAAATGGAACCCTTATGGTGAGACCACTGACTGATTTGAATAATGTGAGACTTTCTCCGTCCGTCCGTCCGTCCGTCTGTCACAGTCGATTATTTCAGTAACTATTAAAGCTATCGACATGAAATTTGGCATAATTGTGTATAATAGTGGCCCAACATCATTGGAATAAAGAAAAATCGAAAATTATTTTTAGTTTTATTAAAAAAGGGGGAAAATCGGGGGTTTGAAATTTCAAAGTAAAATAACTATACCGAGTGGAGTATCATATGAAAGGCCTTTACTTGTGCATTCTAAAACAGTTTTTTATTTATTTCTATATATAATAGTTTTTGAGTAATCCGCCAAAATGTCGAAAAAAATACCGGTAAGTACCGTAAGGGGGGGGGGCCTTATCTCCGAAGTTTACCAATCGAAAAATCTGAAATATTATGGTCAATAGAGGTTTATGTATATTTTACAGGAAAAATAAAAGCAACGCGAAAATTATTTTAGTTTGATTAAAAAAGGGGGAAAATCGGGGGTTTGAAATTTCAAAGTAAGATAACTTTACTAAGTGAGGTATCATATGAAAGGCCTTTACTTGTGCATTCTAAAACAGTTTTTTATTTATTTCTATATGATATAATAGTTTTTGAGTAATCGGCCAAAATGTCGAAAAAAATACCGTTCCCCCCTTATCTCCGAAGTTTACCAATCGAAAAATCTGAAATAATTATGGTCAATAGAGGTTTATGAATATTTTACAGGAAAAATAAAACCAACGCTACCTAAACTAACCTCTACAAACAAAGTTAACGATAAATAAGCAAATTAATATAATATTATCGTTTTACTTTTACTTTTGGAGTACGGAACCCTCGGTGCGCGAGTCCGACTCGCACTTGGCCGGCTTTTTTTTTTGTTAGTCTGGTTTACTAGAACAAGTATGAGAATATTTGATTCGTGAACGTGGGCGTTCAGTGTTCGGTTCAGTTCGTCTGGGTCAGAAACTCTATGGAATTCGCTAATCTCCTTTGACATACATAATGAAGTATGATTTGTACTTCAGAGTACATATATATAACATAGAATCTGATCATTGGATCTGTAATTTGTCAGATTATATTGTACTCTTTTGTAAAAAATTCCGGACTATAGGGGGTTTTAGGCAGTACTCTATAATCCGACAAATTCGATAGTTCGACACTGCCCTGCAAAATGTTTGTCGGATTATAGCCGGAGGTCCACTGTATTCATAATAACAAACATACATACATACATACAATAGCTGGTATAGACTGCTAAACTAACAACCTTTCTTTTTTACATAGGATAGGGTTTCGTTCAAATAACCCTATGTAATTTTATTTTATTTCGAAATTACAGAAACAGATTCAATTTTATTTATTAGTATAGTTTAGTATGGACGTCAGTATTATAAGGTCTGTGGTATGGATTTCTTAGTATGGAAGTCTTCGAACAGTGCATGTTGCCAGTGATGACTTACGGATCGGAGACATGCAGGTCGCTAACTATCGGCCTCATACGAAGGCTCAGGGTCACTCAGCGAGCGATGTAGAGAGCTATGCTCGGTATATCCCTGCGAGATCAAATGACATGAGGAGATCCGTAGGAGAACCAATAAGTCACCGACATAGCTCAGCGTGTCGCGAAACTGAAGTGGAAATGGGCGGGGCACATAGTTCGAAGAGCTGATGGTCGTTGGGGTCCCAAGGTGTTGGAGTGGCGACCCCGCACCGGGAAACGCAGTGTTGGCAGACCCCCCACCAGGTGGACCGACGACATCAAACGACAAAAACCGAAGCCTGTGGAAGTTCATGCAGGAGACCTTTGTCCAGCAGTGGACGTCTATTGGTTGATAAGGAAGAAGAAGTATGGATTTCATCGAAACTGCCCTAATATGTGCGCGCGTTTTGACGTTTGATAAAAAGATAAATTCACACAAATCTTCCATCAGAGACATTAGAGACCGCCATTCCATCCAGCATCCATCAGAGAGCACGTGGATGTGTTCGCACAAAATTTCCCAAGTGAGTTACTTATCATACTAACATTATAAATGCGAAAGTGTGCGTGTTTGTTAGTTTGTCCTTCAATCACACCGCAACAGAGCCACAGATCAACGTGATTTTTTGCATGGTATAACTAGTTGAGGACCAGTGAAAAATAGGCTACTTTTATCCCGGAAATCAAAGAGTCAAATCGTCACGCGGATGAAGTCGCGGGCATCAGCTTGTGCATTTTATTTTATTGAATAACTAGCTGATGCCCGCGACTTCGCCCGCGTGGATTTAGTTTTAAAATCCCGCGGGAGCCCTAGGTTCTGAACTATACCTATCCAAAAAATCACGTCAATCCGTAGCTTTGTTACAGCGTGATTGACGGACAAACCAACAAACAAACACACTTTCGCATTTATAATTATGTAATGGTAAGGAAGAATTAATACTACGATAATAAAGGCGATCTAATTAAATTTTAGAACACAAAAGCTGCTACTGTGACTAAAATATGATAGTCAGATATATTCCCTCGGGGACTTTTTTGTAGAAAATAATGAGTACTTTAAGGCACTGATTTAAAGAGGCAGTTGTAAATAGCAGTTTTGGTAAGTTAAAAATTATAAATGGTTTAATATATAAAACGTTTAATAACTAGTTCAGCATTTAAAACTAAGCAGTAAAGTAAACAAAAATGAGTAATAAAAAATAATGAAATGGATCAGTGAATATATACTTGAGCAGGAAAATAATTAAAGGGGCGGTAAAAATTATTGAACGAGCGGTTACGTGTGGGCAGTAATAAATCGGAATTTGTCGGTAAGAAAAGTGTATGTTCGGTACTTTTGTTTCGCTCACCCGCTCCTCCCGCGCCCCTCAGGTTTTTTAAACTTAAGTTAGGTACATTGACCCAATACAACCGAAGTGCCCAGCCTGCGGCCGGGCACCTGGGTGTTCATGTATAACACCAACATCAACAACATCAACAACAACATTAATAATCATTTCCTTGATATACAATTCAGTAAACAAGTCAAAGAAAGTGATATTAACTTTTTTAAAACCAATAGCATTGGAGATTGTAGGTTTCAGCTCCATTCTGTTACAGAAGATGAAGTATGGAAAATTATTAATTCTTTGAGTTCAAATGCTACTGGCATTGATGGGATATTGTTGGATATGATTTTATTTACCTTACCTACAACTCTTAGGGTAATAACGGCAATTATAAATCGTTCAATCGAAACAAGAACCTATCCGCAAGCTTGGAAAACAGCTATAGTCAGACCAATCCCAAAAAAAGCGAATGTTACTGCTCTTAAAGACTTACGTCCAATTAGTATTCTCCCCTGCCTCTCAAAGATACTAGAAAAAGTTGCTTGCGGACAACTGTCTAGGTATGTAGAGGAGCATAACATTCTGCCTGATAGACAATCTGGGTTCAGAAAAAACCGAGGGACTGCCACTGCACTGATTGATGTGGTTGATAATATAATCGAATTCCAGGATGCTGGTGAAGTGAGTTTACTCGTGCTGTTAGATTTCTCGCGTGCCTTTGACACTATCAATATAGCATTATTACTCGCTAAGCTATCATACTACGGCTTGGACTCTAATTCGTTGCAATGGTTTGCAAGTTATCTCAACAACCGCTCTCAGTTTGTGCAGTTACGAAATTCTAATGGCAGCACTGTTGATTCGACGCCAAAACCAGTGACTAACGGTGTTCCGCAAGGTTCTATTTTGGGACCACTTCTCTTTATAATATATACAGCGGACATAGTTAAAAGCATAAGAAACTGTAAATACCATATATACGCAGATGATACTCAAATTTATACATCCTTCAAGTCAAATAATATCTCACACGCAGTATCTTTAATTAATGAAGACTTGGAAAGCACTGCAGACTGGTCCGATGCAAACCAGCTCGAATTAAATGCAAATAAGACAAAATATATGTATCTTGGGACTCGTCAAAGTTTAGAGAAAATTGCTTTCAGTATGCCTCCGGTATGCGTTAGAGGTCAAGTGTTAGAACGCACATCAGAAGCTAGAAATTTGGGAGTTATTACTGACAGCAATCTTCGTTTTGAAAACCACATACTTCAAGTAGCCCGAACATGTTTTTATAAACTCAAAATCCTCTACCGTGTACGTAGTTTCCTCACCACTAAGACTCGTCTTGGGGTCTGTGAAGCGTTAATTCTCTCCAAGTTGAATTATGCTGATGCACTGTACGGACCAAGGTTGTTGGGTCGCACTCAACGACTTGTGCAGAGAATACAAAATGCCTGCATACGCTACTGTTATGATGTTCCCCGAAGATCCCATATCTCACCATACATTAACAAAGGAAACCTGCTAAATATGGAAAACAGAAGGAAACTGCATTTGGCTTCATTATTGTTTGGCGTGATTCAGTCTCAAAAGCCCCCATATCTCTTCAATAAACTTGTATGGGCAAAAAAGACTGATACACGATCAAATAGGGTCTGGACTTTGAGAACTCCTCACCATGCAACTAAAGCATTTCGTAGCAGCAAATTTAAAGCTTTAAATTTGCTGCTACTAAATGCTGGAACGATTTGCCTCCTCCCATGCGCGATGTAAGCAAATCAAAAAATTGGTTTAAAGCAAATTTAAGAAAGATACTGCTTTGTCAGCAAAAAGGTGAGGTTGGTTAGGCGCTCCTGAGCTCATATTTTCATATTAGGACTAACAATTTTCATATGTTTATCATAGGTATTTTATGTTTATATTATATAATACTATATTATACTATGATATACTATATTATACTGCTACTATTATTATCTGTTATTAATTTATTATTTATCGATCATAATATTCACTATTTTCTACATACTTCTATTTTAACATAATATCTTGTTCAGTCATCCGGACTTACTGGTCCCACGGAAGACCAGCGCTGTGCCTGTGCTTCCTCCACAGGCATAGCATTTATGCTGAGTGGAGACCATTTTGGGACCACAAATGTTTTGTTCTGACTTCTGTCGTGCATCAGTATGTGTCACTATAACATAATATGTGTGTTCCAAATAAATGATTTTTCTTTCTTTCTTTCTTTCTTTCTTTCTATAACCCTAACCTAACCTAACTTTAGATTTTGCCAAAATGGAACCGCTCATTCCATCATTTTTACCGCTCATTCAGTTATTGGACTGCTCAATTATTTTTAGAATTGACATTGTATGATAAAATAACCGACTAATTGATTTTTTATTACTGTCCATGTTTTACTGTCACAATAATTAATCAACCGCCATTAAATTAAATAACTGCTCAATATGTTTTTGAACTGATCATAATAACATCTCGAATATTTTAATAACAGCTCAAAAAATTAGTTCCCGTACTTTAATCATGTAGTAGGTACATAATTTTTATGTACCTATCTATCATCAATAGTTTTCTCAGCACACGCCAAAAAATGCATCTTATAGGCAAAAATTTGCTACTTTGGGTTACATTATTGCAATTTTCTTAGGGATCTCTAATTTTTTGAAAATAAATTATAGCCTATGTTATTTCCTGATAACTTAGCTTTCTATTGGTGAAAAAATGGTTAAAATGGGTCCAGTAGTTACAGAGCCTATTCGGTACAAACAAACAAACAAAAAAAATCTTTCCTCTTTATAATATTAGTTTAGATAATTAGATAATTAGATATTTATACCGTTTTGTTTAACACAGCTTTGAATAAAATTTTCTTACGTTGAATGCAGAATGGTAGTAATTATATTAGGTGGTACTGAAATGCCGAGGCCACTCCTATCACTACCTCCACTTTGATTAATAAGGACGTAGTTTGCTACTTCGCTCTCGATAGTAAATATTGAACCGGTTTGGATAGCCTCGGAGGAGAGTTTGGGGTTCCCCAGGATACGGGGTAGGTATGTCGTGTACCTTGTGGCGTGTGACTATCAGTGACGCACTTTTAAGTCCGTGGAAATAGAACATAATCTTACTAATTTATAAATCGCATGCATAATGGAACACTGACTTATTTCAAAAAATACAATTTTTGGGAAATCGCCAAAGAACATCTTGCAATGAAGACTTATCCCACTTTTTGACGCATAAAATTAAAAATTATCTTTATACATATAATAAAACAGAAACGAAACCAATTCTGTACATGAAATAAATTCAAAAAAGGGTTTTTGCTTCTAATTGTGTTCAAGATACAGATATCAAAACAGAAGCTAAATTTTTTTTGTCTGTTTGTCTGTCTGTTTGTTTGTCCTTCTTTCACGTAAAAACTACCGCACAGATTTCTACAAAATTTTATACCGTGGTAGCTTATTACTCGGGTCAACATCTAGGCTACTTTTTATCCCGGAAAATCAAGGAGTTCCCGAGGGACTTTAAACCTAAATCCACGCGGACAAAGTCGCGGGCATCAGCTAGTTTTTAAATAATCATGAATGCTTGTATTTTGAATGAACGATTGACTTTTGAACAGATCTGTGTTTAAAAAATACCGGAACTAATACGTTAACTCAATTCTGACGCGCATGCGAAATGTGAAGGTGTGTTTGTTTGTTGGTTTGTCCTTCAATCACGCCGAAACAGAGCTACAGATTGACGTGATTTTTTGCATGGTTATAGTTGAGTACCTAGAGTGACATAGGCTAATTTTTATCCCGGAAAATCAAGGAGTTCCCGCGGGATTTTAAAAACTAAATCCACGCGTACGAAGTCGCGGGCATCAGCTAGTTACTAATTTAAAACCGCGGGATTCCCTTCGAGAAAAATTTAAAGAAATAGGCATTCTTACAGTAGCTTCACAATATATTTACAACAATATAATATTTGTCAGACAAAACATTGTGAATTACAAAAAAAGGGTGATTTACACGATAGGCAAGTTAGAAATCCAAACAGGCTCGTGATTCCTCGATGTCGCCTCAAGAGGGTCCGAAAGACATTTGTGGGAATGGGCGTGACGTTTTATAATAAAATTCCACAGTCGATCTTAGACTTGCCTTTACACAAGTTTAAGAAATCAGTTAAAACTAATCTCATGAAAAAAGCATATTATGCAATTGAAGACTATTTAGATGATAAAAAAGCGTGGACATAATTCGTTCCAGCGATTCATGAGACAGTAGGTGGTAATTTAACTGTATAACTATTCTATTGAATGTAAACTTATTTTGAAAAGAGCAACTGCCGAGTTTCTTGCTGGTTCTTCTCGGCAGGAACGGCATTCCGAACCAGTGGTAGACTCATCGACGATTTAAAAGCACTTGTAAAAAAGTTTATTTGAATAAAAAACATTTCTATTCTATTCTAAATAATGATGAGCAGATACAGTTTAGTGACACTAACTTATCTGTTCAGGCCAACGAAATATTTTCAGTTAGAAAAAATTAGAACGCTTTTAAGTAGTTTAAAATCTCATTCTACTGTCCAATTGCAATTCGTGGTTTTTGCTGCTGTCAGTTCTTTCTAATGCGCGTGTCGTACAATGTATGAAGTTCAGTTCCGAATTCCTCGCTTAATTTCTTACGTGGCAATACATAATATAATAAATGCGAAAATGTGTTAGTTGGTTTGTCTGTCAATCACGCTGCAACAAAGCTACAGATTGACGTGATTTTTTGGATAGGTAGGTATAGTTACTGGAGGGTGACAGGCATCCCGGAAAATATATCAAATATGGTTGAGCGAAGCAATGGCTGGATCATGCGTCATGCTCGTGAACGGGTGCCACCGTCGGAAGCGGGGCTGCTGGTCTGCCAGTCTTGACATGTATTGAATATTGTACTTATGTATTTTTGGAGTTGTTCTATAAATATTATATCATCGTATTGTTGGAAATATTCTATTCTAACAAGTTGCATGGGGTAAATCGGCATGGCATCCAGCTGCCCACAAGATATTATAAAAAGTTATTAAAATGTAAATACATATTACCTACAAAAAATATTGTAAAATGTGTAATTTTGAAAAGAGCAACTGCTGAGTTTCTTGCCGGTTCTTCTCAGCAGAATCCGCTTTCCGAACCGGTGGTAGAGTCATGACTTGTCATAAGCGCCACAGGTTGGCCTACATGAAATAAATGATTTTGAATTTGAATTTGAATATAAGAGTTCCCGCGGGATTTTAAAAACTAAATAGAAGCAAAGTCGCGGGCATCAGCTAGTACTATATAGTATATATTATAGGTACCTACCTACTAAATTCTTCACTCTAGCGACTATGATAACTGAATACCTAAGTTAGTCGATCTAATAAATGAAGCGCATAAAGATTGTTACTAGACCAACAAATATTTAAAAAAAACTTGAGAGGTGTCAAGGGACACCCGGATGGAACGTAGTTCCTTTCGATTAATTAATTTGGCACTGTGTTCGGTATTTTCGCGGTACAATAATGGGTCTTAATCGACTTTTAACTGTTAGGCGACTGCAGAAGCCACAAGGCTACGGAGACCCAATATTGTACCGCGAAAATACCGAACACATTGCCAAATTCACATTCAAAAAGTATCGATCAGTGTCGAGTGTCGGTTCAATTTTGTCTTAATTTTTTCCGTCTAGCCCCCTTCCGCACCGCGCGATAAGGAACTACGTTCCAAAAACTCTGTCCACACTGCGCTTGTGAGGAACACCACTGCAGCAACTTGGGACCCCAACGGGCCCTATGCCCCGCCCACTACCACTTCAGCTTCGCGAGTCGTGACTCGAGATAAAATAGTCGGTTAGGTACTGTTACGCCATCTCAAAAAAAAAACAAAATTATTTATTTCACGTAGGCCAACCTGTGGCTCTTATGACACGTCATGACTTTACCACCGGTTCGGAAAGCGGATCTCAATACGGCTCAGCGAGTCGCGAAACTGAAGTGGAAATGGGCGGACACATAGTTCGAAGAGCTGATGGTCGTTGGGGTCCCAAAGTGCTGGAGTGGCGACCCCTCACCGGAAAGCGCAGTGTTGGCAGACGCCCCACTAGGTGGACCATCATCAAACGAGTCGCAGGGAGCCGCTGGATTCAGGCGGCGCAAGACCGAGACCTATGGAAGTCCTTGAAAGAGACCTTTGTCCAGCAGTGGACGTCTATCGGTTGACAAAGAAGAAGTATCTGTTGGTGTTATAAGTTTGACAAGACTATCTGTTACATACGTGTGTCTGTCTGTTCCCTTGTAGCTCCCTAACGAATGGACCGATTTAGATGCGGTTTTTCTGTTTGAGAGATAACGTAATCGCAATAGATCTTAGCTATAATTTATGAATATCTGCTCAGGCGTTTGAATATCACCAACTCGACTTTTCCTACTCGATTGAAGGCTCTTATAAGCTTTCACTGGTGCAACTGATCTGAAATGTGGTGTAGGACTACTACCTACCTACTCAAGGGCGTCGCCAGCTGAGAGCCAACGGGGGGGGGGGCAAAGTTGATATAAATTGAAAAAAATATATATGTATATGAAAAATGGGAAAAATATGAATTGGAGGTACAATTCGAGAGGTTATGAAGCTGTCAAGCAGTGAATCTACGAGCTCTTGACTAAAATAAATAAAACTTATGCGTTAAGTTAGTGTGAAAGTCAGTTTGCTTGTTCTTCAATCGCGAAGCATTAAGGATTGTTGCATTTAGCTTTATTTTATCAAACCAAAAGGAGGGGGGGGGGGGGGGGGGGGGAAGCTGCCCCTATCTACCCCCCTTGGCGACGCCCATGTACCTACTGTTACCTACTTTCCGGATATCAGATTATTTCCAAGGCAATCTTGAGCTGATGCTGCAGCATCGAGTACATTACGAGATACCCAATTCCACAGCAACTTACAGCAGATATACCTATGAATAGGTGTTAGATAGTATCATCATCTATCAATGGTCATAGAATCAATCATCTGATTATGATCGAGGATCGAGGAGGAGGATTTCATGATGGAGCAGAAAACTGGGTAGATATGTAAATAGGATGTCAAGTAAAATACAATCGTGAGTACATACATAGTTACATACTTAGTCCGGCCATAGATTCACATGTCGGGATTCTCAACTTATGCACTTGTTATTTTTAAAAACCAAAATCTACGCGGAAAAGGCTCTAGCTCTACCATAGCTCTAGTTAAATAAAATCGACAAAACACGATGACTGTTGATTTTGTTGATGACGATTATTGCGACTGACATAGGTACCATAAAAAAATCGATTCGGAACACTAAAGCATCCATCCAATTTTACTTTTGCTTACGATGCACAAAGGCACGTCTAGTCTACGCCTTTTTCATTTATTTTTTGAATAATAATATATGAGTAATTACTAATTTCCATCGTCACTGCAAATTCATACAGTCTATTTATCAATGATTTTCCGTTCAGTGTGTGATGGAAAGCGGACGCGAGTAGGCGCGTTGGAAATACCTATTATTATTATTTTTTTTCGCATATATATTATTCGGCACGTTAATTATACTTACCTGAATATTAGCGACGAGAATATATTTTAGGTGAGTTAATTATTAATTTTTTTAATTTTAGTACTTAAGTGAAATAATTTGTAAGCAGCTAAAAATTAGTTTCTAAAGCTAAAAATAATACTAATAATGTATAGGTAGGTACTACAATATAAAATGTTCTATTAAATAAATAAATATTATATTATACCATAGATAAATTAAAACCTCCTTTAATTTATCTATGATTATTGATTATAAAAACTTACAGTAATGATTAAATTAGGAAATAAAAAATAATTAATAAAAGGTAGAAAATTAAACCATAGGTAACGAAAAGGTTTTTTATGCAGGAGAAAATACTGATAATTGAATAATGACGATCAAGATTCTAATACTCCAAATATAGCCTCATAGCCCAATGGTTAAAAGGTGCAATTAGAAAACTGAAAGGTCGCAGGTTCGATCCCCAACCGTTGCACTATTGTACCAACTCCTAACACAAGCTTTCCGCTTATTTGGAGGGGAGATGAGAATATTCTTATATTACAATATATTGTCATGTTCAGCTTGGCTGATATTCTTTAAAAATTACTACATAACTAAAATCTAAATTAAAACAAAATCGTATATCAAAATTAAAACGAATTAGATCTAGAGCAGTAAAAAACATAACTTTAACTAGGTACCTAATTGATTTTATTTATTCCGAGAATATTTAAGGACCAGCTGATGGCCGCGACTTCGTCCGCGTGGATTTAAGTTTTTAAAAATCACGCAATTGACCGTTTACAATACCTAAATCCCCACGGCTTAGGAGTGCAGTACCCTGCATCATCAGGGTTGAGGGTTGAGACTTGTAGTATAATGATGAAGTCGTTGCTTGGTACCTACAATATCAAATCACCATCAAAAATACTTAAATCCTTGCAGCTTAGGAGGTGTAGTACTGAATCCAATTAGCCACTAACTGGATCCACCAGGGGATTCACCGCTAATTTTTTAGTGGATCCAATTGGACTGAACGTAAAAAACTAAGTCAATAATATTATAAAATGAGCCTTACTGTAGTTATATCTAAGTATATGTCTGATAGGTATTTGTAACAATTTAGCTTTTTTGAGCTGCTTTCTTCGTCCCCGTAGGGCGCTAAGAGGTGTGAAATGCCTTTTAATTCAAACAACATAACTGTAAAGTTATGCCGTGAAAAAAAAAATATACAATGGCAAAATTTCTCCAAAAGCACACAAGAAGCTTTTAATTCGTTCATGCACACAAAAAAAGGTATTAAAAATATTAATCTTTTCGCTTGAGAATTTTATTTTTACTCCGTCTTACACCCGTGTAAAGTAATTTTTTCCCGAAATTTCAACTAAATGTGCGCGAGCATACCTGCCCCGAGACCCTGTAAAGCCGCCGCCGGCCACGCTTCAAAATCCTACCGGGTCCGGAACTCGAGTTTTTAGGGTTCCGAACCCAAAGGGTGCCAACAGGACACTATTACTAAGCCTCCGCTGTCCGTCTGTCCGTCTGTCAGCGGGCTGTAACTCGTAAACCGTAATAGGAAGACAGTTGAAATTTTCACAGAGTATTGTACCTATTTCTATTGCCGCTATAACAACAAATAATAAAAATAAAATAAAATTAAAAAATAAAGGGGCTCCGATACATGAAAAAGGAGTCGAAATAAAATTTTATTTTTTTACCCCGGCATGTGGGGTGTCATTTTCTAGAGCTCATTAAGTGGAGTTCAAATATATAAGAACTACTAAGATATCTAAATATGTATCTAGTTTTAAAAAAGTGATTTGGTCATATGTACGGAACCCTAAAAGAGCGAGGCCCGACTCGCACTTGGCTGATATTTTCGGTATAAAAAGTAGTCTGTAATTCTCCAGGTCCTCAACTACACCTATGCAAAAAATCACCCTAGCTCCGATTGCGGTGTGATTAAAGGACAAAGAGACAAACAAACAAACTCATATTTTAGTATTAGCAAGGGTGAAATAATTGTGTATTGGGACGTAAACAAGGCATATTATGCACCTGACTAATTGAACACTCAATTTTTTTTCAAAACTTACATAAACCTAAGACCTTGGAAATGGAGCAAAACACATTATTTCCTACTAACGAATTCCTACGAACGTGTGATTTTTTGCTTAAATTCATAATAGTTTTATGGGATTGTGTAAACAAAAAAAATCGATGAGTAATATATACCTACCAATATACATAAGGCATTTCAGTATTATAGCTTTCTATCCGATTTGATTTAAGAGAACGCGATGAAACCAAGGTTTTTGCGGGCTAACCAAGAATTACTAAAATTCAAATCTTCATCATCTTAATTTTTTTTTGGGTAATTTTGATTTTTGTTCAAGTTGCGGCAATTTTCTTGTAATATAAAGTTTTAACACAGTTCCTTTTAGCTTCAATAGGTATGTTCTTAAAGCCATGAATTAGGAAATTATAGTTACATACCCATAATATAATATCCTTAAGTACTTCCTTATTAATATTATAAATGCGAAATTGGGTTGTTTTGTTGGTTTGTCCTTCAATCCCGCAGAGCTACGGATTGACGTGATTTTTTGCATGCATGAGAGTGACATTATGCTACTTTCTATTCCGGAAAATTTTGATTTTCTGGGAGTTCCCTCGGGATTGTAAAAACTAAATCCACGCGGATGAAGTCGCGGGCATCGTCTAGTTACCTAATACCTATAGTTTTTCTAAATTAAGCAAGCAAAAAATCCAATTATGTACATCGTAATATCAAGGCATCAAGCCATGATTACCTTACAAGAGTGAACCTACCTGCTATGCAATTTAATAAGATGGTAATTATATTGCTCTATGTACTAGGGAATGCTATAAAATAGAGGAAAATGTTTGCAACATAATGTAAATATGAGAAATTAACCAGAGACTTATGATCCCCGTATTATATCAACATATAAATTATATACTAAGGCACCTAATTAAGTAGCATGGAATCGAGTCATGTTCTGTTAATAATTTTGCATTGTTTAAAAAATCAGTGTTCATAAAACACATCTTTTTTAACCGACTTCAAACAAGGAGAATTCGTCGGAATCTTTTTCGGCCTGAAGCGATTTGGAAAATTCTTTTGTGTTTATAAGGGTATACTTCCCAGGTGGTCCCATTGAAATGGTCGAGCGGTTTTTAAAATATCAACAATAAAATATATTAAGTATATTTACTTTGAAGTTTGTTTGAAGTCGGTTTTTTAAAAAGATACTAGCTGATGCCCGCGACTTTGTTCGCGTGAATTTAGTTTTTAAAGTCCCTCGGGAACTCCTTGATTTTCCGGGATAAAAAGTAGCCTAGATGTTGACCCGAGTAATAAGCTACCACGGTATAAAATTTTGTAGAAATCTGTGCGGTAGTTTTTACGTGAAAGAAGGACAAACAAACAGACAAACAGACAAAAATTAAATAAAAATCTGTTTTGGGCTCAGTATCGATAGTTAAGCATCCCCCAATTAAAATTTTCAAAATATATTAAATGTACAGAAATCTTCCAGTTACAGTTTTATTATATGTATAGATTGTTACTCGTTTATTACGGCAATGCCAGGAAGGGTTATGCTTGTAGTAGTATATGTATATTGTATGTACTGACTTTTCTGCACGCCATCCAACGCGCCAGAACGCGACACGTTTTTGACGGTACAGGGTGGTAACCATAGCAACTATTCACGGCCAAAGCCGACATGACAAAAATTTAGTTTAATTTTATTTTATTTAAATATTTATTATATCCACTACTTTGATATCAACATATACATATCAACTCTAGATAAATCTATTCTTTATTATAGTAATATAATAAAGCGGAAGAGTTTATTTGTTTGTTTGAACGCGCTAATCTCTGGAACTACCGGTCGGATTTGAAAAAAAAATATTTTTCTATTTGTTAGCCCAATTCTTAAAGCCCATAGGCTAAATCACGATAGGACCCATAAAATCCGAGTAAAAGAAAATGCAATAGCGCGGGCGGGCAATGCGATGAGAACCGAACGAGAGCCGAACCGAAGGCTATTTTTTATTCCGGAAAATCAAAGAGTTCCCATGGGATTATTGGAACCTCAATCGCGGAATCCCGAATAGGAAAATAATAATATTATATACGAGCTGATGCCCGCGACTTCGTCCGCGTGGATTTAGTTTTTAAAATCCCTCGAGAAACTCAAACTCTTTGATTTTTTGGGATAAAAAGTAGCTATGTCACTCTCCGGCTCCTCAACAATCATGCAAGAAGTCACATCGATCGATCCGTAGCCGTGTTGCGACGTGATTGAAGGACAAACCAACAAACCATCAAACCAACAAACAAACACACTTTCGCATTTATTATTAGTAAGGATTAGGTAGGTGTAAAAGTTATACTCGTATATCCTACGGTAAGTAGTGCTGTTTATGATCTAAATGTTTATTGTTTCAATGTGAACTTGTTTTATTATTCAAGTTTTTTACCGCTATGTATAAATGACGCTACTATATTATGTATTTTTCCCTTTCATGTAAGATTTTTCCCAAGTATCTACTTTTCTATTGAAAGCCATTAAAACAAGGGGATTTTAATACATATCTAGTTTATTGACTCGTAAATTATAGGAAAATATTATGTTTATGATGTCGTCTTACCAGTTCTGTCTCTCATCCATGGATAAACCTATTCAGTGCTCTCATCCAATCCCCTAATAATTATTAAGGTGGAAGACAAGGGTCTGCCCGTGAAATTCAAATTTAATTTGGTTTTCCGCAATTTGTAAACTAATACGACAAAGTAGGCTTATGGCCTTCTAATTGCGCCAGTGGAATTAACATCTTCACAGGTTTATTATAAAAATCTTTACTTGAAAGTGACCAGTAGAATTAATCAAAATACTGAGTTGGACGTGAGTTACTCACAAATTAGTCGATATTTTGATTAATTTCTTAAACTGGACACTTTCAAGCAAAGATTTTTATATAAACCTGTGAAGATGATACTGCCATTGTCGCAATTAGAATGCCATAAGCCTACTCTGTCGTATTAGTTTACAAATTGCGAAAAACCACATTAAATTTGAATTTCGCGGGCAGAACCGTGTCTTCCACCTTAAGACGTATTTGCACATTTTTGTAACAATTAAAAGTTTTTTTGTTATTTTTGGTTCTTAGTTCTTGTTTTATTCTGGCTTTTCCGTGCCTTAGCGATGTTAGGTATAAGTACCTACCTACCTTTTTTTTGTTAACGGTGTGGAAATCTTTTATTCAAATCAGTGGAAATCTTCCCCAAAAGATTCCCCATCGCCCTTGGAGAGATTTCGTGTTAAGTAGAATTTTTACCTGCTATATCCCCCTAGGTGGCCATCCTCAGCGCATATTAGAAGACTAGCTGATGCCCGCGACTTCGTCCGCGTGAATTTAATTTTTAAAATCCCTCGGGAACTCTTTGATTTTCTTTGATTTTTAGCCTATGTCACTCTCCAGGTCCTCAACTATACCCATGCAAAAAATCACGTCGATCCGTGGCTCTGTTGCGGCGTGATTGAAGGACAAACCAACAAACACACTTTCACACTTATAATATACTAGTTGACTAGCTGTTAGCTGATGCCTGCGACTTCGTCCGCGTGGATTTAGTTTTTTTTAAATCCCTCGGGAACTCTTTGATTTTCCGGGGTAAAAAGTAGCCTATGTCACTCTCCAGGTCCTCAACTATACCCATGCAAAAAATCACGTCGATCCGTAGCTCTTGCGGTGTGATTGAAGGACAAACCAACAAACAAACACAATTTCGCACTCATAATATTAGTATGATGATTAGATTAGATTAGATTATATTATATTAGATTAGATTAGATTAGATTAGATAGATTAGATTAGATTATATTATATTAGATTAGATTAGATTAGATTAGATAGATTAGATTAGATTAAATTAGATTAGATTAGTTTAGATTAGCTTAGAAGATTAAGAGATCTCCTAAGAACACGTACCTACCGGAGTCTGGGGTTTTTTTCTAGAAAGTCTTCCTTTTTCGAGATAAAAAATCTTTTTAAAAAACCAATAAAATAGTTGTAGTGTATGTAGGCAGGTACCTACGTGTAGATACACTTAAATATTATTAACGCTCACTAAAATTACTTTTATACTTTTTTAGTGGTGTTTGAAGTCGATTTTTAAAAAAATATTTTTATTTTAAACTTTTTAGTGTAAGTAGGTAGCGTCACAGGATCAATCTACACATTCTCTGCCCCCCTATTAGCACTGCATATCTATTGTCGTATCTATTCTCTTTCTATGATCGTTAACGCTTTAGAGCAGGGGCTCCCAAAGTTTTTTAGCACGCCTGCCTTCTGAAAGGATAGGAGGCGTGATAAGAAATTTTGGGAACCCCTACCTTAGAGTAAGCGATCTTAGAAACGAATAATTGGTAGCCAAGTCGGCACAACGTTCTTGATCGCTCCTTTCGCTCCACGGAATAGAAATTACGCTACACGCTTACATTCTTCTTACGCACACGAATATATTATTATGCTTCCTCTAAAGCAGGAGTTCCGTCCTCCATCACCGAAGATTTTCATCAGGTCTTCACCAAATTTAAATGAAACTAACCTAACGGTATGTTCTTTATCGGTTCCGATTTGACGGAGTTATGGAGTAACATCACCAAAAAAAATTACGCGTCAAATTGAGAACCTCCTCCTTTTGGAAGTCGGTTAAAAATAGCCTACACCTACTATATTATATTCTGTGCTACAGGCTACATCAATCCTTGCATTGTGTCCATTACAATGTTTGATTGCATGTTTTGCGTTTGGGTGTATAAATATATAATTGGCGAATTTTGACCCAGCATTTTTAAAAACCGTTCAGATTCAGAAAACATTTAATTTTAACTAATATTTTTCAGAGTATTTTTCTGTGTAAACCCCATATTTTTAGAAGATCAAAAATATAATTGTTCACAACTCACAAGTACACATTATAAATAACCGTTACATGGGAATACAAGTGAATATCTTTTTTCTCACAACTTTATTTGATAGACTTTGATTAATTTTTTGTTAGTCTGGTTCACTAAAACAAGTATGAGAAGTTTCATACGTGAACGTGGGCGTTCAGTGTTCAGTTCAGTTCAGTTCGTCTGGGTGAGAAAGTCTATGGAATTCGCCAATCTCCTTTGTAATAATATTATTAGGTATAATAATATCTTGTCCACGTACCTATTACCACCACTGGTGGTGGTGGTTTTATTACATTTTATTTGCTCTACCTGCCAGCGAAAGTCTCCTCAAAATCAGTTCAGCCACTTTAAAGGAACAATGAGAGACAGAGTTTCAAACAGTAGCTAAGCTAATAATAGTAGCTAAGCTAATGTAATAATAATCCCATCGCCGAGTGCCGACCCACTTTACCTGAGCAGCTTAGCATGGGTCTCCTTTCGAATAAGAACTAAGGCCACGTTTTCGCATAGGCGTGGCTTCGCGCGGCGCGTGCGGCGTCGTGTAGCGGCGGGCACCGCGGCGTTCGCCGACGCGGGCAGCGCGGCGGGCAGCGAGGCGACGCACAGTGGGTCGAAACAGCTATATGAGGTACATAGGATTTTTTGTTACAAATTCCATTTAAAAAAAATACTTATCGAAATACCTTGTCATTCTGATGAATAATTGTTATTAAACGTTTTTCTCTAAAACTGATAGTTTGCCCGGAAAAAAATATTTTCAGTTTTTGTTGTATATGGAATGAAACAGAAACTGCTAAAAGCTAATAATAAGCTGATGCCCGCGACTTCGTCCGCGTGGGTTTAGTTTTTAAAGTACCTCGGGAACTCTTTGATTTTCCGGGATAAAAAGTCACTCTTGGGTCCTCAACTATACCCATGTAAAAAATCACGTCGATGCGTAGCTCTGTTGCGGCGTGATTGAAGGACAAACCAACAAACACTCTTTCGCATTTATAATAGTATGATTAGCTAATTTTTCACTGTTTGTAATTATTAGTTTCCAACAACAAAGACAGTTTAGCTAAGGAGATACATTAGATACATAATAAAATGAATTGTTAAAAAGAAATAAAGAAAGCTATATTTTGAATGTTTTATTTTTGTAGATCCTTTGTTTGAAATCACGTTATTTTAATATAATTTACAGTTTTAATCTATGAAATATCCTTTTTTAAGTGCTTAACTTATAAGTTTCTCTTCGATGAACTAGTGATTTAAAGTTAATTTCAATATTTATTCATAGAATTTTCATGCAGCACATTATTTTGGTCAAATATTTGATAATCCACGACATTATAAAATCAATAAAAATCTTTTTTTTTTTAATTTCGGTTTCTAATAACTTTTAAACGGGCAAGTTTGGGTGCAAGCTGATAACATAGAGTTATAGCCAATAAGCCAAAGAATAAGAATAAAGTAGTTTTAAAGCAAGACCTTTCAAGACTTGGCCAAATTTTAGCAGTTTCTGTTTCATTCCATACAACAAAAACTGAAAAATTTTTTTTCCGGGCAAACTATCAGTTTTAGAGAAAAACGTTTAATAACAATTATTCATTAGAATGACAATGTCTTTCGATAAGTATTTTTTTAAATGGAATTTGTAACAAAAAATCCTATGTCCCTCATATAGCTGTTTCGACCCACTGCTGTGCGTCGCCGCGGTGCCCGCCGCGCTGCCCGCGTCGGCGCCCGCCGCGTGCGACGCCGCGTGCTCCGCCGCGTTCAACGCCGACGCCTCTGTAAACGCTCTCATACTTCACCATATTATGTTTGAGCTTCACGCGCGACTCGACGCCGCACGCGCCGCGCGACGCCGCCGCCGTCGCCTAAGGCTTATATAGGCATTGAGGCATCGCCCCCCCCCCCCCCCCCGGCCATCGGCGTGCGACGCGGACGCTCTTGGGCATTGATGTACATAATTACTAAGTAATTAGTAAATCAATGGCTTAAGGTCATAGTCCACCAATTAAAAATAATAAAATAATCCTGTTAGTTCGGTATTCTAATCTCTTACCTGTTAAACCTGTATTATTTTATTTAGTACCTAAGTACCCCCTATGTAGATGTAGAGTACCTTCACATTATAATAATATACTTAGGGTACCTACTAACATTATTAAATCAATGTTATTCGAAACGAAATCACTAAGTTGTATTGAGTGTAAAGTTTATTTGACTTCTGACCACGACTGATGTTTATTCTAAAATAATTTCCGGTGGTAAAGTCAAATGAAATAATTCTACATAAATTTCATTGCGTGTGTGTCTACCTACCTTTGTAATCGTATTATTATTTTGCATTTTTGGAACTTCCCTCATTGTAGAAACACTCCTTAAATACCGTAGTATTTACTGAATTGTAAATTTGTTTTGAAAAGAGCAACCGCCGAATTTCTTGCTGGTTCTTCTCGGCAGGAAGGGCATTCCGAACCAGTGGTAGAGCCAGACGATTCAAAAGCACCTGTAAAAAGTTTATTTGAATAAAAAATATTTCTATTCTATTCTATTAAAATATACTTACTTCGTGTAATGAATGTCTCTGAATTCACCAGTGCGTAGGTACCTCCTACCTATATCTTTCTCTACATCTTCCAAGGTACCTAATCTGTTTTCCGATGTTTCTGTGGTTTCTCGCGGAAAGAAAAATACAGATTCGTCATGACATAAAAACTACCTACCAATCCTGAATCTATGGCGTAGATATTTAGAAATCACAGTCACTTTTTTGACTTTCACTTCTTCTTCTTCTCAAAGGATACTTCTTCAAAGGATACTCAATATTTTCGAAATAAAATCAATTGCGAGGCATTGCGAGGCGAATGGCTTTCCAGGGATGTTTTTTTGACGATTTTATTGAGCAGTTCTGAGATATCCCACAAACTTGATTCATCTTTCGACACATACATATTTTACATTTTTACATACATATTTTCGACATATTTAGACTTAGGTAAGGCGCATACATACAACTTTTACATCGACTAAACTGTTTAGTCGAGTTGTGTACTTTCGTGAATTCCACGCAACTAAACTATATAATCAAAAGCAAATCTATACGGCTTTTTGATTTTTTTGTCGAGCAACTATCGGGTTGATAGTTTGCGCACATTCTATGATCGCAGTACATTCCTATAAACTTATGAAACACAAAAAATAGTTGTTCAACTTAAAGTTGTAGTATGTATGCGCTAGGCCTAAGGCCTACTTCATTATAAATTTCATTCATTGACCTTTGGCCACTTGTATAATATTTTAGACAAGTTTTATTATATTAGGTGATCAAATATTTGGTTTAATATTAAACACAACTGACAAATTTACCTAAACGTAACAGTTTATATAAGAACACTAGTTTAAAAAAAACGTCGAAATAGACGGCCTTCACCGTCACGTCGGGTAAGGCCGTCTAATGGGAAAATTTTCTATAAATAGACGGTTTATAGAAAATTTTCTACTAAACTTAAACTTCGGACTAAACGAATGTAGTCATTTTGTATGTGTTTGTATTTCAAGAGCAGTCCAATGTGTCGTTTGTCGGGTAAGTCCGGCACACTTCGTCATTCAAGGGTAGAAGACACTTTATCCTCAATAATCAAAATGCTTTTCTTTGATTAGTAAATTAGCTTTTAATTAAAATATAATATTTCTTATGTAGATATTTTGTCGGCGCAAAAGTGCCTTAACCCGCATTTTTCCTGAGATATTTATAATTGAAACATGCTATATTTTAATACAAAACCGGCGAAGTGCGTGTCGGGCCACGCGCAGTGTATGGTTCCGTAGTTGAAAGTCTCAACATACATTTTGAGCTCCATGGTTTAAATACCATGCATAAATTGCATATACTACAAAATATGCAACATACACTACGTGTAATATCTAACTTAGAAAAACCGATATAACTCCTTCACTAATGAACCCTACTTAGCCGTGATAGTTTTCCTTTAAAATTCATTATATATACAACTGCTGTGAATTTTTTCTTGTATCCTCATATTTCAAATAAAATAAAATTCATAAAATATCATATTTCACAAACGGATCCCTGAATTAAAAAATGTTGTTCCCACACCCACAACGTTTTTGAAAGACCTATTCAACGACACCCCACACTGTGGGATGGATGAGAAACAAAAAATTCATCCCCACTTTACATGTAGGGGAGGTAAGTACCCTAAAAAAATATATTTTTCACAATTTTATTTCACCACTTTGTCGGCGTGATTGATATTTATACCCTTGTCAAATTACAGATTTCTAGTACCAATAGTCTCTGAGCTAAACCGCGGACAGACAGACAGACAGACAGACGGACGGACATGGCGAAACTATAAGGGTTCCTTGTTTACTACGGAACCCTAAAAATGGCTTAAAAAACAAAAACCAGTTCGAATTTTAAAATAGTCAAGCCTAGACCACTTTTGCGCTGACTTTTGTGATTTCTGATTTCAAAATAAGGCTTTTTAGAATTCAGACATCATGAGATTTAAAATATTTACAAATAAATAACACTAAAAAAATGAAAAAATAAAATGAAACTCTTATGACAAAATTTTAACGTAAGCTCTGAGAGAAATTGGTCAACAGTTAACAGTTATTTTAAAAATACACTTAGGCGGAAAAGGTTTACAATATCTGGAAACGGCGAAGACCGTGAATTGAAAAGAAGCGTGATTGACGGACAAACCAACAAACAAACACACTTCCGCATTT
This sequence comes from Oeneis ivallda, assembly GCA_029955525.1. Lineage (NCBI taxonomy): Eukaryota > Metazoa > Arthropoda > Insecta > Lepidoptera > Nymphalidae > Oeneis > Oeneis ivallda. The sequence continues at coordinate 19,792,942 of JARPMR010000008.1, forward strand.
ATAATTATGTATTAGTAAGGAAGAATTAATACTATACTATAAAAATAATAATAGGTACTCGTAATATCCAAACGATACACTGCACAATAATTATTATAACAAAATCTAGGTTAGGTAACCGTAATCTAACATCGTTCGAGATTTAAATCTCGAACTGTATAATATATGACTGTCGTGTAAATAACATACCTACTTATTTTAATTTGCAATAACAAATATTGATGTCAATAATTAAGATAAAAACTAACCTATCTTTTAAGTTGGACCAAATCACAGATAGTTATGAAGTTTATCAAAATGGTTTCAGTAGTTTTCGAGTTTATCCCGAACATACATCGTGACACGAGATTTTTTTATATACATATTTTTTTAATTTTATTTATTTAACCATGCTAATAATAACAAAAGGGATCTTATGATACTATCTCGCCAAACTGGTGGGCCAGTTTGTTGGCGAGGTGGATGGCGCTCAATACTAATAATATATATAGATAGATAGATATTTAGGTACACATACCGATTTAGTATGGAAAATTTGCTAACTTTGCCAAGTCTCCGGTCCGGTTACTTCGGACGGGTTTTCGTATACGCGATTCAAACGTTGAACTTCAAAAAAGAAGGGCAATCGCTTTTACGATGCGGATTTTATGAACTGTTGTTATCCTTGGGTGACGACACGGGATTTTGTTACCTGCATCCGTGTCTTTATTAAATAATTGTTTGATTCTATCCTTAATTCCTTACAATATCATTAGACCTTACTAATATAATATTATGTGATATGGATGTGGTGGGGGCTCAAAATTTGCAGAAAATATTTCAATTCAATTCAATTCTTAAATAGTAGCAAAAATTTCTCGCGCACCGAAAGAACAATGGCAAAATAATTGTACCTGAATATTTTAGGAGGCATCTACAAATATGGTTCGTGCAAAACAAAGTATTATATAAAAAACGAACTAATTTATAGTTCGTTTTTTATATGAAATTAGTTTTACATCTTTTGCCTTGGTTAAATAATTATTAAATAATGAACCATCATCGGATTAATTCATATCGCGCTTTGAGTTTGGATCGTTGCTCGATGTCATTGCTCGTCCAGAAATTCAAGAGTTTGTCTATGTAGAGAGGTATATATATAGACTACTAAGTAACTACAAATAAATAAAATAAATAAAATTTGATGTGTACTATTGTATGCAAATATGTAATATCAATAATTACCTACTATAGCTTTTGCCGGCGATTTTATCCGCGTGGAGTTTCATTTTTTAATCCCATGGAAACCCTTTGTTTTTCTGGGACATAAAGTAGTCAGCAGCGAATCCTGTTTTTTGCAATCAAATCAAAGCAATGGTACTTTACTTTACTTTACTAAATAGGTAACTTCATCTTTCATTTCAAACCTTGACTCTATGAAAGTGAGCCACAAACTTACGAGTAGGTTATATTTTTACAATTGAGCCCTTTCGGCGTGTGTGGTCATATTGATCATATTATTATTATTGCCTCGGTGATTATATAAATGATACTTTGATATAATTATTGTATTGTGTTTGAGAATTGCTATCATTATTAAATTTTATTATACATAATATTATCTACCGGTTAAGTGTGAGAGGTATTCTTTCAACTTAAAGTATTACCTATTGGCTGTAATCTATACTTATAAAAAGACTTGTCCTGACTGACTGACTGACTGACTGACTGATCTATCAACGCACAGCCTAAACCACTGAAGCTAGAAACTTGAAATTTTGACAGTAGGTTCCTTTTATGATGTAGGCGAGCACTAAGAAAGGATTTTTTGAAATTCCACCCCCAAGGGGGTTAAATAGGGGGTTAAAGTTTGTATGAAAGTCCGTCATTTTTCAAGTTATACCCATGAAACTCGGTATTTAGGCTTTACATTAAAAATAAAGAATTACATGTTTCACAGTTTTTGAAAATTCTATCCCCAAAGGGGTTAAATAGGGGTTGAAAATTTGTATGATAGTTTCAAGTTATTTTTCAAGTTATATCCACGAAACTTGGTATTTTGGCTCTTGATTAAAAATAAAGAAGTACGTATTTTTCATTTTTTGAAAATTCCTCCCCTGAAGGGGTAAAATAGGGGTTGTTAGTTTGTATGAAAGTCCTTCATTTTTTAAGTTTTATCGATGAAACTTTGTATTTGGGCTTTCGATTAAAAACAAAGAACGACGTCTTTCACAGTTTTTGAAAATTCTACCCCCAAAGGGGTTAAATAGGTGGTTGAATGTTTATAATATGAAAGTCCATAATTTTTCGAGTTAGTTACATCGAGTAACGGATCTACGTGATTCTTTCATGGGTATGGTTGTAGACCTGCAGTGCTGCTGGTTACTTTTATACCGATAGAGCCAGTAGTTCCCACGGGATTTTCAAAGAACCTAATTCCACGCGGACGAAGTCGCGAGGGCAACAGCTAGTAATTTTATAATCGAAATAGGTACAGGTTGTGCAATAAGGGCTGATCAACCTCAAACATTATAATTAGTATGGATACGACTGCGGGATTCCGCGATTGCGGGATTATAGCCCCACATTATAATTAATAATAATAATATTTATTTATTTATTCAGTACAAATAATGCGAGACCAAATCAGATATTGGAAGATTCGCGTACGAAAACCAGGCCTTTGTTAGGACTTAGATTTACCCAATAAAAGAGATGTTAAAACATTAGTAATCAATACTTCGTTTAAATGCATTAAAACAATTTATTAGTGAGGAGCTGTATTTAGTTGGGGTCCCAAAAATACGATTTGATATCACAAACAGAGTGAATTAATGAGACGTCATTTACTGACCACTAAGCTATGGACTTGGGTTAAGTTTCGTTTGTTCTGACAAAGAATAATGTCCTCCCTGACCGAATCCGGTCACGGCAGCCAACCTCCTCAGAGATCAGCCATTTGCGCGGGAGATATTATAGTGCAAAAGTGTGTGGGCAAACGCAGGTGCACTCTCTATTCCCTTACTCTCACAGTCCAATGGAACGGAAATCCGACACGACCAGAGACAGATTAGGTGCAGGACTATGCGTACGTTTACGTGTTCTTACGTGCTCTCCGAAGCACGGGGATGACTAACCACTGACTTCCTAACTCCGGGCTAGTACTGAGAATTTCTTGTCAGAAAACCCGATGCATTTTTTGGCCCAAGCCAGGAATCGAACCCGGAGCATTGTCATGTGTAGTCGAGTATGCTAACCACTAGACTGACGAGGCAGTTGATAAAGAATAATGGGCATGTAAATAAACACAAACACAATCGAGTAGCAATAGCTGAACTGAAATGGAAATGGAAGGGGACGTACTTTTAAGAGCCGATGGCAGTTGGGGTTTCATGGTGCTTGAGTGATGAATGATGATGATGGATCAACGATATCAGGTGAGTCCCAAAGAGCCATTAATTGTGGGACATTCATTCAATCTATCGATGATATGTAAGGAAGGGGAAGAAGATGCATTGCCATTAATAGCCACTCTGTTGGTGTTTTCAAGTAGACTGAATAGAAGTTGCGCAGCATGCTGACCTTACCTTGATAGCAATTTTCCGGCAAGATATACCTACATTATTTACAACACTAACGCTAGCTATAATTTATTTTTTATTGTTAACCGGTTTTGTCTGACCACGGTAATGAACAGTTATTAAACCTTACCCGTTTAATAGACCCGTAAAAAAGAGACGACCGTGCAAAATTCGCGGTGGATCTCCAATACCTAAACTACCTAACTAATGAAAAAAACTCGTGAAATTTATATATCTAATATTATTGCTTCAAGTATATGGATTTAAAAAGTAAAGTCCTTATTATCCTTACTGTTTCTTAAGCTTCTTTTTATCCCGTAAAATTAAAAAGTTCCCTCGGGATTTTTTAAACTATCACGAGAATGAAGTCGCGGGAATCAGCTAGTATCTATAGCCTGGACCTAGCCTATAATATTATGTTATCAATATTACCAAATTTTAGGGTTCCGTAGTAAACAAGGAACCCTTATAGTTTCGCCATATGTCCGTCCGTCTGTCTGTCTGTCTGTCCGCGGTTTAGCTCAGAGACTATTGGTACTAGAAATCTGTAATTTGACAAGGGTATAACTATCAATTACGCCGACAAAGTGGTGAAATAAAATTTTGAAAAATAATTTTTTTAGGGTACCTCCCCTACATGTAAAGTGGGGATGATTTTTTTTTCTCGACTATCCCATAGTGTGGGGTGTTGTTGAATAGGTCTTTCACAAATATTGTGGGTGTGAGAACACCATTTTTCAATTCAGGGATCCGTTTGTGAAATATGATATTTTAAAGTGCTAAATTTTATTAGTCAAGTGTCCCCCCCCCTCTGCCAGCTAAATGGTTGTATATAGGATACAAGAAAAAATTCACAGCAGTAGTATATATGATGAATTTTAAAGGAAAACTATCACGGCTAAGTAGGGTTCATTAGTTAAGGAGTTATATCTGTTTTTTCTAAGTTAGGTATTACACGTAGTGTAAGTTGCATATTTTGTAGTATATTATAGTATTTAAGCCATGGAACTCAAAATGTATTCAATATTCATAAATAAATTAAAGCACTATCCTAGGTCAGCAATAATATTTGAGACTTTCAACTACGGAACCCTACACTGCGCGTGGCCCGACACGCACTTGGCCTGTTTTTAATGTAAAATATATTGAAGTGCATTGAATTTATTTTAACTAGCAAAAAGCTGAGCTTTGTGAGGGCTCGCATAGTTTTTCTAACGGGTAATAATTTTTAAGGTTAAATTATATATTTTTTGACAGATAATACATCTGAATATGAAGTTAAATTACTATGTTAAATCACAAATCTATAGGTGTGATAGTTTTTCAGTAAAGTGTACCACAAAATGTACAGGTTGTGGGATAGTGATAGATAGATATCACTTTCATCAATATTTATATTAAATCTCAATACTTTATGGCTGTAAATTTTCGTAGCACTCTACTTCCAGGCTAATTTGTATTGTATCGGTTCGAAAAATGAAATCTCTTTTAATTCGTGTCTGTTACTTTTTAACGCCTAATGCCCTCTACCGATTTCAACAATTGTCCCGGAAATAGCTTGCATCCTAAATGAAAATAATAACCTAATTTTTATCCCGGAAAATAAGACTTTCCACAGGATTTCCAAAAATCCTTAATCCACGCCTACAATAAGTAACGGCCATCGGCTTAGATTGAAATAAAGGTCGAACTCTAACATTAAAATAAAATAAAATTATAATGCTAATGCTAATAGTAGCTGTGCGAATTAGTAGGGTTGAACCAAATTTTTCTTTTCATTTTTTTGTGACCTCGTAAAAATATATTTTGTCGCTGCCTTTGTCGTGAACACTGGATTTGTATCACTCAATTCCATTAATCATAGTCATCCGTCAGTCCGCTCGTTTGCTGCAACTCGTTTTATCTAAAAAAATCCCGTTTTTTTTTTTCAAAAAATGTGCCTAAAGATTTCTAAATGTTCGTTTAGCTTTTGATATTTTTATAGTAAAGTACAGTAAAGTCTTCTGTGAGTTTACTTTTCAACTAATATAGTTTTCAATGAGCGTGAAACGACGGTTTTTCTACATTACTAGTTAAAATCATTATCACTTTTTGAAGATTCAAGAACATTGTTGCAGCAAAGGAGTGCGTTGTAAAATCAGTTTATTAGGTAGGTAGCTATTTTACTTTAAGTGAGAAATAATCTAAAAATACATAAATAGATAGTTTGGGCAATAAGAAATTGGATGTGTAAGTTTCAGTTCACAAAATTATAAAATAAATTTTATAATTTATATCAAAGCTTTCACTTGTTTTATCTATGCTAAAAATATGCGAAACGCTCAAACGGTACCTGCCATTACACTACTTCATCATGTCAGTAGCTTATATAGTTCATCCGCTCAAATAGTTTGCAATACAGGTACAAGGTATTTTGGAAACTATGTGGAAATAAATAAATACATTATTTAATCATTTGGTACCCCATTATTTCAATTTGTCCCACTAATGAAACAACGGGAAAACAAAATACCTACTAGTAGTATTAGTTGTAAATTATCACTTTTTATATGTATAGATATATTATCATTACAATACACCAGACAAACATTTAGAGCAATGCACTAAAGTACACAGCGGATCACAGAAGTTGCGCCGCCCTCGGCATGGACCCGCGGCGGCCGCTTTGTATCAGGTTTTACAAAAATGATGATATACAGATGACGTCATCACATGGCGTCCTATCGTTTATTTAAAATGAAAAATTTAAATACATAAATATAAATATTTAAATAAAAATAATTTATAATGAAAAATTTAAATTCATTTTTTTGTACTTTTCGAGTGAATAAAATTTTAGTAAATTTTCTAGTAGTATATATTATCATCTCGGGATCAAATTGGGACACTTTTCAAAATACCCTATTCGATTCAGCAGTTAAGCCGTCAAGCAGACAATTTTAAAAATGGGTGTTTTGATTTTTATAACGTCTTCTATATAAAAGGCAAAGGTGACTGACTGACTGATCTATCAACGCACAACTCTAACCACTGGTCCGAATGGGCTGAAATTTTGCACACAGATAGCTATTATTATGACGTAAGCATCCGCTAAGAAAGGATTTTTGAAAATTCCAACAACAAGAGGGTTAAATGGGGGTTACATAAAATTATTAAATATCATCTTTAGGTTGCTATTGTAGGATGGTAATATGGTATATAAGTATGGACTACATAGTGGCGTTGTGCAATTGTGTAAAATTTCGCGCTCACTTCGCTCGCGATGATGTCGCTGCTTGATTGGTGTTGCAGGTACTAAGCATGGACTACATAGTGGCGTAGTACGGTAAAAAATTTCGCTTTCGAAAATATTGCTTTTAAATTGCTATTATAGGTACCAAGTATGGACTACATAGCGTAGGTAGTAGTAGTAGTAGTAGTACGTTAAAATTTTCGCGCTCGCTTCGCTCGTGCTGATGTCTCTTCTTAGTTGGTGTTCTTTTTTCTGGGCATGGACTACATAGTGGCGTAGTACAATCGTAAAAAACTTCGGAATCGCTTCGCTTGCAAAATTATCAGTTTCTAAATTGATAATGTAGGTACCAAGTATGGACTACATAGTGGAATAACTCAGTCGTAAACAATTTCGAGATTAACGATAATACAAATTAAAAAAGTATTCCAACGCGGATGAAATCGCGGGTAACAGCAAGTAATAATAATAATAAACACTTAAGTACATAATAAAGATAAAATTCAATTTTTTTGTAAGTAATGACAGCCCTGATAGCGAGACCAAATTAATATGTAATAAGGTTATACAGCAAAATTTCGTACTACACGAGGTATGCTCGAGGTTATTAAACTAAATTGCTAATGGAGAAGTTCATGACTTTTTTGTGGACTTAATTACAGGCAGGTACAAACAAAATGTATTGAAATTGAAATTGAATTGAAATTGAAATTGAAATTGAAATTATTTATTTCCTTTCTTTGATTACATAGGTGCTTAAAATCTATGAACGTTGACGACTGGAAAAGTTTAAACTGCGTTCCAGTCGTCACGCCCACCTCCGAGACTTAATTATTTATATATACGGAAATATTAACACGATTCAATTTATCCATTTATATAATATTAAATTAAATTTACAGCATGCAGGAAGTGTGAGTGAGTGTGTGTGTGTGTGCGTTTGTGTGAGTGTGTGTGTGTGTGTGTGTGTGTGCGCGCGTGTGTGTGGGTGCGTTCGTGTGTGTATGTGTGTGTAAGTGAGTGAATGCGTTTTAGTATTATTGTACTATTTGAGTGTGTATAAAAGTCTTTCGGTCTCTTCATAGGAGAGTGATTTTTGCCATTTGAAACATTTAGATTTACATAAATTACTTGTTAAATGGTAGTATTATCTAATTAATATCTTTAAACGAGCAATTCTTGTATATATTATTATACTTATATACATTTATTTTATTTAATATAATTTTTAATAAAAAAAAATTATGCTAGTTAGAGCGTTGGTTTTATTTTTCCTGTAAAATATACATAAACTTCTATTGACCATAATTATTTCTGATTTTTAGATTGGTAAACTTCGCAGATGGGGGGGGGGGGGGGGGGTTATTTTTTTACATATTGCCCGATTACTCAAAAACTATTATGTATAAAAATCCCCCTTTTTTAATTAAACTAAAATAATTTTCGCTTTTGTTTTATTCCAATGATGTTGGGCCACTATTAAACACTACTATTCCAAATTTCATTTCGATAGCATTAATAGTTACTAAAATAATCGACTGTGACAGACGGACGGACGGAGAAAGTCTCGCCATAAGGGTTCCATTTTTACCATTTTGGTACGGAACCCTAAAAAACAAAAAGTATTTACTTAGTAAATATTCTTTAATTTAGTATGGAACGAAGTGTAGTGAGCTGAGAGCTTAATAATTTTATTGTCATGCCAGTTTTTACAATAAAATATTATGTGAATGGTCTAAGCTCTAAGCAATAAGTAGACTTACTACTTACTTAGTAGCGAAAGTAGGTAGTTATAGGTATTAGAACGATGTAGTGAGCAGGGAGATATTACATAATTTTATTGTCATGACAGTTAAAAAACCTCTTCGTTTCCATACCTACCTATTTTTATACCAACTCGTATGTTTATGCTTTTAATAGTGCTGATGCACATATTACGTGCTTTTCAGTAAAATACAGTCTCGAGCAGTCATTTTTAGCAATATCGTGTAAAATGCAGATTAACGAAATAATACCTTAATGACCATAATAAATGGAAGAATGTGTGTTGCACCGTAATACGCATTCACAATAATTTACCATACGAGTCGCCTGACTTCTTTAATTAGATTATTATTTTATTTAATAAAACAAGGTTATAAACCAGTTGATAAAACATACTATAATGTAAATGAACTTTCATGACTTTTTAACCGAAAAAAAGGAGGAGGTTCTCAATTCGGCCGGTATCTTTTTTTAGGGTTCCGTACCCAAAGGTGCCAACGGGACCCTATTAAGCCTCCGCTGTCCGACTGTCCGTCCGTCCGTCTGTCAGCGGGCTGTATCTCGTAAACCGTAACAGGTAGATAGTTGAAATTTTCACAGAGTGTGTATTTCTATTGCCTTCTGACCCGCGCTCAGTAGTGAGCCGTTGATGGGTTGCTGATGATAATAGTGAACAATTAATATTAAATTCATTCTAAAATTAACACTAAAATAAATTTATTTATTTATTTGCATTCATGTATCCACTTACACGTAATCGACCGAGCGAAGCGAAGGTCTCTGAGTTAACTAGAGCGATTTGCACTTGTCCGTCCGTCCGTCCGTCCGTCCGTCCGTCTGTCAGAGCCTTATAACTTTTGAATTACTGAACGTAATTACTTCAAATTTAGATATAATATGTAAACCGATGGCCTCCAGCCGAAAATGGCTTAAAAAGTTATAAAAATCTTTATTTCAGGGGGGCTCTCATAGAAGCGAATGCGAAGTAAAAAAAAAAATATCGCGTTACATAAAATTGTTACGTATCATTTTAAAGATAATTTTGAACTGAGTACAAAAATATTTTTTTTTTAATTTTTCCCTTAAAATTGACGAAATGGGGGGCTTTCAAAGTGGCGATTTTATACGCTCGTTTGAAGACGCTCTCTAGAAAAATCCGCTATGGATTTTCAAACTGATTTTATGTTTTTAGGTCACTTATATCCTGTACTTGAACAACAAATACTAAAATTATATGAATATTATAAAGAAACGAGATTATTTAATTTTTAATGTACATCAGTAATTCATATAGCATCAACATAGCTTCACAATAATGCTAATAGATGGCGCAGTCAGTAACTATTCCCATGGAACTACGAGTTACGACTACGACCATTATTATTTAGTTACTTATTTTAATACAATAATTGTATTGTAATTTTTTTTGTACCATATTATTCAATTAAAATTATTTTTTAGTTAAATTTTAGTTAAATATTGTATATTTTCTATTCGCGTCGATAGATGACGATTTGTACAGATGCCCGTAACCCGGTTTCACTCCTTAGTACCTACATAATAAATAAATAATTCAATGTTTAATAAATAATTCAATGTTTTCACTAACGTTCCCTAACCTTTACTATAAGTTAGGTGATTGATGTTTTCTGTCAACTTATTTATCACGATCCTGTACGGGACACCTAAAAGGATATTGGGACGGATGTTAGGACTTAGGATTGTATTTAGGAGCTACCTACGTTAAGAGACTCCTACTTAGGGGATGATTTAGGTATGTTTGGTGAAAACGAGCATAATAATAATGTCAGTTTTGGTTATCATGTATCGATTGAATGAATAATCATGGGATACCGTTACCGCGAGGTCTCAGTTCGGGGCGAACCACTAGTTATATAGTTAGATTACATGAGGCCCCCCGTCAGGGCGTTGCAAAGTTACATTTACAAAGTAATTAGGTTAGGTTAGTAAAAATTATTTTATTTATTATAAGCCTCTATCACATATAAATATAAATTCATCTTAGATTATTAAACTGCAACATGATATTATAATTATAATAAAAAAATACCTCATCGATGTTGCGGCATCGTACCCAAAATGCTGGCAGCAGCGTTACCCTTTTGGATGGTTACCCTTTCAACCAAAACAGAATTTTCCAAATCGGTACAGGCGTCTTCGAGTAATCGGTAAACATACATAAAAAAAGATTCTGACGAATTGAGAACCTCCTCCTTTTTTTAAGTCGATAAAAAATGTATTAATATTTACAAAAGAAATAAGTGATCGATATCAATACAAAAGAGTTTATTTAAGTTTTAATTTTTTTATCTTATCAATATCCCTATTAAATACTTAAATAGTGCAGTTATGACTAATTAGGCACAGGTAGCGGTAGTAGATATACATAGTCATAGAAGTCTTTGGCAGAGTGTTACAATTAATCTTCAGACCGCTCACTATAATTAACTGTCCCTTATTTATTTATTTATTTATTATTATTATTTGCATTCATGTATATCCACTTAATTACATAGGTATATTGTTAGATTACATGAGGCCCCGTTAGGGCGTTGCAAAGTTACATAGATTACATGAGGCCCCGTTAGGGCGTTGCAAAGTTACATAAGTATAAATTAGTTAAAAGTCCGTCATGTTGGCACCATTGCTTTTCATGTAGGGTTTTCCCTACGTGAAGCAATAGTGCCAACATGACGGCAAGGGACAAGTTATAGTTAACGGTCTGTAAGCCGGTGGTAATACTCCCCGATGATGCACTTTGAAGTTGATTAAAAACCTGAAACCATTTGACTTGCACATATTAATTAATAGGTATAGGTGCATTTTATAAGAACCATTAAATTAAATATCTTCTGACTTCCACAGAAAAATGAATTACTACTTACAAGATTCACCGCTATCCTGCGCGGAGCTGACCAAAGATAAGATGGCCCATTGGATGGAAGGGCAGAGGAAGGCGGACAAACTAGAAAATATAGACGTGTTCGGGAAAGCCGCGGACAAGCAACTCAAAGAGCTGGACGACGTTAGGAAATTGAGCAAAGAATTGCAGGAGAATTTACAGGTAGGTAATTGTCCCGTCAAGGTCCCGCCAATTTCTTTTTCATCATACCTATTCGAAAAACGAATATTGGCTTCAGAGGACTGCGGGAGCAAAATTTCATTTTAACCCCATGGGACTTTTCATTTCTCTCTTCTGATTGGTCCGTGTTATAGTGCTTTAGCATACTATAAGCACTAACGCGGACCAATCAGAAGAGAGAATTCAAAAATGTGTCGAAATTCAAAAATGTTTGAGAAGCTGTTGTCTACGATAAGTCACGTGATCGTCGATTAGACATAATATACGCCCATACTTCCAACTTAAATATTAATGTTTAATTATTTCATAAAAATTTATTTGTGTTGCATTTAAACTTTCAATATACGTATTGGTAATGTCTATACTCTATACATAGTAGGTTGATACTCCTAGCTTTTTCTCATAGGTAATGATGAAAAATAGTGTGTGTCATTCGGGGCCAAAATTTTTTGTTCTCGGGCGGCGTATATTGAATTCCTCGCTACGCTCAGGATTCTACTTTAGAATCCCTCGCTGCGCTCGGGAGTCTACTATAGAATCCTTCCCTTCGCTCTGAATTCAAAATAACGCCCTCGGGGAACAAAAAATTCCTTTGGCCCCATATAACACAAATAACTATTGTTTAAAACCAGGGCCAACGCCAACAAACGCCAACATCCAACGACCAACGCTTATAAGGGAGAGGGCAGATTAGGCGATCACGCGTTTTTATGGCCTTTAGCGATTCTGCGCTCGAAAGCCATGAAAACGCGAACGCGTTGGAGTCGCGATTTTGGCCATGCAGTTGCAAAAGGTCATAAAAATGCTAAAGGCCATAAAACGCCGCGATCGCTGGCGGTAAAAGTAGCCAGTCTGCCCCTCCCTACTGCTAGTATACGCCCTGTATCAAGCACCAGCACCATAAAGATTTTGTATTTGTATTTTGTATTGTTTATTTCTTCGATTGATGCTTACATAGGCGCAATGGCATAGGCTTACAAGCGCTTACGAATGTCAAAAATGTTACATCACTAAATAAATTACAAAATCTACAAAAATATAAAATCTCTAGCACTTACACATATAAATAAAATAAAATAAAATAAATTTGAAGTCATAAAAATTTGGTACCTACTGGGTATTAAGTTAAAATAAAAAAAATAAAAAAAATTGTGTCAAACATAAATCGTCATATAAAATGTCATAAACATAATACCATTAAAAAGTAATAGGTAGGTACTCACATACATAATGATTTAAATAATGTGCACCTAAAGGTCAATAACAAAGTCCAGTTTTACTTTTAGGTATATATTCTACATTCTACAATGGGCATATTTCTGACGTAGTCTTTGCGGTTTATGTGGGCAATACCCATTGCCTACGTTTAAAAGTTTCATCGGAATCGGCTCGGTAGAAGCTATTATTGAAAATCCGTCCCAACACTTGAAATGATCATGAAGGTGAATCATTGTAGAAATCTGTTTTACAAACGTATAATTTTTTTAAACTGTACGTTAAATCAATGTTATCTAAGGCTGAAACCACATTTGTGAGGATCGATTCAGATTTTGCCTATACAAAACTGTCATTTTCCATGGAGTCGTGTAGGTACGCATCGAAAAAGCCGATTTGATCCGTACACTTTCCGTTTCTATGGAAAATGACAGTTTTGTATGGGTAAAATCCGAATCGATCCTCACAAATGTGGTTTTACCCCAAAACGTCATCAATGTCAACGCAGCACGGCATAGTATTCATACCTGTACCCTGTAGGCCTGTACCTACCCTAAATGCTGGCAGTGGCAGCATTGCCGCTTTGAATGCTGAACTAAATATAATTTAATACTTATAAAAAAATTATTAAAAACAAACAATTTCAAACTCCCGCGCCACTATGGAAAGTATTTTTTGTTGATATTTTAAAAACCGCTCGACCGATTTCGATAAAATTTATATGGGACCACCTGGGAAGTATACCCTTTGAAACAATCGGTGAACAATGAACATTCATTAAAAAAAAGTTTCCGACGAATTGAGACCTTCCTCCTTTTTTGAAGTCTGTTACCAATTTTGAAGATTTTATTTGTGTTAACTTTTTATTTCTTATACTCTACTCCAGTTTTTACTTTTACCCGACTTAGGCAAAGCGAAAAGAAAGGGTTATGATTTTAACGGCGGGATCTTCGACATCGACCTATTTTTGATTGAATCGTAAACAATGAAATATTCTTTGTTTTAATCGGTTAAAAATATATGTTGTAGTTTAATGTATGTTCTTAATTCTTTTGTGATTCAAAACTCTATATTTACAACTTCACCCGATCAAAAATAATTTCGAAAACAGTGTAATTTTTATAGTTTTTCAGGTCGTGTTCATAGAATATTAAAGTTAGACTAAAAAAACAAATTTCATAAAATAGGCAAACACTTTTAGAAGATTCTTTTGTGATTACTTTTTCTCTAAAAAATTTGTATTTTTTTAATCACGACGTTTTTACTTTTTATATAACAAAGTGGCTCGTGCGCTTCACTTCAGTAGCCCGCAAAGTATCATCGGGGTATGACGTATCGCTTTCGCTGGCTCGCTGCGATCCCCCCCCCGCTGATCAAGCGATCTATTGCATAGATACCTATTATTTTCATTCCGTATTCATTTATCATAGATTAAATCAAATCAGAGGGTTAATATTGTTGTAATTTTTAGTATTTATTAATAAATCTGTGAATATTAGTATTATAGGTTTTAGGTTTAGAGTCTTATTGTATAGATAGTGTTAAACTATAATATAAGAATAATATAATAAAGTAAATATGGGGAATAAAAATGGAAGAAAGAACAAAATATCTTGATTTAAATTACGAAAACTTTCGAATTTGATATCTGGGGTTCCAGTGCTAATAAAAGAGGTAACCATCGTCTAAATAAGAAAAAAATGCGGCCATTTTCTTTTTTTTGTTATTGGACCGATTTCTTTCAAAATTGATATCTGGGGTTCCCAGTGCTAATAAAAGAGGAAACCATCATCAAAATAAGAAAAAAAGGCGGCCATTTTCTTTTTCTTTGTTATTGGATCGATTTCTTTCTAAACTGATATCTGGGATTCCCAGCGCTAATAAAAGAGGTATCCATCGTCAAATTAAGAAAAAGTGGCGGCCATTTTTATTTTTGTTATTGGACCAATTTCATTCAGAATTGATATCTGGGGTTCCCAGTGCTAATAAAAGAGGTATCCATCGTCAAATTAAGAAAAAGTGGCGGCCATTTTTATTTTTGTTATTGGACCAATTTCATTCAGAATTGATATCTGGGGTTCCCAGTGCTAATAAAAGAGGAAACCATCATCAAAATAAGAAAAAAAGTCGGCCATTTACTTTTTCTTTGTTATTGGATCGATTTCTTTCAAAATTGATATCTGGGATTCCCAGCGCTAATAAAAGAGATATCCATCGTCAAATTAAGAAAAAGTGGCGGCCATTTTTATTTTTGTTATTGGACTGATTTCTTTCAAAATTGATATCTGGGGTTCCCAGTGCTAATAAAAGAGGAAACCATCATCAAAATAAGAAAAAAAGGCGGCCATTTTCT
The DNA here is from genome assembly GCA_029955525.1 of Oeneis ivallda. Classification (NCBI taxonomy): domain Eukaryota; kingdom Metazoa; phylum Arthropoda; class Insecta; order Lepidoptera; family Nymphalidae; genus Oeneis; species Oeneis ivallda. Next base: position 19,808,169 of record JARPMR010000008.1, read on the forward strand.
TTTTCTTTGTTATTGGATCGATTTCTTTCAAAATTGATATCTGGGATTCCCAGCGCTAATAAAAGAGGTATCCATCGTCAAATTAAGAAAAAGTGGCGGCCATTTTTATTTTTGTTATTGGACCGATTTCTTTCAAAATTGATATCTGGGGTTCCCAGTGCTAATAAAAGAGGTATCCATCGTCAAAATAAGAAAAATTGGCGGCCATTTTTATTTTTGTTATTGGACCAATTTCATTCAGAATTGATATCTGGGGTTCCCAGTACTAATAAAAGAGGTAACCATCATCAAAATAAGAAAAAAAAGCGGCCATTTTCTTTTTCTTTGTTATTAGACCGATTTCTTTCAAAATTGATATCTGGGGTTCCCAGTGCTAATAAAAGAGGTATCCATCGTCAAAATAAGAAAAAGTGGCGGTTAATTTTTTTTTTGTTATTGGAACAATTTCTTTCAAAATTGATATCTGGGGTTCCCAGTGCTAATAAAAGAGATATCCATCGTCAAAATAAGAAAAAGTGGCGGTCATTTTTATGTTTGTTATTGGACCAATTTCTTTCAGAATTGATATCTGGGGTTCCCAGTACTAATAAAAGAGGTAACCATCATCAAAATAAAAAAAAAAGGCGGACATTTTCTTTTTCTTTGTTATTGGACCAATTTCTTTCAAAATTGATATCTGGGGTTCCCAGTGCTATTAAAAGAGGTAACCATCGTCAAAATAAGAAAAAAGGCGGCCATTTTCTTCTTCTTTGTTATAGTACCGATTTCTTTCAAAATTGATATTCGGGGTTCGTTCGCAGTGCTAATAAAATAGGTATCCATCGTCAAAATAAGAAAAAGTGGCGGCCATTTTATTTATTTTTGTTATTGGACCGATTTCTTTCAAAATCAATATCAGAGATTCATCATACTCATGAAAGAGGTCGCCGTCGTCAAAATTAGAAAAAGTGTCGGCAATTTTTTTTTATACTATAAACATTTGTCAAATATTAAATAGGTGTTTTTATTATTCTTTGCTATTCCGATAAGGAATTTCATCCCAAATAGGTTGGGGGAAAAACTTTTCCATTTTTTGTTCGGGCAACGGTTACCACTGTGTCATAACAGGTAAATGTTGCCAAAACTTGCCCAGGGATCTTCAGATATTGATTTTGAAAGAAATCAGTCCCATAACAAGAAAAAATAAAATGGCCTCCACTTTTTCTAGTTTTGACAATGGTTACCACTGTTATGAGCACAGAGATCCTCAGATATCGATTTAGAAAGAAATCGGCCCCATATTAAGAACAAAAATGGCCGCCACTTTTTCTTGGACAATTGTTACCGCTTTTATGAGAACAAGGATCCCCAGATACGGATTTTGAAAGAAATTGGTCCAATAACAAAAAAAAAGAAAATGGCTGACATTTTGGCAACGGTTACTATTTTATAAGCACAGGGAACCCCAGATATCGAGTTTGAAAAAAATCGGTCCAATAACAAAAAAAAATGGCCAAGGAACTTCGTCCCAAACAGATTAAGGAAAAACTATTCTATTTTTCTAATTTTGACATCGGTTACCACTGCTATGAGCACGGGGATCCTCAGATATCAATTTTGAAAGAAATCGGTCCCATAACAAGAAAAAAAATGGCCACCACTTTTTATTATTTTGACGATGGTTAACTATTTAATAAGCACAGGGAACCCCAGATATAGAGGTAGAAATAAATCAGTCCAATAACAAAAAATGGCCAAGGAACTTCGTTCCAAATAGGTTGGGGAAAAACTTTTCCATTTTTCCAATTTTGACATCGGTTACCACTGCTATGAGCACAGGGATCCTCAGATATCGATTTTGAATGAAATCGGTCCCATAACAAAAAAAGAGAAAATGACCGACATTTTGGCAACGGTTAACTATTTTATGAGTACAGGGAACCCCAGATATCGAGTTTGAAAGAAATCGGTCCAATAACAAAAAAAATGGCTAAGGAACTTTGTCCAAAATAGGCTGGGGAAAAAATTTCCATTTTTCTTATTTTGACATCGGTTACCATTACTATGAGCACGGAGATCCTCAGATATCAATTTTGAAAGAAATCGGTCCCATAACAAGAAAAAAAATGGCCACCACTTTTTCTTATTTTGACGATGGTTACCTTTTTTATTAGCACTGGGAATCCCAGATATCAATTTTGAAAGAAATCGGTCCAATGACAAAAAAAGAAAATGGCCGACATTTTGGCAACGGTTATCTATTTTATAAGTACAGGGAACCCCAGATATCGAGTTTGAAAGAAATCGGTCCAATAACAAAAAAATGTCTAAGGAACTTCGTCCCAAATAGGTTAGGGAAAAACTTTTCCATTTTTCTAATTTTGACATTGGTTACCACTGCTATGAGCACGGGGATCCTCAGATATCGATTTTGAAAGAAATCGGTCCTATAACAAGAAAAAAGAATATGGCCACCACTTTTTCTAATTTTGACGATGGTTACCGCTTTTATTAGTACAAGGATCCCCAGATATGGATTTTGAAAGAAATCGGCCCAATAACAAAAAAAGAGAAAATGGCCGACATTTTGGCAACGGTTACGTATTTTATAAGTACAGGGAACCCCAGATATCGAGTTCGAAAGAAATAACAAAAAAAAAAAAACAAAAAAAAAAAAAGTAGGTAAATGTACCTATGTACGTAATATGCAAAATAACAATCACACTTATATAATATAAATGTATGAATAAAAAATAAAATAAATGTTTCTAAAACTTACAAGTGTCCCTGTACTGTTAGGTACAATAAAGTTATTTAATCTATGATGTAAAATTTGGGGTGAGTGAGTTCATTTGAAAAGCGCCTACGCGCACCTCACCGCGCGGGGACTGAGGTTGCTCTAAATGCCTACTGCGCCCGGAGATCTGCCCTTAACAGTCAATATAATTTAAGTAATGTATGACTTCTGTATAATATGCATGTGCCATGTACGTAGGTAGGTACGCGACTATGTTTTACGAATGTTGTACAGTGGCACCTAAGCTTGGTACTGAGTCGAATTTGATAGAATAGAATAGAATAGAATTTTTTTTTATTCAAATAAACTTTTACAAGTGCTTTTGAATAGTCGATGAATCTACCACTGGTTTGGAATGCCTTTCCTGCCGAGAAGAACCAGCAAGAAACTCGGCGGTTGCTCTTTTCAAAACAAATTTACAATACAGTAAATACTATGCTATACATGCAGTGTTTCCACAATGAGGGAAGTTCCAAAAATGCATACCGACTAACTTCTATCGTAAGATGGGCAGACAGAAAGTAGCCCATTCCCGCCGGTGGAACCCGTTCACGAGCATGACGCATGACCCAGCCATTGCTTCGTTCAACCATGATGAATGAGGTGTTCATGTCTAGGTGACATAGGCAACATTTTACACGAACAAATTCAATATGACGGATTTTATATTATCCCGTAGTTCGTTTACAGTTTTTAGCTATTTTCTTGATTAAACTCGAAGCCTTGTTCGACAAGTCTATCTCTATTTTTTTTTGTTTTCGTTTCACTGAACTTTATTGAAATAAATTAAGAATTTATAAGTTTTGTCTTTAAAGGTCATCAAGTACCTAGGTAGCCTTAAAACAAGTTATTTTACATTTAGTTACTACATAAAAATAAAAATGTTTTGTTATATTTTTAATAATGTAATCACTTCCTGGTCAATTGGATGCGAAGCGATTTATATGTCCGTTTAAACTTTATTTAATACCAAGCAGTTTTTTGCATATTTTGAAGCACTACAAGCGGTAATGACTCTACCGTACGTTTATGCACACGCGGCGCGTGGTGCGTCGTGTCGCGCGGTAAACTCAAACTATGGCCAAGTAAGAGCGTTCATCTGCATGATCGCTCTTACTTGGCTATAGTTTGAGTTCTTGAGCCACGCTTCTGCAAGCGTTTGTGTACTACGCGGCGGCGCACGCGGCAGGCGACGCGGCGGGCGACGCGGCGGGCGCCGCGTGTGCATAAACGCGTAGTCTCGGAATACTTAGTCTATTTTAGTAGGTATATAAAACATCTTTTATTGCGCACAAAAAAGAGAGATAAAGGAAGAAAATTGATCGTATCAGTGTAACGATCGCAAACTCGCAATGACCTGATTGGCTGGTAGCTACACTCCTCTCCCTCTATTGGTTGAAATCACGTTGAAATGCATTGATGCAGCGATTCAGCAAGAACGCCATACATTCAGCCAATCAGAGGTCATTGCGATTGTAACAAGTTGATGCTGACAATCATTTTTAGAGAATACCACTTCAATCATAATTTAAAAACTCGTGACTCCTTTAATGTAGTATTTTTTTTATTGTTCATTCGTCCCTCTTCAGGACAGGCAAAGATCCATGACCACAAGTTTTCTTGAGTATTGTAATTTTTTTAGTCGCAATCCACAGACTACCAAAGTAATGCTATCCTACATAGAGAAGGATATAATATATATATCTAAGCTCTATCCTATACAAAAAAGACTGACACGAAATTTATAGATAGATACTACACGTTCGCTTCAAGTTGGCAGCTACCTCCCGTCTCGCTGCCCCGCGCCGCACCTCAAGTCAGACCAGCCGCCCTCCTAATACAGATAACAACGTACCGCTCGCCATCGTCACTACCGTGTTTTTCCAAACTTTTGTAATTGTTACGTTTTAAAAGTTTTTGATAAGTTTTAATTACCTAGTTATTTATTCTTGTTTGATTACTATTGTTTGTTTGTCGCATTCTACGATGAGTTAAAAAAGGAAAAGTTTAGCATAGCGCAGAGTATATTTTCTTACTTTAATTAATAACTTTCTTTGAAAAGGAGAAAAATAAGAAATTAAAAATCACGCCCTTCAACATTCAATACGTTATCAATTATCATTGCCATGAAAAGCATTGCCAGAAAAGAAAACTTCCGTCACAGTCGTGGTAACAGTAACAAATTACACTCATTTTTTTGTCAACTGTACAGTATGTTAATAGCATGTTAATAGCGAACATTACTACATGTTCGCTATTAATATTAATAGGTAGGTATTTAAAAAAAAATAACAAACCATAAACTTTTTAATTTAAAGTTCTTTTATAAGTACACCTTCTCTTCGAAGTACGTATATTTTTTGTTTTGAAATATACTACTAACCTTTTTAAATACTTAGAAAATAAAAAAAAGTCGTGTGGTGTGAGGTGTCGTGGGACACCAGATAGGAACGAAGTTCCTCATAAAAATATTAATTTCAAGTTCTATTCGAGGTATAAAGAAAATAATTATTCGGGTATACATTTTTTATCATGATTTTTTTTATCGATAAAAATCAAAAAAACTACTTTACAAAATTATCTTAACACCTTTTTTTTGTTTACAATGATTTATAAAAATATATAATAACAAGTGTAATTTGTTTTTAAATTTTTTACCATATATTATAAATTATAAAATTATAAATTAATAATAAAAATAAAATAAATAATAATTATCTGAAAAATACTTATAAGGATACTGGATAGGTGTTGGTGTTATGTAGAGAATCTATATAAAGTTGTGCAATTTATTAATGTTTAGCAGAATGACAGTGTGACGTATTACACTTAGGAGTTTTTGTAGAAAATTGATTCTTTTATGTGTGCTGTTATGGTCACTTTCAAGTAAAGATTTTTATGTAAACCTGTGAAGATGATAATTTTACTGACGCAATTAGAATGCCATAAAAGCCTACTTTGTCGTATTAGTTTACAAAATGGGAAAAACCAAATTAAATTTGAATTTCGCGGGCAGCCCATGTTTTTTCTGAGTCATTTTTGTAAAATAACACCGGTCAACATGTCATTGAATAGGTTTTTCTTTAGGCGCGCAAGTCGAGAAATTCTGGGACTTTCCCGGATTCCGTGGTTCCGTAGACTAGATCTTCAAAGCTCTGACGTACGTATAGTGATGTGAGTCACTCAGGCATAACTTGTTATTTCACTCTGATCACAGACCGCAGCACCTAATTAATATGTATTATTTTACATGCCTAGTAAAGTGCGATCTATCCCTACTTATAAATGCGAAAACGTGTGTGTATGTTAATTGCTGTATCAGATGCTACAGGTAAGCGCTAGACTGTTATACATTATCACGCAGCAACGGACCAACAAATCCACGTAATGAATATAGGATAGGTGGATATAGTTTAGGACCTGGAGAGTTATATACCTAGGTTACTTTTTTCCGGAAAACTTTGCGCCTTTACTAAATGCGAACGAAGTCCCAGGAAGAAGCTAGCTTTAATGGTCGGTTTTGACCGAGTAAAAAAGGAACGGAAAATTATTTCTGTCTGCAACTGTAGGCAGAGAATTGCAACAACTTTTTGCAAAATAAATAAAGAGGTCAGAGAAGGAAAATAAATATTATTTTTGATAAACAAAAAGTATTTTGTTTTTTTTTTCAATATTATATTTTTATGGTTCTCAAGCAGCAACATGCTGCTCAATATTTAGCCCAACATGTTGAAATGTTGCGCGAAACTTTTGTTTTATATTACCAATATCTGGCAACATCACTTGGTGCGTTCAATTGTTGCTTAGTGAACACAAGACTCAACAAACAGACAAACTTGTACAAGTTCCGTTTTTATACTACAAGGTTGGGGACCCTAATAACTTACTGAAGTTTAATTTCTAAGTAGATCTTTCGAAGGTCAACGTACTGAGCATGTTTTTTTTTTATGAAGAGTTGCTTACTGAGAGATAATTATAACTGGTATTATTGTACGTACCTTTGACTCGGGGATTTACGAATTAAACTCCTTGGTGTCCTGTATATATCGACGCTTCGAAGGCAAAAGGGGATAAGCGACAATTTGAAAAGTTTAGGTACTGTAGAGCCGTTAAACTGCCACAAAAATAAAACAATAAAAAGAAAACCGGCCAAGTGCCGAGTGCGTGTCGGGCCACGCGCAGTATTGGGTTCCTTAGTTGCAAGTCACAAATATTATTGCTGACCTAGGATAGTGCTTTTATTTTATTTATGAATATTGAATATATTTTGAGTTCCATGGTTTAAATACTACTTACTAGCTGATGCCCGGGACTTCATCTGCGTGGATTTGGGTATTAAAATCCCTCGGGAACTCTTTGTTTTTTGTCTTTGGACAAAAAGTAGCCTATGTCACTCTCCAGGTTCTCGACTATAACCTTGTGAAAAATCACGTCGATCCGTAGCTCTACTCTCTACTCTAACCGTAGTGATTGAAGGACGAACCAACAAACCAACAAACAAACATACTTTCGCATTTATAATATTAGTATGATAACCGCGACTTCGTCCACGTGGATTTAGTTTTTAAGGTCCCTTGAGAATACTGATTTTCCGGGATAAAAAGTGGCCTACATCACTCTCAAGATCCTCAACTATACCCATGCAAAAAATCACGTCGATCCGTAGCTCTGTTACGACGTGATTGATGGACAAACCAACAAATAAACATACTTTCGCATTTATAACATTACAGTTGTCAAATTACAGTTTTCTAGTACCAATAGTCTCTGAGCTAAACCGCGGACGGACGGACGGACGGATGGACGGATGGACGGTCAGACGGACGGACATGGCGAAACTATAAGGGTTCCTTGTTTACTACGGAACCCTAAAAATCAGAATTTAGGTACCTACCAGAGTAACATGTATAAGTTACCTACGTATATTAATATTCATTGTTTATAATCGAAAATGTAACATGTAAGAATAACATTTTCAAAAACAGAAAATTAAGTAATCGGTCAAAAAACAAACAGTAACTGTATCGGTCTCTTTCTAAAACGAAATTTTCTAGAGTGTATACGGAGCTGCTGACTTGTGACATCACATTTCAGTAGCGCACTCTCTGTCTAACAGGAAACTTTAAAGCTCTATATTTCAAAGACTAGTTAATATATTAAAAAAGAAAAATGGCAATGTGTAATTAAAATATTTAAAAACGTTATTTTGAATAAATAAAAAAATATCAGTCAAATACCCAATTTTAGGTACATATATTGAAGCACACGTTTTTGCAATAAAAATGGTTGTTCCAATTTTTTTTAGGGAGTTAATTTAATTTTGGGAGCTACGAGGGAACACTGTTGACACACTGTAGACGGTGGGTTTAAAACAGATATATATACTTATAAGCTTTTTATAAGTTATAACATTCATACGACAAGCATCAAACAAATAACTCGTATTTTAGAATAGGTAGGTATAATTATGTAGATGTGTTATTAAAACCGGAATAGTTTTTCTTATTTCGTTGGGTTAGCAAAGCGTTTATTTTTTATAATAAATTATACGAGTACGTACAACGATAATTGTTGTTTTTATGATGTCGATGTCATAAAACAACAATTAACGTAGTACGTACTCGTATAATACATTATAATTATGTCATTGAACCACGAAATAAGTCTAAAATCTTCGGTTATTTTTTATTTAAACAACTTTGTTCTATATATACTCGTGGTTCGCCCCGAACTGAGACCTCGCGGTAACGGTATCCCATGATTATTCATTCAATCGATACATGACGACCCTGAACTGAAATTATTATTATTATGCCCGTTTTCACCAAACATACCTAAATCATCCCCTATGTAGGAGTCTCTTTACGTAGGTAGCTCCAAAACACAATCCTAAGTCCTAACATCCGTCCCAATGTCCTTTTAGGTGGGTCCCGTACAGGATCGTGATAAAGAAGTTGACAGTAATCATCACATAACTTATCATAGGTAGCCCGTAAAGGTTAGGGAACGTCAGTGAAAACATTGAATTATTATGTAGGCACTACACTAGCGGCACGCTATGATGGCCGGTTTGACGTTTGTCCGCTCATGAAGTTCCGTATTAATTGATAACGACTTTGAAGGAAATAATTGTATTACTTTATTGACGATAGTGATGTGCAGAGATTCATAAATTTTATCGAATGTAGTTTTAGGTTTAGGACTCAAAATTTATTTATTAAATTGATTTCTAAAATGTATACAAGTGTAGAAAAATCAGTTTGCACCATTTAAGGGGTGAATGTACTTGTGAATATGAACAATTTTCACTATGTGGACAAACCTCTGAAATCGCAAAAAAATATCAGCTGTTTCATACAAAAGGTAAAATTTTTATTTTTATATGATATATACCACAACTCGGCATTTGGTTTTCTAAATTGAAAATTTTTAAAAATGGAATCTAATACGATCGTCACATAGGATCGCTGGCTAGCACAACTACTACCTCCGGCAAACTCGCGTCAATGCTCAATGCAAAACAAAGCAGTTTCGAATTGACGTTGCTTCGAAAAGTATAAACTGTCAGTGCAATGCGATTGTGATATAGTTTTGACCTGGCTTTGGATTTCAAATATTGATACTGCATTACTGTTGACCCTTGCTCGTTAATTTGGACTCTGTTCAAGCCCTTTGTTGTGGATTTCGTCGATATGACCGAACGTACGCAGAGAACTGTTCTAAATAGTCAGACACGTGAGTTCGTAATACGCCTTCGTAACTATTTCGATCGTGAACCTCAAAATGGAGGGCCAATTTTACCTATAACGTCAGTGGTTGAACGCGTAGCTGATGCGCTTAATATTGGACAACGAACTGTTAGACGGATAACTAAAAAAAAATATGGCGAGACTGGCACAGAAGAAAATAAACTTCACACACCAAAAAAGAGAAAACGAGCAAAACCAGTCGTAGGCATCGATAGCTTTGATGCCGATGCTATCCGAAGACATGTTTACGGCTACTATTTACAGAAGGAGTATCCAACAAGAAAAAAGTTGGTGCATTCACTGAAGGAAGCTGGATTATTCTTCGGTGGGGAAAGTTCTTTAACGAAGATTTTGAAGACCATTGGATTTCGATACAAAAAATGTAACAAACGCAAAATATTGATGGAAAGATTTGATATAGCGATGGCAAGGTATACTTTTTTACGGCAAGTGAAAGAAATCAAAAATTGGCAAAATGTTGTGTTCTTGGATGAAACATGGCTTAATGCTAACCATACTGTAGGCCGTTCTTGGAACGATGACACAGCAGCATCTACTTCCAAAGTTCCTGTAGGAAAAGGATCGCGACTTATAATTTGTCACGCCGGAACCATCAACGGGTTTGTCGAAGGTTCTCTCATGGCTTTTGCGTCAAAAACCACTGGAGACTATCATGAAGACATGAATGGAGAAAAGTTTACTGAATGGTTTACCTCAATGTTGTGTAGCCTCCCTGAACCATCTATTATAATTATGGACAACGCCCCATACCACTCGATGCAAATTGACAAGCCACCTGCCCAATCCCAAAAGAAAGCTGATATCGTCGCATGGCTTCGTAAAAATGGCGTAGATGCAAACATGAATATGTTAAAAGCGGAATTAGTACGTCTTTTAAAAGAAAACAAACCAACCAAGATCCGATACGTCATTGACGAAATAGCATTAGAACATGGGCACAGAGTTATACGGTTACCGCCTTACCATTGTGAGTATAATGCGATTGAGTTGGTGTGGGCTCAAATTAAGGGATATGCTGCAAGACACAATACAGAACCCCCATTTACCACAAAAAAAATGCTAAAATTATTAGAAGAAGCTTGTGAACATGTGACTAAAGGAGACTGGGAAAAGGTTGTGAATAGAACTGTTAAATTAATAAGGGAAGATTATGAAAGAGATGTGAAAATAGATAATATTATAGAAAACGAACATATAATTATTAATGTAGGTGATGATAGCAGTGACGACAGTGAAAATAGTAGTATGGACGAATCTGATTAATTATGGCCTTTTGTGGCACCTTTTTTGGTATCTTTTGTATTCATATGTTTCTTGTGTGCATATAAAGTATGTATATTCATTTTCATTCAAATATTCAGTTCGTTCAAATAAATTAAATAAACATATACATTTTTGTTTTATTAAACCTATTTAATCAGGTACAAAAACAAAACTTAATTGTTTTTTGTTCGAGAATAAATTGACATTCCACATCACTATTGTAATGTGTCAAACCGGCCATCATAGCGTGCCGCTACACTAGCGGCACGCTATGATGGCCGGTTTGACGTTTGTCCGCTCATGAAGTTCCGTATTAATTGATAACGACTTTGAAGGAAATAATTGTATTACTTTATTGACGATAGTGATGTGCAGAGATTCATAAATTTTATCGAATGTAGTTTTAGGTTTAGGACTCAAAATTTATTTATTAAATTGATTTCTAAAATGTATACAAGTGTAGAAAAATCAGTTTGCACCATTTAAGGGGTGAATGTACTTGTGAATATGAACAATTTTCACTATGTGGACAAACCTCTGAAATCGCAAAAAAATATCAGCTGTTTCATACAAAAGGTAAAATTTTTATTTTTATATGATATATACCACAACTCGGCATTTGGTTTTCTAAATTGAAAATTTTTAAAAATGGAATCTAATACGATCGTCACATAGGATCGCTGGCTAGCACAACTACTACCTCCGGCAAACTCGCGTCAATGCTCAATGCAAAACAAAGCAGTTTCGAATTGACGTTGCTTCGAAAAGTATAAACTGTCAGTGCAATGCGATTGTGATATAGTTTTGACCTGGCTTTGGATTTCAAATATTGATACTGCATTACTGTTGACCCTTGCTCGTGATAGCAGTGACGACAGTGAAAATAGTAGTATGGACGAATCTGATTAATTATGGCCTTTTGTGGCACCTTTTTTGGTATCTTTTGTATTCATATGTTTCTTGTGTGCATATAAAGTATGTATATTTATTTTCATTCAAATATTCAGTTCGTTCAAATAAATTAAATAAACATATACATTTTTGTTTTATTAAACCTATTTAATCAGGTACAAAAACAAAACTTAATTGTTTTTTGTTCGAGAATAAATTGACATTCCACATCACTATTGTAATGTGTCAAACCGGCCATCATAGCGTGCCGCTAGTTTAACGAGTGAAAACGGGTTACTTAGGGGCATCTGTACAAATCGTCATCTATCGACGCGAATAGAAAATATACAAAATGATATTTAACTAAAGAATAATTTTAATTGAATAATATGTTATTATATTATGTACCTAAATAATAATGGTCGACGCAAAACTGTTTTTGGGATAAATCGTAGTCGTAACTCCTAGTTCAATGGAATAGTTAATGACTGCGCCATCTATTAGCATTATTGTGAAGCTATGTGAAATTTACTGATGCTCATTAAAAATTAAATAATCTCGTTTCTTTATAATATTCATATAATTTTAGTATTTGTTGTTCAAGTACAGGATACTTGAAGTGAAGTAAGAAAATAAGTACAACTTGAAAATTTATAGAAAATTTTCCCAGAGAGCGTCTTCAAGCGAGCGTATTAAATCGCCACTTTGGAAGCCCCCCATTTCGTCAATTTTAGGAAAAAAATTTAAAAAAAAATACGGTTGTACTCTGTTCCAAATTTTCTTTAAAATGATACACAGAAAACCTATGAATCGCAAATAAAAAAAAATTTCTTCGCATTCGCTTCTATGAGAGCCCCCCTGAAATAAAGATTTTTATAACTTTTTAAGCCATTTTCGGCTGGAGGCCATCGGTTTAAATTTGAAGTAATTACGTTCAGTAATTCAAAAGTTATAAGGCTCTGACAGACGGACGGACGGACGGACGGACGGACAAGTGCAAATCTCTCTAGTAAACTCAGAGACCTCGCTTCGCTCGGTCAATAAAAAAAAAACTATGAAACCGATGGTTGGCTTAGTACCTACTCAAAGAACCGACGCGAGTCGTGACTTTCGCCTGACTTCATCATCACGTATGTTGTAAACAAAAATTTCTCAGGTATATACCTACTTACTTTGTATTTTTGCATTGGAAACGGAATTTTAAAAAGCATTTTTGTATGCCGGTGTATCAAAATGCACCTATCCACGGGGATTTTAAAGAACCTCCATCCACGCGGAGGGGCCGTTCATAAAATACGTCACGCTAAAATCAGCTTTTTTTGACCCCCTCCCCCCCTATTGTCACGCTGTGTCACACTTTCTGTGACCCCCCTAGAAATATTCCGTCACAAAAACTAAGACCCCTCCTCCTTAGTATGATAAATTTCAAATGATAGTACCTACATAAATTTTGAGAATGAAAAATATTTATTTAATTATTATAATAAAATTTAAATAAATCAATAAATATCTTTTATAACGAACACATAAATAATAAATAATATTTCTATTAATCAGAAGTCCAAGGATTTTGTAAATGGGCCGAAATATCTATAATCGGTATTGCAGCATCTTCTTCTTCATCTTAAAAACTACCGTCCACTTCATCGTCATCTAGCCATTCAGCATCTTCCGTACCAGCGTTTTCATCTCCTAATAATTATGCATAACAGCTCTCGAGCTCGCCGAGCTGCGATACGAGTTGGTTGTATACGCCGAGCTACTTCAACTTTTCTTTTTTGTTTTGGATGTAAATTTTTTAAATGCTGTAGTAAGGTTTTATTCGATGTGTGATATAGGCCACATTCTTTGCATGTTCTACTCGCCAATTTATCGTGGACTGACGGACAAAACCAATCGTAAGAAATTTGTTGAAAATCTGCAGCTGTCGAAAAATAATGAACGGCGAACGTCACGTTGCCGTAGACCCCCCGTCCCCCCTTGTCACATCTTGTCACACTCAGCAAGACCCCTCCCTCCCCCTTGTATGCGAACGTATTTTATAAACGGCCCCGGACGAAGTCGCGGGCATCTACATGTTTAAAATATATTTAAATCTTTTTATTGAGGTCAGTTTTATATTATAAATCTGACCTCAATAAAAATGCTAATAGGAGCGCTTTGCAGTACCTCGGAGTTAGCACTTTAAATTACATACGTATTATGTGTGCACATGGAATACTAGCTGATGCATCGCAAATTTCCTTCTTCTTATTTTTATTAATATCTGGGTGATCTATTTTTTTGGGTGGGTTATTTTTTTTTTGGTAAATCGTGTTTTTTGGAAATTATAAATACTAGTGGTTCGCCCCGAACTGAGACCTCGCGGTAACGGTATCCCATGATTATTCTTTCAATCGATACATGACGACCAAACCTGACATTATTATTATTATGCCCGTTTTCACCAAACATACCTAAATCATCCCCTATGTAGGAGTCTCTTTACGTAGGTAGCTCCAAAACACAATCCTAAGTCCTAACATCCGTCCCAATGTCCTTTTAGGTGTCCCGTACAGGATCGTGATAAAGAAGTTGACAGTAATCATCACATAACTTATCATAGGTAGCCCGTAAAGGTTAGGGAACGTCAGTGAAAACATTAAATTATTATGTAGGTACTAACGAATGAAAACGGCGGCATCTGTACAAATCGTCATCTATCGACGCGAATAGAAAATATACAAAATGATATTTAACTAAAGAATAATTTTAATTGAATAATATGTTATTATATTATGTACCTAAATAATAATGGTCGACGCAAAACTGTTTTTGGGATAAATCGTAGTCGTAACTCCTAGTTCAATGGAATAGTTAATGACTGCGCCATCTATTAGCATTATTGTGAAGCTATGTGAAATTTACTGATGCTCATTAAAAATTAAATAATCTCGTTTCTTTATAATATTCATATAATTTTAGTATTTGTTGTTCAAGTACAGGATACAAGTGAAGTAAGAAAATAAGTACAACTTGAAAATATAAAGAAAATTTTCCCAGAGAGCGTCTTCAAGCGTATTAAATCGCCACTTTGGAAGCCCCCCATTTCGTCAATTTTAGGAAAAAAATTAAAAAAAAAATACGTTTGTACTCTGTTCCAAATTGTCTTTAAAATGATACACAGAAAACCTATGAATCGCAAATAAAAAAAAATTTCTTCGCATTCGCTTCTATGAGAGCCCCCCTGAAATAAAGATTTTTATAACTTTTTAAGCCATTTTCGGCTGGAGGCCATCGGTTTACATATTATATCTAAATTTGAAGTAATTACGTTCAGTAATTCAAAAGTTATAAGGCTCTGACAGACGGACGGACGGACGGACGGACAAGTGCAAATCGCTCTAGTAAACTCAGAGACCTCGCTTCGCTTGGTAAATTAAAAAATAAAAAAATAATAAAAAAAAATCATAGGGGAAAATATAAACCGGGGTCTTCTGGTTTCGGGACCGCCCGATTTCCCGAGCTATTGGAAATTTATATATGATGGGGAAAAGAGATTACCAATTTCTGCCTTCCTATTTGGGAAAATGCGCAAGATTACAGCTTTCACAATAAGATTTAAAAATTAAGGCTTAATTTATTATGAATTTATTTTTCCGAAAAAGCCCAAGGTTTAAAATATGTAAAAAACAGTGTGTTTATTGCTTCCGCTTTCCTCCTTTCATCAAATCATTTTTAAATAAACACTGCTTTATAGGAACCTCTGTTCATCATACATCTCTGTTCATCATAAAATGCGCAGGATTACAGCTTTCACAATAAGATTTAAAAATTAAGGCTTAATTTATTATGAATTTATTATTCCGAAAAACCCCCAAGGTTTAAAATATGTAAAAAAACAGTGTGTTCATTGCTTCCGCTTTCCTCCTTTCATCAAATCATTTTCAAATAAACACTGCTTTATAGGAACCTCTGTTCAACTTTATTGATCTGACTGCTGTCATTTTGGTATCATTGCGGTTCTGAGTTCCTCGTTCTCGTGTTGTATAATTAAAATAAACATTTTCGTTGCGTACCTACTGTGTGATTATTGTGTTCTATTTCTAACAACTATTGCTATTCTATAAGGACTGACATCTGCTAAACCTGATTACCATTGCTGTTCATAAAGGATTCATCTTTTTTGCACTACGATAAATAGATATTAAGATGTTAAGGTGCCTTAACTGTGGCATATCCGTAAGATGGCTAAAAAAGCATAATCACGTCAACGCTAGGATTACCCTTGCAACCAAGGCTCGCCCGATGTTTGGACAGTCAGGTACCTATGTATATTGTACATAATATACTTGCATTGAAATAATCCTATTTAGCGAGCGGTTTGATTATTTACTTTTTATGCATTGTCGTTGTTTGTTTTAGTTTGTCTTCAGTCTATTAAAATAATTTGTACAATATTATAGTGTTATTATTGTGTAAGACCTATCCCTTTACAAATACTATAAAGCTTTATGTTTAATTCCTAGCAATATAGCGTAATAGCATTTTCTATCTTCTGTCTGAGCAAATAATAGAAAGTATTTTTTATAGCAACATTGCGCCTAGATGACGTCGAATAGTAGAAAACCATTTTTTACATTTTAAACTTGATCACCACAATGCCTAGCGCCATCTGGTATCGAAAGAGTTATCTCTGTTATCTCTTTATTTCGTGAAACTTTTCTTTATTTTTCTCAGTTTTCAGAGCCTTTAGACCCCTGAAACTTTTTTATCTGAAAACTATTGAATATTGCAATTCCAAAAGTAAAACAATCTTTGCTGCACATTGATTTTTGACATCTAGGCAAGCGCCCATAGTGCCATTGGTAATGTCCTTTACCTTCGTATTTTAATGATATTGTAAGGGGTTTTTCATTGGCTGAAAACACGGATATAACGACCTTTTCTAAAAATGAAACCTAGCTAGATCGATTTATCGCCCCCGACACCCCCTGTATACTAAATTTCATGAAAATCGTTTTAGCCGTTTCCGAGATACAGATATTATATATATATATATATATATATATATATATATATATATAGTAAATGGCCAATTCAATAAATGTTGTACTGACTGTTTAAGGGTCGATTTCACCAATGTAAAATAAGTCTTAGCCGAGCGTAAAGATATTTTGGCAGATTTTCAAGACAAAAACTGTCAGAACGCCCAATTTATTCCTCGGTTAAAACGTCACTACTCACTCGACTATTAAATTACTAATTCTAAAATTAAAACTAATCTATAGGTATATATAAAAGAAAGTGGTGTTAGTTACACTATTTATAACTCAAGAACGGATGAACCGATCTGGCTGAAAATTGGTGGAGAGGTAGCTTAGAACCAGGAGACGGACATAGGATACTTTTTATCCCGTTCGACCGCGTTTCCGTCATGACACTATAAAACGTGGTACATATAGGAAAAACGCATCTGACATGGAATAACAAAACGTAAATGACAGTTAAACGTAATTTTGTCTTTGGTTAAGTATGGTAAAAAATTTGACAATTATAAAAAGTGTTATAATAAAGTATTACTAGATAATATTATAAATGCGAAACTGTGTTTGTTGGTTGGTTTGTCCTTCAATCACGTCGCAACAGAACATTTAGCATGAGTATAGTAATGGATGTAGTGTAGTGGTTCCTCAGACCGGGAGAGCTACTTTTTATCTCGGATAATGAACGAGTTCCCGCGGGATTTTTAAAAACTAAATCCATGCGGACGAAGTCGCGGGCATCAGCTAGTATAAATATAAAACCTCATCGATGTCGGCGCAGTACCCAAGAGTCTCACGATGCTGGCAGCATTGTCGCTTTGAATGACCAAGGATTATTATTAGAGACCGGATTATATGCATTTGCATATTTGCATATGCATATTTAAGCCATATTCAGCGCTAATTGCATAATTTCCGTAAAATCTAGATAAGATGCATAATATTATCGCTATATTTACAATATTTTCGGCGCATTCAGCAGCCGCGCGTTTTATTTTTGGTACGATAATATTATAATGAAAGAGCTTTTCCATGTATGGGAGCCGAGTATGAGTATGGGAGAGTATTTATTTTGTAATTTAATTTTATTTTTATTATTTTTTGTGGATTGATATAGCGGTATTGTCTAAATTACTTTCTAATCTTAAGCTTTTATTTAGTTTCACCTGTCCCGATGTTGTCACCAAATCTTGTAAATTAAATTTGTTCCACTTCCCGGTTACCGATTGAGCTGAAATTTTGGATACTTACATGTGTAAATGCAATGACAATGCAATATTATGATGACATGGTGCTGATCTGATGATGGAGCTGAAAGGTGGCCATGGGAACTTCGCAATGAAACGACACAACCTCATCGAGTTTGGGCTCGTTTGAATCGTCATGACTAGTAGTTTGTCTTTCAGTGGTAACCAGGGTCTGATGATGGAGCTGGAAGGTGGTCATAGAAACTCTGTAATGAAACGACGCAACCCCATCGAGTTTCGGCTCGTTTGATTCGTCTTGACGAGTACTTTGTTTTTAGATGGTTACCAGGGTCTGATCTGATGATGGAGCTGGAAGGTGGTCATAGGAACTCAGTAAAGAAACGACGTACTCTGGTCCTAGACAATATACAACTTGACCGCAATCTTAACTGGAAAGAACATATTAATACGGTGTGTCTAAAAATAAACCGTTATGTCTACGTCCTGTACAAATTACGTGAAGCAGCCCTACCATGTGGCCCTACCTAATACGGTTCTCATGGCCTATCATAGCTACGTTTCGTCTATCCTACGCTATGGTCTCCTTCTACGGAAAAATTCGTTGATATGAGCCGAGAATTTATTGCTCAAAAAAAATGCATACGTGCAATGACAGGAGCGAATTTCATGGAATCATGTAAGCCCCATTTTAAAAATCTACGCATTTTGCCTTTGCCGTGCCTTTATATTTTTGAAATTTGCGTATTCGTAAAGAGGCATGAAAATCTATTCACAAATGCTTACGAAGTGACTACTAGAAACATCAGAAACCGTGATCGCTTAGTTATGACACACAAAGCCAAAAAAAGCCCCAATCAATGTTTATAAAAATATATAATAAACTACTAAGGGCCATTTTCACCACCTTCTGATAAGTGTCGGATAGCTTATTCGCATATTTTGTCTTTGTCACTTGACACAAAGTAAGAAAGTGACAAAATTTACGGTTAGGCTATCCGACACTTATCAGAAGGTAATACAGGCCCTAATAATTCTAAAAAAATCGGCCAAGTGCGAGTCGGGCCTCGCTCTTTTAGGGTTCCGTTAAAAAAATTAAATTAAAAAATTTCCATCTACCCACCTACCCATTTTAATTTAATTTTTTTAATTTAATTTAATTTTTATTATTTGTTGTTATAGCGGCAATAGAAATACATAATATGTGAAAATTTCATCTGTCTATCTATTACGGTTTACGAGATACAGCCCTCTGACAGACGGACAGACGGACGGACGGACGGACGGACGGACGGACGGACGGACGGACGGACAGCGTAGGCTTAGTAATAGGGTCCCGTTGGTACCCTTTGGGTACGGAACCCTAAAAACTAACATTGATAAAATTTTAAAAGAGATTTGTTTTAGTGGCTCCTCGATAAATGTTTTTATTCATTAAACGACTATTTAAATTCAAGACTTAGATACTCGCTGCATATACAATATCTAATCAACTTTTATACATTACTTCATTTTGATCTTTTAAGTATTGCATTATGATAATGACATTTTATTTCTTGACATTTATGTGATAATGATACTATGACTGTAATAATAATAACACTCAATTTAACACAAAACATCTAACTAACATTGTATACATTTTTGCATGCCCTTTCTTTGGCGGATTGCGGAATGTTTTGTACCTACTGTAACACCTTTTATGTACCTGCGATCATTCAAATAAATGATTTGAATTTGAATTTAGATGATATCCAGGTCTGACGATGTATCCAGCTACTAAAAGCTTGTTTTTTAAAAATGAAATTTTTAATTTACACTTGTTCTTACTACGGACATCTGTATGAATGTAGATTTCTCTTCCATTTTTTGACAACTCTCTATCACAAGCTTTATTAACCCAGTTTTCTCTTTCAATGTTAGTAAGTTCTCTTTCCAGCATTCTACTAAGACAGCTGCCTCTCATACTTTTGCCAACAAAGCTAATTATCTGCTTAGTCCGGTTTGAAAACTTATTATTATTATGTTAACTACATATAATAAGAAGTTAATGCAATATTTACAATATTTTACAATATTTAGAATATTTAATTTATTTTATTTATTTATATCATCAGCTCAACACATCATCGGCCCGCTATTGCGCACCACGTCCACCACGATAGCCAAGTGCAGATTGGTTAATATAGTAATAATAATAACTATAGCTTTTGCCGGCGACTTCGTCCGTGTGGGTTTTAAAAATCCCGCGGGAACCCTGTGTTTTCCGGGATAAAAAATCACGTCGATCCGTTGCTGCGTTGCTGCGTGATTGAAGGACAAGCCAACCAACAAACTTTCGCATCCTTGCTATAATAATATTATAAATGCGAAAGTGTGTTTGTTTGTTGGTTTGTCCTTCAATCACGCCGCAACAGGGCTACGGATTGACGTGATTTTTTGCATGGGTATAGTTGAGGACCTGGAGAGTGACATAGGCTACTTTTTCTCCTGGAATATCAAAGAGTTCCCGAGGTATTTTAAAAACTAAATCCACGCGGACGAAGTCGCGGGCATCACCTAGTTTATGATAGATATTAGTATTAGGATAAATAATTCCTTTTTTGTACAGGACTTAGAGAATACAGTTCGCGTGTCGGAAGCAGACAACCAAGCGATGAACCCCACTGCGCCGATCCTGGACTACTCCGAAGACCACGAGTTCGTCTCGGCTAACCAGCTCGACGACTACTACGCACAGGAGGACCTGATGGACGCCAAGGAGGCGGAGAAACAGAGGCTAACCAAGGGTAAAGCTTCGAGAACCGAAATCCAGAGGTTTTACAAGGATCAGTGTGTGTTTTTGACGGGTGGTACAGGGTTCTTGGGCAAAGGTGAGTTGTGCTTTTGTTTTTTTTTGACGTGATAACGTCCTATAAATCGATGAACACCGGCTAGCTGCACGCACGAAAAAGTGTCTCGTTCCGCCTGAGCCTGCGCGTGCAAGCGAGAGCGCGGAACAAGCGATAGAGAGACACGATCGGCCCAAGCGTTGGCTTGCGACTAGAGAAAATTGTAATTTTCAATTAACTCCTTCTTTGTATTATACAAAATAATCATAATTCAGTGATAATAATTCAATTCAATTCATAAAAGTATGCAATTTTTCATCAATGTTGCTTTATGACGTTATCACGTAAGCCTATCGTCCGTAAACCGACTTTACAGACAACCAATTTGTTTTTTTAACCCGACTACGACAGAGACAAATGGAAAGGGTTATAATTCAAGCAGTCCATGTATAATCCATTATTCCTTAGCAGTCTTCAGTTTCTTTTAGAATTTTAACATCCTGTAAAAAATTAAGTTATTGGTCTGTATTTTGCTTATTTGTCTTAGGGCCGATTTCACCAACGTAAAATAAGCCATCCAAGTGAATATTTGATATTCTGGCAGATTTTCTATACAAAAACTTTCAGAACGCCCAATTTATTCCTCAGTTAAACGTTACTTGACGTTGGTTAAATCGGCATTTATAATGTAAAGAAGCGGTTTCACGCAGAAAAACGTAAGCTAAGCCCAAAACACAGCGCATAGAACTTTCTTACTGCACTGAAAATTGCCTTTTAAGGTGGATTATACGGGTCTGCCCACTGATTTGAATAATATTTATTTATTCCGTGGGTCTGCCCGCGAAATTCAAATTTAGTTTTTCGCAAAATCTTTAATTGAAATTGTCCAGTCTAAGAAATTAGTTAGAATATCGACTAATTTGTGAGTAACTCACGTCAAACTCGATACTCGGATTAATTTCTTAACCTGGACACTTTCGAGTAAAGATTTTTATATAAACCTGTGGTGATGAGACAGCCATTAGCGGAATTAGAATGCCATAAGCCTACTTTGTCGTATTAGTTTATAAATTGCGAAAAACCAAATTAAATTTGAATTTCGCGGGCAGACCCGTATAATCTACCTTAAGACAGCTAAGGAAAAATAGATTATACCTATGTATGTATGTTTCTAAAAATATATTTACGTACCTATGTTCCGACGTAGTGCCTAAAGTACTGAGCCGATTTTAATAAAATGAGGTGCCAATCGATTCTTTATCTATATATATAAAAGAAAGTGGTGTTAGTTACACTATTTATAACTCAAGAACGGATGAACCGATTTGGCTGAAAATTTGTGGAGAGGTAGCTTATAACCAGGAGACGGACATAGGATACTTTTTAATATTATAAATGCGAAAGTGTGTTTGTATGTTGGTTTGTTTTTCAATCAAGTAGCAAAAAAGCTACGGATCGACGTGATTTTTTGCATGGGTAAGTATAGTTGAGAACCTGGAGGGTGACAAAGGCTAAGTTTTATCCGGGAAAATCAAAGAGTTCCCGCGGGATTTTAAAAATGAAATCCACGCGGACGAAGTCGCGGGTATCAGCTAGTTACATAATAAAGAATCGATTGACACCTCATTTTATTGTATTGTACCTATGACACAATATTATGACACCTGGCCGGGTCTCATAGGCTACATTCTATACGAACAAAATTAAAATGACAAATGTTTAATTATATCCAATTTTCCGTGGTCGAGTTAAAGATTTTAAACTTTTTTCTTGTTCGCTGTGACTTTTTTGACACCTAGTAGTATTATAAAATATGATTATGATTATGAATAGGTGCCTGTCTCCTGAAGCGGAGAAGATCGGAGATGTCATTATTTTAATAAATCACTTAAAATTAGGTTGGTACGAGATAGGTAATACTATCGCGTCATTTGTTAGTGCACTTGATTTATCGAAGTATACACGTCTCCAATCAACTGCTCTCTTCCCGCTTCTATGGATAGGCACCCTAAGAATAAAGTTTCGAGACGAGCAAACATCTTGAGGTATTATAAGGATTTGTGTGTGTTTTTGATCGGTGGTAGGTACGTGTTTATGGGGAAAGGTGAGTTTGTGTTTTTGTGTTTTTTTTGCTGTGGTTTTTAATAGCTTATGGGTGCTGCGTAGAGTCCGCGCCACGAAAGAAGTCCCCTAGAGGCGGTGCTAGTAGTCGCAATTTTAAGTAAAAGGTATTAGTTCCTCTAATTGCCGTGCGACTTGTTTGGTTGCGCGAGACTGATAAAATAATAATTATACTGTGATCTATCTGTAGTCTGATTGCTTGAAGTTGAAGAGTTAGATTATTTTAAGGATACACGAATTTGCTCCGCTCTACCCTAGGATGTGTCAGTAAGTTTCTTGTCAGTAACGTGCTAACTTACTATACTTAGGGTAAAGCAGAAGCTTTAACCCTTTAATATATCTGCATTAAAATCTGGATGTCTAGAACGATATCCAGATTTTAATGCGGATATTTAAAAAAATCTAAATCATTTATTCCATGTAGGCCAACTTGTGGCTCTTATGACAAGTCTAGAATCTACCACCGGTTCCGACAAGCTGATTCTGCTGAGAAGAGCTGGCAGGAAACTCAGCAGTTGCTCTTTTCAAAACAAAAATGTTACAAAATGTAGCTTATCTTGTGGACAGCCGATTAGAATAGAATAGAAATATTTTTATTCAAATAAACTTTTACAAGTGCTTTTGATTCGTCAAATGAATCTACCACTGGTTCAAAATGGTAGGTACCTACTTACAATTCAATACCTGGCACCCATTCACGAGTATGACGCATGATCCAGCCGATGCTTCGCTCAACCATATTTGAGGGAAACGTAACAACACGCATCACACGACACCACCCAGAGAGAGCATGACATACTATACTATATTTCATGTTTGTATGTTTTAATAGGGTTTTGGGGAATGTGAGTTGTTTACTTTGCTTTCCCTAAAATCAATTAATGACACATTTAAAGACCGCGGCAATCAATCAATTATTAAAATCAGCAAAGCTGATCCTGGTCTTGACCGCTTTTACTATTTTTGAATGACCTTTGCATTCGTAAATCTACTAACATAATATTTATTAGGTATGATTCAATATTTTATTAACCTTGACTATGTACATATATATAGGTAGGTATTTTCTTCGGAATATTTTTTGCATTAGCATAATATTACTAGTGGTTCGCCCCGAACTGAGACCTCGCGGTAGCGGTATCCCATAATGATTCATTCAATCGATACATGACGACCAAAACTGACATTATTATTATGCCCGTTTTCACCAAACATACCTAAATGGCTAAATCATCCCCTAAGTAGGAGTCTCTTTACTTAGGTAGCCCTCAAATACAATCCTAAGTCCTAACATCCGTCCCAATGTCCTTTTAGGTGTCCCGTACAGGTTCGTGATAACGAAGTTGACAGAAAGCATCACCTAACTTAACATAGGTAGCCCGTAAAGGTTAGGGAAAGTTACTGAAAACATTGAATTATTATGTACTAACGAGTATAAAAACGGGCATCTGTACAAAGCGTCATCTATCGACACGAATAGAAAATAATATACAAAATGTAGTAATTAATAGTTTATTGAAGTTTGATATTTAGCTAAAGAATAATTTTATTTTAATAATATGTTATTATATGTGCTATGTACCTATTAGTACTTATACAAATCTAATAATGGTCGACGAAAACTGTTTTTTGGGATTGACAATGACAGCGCCATCTATTAATATTATTGTGAAGCTATGTTGAAAATTACTGATGCCCATTAAACATTAAATAATTTCATTTCTTTTTAATATTCATATAATTTTAGTAATTGTTGTTCAAGTACAGGATATAAGTGAAATAAAAAATAGGTTCAGCTTAAAAATACATAGCCGATTTTGCCAGAGAGCGTCTTCAAGCGAGCGTATTAAATCTCCACTTTGAAAGCCCCCCATTTCGTTAATTTTAAGGGGAAAATTAAAAAAAGAATATTTTTGTACTCGGTTCTAAATTATCTTTAACACGATATACCGCAACCATAAGTAACGCTATAAAAAATATTTTACTTCGTATTCGCTTCTATGAGAGCCCCTCTAAAATAAAGATTTTTTATAACTTTTTAAGCAATATTCGGCTGAAGGCCATCGGTTTACATATTATGTTTAAATCTGAAGTAATTACGTTATTATTATATAATAAGTTATTACTTATATAATAATTAATTCAGAAGTTATAAGGCTCTGACAGACGGACGGACGGGTGGACGGACGGACGGACAAGTGCAAATTAACTCAAGTAGACTCAGAGACCTTCGCTTCGCTCGGTCAATTATATCATACGTAGGTACACCTTATAAGTATCTGCGACTAACAAAATTTTTGACCTTCTATTCTAACTTTAAGAAAATTTCAATGTCAGAGTTAATTTGTACTATACAGCTAAATAATTATATGCTTCTTGAATATTAGATATTATATCAGATCAAGGGTCGCTGTATATGATTAACTATAGCTTAAACGCCCTGAATTCGATTTTTCTCACTTATAGGGCTGACTGACACTTCACTTTTATTAAATTTATTCATCTATATCTATATTGGCAAGTGCTGTTCCTATGGACACTTGTACCTGTGGACACAATCGATTCCGTCGAAACTAGCGACCCTAAAATTCTAATTTGAACGCGACCGTAAAGCTTTGTCTATGGTTGACAGTTCGCGTTCAAATTAGAATTTCAGTGTTGCTAGTTTTGACGGAATCGATTGTGTCCACAGGTACAAGCGTCCATAGGAACAGCACTTGCCCCTACAAATAAATAAAATTGAAGTGTCTGTTTGTTATATCAAAATCACAGATTTTTACAGTGACTGTGTATTGTGTAACTTAAGTTACTGTGTTTTCAATTACGAGGGCAGAAATATATTATGTATAAGCGTTCTTTAGCGCCGAATGATGTCGTGGGCGAGGGATGTGATGTGACGTCATATTTTCCTATTACGCACTGTGGATTCATAGCGCGGCGCTGTCCGCCTATACCTTTTTTTACATTACGTTCCCTCAAATATGGTTGAGCGAAGCAATGGCTGGGTCATGGCGTCATGCTCGTGAACGGGTGCCACCGGCGGGAATGGGGCTACTTTCTGTCTGCCCGTCTTAACATGTGTTGAATTATAATTAGGTATGCTTTTGTGGAACTTCCCCTCATTGTGGAAACACTGCATACATAGCATAGTATCTATATAGTACTTGTAAAAAAGTTTATTTGAATAAAAAACATTTCTATTCTATTCTATTTAATAGAAATTAAGTTTATTATTTTTATAGCGTTATTATTTTATTTCACTGCTGTAGGTATTTCATTTTGCATAATATGTAATAATTATTATGTAAGTGTGTATTTACTGAAGCAAAGTATTATGTGTGAAGCAGTGATAGCCTAGAGGTTAGGACTGTGGTCTCCTATTCAGGGGGTCGGTCGCAGGTACGATCCCGGGTACGCACCTCTGACTTTTTGGAGTCATTAATTAATATCACTTGCTTCAACGGTGAAGGAAAACATCGTGAGGAAACCTGCACATCTGAGAGTTCTCTATAATGTTCTCGAAGGTGTGAAGTCCGCCAATTCGCATTGGGCCAGCGTGCAACTATGTCCTATTAAACCTTCTCTGAGAGGAGACCCTGTGCTCAGTAGTGAGCCGTTGCGTTGATGGGTTGCTAATGATGAAGTATGTATTATATTTTAATCCAATAAGACGCCGCTCCAGCAACATCAGTATGTCACTTAAAAAAAATCGAACCTATAGGTACGTAACTACGTAGTACGTACCTACGTAAGACCTACGTTAACACTAAATTTAGTAGGTATCGCTTTTATGCATGACATGGTTTTTGGCGTTTGAGATTTTTTTACATACCTACCTAATAAATATGTCAGCCGGGTAAGTTGATTTGCATAATTACTGACTAGTTTTTTGTGTGTTATTGTTGATTATAATATTTACACACTTTTAATAAAATGCTCGTTTTTTTTTTCTTTATTCTACTTGAGTGAATTTGACGCTGATATCAGCGGTATCCCATAATAATAAATGTTACCGCGAGGTCTCAGTTCCGGGCGAACTGAGCGGGGCGTGGGGATATTCCGTGCAATTTGTGTAATAAAATGGCCATAGCGCTTTATTATTACCAGGAAGGTAAACAAGTACCTGCCTGTGTACCTTGCACTGATGCCCGCAATATCGTCCGCGTAGGATGTCTTGATTTTCCTTGACAAAAAGTTGCTTAGATATATACACGTAGATGTACCTACCTATTCTTCATTCCTTATTCCTGTTTGTTACTAAAGTTATGAAACTCAATTTTATATGACTTCAAAAAAAAAAAAGAGGAGGTTATCAATTCGACGCATATTTTTTTGCCGATGTTACTACATAACTCCGTCAAATCTGAACCGATTTCAATATATATTTTTTTTACTTGAAAGGAAGTGGATGGAAGGAGGATGTGTGGATTTTTCCTATGAAGCTACACTTAAAAGCTTAAAATAATAATACCTGTACCATACATACCTGTACCAAGTACTAAATTCTGTGCCTGGACCTACAAACTAAAATGTTGGCTAGCGTGGCGCATTCGTTTCATCGTTTCTATTTAGGCCCGCCCGACTTCAACATACGTGTACAAACTGAAATTACTTTATACTTTTCAGTTTTTTTAAAAGAACGGTTTAATAGTTCGGTTTTTTTAAAAGAATTTTTATATAAGTAATATTATTATTTTAGGTCACATTTTACAACATAATTATTTAGTAGGTGTACATGAAATAAAATTGAGGTTCATAACTTTACTAAAAAAAGATTCAGAAATACTTTTTTTACCGTCTAGGGAACAGAGACTTTTGATACTGTGCTTTTGTTCTAGGAGGGCGAATAAAACAAAGTCCCCCGCTGCGTCTATCTGTCTGTTTAATCGCGATAAACTAGAAAATTACTGAACGGATTTTCATGCGCTTCATTCATGAGGAAGGCTTTTGTGTATAATTTGTTAAGGTTTTATGTAAATTGGTTGAAATATGACGATAATTATTGAAAATGTCGGAAAAAGTCAAGCCGCCTGGGAGCTTTCACCGAAAACGCTGCTCATCCCTATGAGATATAAGTCAAAACAATGTAATGGTGGTGATATGGTGGGAAAGGTCTATACATAAAAGTCCGCGATGGCATAAATACCTATCTTTTAAGGATAGCTTTATTCTTCAATACCCATTTTAACTTCTAAAAAAATGGTCATGTACGATGCGGTAATTAATGCGGAAATCTGTTTATATTGATACAGTATTAGCCAAGAAGCTTAGGTATATTATTTTTAAACTTTTTGATTCAAACTATGC
The DNA here is from genome assembly GCA_029955525.1 of Oeneis ivallda. Classification (NCBI taxonomy): domain Eukaryota; kingdom Metazoa; phylum Arthropoda; class Insecta; order Lepidoptera; family Nymphalidae; genus Oeneis; species Oeneis ivallda. The sequence continues at coordinate 19,836,357 of JARPMR010000008.1, forward strand.
AATTAGAGTCCGTAGGTAGATTACGGACTAATTAGTTTCAGAATAACACGTCTGTGACTGAGATATATACCTACCTACATGGATAGCTAAACATAATTTTAAGCATAGAGCGCTTCTTTAATTTTTTTGCTTGCTTCTTTTATAATTATTGGTGTTGTTATTTTTATTCGTTTTCTTATTTCTTTTTTTTCCCCTACAGATGGCAGAATAAGTTTGAAGGCGAGTCGGGTGGTAGAGAAGGTGCTGCTCTAATAATTATAAGATCTAAAATTATTTATTACTCTGTAAAATTAGTTATTCAAGGTGGTTGTCTAATTAAAAAAAATATATAATATCAATGTTGGCGTTGTTTTATTTTGTTAATAAGCCGAATACCTACCTACTTTTTTAACTATTCATTTTTATTTCACTATAAACCTACATAATTAATATAAAAAAAGAAAAAGTGACTGACTGACTGACTGATCTATCAACGCACATGTCAAACCACTTGACGGATCGGGCTCTTTGGCATACAGATAGCTATTATACTCGGCGCGGCGAAACATGATCCCTATGACACTGACAGCTAATGTCACCATATAACATTGTAGTGGCGTCACCATTAAATTGGGATCATATTGGGGCGTCTAAAAATGCCATTTATAAATTTTACGTAGCTTTATACCATTAGTAATGATATTCCGTTGATATTTTTAACAATTCTTAACATTTACAAGAAGTTATCTCAATCTGAATTTATGTTTACGTCCTGCAAAACTTACGTCGTGTGACGTTTATCGACTAGGGCGGCAAGTAAAAATGTCGGTAATGGAAACGAGTGCACAATTTTTTTTCATACTCACATTTTAGTTCATATATTATGGAATGGAACAGAATATTACGATCATACCATTCATACATACACACATGATTATATTATACCCAAGAAAATTAAAAAATAACAGCTATAGGACAAAATGAAATGAAACAAAATCTGTTTAACAATTATTTATTTACATACACAGGGTCTAAGGGTGTAACAAAAGTAAGTCATAATACTTTAGGGTTTGCATATGTTCCTTATATAGTTTACAGTGAAAGTACTCAGCGCTGAAAGCGAAAAATTTTTTTTTGTGATTTGTATGGGCAAGCGCCACATGAGCTTCCCCATGCAAATCACAAAAAAAATTTTTTGCTTTTAGCGCTGCTACTTTGCCAGTGAACTCTATATAAGGGACACTACACACCCTAAAGTATTATCACTTACTTTTGTTACACTCTGTATTTTATTCTGAATCTGATAATGACATGAGTGTTTGCGTCTCAGACTCGGAATCTGAACTGCAACTGCTGTCACCTACATTTATCAATAATGGTTGATCTTCAAGAGTGTCGTGTCGCACATCTCGATCCCAATCATCGTAGCAAAGTTTTTTGGTCTTTTCTAAGACTTTCCTCCAATTATCCGGAGTCACTTCACTACAAACTTTTTCTAATAATGTCAGCATTTTATTGGCTGTAAATGGCGGAGTGGTGTTAAGCCTGGCTGCACAACCTGAAACAATATTTATTTTGAGTATGATGCAAAGTAAAAGAGTGAGATTGAAGTAAAAGTATATATATATATAAATATACTTATAATATATAAATATATATAAATAAATATATATAAATATACTTATATAGCAAAAACGTGTTTACCGGGTTAAACATTATTAGAAAATAACAACTTTCGTTTTACTTACCTACTTAATCTATGCCAAAAATCTTAAATTAATACAACAACAACATAATGGACATTAAAAATGCACATTATAATATTTTTTAAAACATGTTTACCAACGTGGCTGAATGCAAGCCACGCCTTTGTCTAAAAAAAAAAAATTATCGACACGACCAAAGACACGACCCATCACTAACACGAACTCTCATAGGGATCATGTTTCGCCGCGCCGAGTATAGGTATGACGTAGGCAATAGGCATCCGATAAGGGTTTTTGAAAATTCAAAAACCTTTGTCTAAAACCAGCCATGCTCAGAACAAAAAAAAGCCGGCCAAGTGCGAGTCGGACTCGCGCACCGAGGGTTCCGTACTCCAAAAGTAAAAGTAAAACGATAATTTATATTAATTTGCTTATTTATCGTTAACTTTGTTTGTAGAGGTTTATTGTTGATATAAAAAAAACTATGCTAGTTAGAGCGTTGGTTTTATTTTTCCTGTAAAGCACAAGTAAAGGCCTTTCATATGATACACCACTCGGTATAGTTATCTTACTTTGAAATTTCAAACCCCTGATTTTCCCCCTTTTTTAATCAAACAAAAATAATTTTCGCGTTGCTTTTATTTTTCCTGTAAAATATACATAAACCTCTATTGACCATAATTATTTCAGATTTTTCGATTGGTAAACTTCGGAGATAAGGGGGGGAACGGTATTTTTTTCGACATTTTGGCCGATTAATTAAAAACTATTATTTATAGAAATAAATAAAAAACTGTTTTAGAATGCACAAGTAAAGGCCTTTCATATGATACCCCACTCGGTATAGTTATTTTACTTTGAAATTTCAAACCCCCGATTTTCCCCCTTTTTTAATAAAACTAAAAATAATTTTCGACTTTTCTTTATTCCAATGATGTTGGGCCACTAATATACACAACTATGCCAAATTTCATGTCGATAGCTTTAATAGTTACTGAAATAATCGACTGTGACAGATGGACGGACGGACGGACGGACTGAGAAAGTATCACCATAAGGGTTCCATTTTTACCATTTTGGTACGGAACCCTAAAAACACCATCCCTACCACAGCCTACTATATCTACATAAAGAATGAGTTAGAGTTCGTTGTGTAAGTTTAAGCAGTTTGTTGAAGGTGAAATAAATAAATTATCGAAAAAATATTTTTTCAGTAGACGTTCGTAGTAGGCAATGTTTGGTCTATGAAAAAAATAGTCTGTCAGTTGTTATAATAAATTAATCTCCCGGAAGTTTGGAAGTGAAAGATCAATATATTATGTAGCGATAAAAAATGCACTGGCAAGAGAGTAGATATGTTAAGTCATTGAATAATAATAATAATAATAATAATCATCATCATCATCAATAGCCTATAACAGTCCACTGCTGGACAAAAAGCCTCTTCCAAGGGGAGGGTTTGCCCATAATCACCACGCGGGGCAGACGGGTTGGTGATCGCAGTAGATGGTAGTAGTAGCACAGAGGACGCTGCTGCCCGTTCTCCGTTATATTCCCTTAGTCGCCTCGTACGACACCCGCGGGAAGAGGAGGGGTGGTGACAACTGTATTCTGATCTGCCATCACCACACGGCAAATATGATTAAAAATTAAATTAAAAATTAATAATATAATTAAATATTAAGTATTTATAGCAATATTTCGTAAGTACACGCATCGGGTTCCGTGGTGTAGTGGTTATCACATCTGCTTTACACGCAGAAGGCCGCCAGTTCGATCCTGGCCGGAATCACAGTTTTTTTATTTTATTCACATTCGAATAAATAAATTTGAAAACTATCAGTACAATTTTATTCTTCAGTTAAACGTTGCTCAGAGATGATGAAATTGGCAATAAGAAATGCGAGTAGATTATTTACCTTATTAGGGCCGCGCGATCTTATACCAACGTGAAATAAGTCTTATCCGAGCGTTCTGATATTTTAATTTTTAGCAGATTTTCAATACAATAACTGTCAGAGCGCAAAATTTATACCTCGGTTAAACGTCATTTTGGTCGTTGGTGAAATCTGCACTAAGTCTACAGCCTTTGTTCCTTCATTGTTTTAGTTTTAATCGAAAAACTGTTGAGGTCATGTGGCGATATAGACACGCTATACGTATTGGTGAGACCGAAGAAAGGAAAGGACCCCATCTCTAGACTGCATGCTATGCTGGATGACTTCGTAAGTAAATTAATTAATTAGGCTCTTAAAATCAAGTTGATAGACAAAACAGCTCATGAAAGATTCATCAAAGGGCAAATAGAGTGTCTGTATAGTGTTTTTCAAGCTATCTGTACGTAAATCTGCCATTTACTTGGTATTGAGTAGTTGAGTTGTCTGCTTCGTTGGTCTAGTGGTTAGCTTGTTCGACTGCGGATGACGAGGTCCCGGGTTCGATTCCCGGGTCGGGCCGTTAAAAAAATGTATTGGGGTTTTCTACCAAAGAAATTCTCAGTACTAGCCCGGAGTTAGGAAGTTGGCGGTGTGTCACCCCCGTGTCTCGGAGAGCACGTAAAGCCGTCGGTCCTGCACCTGATCTCTCTCCGGTCCTGTCGGATTTCCGTCCCATCGGACTATGAGAGTGAGGGAATAGAGAGTGCACCTGTGTTTGCGCACACACTTGTGCACTATAATATCTCACGCGCAGATGGCTCATCTCTAAGGAGGTCGGTTGGCCGCCGTGATCGGATTCGGTCGGGGGGACATTATTATTGAGTAGGTACAGACGAGAATGGGACTGGAAGTGTTTGTTTCCATTCCTTTCCGTTCGTACCAAACTACCAACCTAATCGACAGACGCAAGTAGGTAACTTAAGTACCTAAACGAACTTGAAAAGTTTTACGTGCCTCAGACCTAACACTCAATCTTCCATTATATCCCTGATAGTTAGTCCGAAGAACCGATAGTCGTTGGGCTTCTAAGGCGTTGGAATGGCGACCTAATTCGTTGGCAGACCCCCCACTAGAGTCGGGAAGCTGCTGGAAACAGGCTAGACAGACTCAAGTGGAAGTCCATATAAGAAATCTATATCCAGCAGAGGAGCGTCTATCGGTTTAGAAAGAAGAAGAAGAGAAGAGAAAGAGTAAAGGTTGGAGTAAGATCAACTTGAGGTGCGCCGTGCAGTTTCGCTTCCGCTTAGTCGCTTAGGTTCTACTTACATTCATGAACCCATCGCGTCGGTCCACGGCAGGGCACAAATCTGCCCTTGAATGAAAAGGATTTCCATAATCACGCCACGCTGGCCGAGTATGGATCTCAATCGATTTTATCTCAAATGATTTAATTTAAAAAATTAAGTGGCACTCGGGGACTGCCGCGGTAAAGCTATTGCATAACATTTTTTATCAACTTATGCAATTATTATATTTATGCAATATTTTTTTTTTGCATGATAAAAATTATGCAAAAAAATAATTTAAAACAAACAAACAAGAAAAGCGCACTGTCAGTACTTCGCGAGTGAGATTCGAACCTGCGACATCATACACCATACGGTAAAGAAAGCGGCCGCTCGCCCACTGCGCCGAACAGAGCTACTTGTGAACCTCTAAAATGTTGAACGATTACTGAACGACGGTGTTAGGTTTATTTTCGTTACGGAATTTCTTGATTCGGTCGCCGCGCTCAAAGCCCGCGATAAAAGCTATTCAATAGCTTAATAAATTCAAAAAAATGACGGAGCGCTTCGAGAAAAGGTAGGTAGTACCCTTGCGCTTCACTTGGCTCGTCTTTGGCCCAGATAATAGGTAGGTAGGTACATATTTGGCTACCTACATCTCTTCGCTGCATTGTTTAAGCCCAATTTATTTTTAATTTATTTATTTAATTTTTGTTTTTATTTTAAATTTAATTTAGTTTTAAAATTTAATTCGCCCTAAGAGCGAATTTCGACGATTATATTTTCGAGATTTTTGCTTTCATTTTCGAGGCCATCGATGAGTCATCGAAAATAAACCGTCTAAATTCGCCTTTATGGTAAAGGGTCTTAGGGTGCATTTTCGCAAAAAAAATTCGCAAAAATGAAAGATGAACGAAAAGTCTAAATTGGGAATTAGCTCAGTGTGGTCTCAGGATTAAAGTTACCTACCAAACATTGTTTATTTTTGCAGTTATTCCATAGAGCTCACGAAGAAAATCCTAAAGGCATTCACAAAGTTGTGCCCATAGTTGGCGACATGGAGATGCCCGGGATCGGCCTTAGTGCCGAGGACAGGAAAATGCTCACATCAAAGGTAAAGAAAATGAAGCTTTGGTACTTCTTACTCCAGTTTTTTAGGGTTCCGTAGTAAAACAACAAGCCAAGTCCGTCCGTCCGTCCGCAACCTAGTCGTCTATCCGCACCCTAAGACTGCTGCGCTGCGGGCGCGGGTGCGAACCGCGTCGTGAAAACCCAGTCTAACGTAGAGACATTGGCACTAAAGAACTGTTATTCCGTTCTATTACTATTCGTCCTATTAACGAATGAACTCGCGGGAAAAAGGGTTGACTAAAAGTACTAAAACTTCATCCACGTGGAACTATGAGTATGACACTTTCTAGGTCTTCAACTATATCCATGCAATCATAAAAGGTCCATGCATGCAATAATCACGTCGTTAAAATGCTGCGTGATTGAAGGACAAACCAACAAAGAAATACACTTTCACATTTATAAAATTAATAGGAAGGTATTACTAATTGACCAACAGCTGTAGATTAAATGATTAATGATTATTATATTTATGAATCAATAGGCCTTCCGTATCTTAGTAGCAATTACATATTATGTTCTCGGTAACGAATCAAAATTTTGATGGGTGGTAGTAGAAGACCTGAAGAGTTACTTTTTAATCCCAAAAAAAAGGGTTCCCGCAGGATTAAAAAAAAACTTGAGAGGTGTCAAGGGACACCCGGGTTGAACGTAGTTCCTTTCGATTAATTTTAGTGAAGGAATTGTAATAAACTAGTGGTGTCATCTAGTATTAAATTGATTAACTACGATGAATTTTAATATTTAGTTTATTTCTATCGCACTGTTACAAAACCAAAGAGTTACTCTGGTGGAGTTACTGTTTTTTCACAGATGGCGTTAGTAGTACAATAACTTTTTATCCAATTTATACAATAAAAAATTAGGGAAAAATTCCACATTTAGAAATTATTTAAAATAAAATTGAAAATAGAAAATTCAGTCTGTCGAGCTGAGATTCGAACCATCGACGTTGAACTTGTAGGCGACTGCCCTAACCACTAGGCCATGCAGACGCCGTGTTCTAAGACGAATTTATACCGAATACAATGCAAAATTCACATTCAACAAAAAAGTGTCGGTTTCAAAAATAGGTCGAGTGTCGGTTCCTTAATTTTTTCCGTCTAGCCCCCTTCCGTACCGCGCGATAAGGAACTACGTTCCAAAACATAACGCAACGCGGACGATGTCGCACAAAAAAATTTTTTTTTTTTTTTTATTTGATTTTTTTTTTATTTTGATTTTTGATTTTTTAACGCTGTCCTTGGCTACTCTGCATCGTATCGAACGCTTTTGAGTCGCGAAAACGCGATGCAGTCGCAAAATCGCCGATCGCTGCCGCTAAAAGTAACCAGTGCCATCTCCCTAAGTAGTACTTAAGTACCTAACTTAATAAATAGGTAGATAGTTTTCTGCCTCGTTGGTTTTGATTAACATGGTCCTGAGTTTGAAATCCGCATTGCGTCGGGCAAATAAATTCATTGGGTGTTTTGTGTCAAGAAATTCTCAGTAGGTACCTGTACCTTCTTCTTCTTCTTCAGCAACCGATAGACGTCCACTGCTGGACAAAAGTCTCTTAAGAGTGTGTCTGTGGAGTGTCCCTGCGGGATCGTATCAGAAATGAGGTGATCCGTAGGAGAACCAAAGTCACCGACATAGCTCAGCGAGTCGCGAAACTGAAGTGGAAGTGGGTGGGGTACATAGGTCGAAGAGCTGATGGTCGTTGGGGTCCCAAGGTGCTGGAGTGGCGACCCCGCACCAGGTGGACCGACGACATCAAAAGAGTCCCAGGGAGCCGCTGGATCCAGGCGGCGTAAGACCGAGGCCTGTGGAAGTCCATGCAAGAGACCTATACCTATACCTACCTAATAGCTCGGAACTAGCTTGTAGGCAGTGTAGCACCCCCGCACGGAGAACACGGTCATCCGCCTGATCCCTCGACTCCAGTCTATCGGATTTCCGTCCTGTCGGATTATGAGAGTGAGGGAATAGAGCACCTGTGTTTACGCACACTTGTGCACTATTTCTCCTGCGCAGACGGCTAATCTTTTTTTTTCATAAGAATATCAGCCAAGTTGAAGTTGACTAATATCCTCCTCTCCCCTCCAAATATGCGGAAAGCTTGTGTCAGGAGTGGGTACGACAATAGTGCAACGGGTGGGATTCGAAACTGCGATCTTTCAGTTTTCAGTCCGCACCTTTAACCGTTGGGCTATTGAGGCTTAAAATCTCTGTGGACATGTATTGTATAATGCTTTGCTGATCATGTACTCATTTAAGTCAATCATTTCTAATCGATTGATAAAATATAATTATAATTTGTAGGTTACAATAATAATAAATTCGGCCGCCACAGTCAAGTTCGACGAGAAGCTGTCAATAGCGACTGGTATCAATGTGCGAGGTACCAAGGAAGTGCTCAAACTGGCGAAGGAATGCAGGCATCTGAAGGCCATAACGCACGTCTCAACCGCATTCTCCAATACGCATTTGCCATATATTGAAGAGAAGTAAGTCATTCAGAATTAAAACTATTTAGGGTAAGCCGTAGGTATTATAAGGTCTGTGGCCGTAGTAATCTTGGCCACCCCTCAATCATTGGCCTTTCGACTTTAAAATTGGTTTATTATCAGTTTTATTTGCGCAAAAGGTATAAAAAAATATTTCAATTTTTCTACGTTGACATCACTCCTAAATAAAACTGGCAGTTTTTAAAATAATGAATTAGTAACCCTTGAAAAAAAATAGTTTTGTGACGAGGACAGTGAAAGTGTAGATTATTACGAAAATCATAAGAATCAGGCATTTTAAAATTGTTTTTTACCTACTTTTTTTGCATTCAAATTGGAAGATAAGCCTTCCTCTAAGTTATTTATGATTCAATTTAGGTTTACATGCCTTAATTGATGGTAAAAGACTCAAACCAACGTAAAAAAGTGTAGGTCAAAGTTAGTACCATCCGCTTGTATAGAAGATGAGTTGATTAGCATGAGTGCCAATTACAGTATTAACTGCTTAACTGCAGCACAGACTGCAGTAACTAGATATTAGCGGGGTCAATCTTTATATTTTTACGGTTTTGGCCGTGCTAATCGTTGTACTTTTAAGTAAGCCAATTCTTGTAAAAAACAATCAAAAATTCGTAGTGATGGACTAAAGTCGATACTGAACAATTGGTATACCTACCTAAATGCAAGTCTGTTTATTATTTTTAAGGCTAAGCTACCTAATGACCAAACAAGCCATGTCAAGTTTTGACTTGTCAAACATGTTGACAAGTAATGTTCTCCTACCATATCAATATTAAAAATGCGAAAGGTATTGATTTATGTTCGCTTTGTCTGTCAAACACAGATGAAATAATAGCTAGGTACTTCGTAACTTCAAGTCACGCTGAAATTTTTATATTCAGATAGACCATTTCCAAGATTTATAATAATATCTACCTATATCGGATTATCTCGGTAATAGTTTTGAAGTGGAATTTGGGAATATATGATACAAAAGTAATCCTTTTTGTTAAATAATAAATACTTAGTTTATTTCCGCGACTTCATTCGCGTGGATTTTGTTCTGAAAATCCCGCGGGAGCTCTTTGATTTTCCGAGATATATGCATAGTAGTCTATGTCATTTTCGAGGACCTCAACTATGCCATGTAAAAAATCACGATGTTCTGTAGCTTTGTTGCAGCGTGATTTAAGGACAAACCAACAAACAAAAACACCTTCGTATTTATAATAGTATTACGGATATGTTACTTGCGATTTTACTGCAACTTTATTGACGCAGACGTCGGACATGATCCGATAAGCTATAATATAATAATAACTTTTGAAAAAAAAAAATGGTTAATTTTGCATGGCAATTTATTATTAAGAAAAGATTTTTTTTTAAGAATTTAATTTTATTAAAGAATTTTATTTGTTTCTTTTTGAGACAAGTGATACCTTCAGCTGCTACATTATGTTACGAATTGTGAACATACTTACCGATTGTAATAAGTTAAGATTACCTTATTAAAACCAGAATGTTTATAATGCGGATAAGTTCCTTTTAGTAACATCATACCTACTTAGTTACGAAATAATATTTTATATCATTACCTTTAAGTTATTTTTTTACTGTACCTACCTACTAATTTATCGACTTAGGGCTTAATAGATACAAAGTATCCTATACCTCCACATCACTATCGCATATTTTAGTGTGATTCTAATCAATTTCACTAGTGATTGGCATAACACATTATATAGATTAGCAGTGCTAATATATATAAGCGTACAATGATTAACATGGTAATCATTATACTTTTAGTATGGCATTCGCTATGCTCATAGGCCAATGATCGTACTTTTGGCTTCATTTTTAGGTTTATTGCGTTAAAGTTGATAAAGAGATGCAATACGATCACACTTGTGCTTTATTTGAATTCTCAGATTCATACTCAACAGTTTCAGAACAAATGTTATTCGGTTTTGAGCCTTAATTCGATGGAATAAATGTTTAAAGTCAATTTTCACCTTAAACGGCCAATCACTGTATCGCTTACCCTACCTACCTTTTAGTATTTTTAACTACCGAATGATTTGTCATTCGGTAGGTACCCTTTGGGGTGCTGAAACTTTGCTATAGGCTATAGTCCACAATTTGGCCTACATGAAATTAATCATTTTGAATGTCAATAACATCAAAGATTTCGGGTCTTAATTTTGGAAAATTCGTTCCTTGTAATAAAAGTTTATCCACTTTACTGGAGAATTGATCTTTCTCATCTCATAATATCTCGTTTCTAAATCCTGACTCACTTATGTAACCCCGATCTTAATCTTTTCAGATTTTATGAATCTCCAATGGCAGTTGAAGCTTTAGAGGCATTATCTCAGCTAGATGACCATTTGATTGAATCTATTTTGCCCACGTAAGTACTAATTACTTTAAAAATAAACTAGTTGCGTTTCGTAGTGTTTAGCTGTCTTAAAAGGTATGTAAACAAGTCTTACAAAACTTTTCGGAGAAATAGGTACGCTTACGGCTTTCTGATTGGTTATTCACGTGCTGCGTGCAGCATAGTGTCATCGTCAGTGATTTTGTGTGGTGAGATGCGCTGTGCCTGCGAAAAACAACTTGTTTACCGTTTTAGACAGCTAAGAAAAGAATTGTTCTTGCTCGGTCACTAAAAGAAGCGCTCTGTTATAGTATACATATACCAAATACTGTACAAGTTTGGAATTCTAGTACTATTAGTAGGTACAGTAGTTCTGAGCCAAGCGACGGAACCACAAGACAAATAGATCCACAAGGAACACAATACTAAATGAACGATGCATTAATATTATAAATTATAATAGGGTACTTTACTCCTAGTGAGAAATAATGTAAAAATATAAAAATATGATAGTTAGTCAATAAGGAATCGGGAAGTGGAAGTTTCAGTTCACAAAGTTATAAAATTTTATATTTAACTAGCTGATGCCCGCGACTTCGTCTGCGTGGATTTAGTTCATAACATCCCGCGGGAAATATTTGTCACCCTCCAGGTTCTCAACTATACCTATCCAATAAATCACGTCAATCCGTAGCTTTGTAGCAGGAAACATTTGATCGTCTTGCTCGCGGCATTGTTAATGATGATACAAAGAGAAAACATATTACTGATGATATTATCAATTACGTTTAGCTATCATTTTTATAATTGTCAAATTTTTTACCATACTTAACCAAAGACAAAATTACGTTTAGCTGTCATTTACGTTTTGTTATTCCACTGTCATTTGCGTTTTGTTATTCCATGTCAGATGCGTTTTTGTTATACCACGTTTTATAGTGACTTGACGGAAACGCGGTCGAACGGGATAAAAAGTATCCTATGTCCGTCTCCTGGTTCTAAGCTACCTCTCCACCAATTATGAGCCAAATCGGTTCATCCGTTCTTGAGCTATAAATAGTGTAACTAAGACCACTTTCTTTTATATATATAGATTTCAAAGTTTTCGCGCGGAAAAAAGGGAAGTTTTAAATGCATTTTTTTGGTACTTATCGATTGAATAAAATTTTAGTAAATTTTTTAGTAGTTTATTATCACCTTAGAATCAAAAGACACTTTTCAAAAAAGAGTAAAATACCCTATATTTTGCCGAGCCGAGCGACGAAGTATCTACTAAAAGAAGGATATAGGTAGGTACTATTAGGTAAGCATACCTAGTTCGTTCTCGTTCAGTCTCAGGAACTCATTCCTAATAGTCTTAGAAGTACATGTACGTACTTACACAAGACTATAGTTGATCTCATAAGGTATATTATATTTAAAGTGCGCATATTTAAAAATTCCATTTTTTCAGTATCCTAGGGAATCGCCCAAACACCTATTGCTTCACAAAAGTGATCGCTGAAGAAGCTGTAAGGATATATGGCGAAGGGTTGCCCATCTGCATCGTGCGCCCTTCGATCGGTGAGTGATAGAGTATCCCATTGAGTCATAGAGGACATCGAACTGTGAGAGTGAGGGAATAGAGAGGCTAATCTCCGATGAGATTGGTCGATGTGGTCAAAATTATGTCTGGAGAACATTATCAGGTAGGTAGGCATGTGTATTATGAATCCCCAATTTAAAAAAAACGCCTGATCCGATTTTAATACATACGACTTTTTATTTTTATTTAAAATATGTTGATGATATTAATAGGCTCACTTCATTTCTGTAATCATTATCAACCCATGACCTGCCCTTTACTGAGCACGCGTTTCCTCTCAGAATTTGAAGGGCTTTACCAAAGTACACCACGCTGGCCAAGTGCGAATTGCCATGACTTCTTAACAAGATAAACTAAACCTATTCAAATTAAAAATAATTTATTTCATGTACCAGGCCAACTTGTGGATCTTATGACAAGTCAAGGATCTACCACCGGTTCGGAAAGCTGATTCTGCTGAGAAGAAAACTGGCAAGAAACTCAGCAGTTGCTCTTTTTAAAACAAAAATGTTACAAAATGTAGCTTATCTGGACAGCTGAACAGCAAAGCCGATTAGAATAGAGTAGAACACTTATTTCTGTTTGTAGTCGTGTCCACGTACGACGAACCTGTGAGAGGATGGACTGACAGCGTTTACGGCCCCACTGGACTCGTCATCGGTATTGGCACTGGGGTAAGTCTCAATGGAAACTGTACTTAAAGATCCACCGACTTATTTCAGATATACCTATAGGGAGTGGGCAAACTGCGATTTTTAGCGGCAGCGATCGTGGCGTTTTTATTGCCATTAGATAGCGTTTTTATGGCCTTTTGCGTCTGCTGCGCGATTCCACGATGGAACGCAAATGGCTATAAAAATGCGCGAAACAGAATAATTCTTTTTAACCGACTTCAAAAAAGGAGGAGGTTATCAATTCTTCAGAATCTTCCTTTTTTTAATGTATGTCCACCGACTACTCGAAGACGCCTGAACCGATTTGGAAAATTCTTTTTTTGTTTGAAAGGGTATACTCCACAGGTGGTCCCATATAAATTTTATCGAAATCGGTCGAGCGTTGGAGTTTGAAGTCGTTTTTATAAAAAGAATTTTTTATATTAAAACACTCTACGTTTCGCTCCGATACCGGAGCATCTTCAGCCCAGGAGATGTTGACTCAAAGTGACTATTCGCACAAAATTGCTGGGCTTATATACAATTTTATCCACTTAACGTCGTACCCCCACTACTACGCCCCGCCCCTATTGTTGAACTACCCTCACTACTACGTTCTTTAAACTAATGAAGCAATGGTGATCGAGTGTTTATAGCAATAGGTATATGGTTGGCGGAATATAGCAAAGTAATATTAATTTTTCTTTAAATATCATCAAATTCCACAAAATAACGCTTATTCCTATTCAACTATCTGTCCGTAAGTAGCTAGTGGAGCTTTTAGTATTGCTACTTAAACTAAAAAATCGGTACTGCTTCAGAAATCTGCCCAGAGCTCTACCCAACTTGAAGCTTTACCAAGATATTTTTTGTCTTTACCTATTTAAGTATTTTTCTTCACCCTTTTCAGGTTCTACGCACTATGTTCATGGATGTGAAGAAAACTGCTGACATGGTACCTGTAGATCTTTGCGTGAACGCCATCATCGTGTCCGCTTACCACACAGCCATGACATATAAAGAAAAGTAAGTTTATAATGATTAGGGCTTGCAAATATTCGAAAATTTTTGGTATTCGAATATTCGACTTTTTCGGGTATTATTCGAATTATTCGAATAATTAAAAAAAATCAAAAGATGTTATAATAATCATGTTTTTAACTGTCAATCTCTTACTTTGAGTCTAATTTCTCTGAATCAAAACAAAATCTTTGTTATAAATTAAAGAACTGTTTGGAATTTGACTGTTATGGCACTAATTCAGTCCTCCAAAAAATATAAAAAGTTGGTGCTTAACTAGACAACCACAACATGACACAGTCTTATAAATCGAAATATGAGTGTCATCATCATGAAAGCGCTACAGCCCTGGGTGTGGGGCCTTGGCTTGGTCAAGCAAATTTCTCCATCTGAGGCGATCATTATCGACCTCTCTCCAACTCCGTACTCCCAAAACCCTCATGTCCTTTTCCACTCCATCAATCCACCGGCCTCTAGGTCTTCCTCTGCCTCTACGGCCCTCTGGTTTACTGTCAAGCAACTTTTTCGAATTTTAACTTTAATTCGAATATTCGAATGCAAGGCCTAATAATGATGCTTTCCCGTTCATCCGCGAGATTGACTGGCACTCTCTCGCTATTGGTTAAAATGCATTGATGCGACAGTAACGCCATAACATTATCACCTAATCGGAGGTGATTGTGATCGTCACACTGCTGTAGCGATCATTTTTACAGTCCCACAGTGGGTATCTCCACAAAAATTCTTATTATTCAACTAGCTGATGCCCACGCCTTCGTCGGTGTGGATTTAGTTTTTAAATTCCCTCGGGAACTCTTTGGTTTTTCGAGATAAAGTAGCCTATGTCAGCCTCCAGGTCCTCAACTATACCCATGCAAAAAATCAAGTCAATCCGTTGCACTGTTGTGGGGTGATTGAAGAAAAAACCAACAAACACACTTTCGCATTTATAATATTAGTAAGATAAGTAGTTGTATTTGGGTTAAGACTATCTCGCAATCTAAAATCGTTCGAGATTTAGGTTGCTAGATATTCGTGTAACCTCCGGTAATTATTATTTTAAGGTTATGTTCCAGTAGTAAGATTCTGCTTGTTATACTTATTTACCACAGAATTTAGATCAATCCTCTCATTAGCCTATTAAAACCTAGGTAGGATAGTATTCTTAACTACACGGTACGATTACGTCTACCCATACAAACACTTTGACTTAAAATAGTAAATTTTTCAGCCAAACATCAGACATTCCGATCTACAACTTCGTGTCGGGCGCCCAGACCCCGGTCACGTGGGGGGAGTTCATTGAATACAACCGGAGATTTGGAGTTCAGACACCCACCATGAACGCCGTGTGGTACGTCTAATGTTCCTTAGGCTTTGTTCACAGCAAACCAAGAGCGTCGCCAGCCGATGGCCAAGGGGGAGGGGGGGGGGGCAAGTTGATATTATTATGGAGGACAGTAAAAGTTGGATAAATAAAACTTATGCGATGAGTTAGCAACGAAGCACGAAGCAACGGATCGATGTGATTTTTTGCAGGGGGTACCAATTTGGCAGCGGTACCTGGATTTCAATGATAAAATATCTACTAGTACCTATATTTTTCAAATGTCTAGGGAGGGGGCAGCTGCCCCTACCTAGCCCCCCTTGGCGACGCCCATGCAGCAAACGGAATAGTCAGTGTGTACACAGCATTTATTTCTTACAGTCGGCGGCTGTCAATACGTTTGGTGTGTACACAGCATTAATTTCTTACAGTCGGCGGCTGTCAATACGTTTGGTGTGAACACAGCCTTAATTCCTTACAGTCGGCGGCTGTCTATACGTTTGGTGTGTACACAGCATTTAGGTAAATTATTATAAATGCGTCGAGTGTCTTTGTTTGTTAGTTTATCCTTCAATGACGCAATAATAGGGCGACGTGATTTTTTTAATTTAGAAAAAAAAACTGAACCCCTATTTATAGGATCACTTCGTTGTCCGTCTGTCCGTGTGTTAAGGTCCTTTTTCTCAGAAACGACTTGAGGTACTATGTTGAAAACACTGAATACAATAAATGGTCTCTTATTGCTTGTGATTTCAACTTAAATAACTCAATGAAAAGGTAGGTAGGTACAGCTTTTTAAAGAGTATTTCCATACGCCAGTAATGTTTTTGCCATTAATTTAAATGTCAAGCGTTTTATCTCATATCTATATTTTTATTGTAACCACAGAATAATAACTAGTAACTAGCGGGTAACTTAATACATTTACAAATGTTGTCCCATTTATGTATGCATACCTAATAAATCCTACACTGCTCGTGGCTCGACACGCGTTTGAGCGTTTATTTTTAATCACTTTTTTTTCAGGTACTACGGCCTGAACCCCACCAACAACTACTATGTGTTTCTCTTCTACAACTTCTTTTTGCACTACCTGCCCGCACTGTTCATAGATGTTTTCTGCGCCTTGACGGGGAGAAGACGGGCGTAAGTATTATTTTGATAAGTACCGGACAACTAGTCTTACCTTTTTTTGCTATAGGGAAGAGATCTTCTATAAGTAAAGGGAAAAATCCTACTAATCCTACTAATTCAATTCAATTCAATATCTTTATTTTTCGGTTTAGGCTTGTGTAAGCTCTTACGAATGTTATTTACAATATGTTAATAATAATTAATAATACAATATTATACAATTTATTATAATAAATTAATATTGATAATTATAAATGCGAAAGTTTGTGAGCATGGATGGAAGGACGTTTGTTACTCTTTCACGCCATGCCACAGCGAATGAACCAATTTGGCTGAAATTTGGAATGGAGATAGCTCATAGTCAGGATTAACACATAGGCTTTAATCCCGGAAAAGGTTCCCGCGGGAATCAAAAGACCTCCATCCGAGTCGAGAAGTCGCGGGCATCATCTAGTCTTCTATAATTACCTCTACGACTTCCTAGAAAGAGATCCGCAGATTCGAGAAAATAATTTTCCATAACACTATCAGCTATATCTTCATACCTACCAATGAAAATAGCAGTAGACGTAATGATTAAGAGATACCTTGGCATCTCGCGGCTGAACAGGGGTCAGGGAGCTTCGAAGATATTATTTATCTTCTCGTCCAAAATATACCTCAGTGCTTGAAGACCAACGTCTTCGAACAGTGCGTATTGCCGAAATTTTGGATCCGAAACATGATGGCTATGGGCCTCATAATAAGGATAGGGGTCGCTCAGCGGGCGATGGAGAGAGCTATGCTTGGAGTATAGGTCTGCGAGATCAAATCAGGAACAAGAGTTACCGACATAGCTTATCACGAAGCTGAAGTGGCAATGGGCAGAGCATATGCCTCGCCTATTGCCTAATTTGCCATTGCAGTTCCTGTTGCCTGTTCGTTGGAGTCCTAAGGTGCTGGAGGTTGACAACCTCCTAGGTGGACCGACAACAGATGAGTCGCAGGGAGCCGCTAGATACCTACAGACAGTCAGGCAGCAGACACATATGTGGAAATCTATGCAACTTAGGTCCTGACAGATAGAAGTCTACTGAGACGTCTATCGGTTGTTATAGAAGAAAAAGTAATCATTAGGAAGGTACTTCATGAACATACCGAAGGTCATAGATCTCGTGAGGAACCAACCACTGGATCTTTTTTGTCACAATTAAAGGCTATAAAGCGTGAATTGAATTCCTTCAACGGATCATAACATCTTATTGAATAAGCTTTTTCTGGATCTCTTTCTCATTCTGATGCCGCACAAAATTCATATCTGTACCTACCTCATCATCATCATCATTAGCAACTCATCAACGGCTCACTACTGAGCGCAGGTCTCCTCTCAGAGAAGGGTTATAGGCCATAACCCACCAAGCTGGCCCAATACGAATTGGCGGACTTCACACACCTTCAAGAACATTATGAAGAACTCTCAGGTGTGCAGGTTTCCTCACGATGTTTTCCTTCACCGGTGAAGCAAGTGATATTTAATTGCTTAAACGCACTTGACTCCGAAAAGTCAGAGGTGCGTACCCGGGATCGAACCTGCGACCCCCCGGATAGGAGGCCACAGTCCTAACCACTAGGCTATCACTGCTTCTACCTAAATCTACTTAAATTTTACTTTCACAGGATGTTAAAATTCTACAAGAAACTGATGAGAATGGCCAACACCCTCTTCTACTTCTCGACTCAAGACTGGAAGTTCAGCGACGAGCATGTGCAGCAGATGTGGCGCTCCCTCTCCAGTTCAGACCAGACCGTGTTCCCCTTCAACATTGGAGATATGTCTTGGGAGTATATGTGTGAGACTTTCTTATTAGGTGAGTTAAGAGCACAAGATACGGGGTATGTTCCGATATACACTGTGACTATAAGGTGTGACGTTAA
Organism: Oeneis ivallda; assembly: GCA_029955525.1. Taxonomy (NCBI): domain Eukaryota; kingdom Metazoa; phylum Arthropoda; class Insecta; order Lepidoptera; family Nymphalidae; genus Oeneis; species Oeneis ivallda. The sequence continues at coordinate 19,854,835 of JARPMR010000008.1, forward strand.
TCCAGTATACTGTGATGCCGTTCCTTTTTTAGGGTTCCGTAGTAAACAAGGAACCCTTATAGTTTCGCCATGTCCGTCCGTCTGTCTGTCTGTCTGTCTGTCTATCTGTCTGTCCGCGGTTTAGCTCAGAGACTATTGGTACTAGAAATCTGTTATTTGACAAGGGTATAAATATCAATCACGCCGACAAAGTCGTGAAATAAAATTGTGAAAAATAAATTTTTTTAGGGTACCTCCCCTACATGTAAAGTGGGGATGAATTATTTTTTTCTCGTCTATCCCATAGTGTGGGGTGTCGTTAAATAGGTCTTTCAAAAATATTGTGGGTGTGGGAACATCATTTTTCAATTCAGGGATCCGTTTGTGAAATATGATAGGTATTTTAAAGTGCAAAATTTTATTAGAGTCAAGTGTCCCCCCCCTCTGCCAGCTAAACGGTTGTATATAGGATACAAAAAAAAATCATAGCAGTAGTATATATAATGAATTTTAAAGGAAAACTATCACGGCTAAGTAGGGTTCATTAGTTAAGGAGTTATATCTGTTTTTTCTAAGTTAGGTATTACACGTAGTGTAAGTTGCATATTTTGTAGAATATTATAGTATTTAAACCATGGAACTCAAAATTTATTCAATATTCATAAATAAAACAAAAGCACTATCCTAGGTCAGCAATAATATTGGAGACTTTCAACTACGGAACTCTACACTGCGCGTGGCCCGACATGCACTTGGCCGGTTTTATTGTTAGCTTATACTTGTTACTGTTTAAAACGGAACGCAGTCCAGTATAGCTGTCATCCCGATTTTGGAACGAAGTTCCCTATGGGGCGTTGCAGAGGGGTACCCTAGCCGGCAAAAAACGTCCGTAACGTTAAAAAAAAGCGTAAGATTTTTTGTAAATGAAAGAAACACTACTTTATGAACCAATTGTTTAGTGTTTAGTGCAAGTGTTTTGTGCAAATGTTTAGTGCAAGTGTTTAGTGTTTAGTGCAAGTGTTTAGTGTTTAGTGCAAGTGTTTAGTGTTTAGTGTTTAGTGCAAGTGTGTAGTGTTTAGGGCAAGTGTTTAGTGCAAGTGTTTAGTGCAAGTGCTTAGTGTTTATATTATAATTATATTTTTATAAATCATTGTAAATTTTTTGTAAAGTAGTTTTTTGATTTTTATCGATAAAAAATCATGATAAAAATAGTATACCCGAATAATTATTTTCTTAGTATAGACCTGGAATAGAACTTGAAATTAATATGTTTATAATAAAGAACTTCGTTCCTATCTGGTGTCCCACGACACCACACGAGTTTTTTTTTTACAAATCTCTAGGCGCTGTTATGTTTTTGATCACGTGATCAATATATTCTGTGGCGCCACTGCCAGTGCTCACAATACAAAAATGGCGGCGATTTATGACGTCATATAATTCCCTAGGGACCTGCGGAATCTATCGAAGAAGAAATCGTTGGTATCTTACCAACGATTTCTTCTTCTTCATCAATCGATAGACGTTATTCACTGGTAGACATAGGCCTCTTACGTAGACTTCCACGTGCCTCGGTCTTGCACCACCTGCATGTAGCAGCTCACCTAGGAGGTCTACCAATACTGCGCTTTCCGGTGCGCGGTTGCCAACCTCCAGCAACTTGGGACCCCATAGACCATCATTCTTCAAACTATGCCCCGCTCATTACTACTTCTGCTTTGCGACTCGTTGAGGTGTCTATGACTCTAAAATAATATGATCTCATTCCTGATTTGATCTCGCAGGAATACCTACCAGATATGATTTGCTTAGTTATACCTACCTGTTTAAGGGATTGTATCTAGGTTGATCTAGGTACATAGGTTCTTGGTAATTGCATGTTATGTACTTAAAATGGTCTATATTTTCTTTTTAGGTTTACGAGTGTACCTGTTAAAGGATGACATCTCAACATTGCCAGAAGCAAAGAAAAAGTTTAAGAGGTATTATTTTCAGTCATACATTTATGTAAAACTGCCCGACGAAATAAAAACGTTATTTATAACAATTAAGTATAACTATATTTAAGGTGGAAGACAGAGGTTTGCCCGCGAAATTTCGAACAAAAAGAACATCGACTAATTTGTGAGTAACTCACGTCCAACTCAGTATTTTGATTAATTTCTTAAACTGGTCACTTTCAAGTAAAGATTTTTATGTAAACCTGTGAGGATGATAATTCCACTGGCGCAATTAGAAGGCCATAAGCCTACTTTGTCGTATTAGTTTACAAATTGCGAAAAACCAAATTAAATTTGAATTTCGCGGGCAGACCCGTGTCTTCCACCTTAAGAGGATCATCTAGTGACAAAACGCGACGCGAGTCATTGAATTATTATGTATACCTCAATGACGCGAGTAGGTATTTTCAAAAATGATATCCGTTTCACAATTCCCCTGCCCCCGACTCGTATCGTGCGATAGAGAGTTGCAAGTCCAGTAGGCATTTGCCTATATTTTATACTTGAAATATTGTTTCGGGTGATAACGTTTTTATTACCCCCCCAAACATTTACGAAATTAGACAATTTTGGTCTCATTAGATTCAGTACCTACACCTTAATCTAGGCTCGTACGTTTTATTTTTTTTAGTATTTTAGTTTAGTTAAATTAAAAAAATATCTACTCTAGTTATATATATTTGGACGCTAATACAATTTTACATATGCAATACCTATTCCTTAAAAATTAAAACGTACGAGCATAGTTCTTCATTGTATCTGCAACATTTCTAAAAATTATGAAAATTGGACTACATTTACCTACGGGAAGAAAAACGTTATCGCTTTTTGGATGATTATACGAGTCTGCCCGCGAAATTCAAATTTAATTTGGTTTTTCGCAATTTGTAAACTAATACGACAAAGTAGGCTTATGGCATTCTAATTGCGACAATGGCAGTATCATCTTCACAGATTTATATAAAAATCTTTACTTGAAAGTGACCAGTTTAAGAAATTAATCAAAATACTGAGTTGGACGTGAGTTACTCACAAATTAGTCGATATTTTGATTAATTTCTTAAACTGGACACTTTCAAGTAAAGAGTTTTATATAAACCTGTGAAGATGATACTGCCATTGTCGCAATTAGAATGCCATAAGCCTACTTTGTCGTATTAGTTTACAAATTGCGAAAAACCAAATTAAATTTGAATTTCGCGGGCAGAACTGTGTCTTCCACCTTAACGTATTCTCTAACATTTTTTTTTTCAGATTGTTCTACTTACATCAATTGGTGAAACTGAGCGCTTTTAGTTTAGTTATTTACTTAGGTTATTTATTAGTTAAGGGTTTAATTTATATCGTTTTCGGATTGTAGTTTAAAATATTTTATTTAAAATTAAGAGGACTAATAAGTACATTTCGCATCCCTCTCTCGCAGATTCTAATATTTTCAATGATTGTAAAAATCTCAGAAAAGTACTTTTGATAAAATGTGGTCAATATAGTGTGTAGTAGGTACCTAGTATAAAAGTTAATTTTCGCTCTTTTTCTCTATCAAAAACTAGGTCGCTATCATCATCATCATCATTATCAACCCATCATCAGCTCACTACTGAGCGAGGTCTCCTCTCAGAGAAGGGTTATAGGCCATAGACAGTATTGAGTTAGAGCTCAATTTCGTGTATGTATTCTTAAACGTTCAAGTAACGAAAACGCTAGAAAACTAAAATCTTCTGGTATTGAATTTGTGACTTTAAATCGATACAATTATGGTTCATTTTACTTTGATGCTAATGCCATCGTTTACTATAACGATCAAACGAATTAAAACTCGGACTAACCGCACTGGAAGCATGAAGCAGGTATAGATCCACCAAATTATAAATATCTGTTCAGGTGCCGGCGTCACTATTGGAACGTAGATTCTTATTTTATAATTGCACTAGCTGATGCCCGCGACTTCGTCCGCGTGGGTTAATCCCGCGGGAACTCTTTGATTTTCCGGGATGCCTATGTCACCCTCCAGGTTCTCAACTATACCTATCCAAAAATCACGTCAATCCGTAGCTTTGTTGCAGCGTGATTGACAGACAAACCAACAAACAAACACACTTTCGCATTTATAATGTGTATTAGTAAGGAAGAATTAATACTGCGATAATAAAGGCGATCTTATTAAATTTTAGAATACAAAAGCTACTACTTTGACTTAAATATGATAGTTAGATATATTCCCTCAGGGACTTTTTTTATATAAAATAATGATTACTTTAATCATGTAGTACATAATTTTTATGTATCATCAATAGTTTTCTCAGCACACGCCAAATAATGCATTTTATAGGCAAAATTTTGCTACTTTGGTTTATATTATTGCAATTTTCTTAAGGATCTCTATTTTTTTGAACATAAATTATAGCCTATGTTACTTCCTGATAACTTAGCTTTCTATTGGTGAAAAAATGGTTCAGATCGGTCCAGTAGTTACAGAGCCTATTCGGTACAAACAAACAAACAAAAAAATCTTTCCTCTTTATAAGATTTTTATATATATTTTTGTATTCTGATTTTTTTGCTCACAGATGAGGTACTTATTGGCTTAAGAAAGAACGTTAATCCTTTTTTAGGGTTCCGTAGTAAACAAGGAACCCTCATAGTTTCGCCATGTCCGTCCGTCTGTCTGTCTGTCTGTCTGTCCGCGGTTTAGCTCAGAGACTATTGGTACTAGAAATCTGTAATTTGACAAGGGTATAAATATCAATCACGCCGACAAAGTGGTGAAATAAAATTGTAAAAAATATTTTTTTTTAGGGTACCTCCCCTACATGTAAAGTGGGGATGAATTTTTTTTCTCATCTATCCCATAGTGTGGGGTGTCGTTGAATAGGTCTTTCAAAAACGTTGTAGGTGTGGGAACACCATTTTTCAATTCAGGGATCCGTTTGTGAAATATGATATTTTAAATTGCTAAATTTTATTAGAGTCAAGTGTCCCCCCCCTCTGCCAGCTAAATGGTTGTATATAGGATACATGAAAAAATTCACAGCAGTAGTATATATAATGAATTTTAAAGGAAAACTATCACGGCTAAGTAGGGTTCATTAGTGAAGGAGTTATATCGGTTTTTCTAAGTTAGATATTACACGTAGTGTAAGTTGCATATTTTGTAGTATATTATAGTATTTAACTCAAAATGTATGTTGAGACTTTCAACTACGGAACCCTACACTGCGCGTGGCCCGACACGCACTTGGCCGGTTTTATTTTATTCATAATTTATTAATCATTGTATTATTTGTACAATCAGTTAAGTTTTATATACTTAGGTGATTTTTTAAGCTTGCTTATTGACTATGTAAGTGAAAGTAGGTAGATAAATAAGAATATTTGTGATTTCTAGAAATTACTTTAATATAGGGAGATTAAGTTTTATAAGATTTCATGAAATAAAAATAGAAATTATACTGAAATTATTTTTGTATTTTACATAGATATACATATTTAACAAAATAAACAGGCGTTTTAAAATTTTTAGGCTTGTCTTTGTTTTATTTTTTACCCATTTATACGAAAACATGAAAAAAATAGTTAAAATAAAATTAATTAAAAAAAAAAGAAAAATCTTAAAAAAACCACTTTATTTACGAACAGTACTTATCCATTATACAATACAACAAGTTTCAGAGCTATTCAAAAAAATCTACTTACCTACCTAATAAAATTTTATATAATATAGGTGTAGTACAATATTAATGTTTTTCAATTCAATTGTTCGATCAGGGACTTGATAAAAGTAGCAATAAAAAACTATAAAACACTCGGATTTTTAAGAAAAAGGTATGACCTCATCATTATCCGCAACCCAACAACGGCTCACTACTGAGCGCAGTTCTCCTCTCAGAGAAGGGTTATAGGCCATAGTCCACCACGCTCGCCTAATCCGAATTAGCAGACTTCACACACCTTTGAGAACATTATGGAGAACTCTCAGGTGTACAGTTTTCCTCACGATGTTTTCCTTCACCGTTGAAGCTTGGGATATTTAATGTCTTAAACGCACATAACTTCGAAAAGCCAGAGGTGCGTGGCGGGATCGAACCTGCGACCCCCCCAATATGGACCGCAGTACTAACCACTAAACTACGGCCGTTCAGAGAATGCGTTCCTGACACGTCGCGATTGAACTGACGACGTAACTTTGTAATGGCGTTGCAGTTACGATAAAAATATTATTGCTGGTTGTTTACCGTTTTAACAATTGATGAGCATTAAAACAACATTATTATATCAATAATCAATTAATGTTATAATTTTGTGCCAAACTGAGTGTCAAATAACTTGGTAAACAATATTTTTCTAATTCAAACTGATAGGTGTCAGGAACGCATTCTCTGAACGGCCGAACTATAGGCTATCACTGCCTATACTAAAGGTAGGTACACCTAGTAAACGGCAATCTGTTTGTCGCATCTGAATTTAACCTCAAGACGCGTCGCAATAGCATTTATTAGGGTACGTTTATGCACACGCGGGGCGTTGCGCGGCGCGTGGTGAGTTGTGTCGCGCGGTAAACTCAAACATATAGTCAAGTATGAGAGCGTTCATGCAGAATCGTTTGCGTTGAACGCGGCGGCGCGGCGCACGCGGCGGGCGCCGCACAACTCGCCGCGTGTGCATAAACGTACCCTTAATGCTACATCCGCAGTGGCGGACTAAGCCTGTCAGAGGCTGGATCGGCAAAGCTGAATGAGGCCCCTAGTCTTACTTTATAAATTAAAATGACTACTACAGCTAATCTTTCCAGTTTGGTAGGGTAAATTGTATTTATGCGCCTCTCTGATTTGTGTCTACCCACAACTTGCTGTATGAACGCTACACAAAATACACTTAAAATCACATTCCACCCCCACAAATAGCAATGTAACCTTACAAATTGTAAATTACCGGTTCGGGCTGTATTTATTTATTTATGTTTTATCTGTATGGGATCATATTTGTATGGGAACTCCCAATTCCAAACCATCTGTTAGATAGGTACAAAGCATATTTTTAAACCACCATATTTTTAGACCAGAGGCCCGGTCTTCCGTCCACCCGTTAGTCCGCCACTGTACTTACATCGGTACACAAAATACGCGTAGCTGTAATTGTATCGGCGAGCTCGCACTCGAATCTCAGCTCATTAGGGTTAGTATAAGATTTAATTCGATCGATCGTATTCGTATTCGATAACATTAGCGTCAAAGTAAAATTAACCTTAATTGTATTGATTTAAAGTCACTTCGGAACATCAGATTTTAATTTGGAGCGTATCGTATGCGTAGAATGCATACACGAAACTGAGCTCTAATTCAACGCGGTTATAGTTCATTTTACTTTGACGCTAAGTTCATCGACTACTAATACGATTAATCGAATTAAATCTTATAGTTATGCTAACACTACGCGACTCCTATACTCCTAATTATTTTGTGTTTATGTTGTCTTCCACACATTGTGGCTAATTCTGTTGTACACTTTCTCTAAACAAAACATTTATTTTCAAACAAGTCAAAAACTATGTACACTTACACTAAATCTCACATAAGATCACATTTTTTTTATTTGATTATAAACTAATATATAATAATATATTTTTAAAAAAAAAACTTTTTGTTTTCAATTTGTCCGCCTTCAAATGAAATAGTAAAACCAACACTTTTTAAGATTCTAAAGAAATTGGACGTTGGATTCATTAAGACGGATTAATTTGCATTTTAACTGCAAGCCGACTGCAATATTGCAGTTGGTATTTACTGAATTGCAATTGCAGACACTAACGTCCAAAATTTTTGTAGTCAGCTCACAGTTCTAATTAAGGGATGCCCCTTTAGGTACGTGTTTAATAGCCGATACGATACCGATACCGATATTATTTACATTAAAATAACACCGATAACAATTCAGGTCGTTATACCAGTTGTTATAGAACAGAATAGAAATGTTTTTTATTCAAATAAACTTTTTTACAAATGCTTTTGAATCGTCGATGAGTCTACTATTGAGTCTTATCATTGACTTTTATTTAAAGTGTAAACGAAACAATGCACGCTTAGACTAAAAACACGGAAAAAGTATATATAACAGAGTGAAAATATAATAATAATAATTGAAATTGACATTAATAAGGTTTTTATTTTATAAAAACCTGAGTGGTTTCTCGTGTACTACTAAGAAAAATTGTTTATGCTTTTTATATGTTGACACTAAAAAATATTTAGAAAACACAGCATCCTTAAAATAAAGGGGGAAGACAATTTCGCAACTCTTGGATTTAAAAAAATTAAACTTATCAACGTCTTCCCAAATCAATATCGCCGATTCCGATATTTCGGGAAAACTAAAATATCACCAATATATCGGTAGGTAGGTATCGGTATCTAATACATCCTTAGTTTAAATTCAATTCACTGTTCAGACACTTTGTACTTCTCACATTCATTTGAAGGCAGATTGAATTTGAATATTTCTATAATATAAGATCTATGCAACATTGTCTATAAAAATAATAATTGTTCAAAAATAACTCTCCTATTTCTATAAATAAAATAAACGTTAAAAATCGGTTAGTGTCAAAGGAACCCTTTATTTTATTCCATATTATTATTAAAAATTAATATTATAATACTAATTTAAACTCATGTAAGAATTCCTAGATTTTTTACTACCCTATTAAATTTATTTGGACTGCCACCATGCAGAAAAACGTTTGTAAAAATGTTTAGACATAAAAAATGACAGACTTTCTTACAGACATTCATCCCCTATATATCTCCTTAGGGGGTAGAATTTTTGAACTCATTGACACACGCATTTCTTCATTTTCAAATGAAAGACCACCACTAATAGGCATATATGCATGTTCGGAAGTATAATATATTATTCAGAAAAAAAATATCTTACTTCAGTAAAAAAAAAAAGGTTTGGTATATAAAAATTGCCATTTCAATTTTATGCTTTAAAATTGACGAAAAAACGCTCGACAGTGTCACGGCGTCGTTCTTGACGTCACCTTTATGTTTTTTCATAGTAGTTTGTTAAAGTTTGAAGATAGATGTGACGTATCGCTCTATTTGATTGCTCTCATTGGACCAATCAGATATGGCGGATTTATAGTTTTATTTTATCAAAATAAATATAATCTCGATCAAAATATGGTTTTCTATTTTATCATTTTAATAAGGAGCTCAAAAAAATCAGATCAGATATTTCAGTCACAATAACTCATGTTACAATTTGGAATGTTTAATATTCTGTTATATAACATGTTTATTTTATACATTAATGTTATACTTGTTTAAAACATGTTCTGTAACAAATTTCACGAAACATTTTATAACTTTCGTGCGGTGGCAGGTTTAAATCAAGTTGTGCTATCACTTATTTATTGCTATTTTCATTTCAATATATACATATAGTTTTTTATTATGCAAATTACATTATACAATATACACCCAAAATACACGATACATAAATGAACAAAAACAATTTAAATTATATAATTTAAGGGCAACAACAACCGTAGTCAAATTTTTTATATTTTCTTTGATCTGGCAATGTCATTTTATAGAGAATATGTAAAAATAGTTCTACTGTTTGTATCTTTTCACTTTTTGGCGAACAATTTTTTTTAATGTTCCGAGCTTCTTCTTCGACTTCTCTTCTCTGTCTTCGAGAGAAGAAAAGAAAATAGAGAACTATTCTTCTCCTGTCTCGGAGAGCATGTGAAGCCGTTAAAGCTCCCGGATATTAACTACCGTCTGTTAATAATCCTTATAATAAGTCAAAATATCGCACTCACCACCACATTTTTCCCAAGAAAACCACAATGTGGTTAATGGAAAGGGGTAACCAGTAACCCGTTTTAAATAATACAATTACTATAATATTGGCATTAAGCAAATTCAAGGAAAATCCACTAAGATATATCGATCGTATTGATATCGTACAATTACCGATAGTAATAAACGATGCATTTTGGTGTCGATGGATGGTGGTGGAGAGTTTCTAAAAGTTAGCGACTCGATGTGGTATTTTGTGGTTCTCCCAAACACCACTGGGTGTAAAAAAATAATTAGAAATACCATTGCAAAGTTATATATTATGTACTTTCTCATTTAACTTATAATAACGAAAATATTATAAATGTTTTATAACAAATTACAAAATGATGGAAAATATATTATAATAATATTTAATAATAAATTAATATTTAAAAATAAAATAAAATTTAATATTTTCCAATGTAATTTGTTATAAAACATTGATAGTATTTTCGTTATTATAAGTTAAATGAGAAAGTACATAATTTAAAATATTATTTTAATGGAACTAATAGATACAATATTTTAAATGTAATTATACAATAAGTACTAAGAAATCTAACAAATTGCAACAAAATTTAACATATATGCTAGAGAATGTTGCACTGTTATATAAAGTTAGAATAACTGCTGTGTGGGAGAACTATAATCCACCAGATACTATTTCTACTAACGCTATTGACGGCATAAAACATCCGTAAACGAGTTACAAAAGTAACCATCATGCTATAAATCTTTCTGTCCATTTATACAATTATAAAAACAAATTATTCACCGAGATACAAACGGCAATCTTGCCGGCTACACTGTTATATAAAAAACTAGCCCGTTTACGGAACCATTAGGCTGGAATCACATCTGTGCGCAGCGATTCGCATCTTGTCCATAGAAAATTGACATTTTGTATGGAGTCGTGTACGCATCAATTCGGCTTTGCGATGCGTACACTCCTCCATACAAAATGACAATTTTATATGGGCAAAATGCGAACCTATGCACACAGATGTGACTCCAACCTTAATCTAATTAAATAAATTCACTTTAAAAAAAATGCACAGACTAAAAATAATATCTACTAGTGTTCATGTCCCATAGTTAATAAAACTGGCAACATTGCTCCAACTGTCAAAATAATAACTTCACACAGCTGCAAGCCAGCGAAACCCTTTTTAGGAGGGACGCCATCTTGGACTGGCAGTAATGTGTGCGTGTGCGAGTGTGGATGTGTGAGTTCGGGTAGTACGTGCACGGTTGCCACATATAAAAATGTACCCGCCGAAAACAGCATAGCAATACCTGGAAAAGACAAGCAAACTATAAAAAAATGCGTGAGTGTCGTGGAACACTCGTTTGGAACGAAGTTCCTTTTAATAATAAATAAATAATAAAAATAAATAAAATAAAATATATTAATCTTTAGTCAGGATTCAAACCCCCAAACCGATAGTTTCACTCCTTCGTTTAGCCGCTGCGCCACCAAAGCTATGACGGAACGTGTGTAACAAACGAAGGTAACACACAGGTCGTGACGGATTATTTTTTTTTACACTTCTCGCCTAGCCCCCATCCGCCAAGTCCGTACCGTCTGATAAGGAACTTCGTTTGAAAACAACCCATTGTTTTAAAAGATCAAATTTCAATTAAAATAAGGACATAATATTCATGGACTTATTCAACCACTGTTCGCCAATTTCTTTTTCTTTTTCTCTGATCTGATCTCCGTATTGTATTTTGATCCCTTGTATATTTCATTCTTTAAAAAATTAAGAATAGTTAGTATGAATAATAATATTAGCATGGATATGGATGGTTTTTTAATCCCCGCGGGAACTCTTTAATTTTCCGGGATAAAATGTAGCCTATATGCTAATCCCGGGTATGAGCTATCTCCATTCCAAATTTCAGGCAAATCAGTTCATTTGTTGTGGCTTTAAAAAGTAACAAACATTCATCCAGCCATCCTCACAAACTTTCATCATCATCATCATCATCATTAGCAACCCACCAACGGCTCCCTACTGAGCGCAGGTCTCCTCTCAGAGAATGGTTATAGGCCATAGTCCACCACGCTGGTCCAATGCGAATTGGCGGACTTCACACACCTTCAAGAACATTATGAAGAACTCTCAGGTGTGCAGGTTTCCTCACGATGTTTTCCATCACCGTTACAAAACTTTCACATTTATAATATTAGTAGGAAGTAGGATTTTATTTACCAGTAGCGTTAAAATCGCTCAGCGTCTGTTTGCTCTCGTTGGCGATGCCGAAGTACGTGAGCAGGGCTAGCAGAGGTGCCGCGCACGAGAAGATCAGCAGGTGCTTCCGTATCCGGTTCCTGTTCACCAATTAATACTTTATCATCTTCATCATCTTCATCAGGAACCCATCAACGGCTCACTACTGAGCGCAAGTATCCTCTCAGAGGAGGGTTATAGGCTTGATTTGGAGTCTGACATAGGCTAATTACAATACCGAAAAATCGAAGTTCCCGCGGGATTTTAAAGCATTCCGCGCGGGCATCAGCTAGTAATATACCTAATGGGAGTTTTTCTACTAGCCGGCAAGGCAATGGCACGGCGCCGTGCCGTTGCTCCGTTTTTCCACTACGCCGGAGCCGGTGCCGGTCTACGCAAGTCCCTCCTGCCCCTAACCTCGCCGCGCGCACACACACGCACATATGGCTACAAAAAGTACACAATACACATGCAGTTCAGTCGGCTGGCAACGAGCAGGAAGCTTGCTGCCCCGGCGCCGGCAACGAAGCCAGTGGTAGCCATCGCCGGTGCAGTAGGCTTCAAAGATAGGCAAGCCAGGTGCTTCCGTTTTCTTTACTTATGTTGTCTCGACGAACTCAAAAAAGCACGCAGAAGTTCACAGAACAGAAGAAATACTACTACTAGACATAATTACATTTACAACTCATTTAGTTTTGTACGCGTATCTGTTATATTGTATTTTATTTATAACTTTTACTAGTTTTTGAAATATACAAGTTGGGATTAGGTTTTAGTGAACTTACAAGAAGTTACAAATTTTACCTTATTTTCACCAATCAATATTTGCACACACTTTAAGTCGTCACAAGGAAAAATGTTAATAATTAAATCTGAACTAATTTTGTACAAAATTTACTGTTAATTCACCAATTATTAGATATTATTTCAATAAATACTCATGAACTCATCCGAGACAAAAACAAATCTAAACACATCATTTTTAAACTTGATCGACTAATTAGTGAGATAAAAATTAAAATATAATAATATGCCTATTATCGAGCTGTTATTAGGCAAGCCGGGCTTTTAGGCTTGTAAAGAGAGCTCGCCACTGAGTCGCCGTCGCCGGTAGGTGGAAAAACATGCCATACAATTTCATACATTTATGCTTCCCGTGCCGTGCCGGCCTAGTGGAATAACGCCCAATAAATGCGAAAGTTATTTGTTTGTTCGTATGTTGGATCTCACCGTTCTAATCCGGCGTGCATCAAAAATGTGACCAGCCCGAAGGCGGCGGGCGCCTTGTGCAGCATGATAGCGAGAAACACTATGATCTCCACATCGGCGTGCGACGTGGTCGCCGCTGCGCCGAGCGCTATACCATCCGCTGGAAATTAGATATAAATAATAAACCGTAAAGGAAATGCAAATTATGCAATTTGTTAAGCTTCCGCTTACCGACGAACCACATTGCCTAGGAGATTCCTATTTCATGGCAAAGAAGAGGTTTCTAAATCTGGAACTTCGATTTCGAAAACTCTTCTTTGCCATGAAATAGGAATCTCCTAGGCAATGTGGTTCGTCGGTGAGCGGAAGCTTAACACAAAGTCCTGTCACGGTCGCCATTTTATGTGCGATTGCCCATAAGGATATCAATGAAAGACGTACAAATCTGTATGATTGTATTATTAGCACTTCAAAAACCCAAAAATCAAATTAAGTTACAATTGTAATGTCCATATTCACGCGTTTGTCGCTTGTGTTGTGAACCCCATAGCCGCGGCACAGTTCTGCCCCGATGTCAGCATAGGCCCGGTTGGCGGCAGATTTCATTGGCGCGTAGACACAATTAAATATCACATGCTTCAACGGTGAAGGAAAACTGCATCATATAAGTGTGAGCGAGCCCAATGTTCGCGCCTGACCGCTCCCACCTAGGCTCTGACAGGCACGCACACTACGCAATGTACATGTACACAACGTAACCACAAGTAAAGCTCACGCGCGCTCTTATGTTTGATGTACGTAGGTACTAAGACCGATTCCGGACAAAATTTTGATAAATAGTTGATCGCGCATTTATCAGCATTCGTTGTTTTTCAATTAAAATCAAGTTGAGATAGATTAGGTACGTACATAGAGGATTAAATTTGGTTTTTGTAAAAAAAAATTGGTTGTCTGTAAAGTCAGTTTACGGGTGATAGTTTTACGTGATATCGTCATAAAGATGAACAGCGTGCTGCTAGAACTAGCTCGCGACACATCCTCTAACTACAGCACGCACGCGATCACTGGCGGGTGCCGGGCGGCGGCGGTCACAAGCCAACGCTTGGGCCGATCGTGCCTCTCTATCGCTTGTTCCACGCTCTCGCTTGCAGGTTCACGCTTAGGGTGGAACCACATTTGTGAGGATCGTTTCGGATTTCACCCATACACAACTGTCAAATTCCATAGAAACGTGTACAGATCAAATCGGCTTTTCGATGCGTACACAAATGTATGGAAAATGACAGTTTGAAAGACAGACAATGCTGAGTGACTCAGAATCATGGACTGAAGCCCCTGTTTCAGGTTTCGTATTGGTTTAGCATGTCCTTTACACCTTGTATACGCCAAATGAGTTCATCCAACGTTAGACACGTAACGTTGGGCAGGACGAAAATTAAGCTTGCTTACCAGCGGCGTGAACGACCAAGCCAACAGTGGCTGTGATGTTTTTCTCAGTGGGATTGCTGGCGTCATTATACCTTGAGGACATTTGATCCACTATTAACATGAAGACGAAACCTGTAAAAATTATAGTAGTAGTTTATTACACGACCTTTTCTTAAACACAGGTCAAATCTCAGCCTGTTGCGGGATTGTCTAAGGGCGAGGGCAGACTGGCTACTTTTAGCGGCAGCGATCGCTAAAGGCCATAAAAACGCCACGATCGCTAAAAGTAGCCAGTCTGCCCTCCCCCTACATTGTCTAAAAATGATTGCTACAGTGAGATAATCATAATCCCCTCTGATTGGCTGAATTTAAAGCGTTCTTGCCGCATCAATGCATTTTAATTTTTAACTGTTTAGAATGGGAAGGGTTTTAAGGCCCTTCCACTCTGGCCAAGTGCAAACTAACAGACTACATGCGCCTATGAGAACATTATTGAGAACTCTCATTTATGTTCTTTATAGCCATGATTTCCTTCACTGTTAAATGTATATTTACAGTAAATTGTATAAAACTCTGCATGGGAATCGAACCTACTCTATGAACATTAATTCTATTAATTACAATGAAATGACAGAAGTTTTCTTTTCAATATCTACTTATTATTATGTGCTTTATCTTCAACTTGATGATTTCATATTTTTGCTATTGTAAAATTAATATAAATTATTTTATCATGTCAAGTAAACTTACTCGTCTATATGATATTTTGTAATATTTCATAATAATATTATGCAATAAATATTAATTAAGCAATTGATTTAAATGATTCGATGACTTTTTTATCAACTTATAGACGTCCACATCTGGACAAAGGTATCTTGCAAAGACTTCTACAGGCCTCAGTCTTCTGTATCCAGCTACTACAGACTCATCTGATATCATAATGAGATGATTCACACGGAGTTGACTTAACATTAGAAGAGCTGCAGGTCTACATAGTGGGGGGGTCTGCCAATACTGCACTTGCCAGTACTGGCTCGTCACTGCAGCACCTTGGGACCATAATGACTATGAGTTCTTAGTATGATATTTATTTACTGAAAGGTTTAACTTACTTACTTTACAGCACTTGCCAAAAATACGGTAAACTATTGTTTAGATAGAATTTATGCATTTTCCAAACCTAATTCTAATTTTCCTTAGGCCGCGTTTCTGGTGTGTTGTGGTGCGTCGAGTCGCGCGGGCCGTCGCCGCGTACTACGCCAGAACACTTCTGTATGAACACTCTCATACTTGGCCATATGTTTGAGTTTACCGCGCGACGCGATGCACCACGCGCCGCGTCTCCAGAATCATGCCTTAGAGATTTTTTAAATTCTAAGTCAAGATAGCCCTTAACTGCGATTACACCTGATGGTAAGTGATGATGCAGTCTAAGATGGTAGTGGGATACAGTAGTGCAAATTAAACCAATAACCCTAATTGGTTACTCATCACACCAGTGCTGGAATCCTAAATCGCATAGCAACACATCTTTGACAGTAAGATGGTAACTACCCTGCCACCAGACAAAATTAAGGATAATATTGTTAATAACAACCTTACCTAAAACCAAAGATATTCCAATCACAGAATGTAAATCGTCGATGCCTTTTGGTTCTGGAGTATAGTCTTTGGTCACCAGAACTGTTCTCTCCTCAAAGAGGGCTCTCACACCTTCTGGTATTATAACTGCTAGTGCTGTACCAACCAGCAGACCAGCACCAAAAACTGTCACCTTGAGAAGCTTATCCTAAAAAATATGCATTTACATTTAGAATCTTCAACACTTAGACTTACATTAAATAATTGGGTGTTTGAGGGAAATTTTTTTATTTATTAAAATAACATGAACAAAGTGTCTAAAACTATTATCAAGAAAAACTAAGATGTGTCATTGGACAATCTCTTAGTATATAAGATAATAATTTATAAGTTTAGGTTAAATTAAAATTACTCATTAGCCAACTAAGTTAGGCTAGATTGTAATCGAATTGAGCACCACTTTGGTACTCAGTATCAGGAAAAAAAAAAAAATTAAAATAACGTTTTTAGATATTATAACACAATTACATTTTTCTTTTTAAAATATCTTTACTAGTTGCGAAATTATAACCTGTTTTACTGTGGCTGTATGCGAAATTATAACCTGTTTTACTGTGGCTGTATCTATTTCTCTCTAAAACGAAATTTTCTATGGAGCGTGAATGGAGCTGCTGAATTGTGACATCACACTTTAGTAGCGCTCTCTCTGTATAACAGGAAACTTTAAAGCTCTATAACTTATTTGTTTTTGGACTGATTTATTTTCTGTTTTTACAAATGTTATTCTTACATGTTACATTTTCGATTATAAATAATGAATGTCAACATTTTGACTACAGTCAAATACCCAATTGTATTATTTCATATTGATATCAGTGAGACTCAAAGGAGCTTCAGAAAGATGTCCTCTTGTCAATTATGCTGCTTATATACACCTGCTTTGTGTAAAAAAAAAACTTTGTTTATAATTTATTTTTTATGATACACAATATCAATAAATCTAGAACATCATCTATCCCCCTTAATATTCCCAGGATAAAACAAAACAGCAGTCTCTTTATAATCTTCTAACTTCAAGTGAAAGCCCCTTCAAAGTTGGTTCAGCTCTTCAAAGATTAGCCCATACAAATTACAAACAGATAAAAAGAGGAAAATTTTACTAACATGTTCAGGAAATTATGTTGTTCAAATCACTTGCTTTTAACATAAGAACTATTATTATGTTAAAAGCAAGTATATACTATATGTATGTAGTTATTTAAGATCAAACACAAATATTTATTTATTTTCAAAAGCAGGTAGCAACTACACTTGAAAGTCAAGTCACAAGACACTTTATTTTATTTATTTGTATGTTTTAGATTATGACCGGTTTTTCGTCAAGTTGCTTGACTTTTGTACATCTAAAGAGAATGAGTAGCAAAGAAAAAGTCATATACTTAACTAAAAAACGAAACATGTTTTTAAAATGCCAATACCTATTTTCCTACAAAATTAAAGTGTACTGAACTACGCAAAATTGTGAAACTGTTTACATCACAGTGGCAAAAACACACAGCTGTTATATTATATTTTCTATATGATAGCAAAAGTTACCATAATATCTCACCTCAGACATGCTCACGTTTAGAGGAATACTTCCAGCTACATAGGACCCAACTAACATCACAACAGCCAATAAAATAAGAAACAGAGTTTCATCCATTTTTTGAACAATAATTTAGTATCAAAAGAACACGAAACTTGAATAGTAAATGGTGGTTCGACGTTCGATAAAATTTATAATTAACTCAAGTTATTTAACATTAATGTCCCCACAAAATATCATTACACACTATGTTTATTTAATATAATTTATTTTAAAAGAAACTAGAAAGAATAGGTAGAAAGTCAACCAAAAGATTTTTGAGACAACTAGGGATCCAAACAAAACATCGATGTTTTAAAACATCGAGGTATCGTTCATAAACATCGATGTTTTAACATCGATGTTAAACCACAAGAAAACATCGATACATCGTTCATAATGAACGATGTTTTATGAACGATGTTCTCGCCATCTCCTTGTAAGTGTCTATAGTCTTAGTCACTCGCACGCCTTTGTTTTTTCTATTTTTCATCTCACTCTTACGCTTAGAGTGAGCAAGGAACGAACAAACAGCGCGCGAAGTCGTTCGTTCATTGCATGTTTGAGTTTTGACGTCCATGCCGCTACGTCGTTCGTAATCGTGTTTGTTTGTGTATTTTTTACCAAAAACAATTATTTTAATACTAAAAACTAAGCTGGAAAACTCGTGATTTTGTATAACTAGTACTACGTAAGCATCCAGAAGCTGAGTTATGTAAGTATATTGTAATATTGTTCAATTGCCGAAAAAATGGACGTACTTGAAAATTTATTGGTTATGTTTTAATGGTGGTTGTTTTTGTCAAGTTTCTCTGCTTTGAGCTAGACCAGACATTTGCGAAATGCTATTATTTATATTCAATCTATTGATAAATGATAACACTTATATTTACTGAGGGTGAGGTATAATTTGATCAAAAGTAATTATTGTAAGATTTGTAAGTAGGTACAAATTGTAATAGTGATGGGCAGAGGTTTAAATGTTTTGTTATCGATATTATTTTAGGATGTGTATGTTCGACGCGTATAGTTAGATTTCAACAGATAATAATTTTTTTTGCAGATAAAATGCCGAAAAATAAAAAGAAAAGTGCAATTTGGAACTACTTCAAAAGATGTGACAATGATAAGGAAGCGACTTGCAAATTGTGCAATAAAAACTTGAAAACTTCCGGTAATACTACTAATCTTCGGGGTCACATCGAAAAAAAACACTCTGACGTTGTACAGGAGTTTATAACAGAAGAACCTTCTCAAAAGAAACTAAAATCGAATGATGAAACCAATAAGGCTGCTCAAAGTAGCCAGCTCGCTACTAGTAATGCTGAAAGAATTAGTGCAGTTACGTCAAGCGTAAAAGACGTTGATTTTGCGGACATTGTTAATAAAGGAGCAAGTACTTCTAGTGCTACGTCTATGTGCTCGAATACTGAAGTTAAGCAAAGATCTCAACAACAGCCCAATGTGGGCGATTTGTTTTGTAACATTAAAAGTATAACAAGTACTGAAGGTACGAAACATAAGAAAATCACCGAAGCGATTTTGAATTTTATCATTTTGGATCATAAAGCGTTTTCAGTTGTGCAAGGGAAAGGATTCCAACAACTTATGAAGGAAGTTGTGCCATTATATAAAATACCTTCTAGTGAAACGTTCAAAAAACGGGTAGATGATAAGTATGAAGCCATGTCAGATGTTTTCAAAAAATATATCCAATCAGCAGAATATTACTGTATTACATACGATATATGGACCGAGACCATGCAGAATAAGTCTTTTGTTGGGGTCACCATCCACTTTTTAGAGAATTCAAAACTTATGAGTGGTACTTTGGGAGTTTTTGAATTGTTCGAAAGACATACGGCAGAGTATGTACAACGAAGGCTTACAGAGATCTTTGCCAAATGGTGTGTTTCAACTGATAAAGTTACTGCTGTTGTAACTGATAATGACAGTACGGTAATGAAAGTGAATAGAGACTTGTTTGGTGAAAAAAAAATAATACCATGCTTCGCTCATACAGTGAACTTAACCATCGATAATGCGTTGACAAGATCTGAAACCGCATCTCAGATTATAAGCAAAGTACGCGAAATTGTGAAGTTCATTAAACGCAGTGTCAATGCGAGCGATGAGTTGCGTAAAAAACAAAGAGATGCCGGTTTAAAAGAAGGCCAAACAAAGAAGCTTATTCTAGACGTACGTACTCGTTGGAATTCTACTTTTTACATGGTAGAACGTTTCTTGGAGTTAGTTTCAACGATTGGTGCAATATTGCTACGCCGTTCCGATGCTCCGCCAATGCTGACATCTAGTGAAATTGGCTGTCTGCGTGAGATCGTACAATTGATACAACCCTTTGAAAGGTTAACAAAGGTTTCTGGACAGAATTATATCACCGTGAGCAAAGTCATTCCACTTGTTAGCTGTTTGCGAGGAATGTTAGAAAACTTAACTCCGACATTCGAAGCTGCTACTTTTTTAAAGACAGAAATTCAGAAGGAGGTAATAAAGCGATTTGACAAGCTGGAACACTGCTCGTCTTTGGCTTTAGCAACCGCACTGGATCCGCGGTTTAAGCTCATTCACTTTAAAGATGCAACTGCAAAAGCTAAAGTGTTGAATTATGTGAACAACTATGTGAAAAACATGCAAACTACAGTCATACCAACAGAGTCTTCTGACGAATCAGAAAAAGAAGAGAAGACAGAACGTGAAATTGATATATGGAGTTACCACAAACAATTGACACACGATAACATGAAAAACAAAACCACGGACGAATTAAAAGCGAAATCAGAATTTCATATGTTTGTGTCATCACCTGTTACGCCAATAAAAGGGGATCCTATAGAAATCTGGGATGATATGAAAACTGTATTTCCCTATTTATATAAATTGGCTATGAAACATTTGCCAATAGTAGCAACTTCAGTTCCCAGTGAGCGGTTATTTTCTGAAGCTGGAGCTATTATTACTCAAGAAAGAAACCGATTGCTTGGAACTAGATTGTCGAAATTATTGTTTTTGAATTCTTTAATGAGAAACAAATAATAGGTAATAAGTTATGTTAAATTCATTGTTCCTAATAAATTTGATTATCTTTGACTACATGATTTTGCTTATTTTGTTGTTCTACTTGTTCTTCCACTCTTCATATCCTAGTACATTATAACTGTATTATTCGTCTTGTCTGTAATCATGATTACCAATACGAATCTAATTCTGTTTTTATAGGAAAACGCTTTTTTTCACTAAATCATCATTCCTACTAATATTTTAAAAAACATCGTAAAAACATCGATATATCGTTCATAAACATCGATATTTTCGACATCGATGTTTCACTTTTAAAACATCGATGTTTTGATATCGATGTTTTTAATGAACGATGTTGCATCCCTAGAGACAACACGACAATTTGATGTTGTGTTGAGTTGTTGACTTGACACCCTTGACACTTGACACCACGTGTTGTGACCATGAAGGTAGCAAATACATGGAGGTGCCCTAAGTACAAAAATCGGGTGCATACCTACAGAAAAAATCTCAAAAAATGGCCGCCCATTAGGGAGTGTGCTTCGAAACTATCGACATCGATAAGGAGTGAAGCGATGATAATCAAGCATTTATGTATACGAAGTATTTATAGGTAATAATAATTACGTAACGTATGTTTGTACTCTATCAGGTACATATTTCAGGATTTAGGTTTTTAAAGATCTTGGAATATCCAAACAGTTTCGCTGCCGTTTTGTGAAATTGAAAGAGATCACCATATATAAAAAAGTACTCATTTATAAATTATAATATGTATCAATCGTTTGTTAATTATAAACCACTATTTCTTTTCATTAAAAGAGCAACTTGCTGGCTCATAGTAGTAGAATTTCTTTCTATAAGCGGTGGTAGAGTCGAAAGATGACGTGCTTTGAATGAGACAGCTATCTGCATGCCCTAGATATAAATAAACAAATATAGAATACTAGTTGACCCGGCGAACTTCGTACCGCCAACTTATTTATATAAATAAAACAAATAAACTATCCTAATCAAAAAAACCTATCCTATCTTTCAAATTGGAATAAATTACAGATAGTAACGAAGTTTGATCAAAATCGGTTAAATAGTTTAGGAGTCCATCGTGGACAAATAACGTGACACGTAATTTATATATATTACTAGCTGACCCAGCGAACTTCGTACCACCTACTTATCTATATAAATAAAACAAATAAACTATCCCAATTCAAAAACTATCCTATCTTTTAAGTTGGACCAAATTACAGATAGTTACGAAGTTTTATAAAAATCGGTTAAGTAGTTTAGGAGTCCATCGTACAAGGATTTTTTTTCTGTTAAATCATTGTTTGTATTAGCTGGGTTTTTCTTGAACAATTGAATATTTATTTGTTAAGAGGAACGCAATTCTCAATTCTGCCATCTTTTCTATCAGCTTTTATTAATTAGTAATCTCTTGTAAGCCCTCTTGTTGTAATTGAATTGCACATTGATTATTATTAAATCCACCTTTTGCTCTTACCGCAGAAAAGAAATGTATCACACGATCTTTTCATATTTTATGTAGAGGGATGTGTGTTATATTTATATTTTCCACGCCTATAGCACCCATCCATTTTTTTCTTTAAGTTTTCACTAGCCGGAAATCTGAAGATAAGAAGTATAAAATTAGTAAAATCTATACTGATATTAAAATGCGAAATGTGTCTGTCTACCTGTCTGCTACGTTTAAACGGCCGATATTTTTAGTTGTTTTCGATGAATTTTTGTACCTACCTATAGAGATAGAATCCTGCAAAGTTGAGGAGTTTCCATGGAAAAAAAATCTTAAGCGACAGCAGAAAACACGGACATTATCATCTATTATATAGAGGTATTAGATTCTAGCATTTATTATTTATGTGAAGTATTAAAATAACCGGACAAATGATATAAATTTCAACTATAAACACCAAACTTCTTGTATTATCTGATAATATGGTGATGAGCAGTAATGCATTAGAATTTATTCAAGTCGTTTAAAGTCACCTATAATAATATCGACAAGTCGATACTCCCTTGACACAAATCCAATAACACGTAACTACTTGACAGGCTGACAGCTGAAGTTCAACCAATAAGAGTGAATACATAATGTGTTGTACATAACGATCAAAAAACGGCGGATGGCACCCGGCTTGACTAGTAGTTACTTTATATACTTCATCTCCATCTATTTCCTACCTACCATGGTTGTGACATCTGTGGTGACACTGACAAATTACATTAATAATTCTGCAGGGCGACCGGCTAAGAAATATATCAATCATTAAAGGACAGCATCAATGTCAAATAGCAGATATATATAAATCAATGTATAGCAGAGTGATCCAGCTACCAATACTCAAAAATAATTATAAAAGAAATACGTGATGATGTTGTAAGTCCAGTTTTATTGAGTGACACGATAGGAATAATAAGAAAATAAGACTTGACACATTCTTAGTTTAAATGCAAAGGAGGTGTATAGTTATAAAGCAGGGTTTATGAATATTAAAAAAATATTTACTCCAACACTCCTCCTTATTCATAAACGCTCAGTTACTAAACTCATACATCTTCTCTTTTATTAAATCACACACTCACTCATGCATCTAACCCCATACATCTTACACACCACTCAAATTTACCTCTCAACAATCCTTTCGTAAGTACGTCAGCAACCATACGTGAGGTTTCTATATACTCTAAAGAAATCTCACCGTTTTCTATTGCTTCTCGAATGAATTGATATCGTACATCTATATGCTTAGTACGTTGGTGGTGTACAGAGTTTTGTGCAATAGCCATAGCCGCCTGACTATCTGTGTATACAGTTATGGCATCACAAGGTTTTCGTATCAGTTCAGCCATGAACCGTCGAAGAAATACAGCCTCTTTAGCAGCCTCCCACAATGACACGTATTCTGCCTCTGCAGTAGATAGTGCGATTGTTTTCTGCTTCTGACTATTCCAGCACACAGCTCCTCCTTGACACAGAAAAACTGATCCTGAGTATGACCTGCGATCTAAGTCACCGGCGTGATCAGCATCTGCATACCCCACAATTAATTCTCTTTGTACTGTTTCTCTTGAGTACTTAAGTTTGAACGATTTGGTTCCTTTTAGATATCGGAGTACTCTTTTCAGCGCTATCCAATGGCAATCATCATAACACCCGTTAAATTGACTCAGACTATTCACTGTATGTGCTATGTCTGGCCTCGTGCACACAGCAACATACAAAAGTGAGCCAATCAATGCTTGATAAGGTACATTTGGTGATACATGGTCAGGACCAGGTTTCTCTAACCTCTGTCCTTGAACCGATGGTGTAGTCACTGGTTTAGCTTCTTCCATTCCATATGCATGCAATAGCTTCCCTATGTAATCTTCTTGATCAAGACTAATCCCATCTCTCTCTTGTGTTATGTTAATTCCAAGCATAAGTTTAGCGCTTCCCAAATCTTTCATTTCAAAATTCAACTTTAGCTCTTCTTTGACCTTCTTCATTCCTTGCTCCTCATTCCAAAAAATAAGTATATCATCTACATACACTGCAAGTATGATTATTTTGTGCTTATCACCTCTGAAATAAACACATGATTCATTTTTGGATCTCTGAAAGCCAAGCTTTTCTAAAGTCTCATTAAGTCTCTTGTTCCATGTTCTAGGCGCTTGCTTTAAGCCATATAATGATTTGTTCAGACGACAGACGTAACCTCCTTGCTCTTCAAAACCTTCAGGTTGCTTCATATACACCTCCTCTTCAAGATGGCCATTCAAAAATGCTGTTTTCACATCCATTTGGTCTATATGAAGTCCTAATTTAGCTGCCAAGGATATTAATAATCTCAATGAACTGTGTCTGACCACTGGCGCAAAAGTTTCAAAGTAATCAATGCCTCTTCTTTGACTGAAGCCTCTTGCAACTAAGCGAGCTTTATATCTCTTTCCTCCCGCCTCTTCTTTAATTCTAAATAACCATTTAGAATCAACAATGTTGCATTTCCTTTCAGGTGGCTTCACCAAAGTCCATGTGTTGTTTTTTTTTAAAGCCTTCAACTCCTCTTGAATTGCAGCTCTCCACATGTGGCCGTCTTCTCTAGACAAGGCTTCTCCTACCGTCAAGGGATCTTCAATATCTTTTACTGCTTGATATGTAACATAATCGGGGTACTCCTTGGGAACTCTATTTCTCAAAGAATATCTTCTCTCCCTTTCTGTTCTCATCTCAGGAATATTTTCGATCTGTTCATCTATATCAGATGTAGATACAAAACTCTCATCATTATCTTCAGCCTCTGCCTCAGATACATCTGGATCAATGTGAGTTTCTTCATTCTCTTCAAGCCTTACCTGGTTAAAATCGATAACCAGTATCTCTTCTTCTGATTTCTTCTTTTCTTGGTTACTACTGTTCCGATTGTGATGCATCTCTGATTCAAAGAAAACCACATCTCTCGCTTTGTGTAGTCTTCCTGTTTCAGGGTCTATCAGCCTGTAGGCTTTCGATTCTTCACAGTAACCAACATGAATCAATTCAATGCTTTTAGCGTCCCACTTCTTGCGTAAGACATCTGGAATATGCTTGAATGCTCTACAGCCAAACACTCTGATCATGCCCAGATCTTGCTTTTTTCCACTCCAAGCTTCTTCTGGCGTCATGTTCTTGACTGCTTTTGTAGGTGATCTATTTTTCAAGAAAACGGCAGTATTGACTGCTTCAGCCCAATACTTTTTCTCTAATCCCGATTCTTGCAGCATAGACCTAGCTTTCTCTGTAATCGTACGGTTAGCTCTTTCCGCAACTCCATTTTGCTCCGGTGTGTACTCTACCGTAAGCTGATGCAAAATTCCATACTCTTGTAGGAATTTAGTCATTCTCTTGTTGACAAACTCCGTACCATTGTCAGACCGCAATATTTTTATTTTCTGTCCAGTCTGCAACTCTGCAAAGGATTTAAACTCACAAAATTTCTCGAAAACTTCACTTTTGTTTTTGAGAAAATAAACAAAGGTTTTACGTGTCCTGTCATCGATAAAGGTTAGATAGTACCTATATCCGTTAAATGACTTTACATTCATAGGACCACACACATCAGTGTGTATTAAACCTAATATTTTATCCGCTCGACTCGCAGAGTTCTTAAATGGTTGCTTGGTTTGTTTTCCTGTTAAGCAGGCTACACACTCTAGTTTTGTAGTCTTATTAGAAAAACTCACACCCTTTGCCAGTTTGTCTCGAAGTAACGTAAGGTTTCGTATCCCTAGGTGCGCCATCCTCCGATGCCATAACTCTATATCAGCACACATAGTTGAGGCTAAGGCTTGATTCTGAAATATGGATTTTAGTTTAAATACACCATTTTCTAAAATACCTGTATGAGAAACTTCTCCCTTAACCTTACATCCATCAGATTTCATAATCTGACATCCATCCTTTGTAAACACTACCACATTTCCTCTCTTCACAATCGTACTTACACTTAGTAAATTACAATTAAGAGTTGGTACAAGCATTACATTATTCACTCTCAGACCTCCACTCACTACATTACCAAATCCTTCACCATACATTCTATCTCCATTCGCACACGCAATCTCCATGCGTCTATCACAAGACTTGAACTCTTTCAACCAATCCTTTTGGCTTGTCATGTGACTTGAAGCTCCAGAATCCAAAATCCAATCCATCTTATTCTCGGTGGTCATCAGCCCTAGACCCAGCGCTACTGCCGCGTCGCTTTTCTTTGGTTTGAGTGAACATTCCCTTGCTTTATGAGGACCATCGCATATGAAGCATTTGATCTTTTTTATATCACACTTCTTGGATTTCTTCTTTAATTTTGGTTTCTGGCAAATTAATGCGTTCGTGCTACTAGAAGCATCTCCTTGAATGTAATCTTCTTCCATTTGGAACAGTTTGGATTTCACGTAATCTGTAGTCAGAGTTGTATTAGAATTTTCAATCGCCATTCTCAGGGGTTGAAATTTCTCCGTCAGGCCTTGTAGCATCAGGGCTGCGAGTAACTCGTCATCTATCTGCTTATCTAAATCACGAAGTTGCTGTGCCACCGTCATAATAGTGGTAACGTAGTCACGTAATGATGTAAAATTCTCCAATTTTATACTGACTAACTTGGACAGCAACCTGCATCTGTTGTTCAACCTTTTGTCTTCAAACGCATTCTTCAAGGCATCCCAGGCCTCCTTTGCAGTCTTTGATTGACGAACGTGAACTAGACAGTGTGGTCTTACCATTAAGCAGATTTTTGCTCTAGCCTTCTGATACTTTTTAATGCCTTGTACATCTGTGGCACTCGGTGTTGTCGCTGTATATTCCCAAAGGTCCTCATGGATTAAGTGTAGTTCCATTTGGAACTTCCATGTTGCATAATCCACACTACCATCCAATTTTACCATACTTGGAAGGCTCGATAAACTTTGCGTTTCCATCACGATTTCTTTCTTCGCTGCGGCCATAACCTATTGGTAGCTGTATAGCAGAGTGATCCAGCTACCAATACTCAAAAATAATTATAAAAGAAAAACGTGATGATGTTGTAAGTCCAGTTTTATTGAGTGACACGATAGGAATAATAACAAAATAAGACTTGACACATTCTTAGTTTAAATGCAAAGGAGGTGTATAGTTATAAAGCAGGGTTTATGAATATTAAAAAAATATTTACTCCAACAGATACGTCAAACTAGGCTTTCATTGATACAAGCCGTGAGGTGTTCTTATCGGTGACATAAGGTGTCCACTAATCGTTTTACTACTCATATTTTCTGTTAAAGTGTTTTAAAAAGCTTTATTAAATAATTTGTCAAATTAGCAAAGCAATTAGTAGTATTTTAAGAAGTATGTTTAATGTTAAAATCATTGAAGAATAATTTTTAGATTTAAAGGTTACTTTTTGACATTTTCGTATGTTTACGGATAGTAATTTAAAGAGCATGGAACTAGGAAATACGACTACGTCTAAGTAAAGAGTAATTTCTGGTTTGCCGTCTGAAAGTTTGATACGAAGTAGGTATAAAGTTTAAAAATCTGAAATCTTAGAAATAGTTTGGTGTTTGGGTGGCATCCAACTCGCAGTTGTTATCATTGTTGGATTAATTAACGTAGTCGTAATTCCTAGTTCCATGAACTAGCCGCATAGGGTATGTAAAGTATGTTCCAATGGAGTTGAAACAAAAAGTAAATAAACCCACCTTTTCGTTAACACGTAACTTAGTCAACACTTTTCACTATGATAAAACAATTAAATATTCACACAAACGCCTTGTGGTCAATCAACAATATCTAAAGTAAAATATACACGTAATATTTATTGAATTTATACACTATTTGATCAAAATTTTTGATAAAAACTAAATGAAAACACAAATTGTGACCCACAGAATAATCGACAATTTTAGTTTTGACGTGACGTAACCTTGGATTTCTATAGTGTTGAGCCACGTTGAGCAGAGATGACATTGTGCCCACAGACTATAAATGAATGAATAATACGAAGTGAGCGACCGTAAACATCGAATACAATTCGTTCAGATTCGAAAACTTAATCGATTTATTTAAATCAATTATAATATATTTATTTAAATCAATAATAATTTGATATAATAGATAGTATATAATTTTATCTAAATATTGCGTTTACGAAAGAGCAGGTACCTATTTAATTCTATTAAAACTCGAAAATTACGTATTTCCAATATCACTTACAAAGTTTCCGATAAGAGCCCGGCCACACTGCGCTTTTCAGATGCGCGTTTTCGCGTTTTTATAGCCTTTTGTTCTTTATATTTTCCATATGTGAATAATAATACGCTAGTGTCCTTGTATCTGTCTGTTACCTCGTAGCTCTCTTACGAATACACCGATTTTTTTGCGGTTTTTTCTATTTGAAAGACGTGATTCTTTGTTGTTCGACCGATTTCGTTCAAAATCGATATTTAAGATTCCCTGGGGTCAAGAAAGAGGAAATAGATGCCAAAATTTTAAAAAGTGACTGCCACATTGAATTTTTTTGTTATTTGACTGATTTCATTCAAAATCTATATTTGGGCTTCTCTTGGGTGAAGAAAGAGGAAGTCCTGGGGTCACCCAGGGAAGCCTAAATATCGGTCCAATAACAAAGAATTCCAATATGACTGTGGCGCCATATTCCCGAATGGGAAAAGGTTAAAAAAGAATATAGAAAAACTCTGCGAGGCCTCAGCAAAGCTCAGCTTTTTGCTAGTATTTAATAAGATTTTTTAAATTAAATAATAATTTATAAATAGATGTTACTTTTATTTTTGTCCCCTATAAAATCTTAAAGAACAATGGCAAGATTGGGCAAGGAAAAAGAAGTTGTTAACGAGGCGAGACTGTTTCCTGAATATTTTTATTTTCCATGTAACTAGTAAGTATCATACATTTTTTAAAAGCAGGACAAATATATTCAATTGACTATATAATTAGACTTTTTTAGAGAATTAGAGAGAATTTTGAAGTTAAGTTAAACATTATTTAACTTTTTCTTACAGTAGAGGCGAGTAAAAAGGTTGATTTTTAACATTTAATTTTTGAAAAGATCTGCTTTAATCCTTACTTATACCTATTTTAAATGCAAAAGTGTGTGTTTGTTTGTTAGTTGGTCCTTTAATCACGCCGATAATTGAGCTACAGATCGATATGATTTTTTCGCATAGGTATAGTTCAATTAATCAAGAC
The DNA here is from genome assembly GCA_029955525.1 of Oeneis ivallda. Lineage (NCBI taxonomy): Eukaryota > Metazoa > Arthropoda > Insecta > Lepidoptera > Nymphalidae > Oeneis > Oeneis ivallda. The sequence continues at coordinate 19,884,510 of JARPMR010000008.1, forward strand.
AACAAGACTGGAGGGTGAAATATTTTATCTCGGTAAATCAGAGTTCTCGCGGGATTATTAAAACTAAATCCATGCGGATGAAATCCCGTGCATCAGCTATATTTTGTTCAATAAAGTGCTCCGAAAATCAATAGACGCAGATTTATTTTTTTAATCAGAAGTTTGTTCTATTCCAATGTTACCAGCCGTTTGTGGGGAATGTTGTGATATGTCGTACTTATAAATGAAATATATATACGATATTAATACACAAACTATGTGATTTAAAGAGAATAACTGCTCTTCCAAATTATTACAGATTATTAACATTCTACATAGCCTCAAAAACATTATACATATTTACTTGATTCTGCGTGCTTTTAAAAATATATTAAATAAACATTTATGTGTTTTATATTTATGAATACATGACAGACAGACACACAATATAATAAGTTTCATCAAAAGACGTTTAATTCGATTATAATATACGTCTAGTCCAAGCCAAAGTTATTCCTAGAAAAGTTTCCATTGTTCTTTAAATAGCCTATCGATGGTCTAATTACTAAGAACCTACCTTTTTGTATTTTTTAAAATCATAAATTAGTGATTCTTTATTGTAGGAAATGAAATTATTTTTTTCTTCGGAATTAATTCGTTCAATAGTGCATTCCATATTCATTCCCGATATAGTTCTGCAATGGTACATTACTAGAGGTCATGTCAAAATAAAGTCACGTGATCGGTGACGCCATATTTATTTACTGTTTGTTTCAACTCCATTGGAACATACTTACTTAAACTTCATAGACGAATGATATTTACTACTAAACTTATATAGGTATTACGTACGACTTGTGGCACATAAAATAAGTATTATTCAATAATAATTTGCGCCTGGGTAAATTCTGTCTGTGATGCGGGAATAAGTTTTATAGGTGTTTGTGTGTACGAAATACCATCCTACTTAAATAAATATATTGCGTATATTATTTGCAGATATTAAATATTTAATTCAAGAGCAATTATTACTATATACCTATGGCAATTATTAATTATTTCAATTGGTATAACGCAGTCAAATAAGGAAGACTGCTGTAGCCGTATAGATTGCTAGATTATCATAGATGTTCAAATTAGTTGGATTATACGTATGACCCCACTACTATAGTATCGATAGTCACGTGATAGTCACCTGATTGCGACCTATTGAACTCCTGAAAAAGCTTACGCGGTACCGGTTATAAGGACTGTAACGATAACGATCCTTAAGGATATTTTTGGATGTGAGATGTGAGACAATAGTTACGTGGTCGGGCTGCTGTTTTGGAAAATTCACTCAGAATTTTCAGTTGTTCTTTCCATAGAACTAGGAAAACAACTACGACCGTTTTGTCATGTCACCATTGTCAATTTTGTCATTTGATTTGATGGTTTGTAGTCATTTGTCTATGAAAACTGGTTTCTGGTTTTGGCGCACGCGGAAGTGGCCTGTGGCTTTACTTTGCATTTCCTTTTCCTAAAAAATTTCAAAATAAATATTTAGCAAGAGTTTACTAACTTTTCCAGGTTCAAATTAAAAATATCTTCAATCGATCAGCAACACTTTGAAGTGTTTTGCGAAGGGGGTAATACACTTATTACTACACTATGGAAGTGGCGGATTTGAACGATTTGTTAAATGTACGGGGTATTAAAATGGAAACTGCTGAAAACCCATTCGTTGACTCCGAAAGCGCTGAAAATACAGATCCTCTGGCCTTAATACCTCAATATGTGACTGAATCGGATTTAGGTAAGCTTATTTTGTTGATAGAAAATTTTACTGATACTAAATATTTTTTTTATAGGTACCTCATTGCCTGTGTTTTATGCGATGCGAATTATCAATTATGATTTTATTTTTAATCCGAGACCTCAAAAAGTGGGGTGTTAATTGTATTCTAGCTGACAACGTCTAAAAATCTATTATGTTAAAGTGCCCAGTGTTCTGTTAGGTTCAGTTCCACAATATCCAGTGTTCTAAAACATCCAGTACCAAACAACTTCATCTGTATGTCTGTATCCCAGTAACACTCAAACCGATGGACCAATTGAAATAGTTATTTAAAACTGGGTTTAACTTGGATGGTTCCTAACAATGTTTGACAAAAATCTGTCTAGCCGTTTAAGGACTATTACTTAATTAAACCAGATGCTTGAGAAATAGAGATGGACAGAAATTTTTGTTAAAGTTAACAAAGCCTGATTTTTGCAATCCAAAGAATCTTTTTTTGCTGAAATATGTCTTAAACTATTATAGCCTACAGTTTTGCAATTCATGAAGGCGAGTGAGCTTTACTTGTGGTTACTTTGTGTACATGCACATTGCATAAGTGTGCGTGCCTGTCAAAGCCTAGGTGGGAGCGGGCAGGTGCGAGCATTGCGCTCGCTCACACTTATACAGATATGACACACACACAGCCATAAGTCAGTCGCCCTCGTGAATTGCAAGAACTATACCTATGATACTACATACAAGATAGATACCTTTATTTGCTGCTGGCTTTTAGTCAGGTAAGGAAATATAGATTTTATATTAATGTGCCAATAATAATTTTTCAGGATTAATGCAGACTGGAACGGAAATCCTGGAGACTCCACTGGCTGTTTTCACTGACACTCCTGATGATGATGATACCATGCAAAGCACTGATTCTAGTGGTACATAATAATTTCATAAGTTACCATTTTTACTACCAGTGGTACAGTTTTTGCAATTCACGAAGGCGAGTGATCTTTACTCGTGGTTACTTTGTGTACATACACATTGCATAAGTTTGCGTGCCTGTCAAAGCCTAGGTGGGAGCGGGCAGGCGCGAGCATTGCGCTCGCTCACACTTATACAGATAAGACACACACACAACCATAAGTCAGTCGTGAACCCTCGTGAATTGCAAGAACTATCATGGCAATTTTCTTATATCCGTGTTACTACTGATTGCCTCCGTTGTAATATGGGAATTTATAGAACAAAGTTCCTTTCTGATAGTATGGCAGATGCAGGCTAGACGAAAAAAGTGTAAACATTTACAGTCACAACACCTTTTGCCTTCGTTTATTACACACTTTCCATTAAAGCTTTGGTGAAGTTGCGGAGCGAGTGTAGGAGTGAAACTGTCAGTTCAGGGATTCAAATCCTGACTTCAGATTTTTTTAATTATTAATTTATTATTATAGTTCTTGCAATTCACAAGGGCGACTGACTTATGGTTGTGTGTGTGTCGTATCTGTATAAGTGTGAGCGAGCGAAATGCTCGCGCCTGCCCGCTCCCACCTAGGCTTTGACAGGCACGCACACTTATGCAATATGCATGTACACGAAGTAACCACAAGTAAAGCTCACTCGCCTTCGTGAATTGCAAAAACTGTAACTGTATTATTAGTTTATTTAACTTCGTTCCAACTGAGTGTTCCACAACACTCACACATTTTCCCCCCATGTTACTAAGTTGGCTAAATTTGAGACTTAACCCATTTTGTTGTAATTTTTAGAGGAAGTGATAGTTCAGTTAATGGATATCAGGACAAGGCTGTCTCGACTCCGCTCAATGCTGGAGAGGAGGCTCAATACTGATCTATCAGATTACACATTTTGGCTGCAGGATGCTAAGATGGTATGTATGTCATGACTCATAATATGCTTTGTTCTCACTAATATAAAGCATTTTTTTATATTTTTTTTTTTTTTTTTTTTTTAAAAGAAAATACATGCGAATATATCACTGCTATCTCATTCGGCCGCCAGCTGCGATGCCAATCGCGCGTTGTCGTGTCGTGTTGAATTTTTACTAGGTATTATTATTTAATTCTGGAGAAGGGTAGCACAGGACCGTAACCACTGTAGAGAGCTGGAGGAGGCCTTTGCCGAGAGGCACTCAGCACTTGGGGACTTTTTAATTTAATTTAATTTTAAGTTAATCTAAGACAATTAAAGTCTCTTTTTTATTTTATTTATTTATATTTTATTATTATTTAAAATTTGGCTTTCGATACCGAAAGATTTATAGTCGAAATTGAAAATAGGCCGAAATTATTTTTACCCGAAAAATTATTTATTAAAATTACCCGGCAGTCATCGTTACCCGCAACAAATCCGATTAAGGTCGAAATTACCCGAAACCGGATAAAAATACCCGTGTCGGCAACACCGGATACAAATTTTACCTGGCATCCGCTTTGGCGGCTAGTTTTATAATCAAAAGCAGCCATAATTATTAAAAGCAACCATAAGCAACTACCTTATTGAAGTCCAAGTGCCCAAAAAGTGTCTTTGGCCTTTTCACTGAGGCTGACTTGTTTTAGCTGGAGAACCATAAAACCTTAGTGGAGCAATGCATCCGAGGATCAGGGGTAGTGCAGGTGAACATTCAGATCCGGGCCTCACAGAAGAAGATCAACATCATGGACGTGCTCAAACCTGACGAGGAACTTCTCCAACTGCCACAGGAGGAAGAGCGTAAGTTCTTGCCGTTTTTAATTTCCCCATTAAAATGCAGTAAAGCAGGAAGCAGGATATACTTTGGAGAGTGTGCTCAAGAACTTCACAACCTTGTTCACCGTTCACAACCTTGTTGCCCCCTTCACCGTTTTACCACAGAACTTCGAGAAATCGTGAACGTTGGCATCCTTACGTGGTTGAAATCCAACCTACTCGCACAAAACGCTTCAGTTCAACGTTTCTGAATCGAACCGCTAAGGCGTGGAACGCACTTCCAACATCTGTGTTTCCGGCCACGTATAACCTCAGTACCTTCAAGGCAAGAGTGAATAGGCATTTTCTAGGCAAGCGCGCTCCAACCTAAACCTCATCAGTGCTGTCCAGCATTGATTGTCGTCAAGCGCAAGCCTATCCCGAAATAAAAAAAAAGAAAAAAAAAAGCCTTTATGTGGTGGCTATTAGGGCTTTCGAATACCGGATTTTTTCAATACCGGTAATATTAATACCGGAAATATTTTTTTCAATACCGGGATCCCGGGATCCCGGTATTGAATTGGGATTTAATTGGGGGTATATGAAAGTCCTATCTTTTGAAGTAAGAGACATGAAAAATCGGCATTTAAGTTATTAATTTGAGGGAATTAAAAACCTGTATAAGCTATTTCAGAAAATCACCCTTTCAGAGTAGTACAATAGGGGGTGAAAATTTGTATGGGAATATTTTGATTTTGTAGATATTATTTACTTGTTTGGGCGGTAGGTTATTTCCATTTTATTAACACACAATGTCTGTAATAGACTTGTCTTTGTTCTGCGCAGACTTACCACAACAACAAGTATTCTTACTGTATACCATGTATACTGTATACTGTTGTCTCTGCAGTACTCCGTTATGGCCTTGTAATTTGGGGTAATTCAACAACGGCTAATAATGCTTTTATAGTTCAAAAAATGCCTTAGGGCTATCCTTCGTATGGCACCATATGATTCGTGTAGGCCGGCTTTCACAAAGCTCAAGGTCTTGCCATTTCCATCCATGTACAGTTTGGAAATATCGAAATTTGTGAAAATAAATATGCATAACTTTAAGGCCAAGCGTAACACAAATTTAAATACGCGATCTCTGAGAGATCCAGATAAATTTATTTTAACCGTAGCACCACAAACAGCACATTTAAATAAAAATTGTTAAAATTGTCAATTAAAATATTTCCAGGGGTACATGGAAATATTTTTATTTAATTTTTTTTAACGGAACCCTAAAAGAGCGAGGCCCGACTCGCACTTGGCCGATTTTTTATTATTATTTTGTACAATGTAATTTGAAATAGTTTAAATTGTGTTACTTTGTAAAAATATTGATATAAAATGTTCCTTTATAACATTTTATATAATATAGACTCCTATAATATTTGTACGCCGCTACGGCTATAATTTGCTGGACTGCAAAATAATTATATTCACCATATTGTCGACACACATTATGCAAATACAGAATTGAATTGAATTAATCAATTCCATAAATATGTTGACCGAGGAAAACGCTCTTTCCGCCTCTAGGCCTTAAAAAGCTTACAATTAATTCCCTTTCCAACTCTCACAATAGATTCATTATCAATGCTAGAAGAAGCTTGGGGCTTAGATACTTTTTTTTAGTTTTAGCCTCCATTTCTGCTTCCAGTTGTTTTTCAGTTCAAATCAACCAAATATTGGGCTGCAGACAAGTCTGCAGATATTGATAAAAATGTGAAAAAAACCTAGGATCCTGGTATTAGCCAATACCGGTATCCCGGTATTGGCAGCCCTCAATACCGGTATTGAAAAAGTCCGGCATCCCGGTATTAGTCAATACCGGGATCCCGGTATTGGAAGCCCTAGTGGTTATGTGATTGTCTTCTTCTTCTCTATCAACCCATTAGACGTCCACTGCTGAACAATGTTCTCTTGCGTGGACTTCCATAGATCTCGGTCTTGCGCCATTTGTATCTAGCGGCTGCCTGCAGCCGATGTTGGTCTGTGAGTCTGTAGCTGCCGATTAATTCAGCAACTATAACTAAGTTGATAGCAAATTATTGCTATCAACTTGACTGCCAACTGCCTTGTTGATCTAGTGGTTAGCAACAACTGCGGATTACCAGGTCCATGATTTAATTCCCGGCCCGGTCAATACATTTCTTTGCCCAGGGATTTGGGCCAAAAATTGGGGGGTTTCTTTCAAGAATATATTTACTGCCGTAAGTAGACCCCCTGACAGTCACCAGCAACAAGACAGCTTTGACGTACCAAAGTGACGAATTATGACCAATTGTCTTTTGAAATCTGTTCATAGCGATATCAGATTCGCTTTCTATTTCTATCTTTAGGTAATAATTGCCGTAAGAGATTTTTTCGCTCCTCACTCCTTCGTGTATTCTTACGGTAGTATTTATGTTTAAATTTATGTGTATTAAATCTGTATTATAATACATCATCATCATTAGCAACCCATCAACAGCTCACTGCTGAGCGTAGGTCTCCTCTCAGAGAAGGCCATAGTCCACCACGCTGGCCCAATGCGAATTGGCGGACTTCACACACCTTCGAAAACATTATAAAGAACTCTCAGATGTGCAGGTTTCCTCACGATGTTTTCCTTCACCGTTGAAGCAAGTGATATTTAATTGCTTAAACGCACTTGACTCCGAAAAGTCAGAGGTGCGTACCCGGGATCAAAACTGCGACCCCCCGAATTGGAGACCACAAGTCCTAACCACTAGGCTATCACTGCAGGTATAATACATAATGACACATAATATGTCATGCCAATGAAAGGGCCTTAATTTCTGTGGATACAGATGATGATGTATCAGAAATGCAAGAAATAGTGCCAGAGCCGACGGCAGATTTGGAGGAAGAGGTGGATCTGATATCGCACACGCCGCACGCCGCCGCTGTCAAGTGGGTAGTGGACGCCAACTTCCGAAACGACCATAGCCGAGCCAGGATACCGGATGACCCTGCACAGTGGTATGACTCTTTTAATCTCTTTTGGAACGTAGTTCCTTATCGCACGGTGCGGAAGGGGGCTAGACGGAAAAAATTAAGACAAAATTGAACCGACACTTTTTTGAATGTGAATTTGGCATTGTGTTCAATATTTTCACAGTACAATATTAGATCTCCGTAGCCTTGTGGTTTCTACAGTCGCATAAAGGTCGATAAGGGTCGATGGTTCGAATCCCAGCTCGACACAATGAATTTTGTATTTTCAATTTTATTTTAAATAATTTCTACATGTGGAATTTTTCCCTAATTATTAATAAAATAAAATTATTTTTATTATTAATTTATTAAATAATAAAGTAATAATAAAAATAAAAAAAAATAGGTAAAAATTCCACATGTAGAAATTATTTAAAATAAAATAGAAAATAGAAAATTCAGTCTGTCGAGCTGGGATTCGAACCATCGACCTTTAACTGTTTAGCGACTGTAGAAACCACAAGGCTACGGAGATCTAATATTGTAGTGTGAAAATATTGAACACAATGCCAAATTAATTCATCGAAAGGAACTTCGTTCCATCCGGGTGTCCCTTGACACCTCTCAAGTTTTTTTTTTTCGTTTCCGTATTTAGTATTTACAGTGCAGAAAATACACATCAAGTGTTTTTGAGGACGCCATATTCAAAATTGTCTATGTCACATCACACATTAGGTTAGGTTAGGCATGATGACAGTAATCGAGAATCAATGATATTATGAATGGATTACAAAAAACCCAAAGTATTATTATTATATATTTATTTTTCTATTTTGAGCGAGATTGATATTTATTTTGATAAAATAAAACTATAATAAAATACAGCAATCCGCCATATTGGATTATATACCAATCAGAGCGACACGTCACATCTGTCTTCAAACTTTGACAAACTACCTACTGTGACAAAACAGGGGTGATGTCACGAACGACACCATGACACCGGCGAGCGTTTTTGCGTGAAGTTTAAAGATTAAAATATAAATGGCATTTTTATCTACCAAACCTTTTTTTTTTTTGCTGAAATAAAGCTGTATTTTTAGAAATCAATCATGCCTATTGCCTATTGTGTCAACGTATGAGGTCGCAAGATAATTATTCTATTCTAGATAGTACTTCGCTAGATTGAAGTACGCTAGCACTGTATTCTGTATTTATGTATGTCGGTCACTTTTGTTCTTCTCCGATCGACATAGCTCTGAGGGTTAGCTAGCTGAAGTGGCAGTGGGCAGGTCATATCTGTCGCAGAACCGATGGCCGATGGGGCGGACGTGTTCTGGAGTGGAGACCGCGTACCGGCGCAGTGTAGGACGACCTCCAGCTCGCTGGACCGATGACATTAAGAAGGTGGCGGGAAGCGGGTGGATGAGGAAGGCGGAGGACCGTGTTTGGTGGCGCGCTCTCGAAAAGGTCTATGTCCAGCAGTGGACGCGTACAGGCTGATGGATGGATGGATGGAGAGAATAGAATAGAATAGAAATGTTTTTTATTCAAATAAACTTTTTTTACAAGTGCTTTTGGATCGTCGATGAGTCTACCACTGGTTCGGAATGCAGTTCCTGCCGAGAAGAACCAGCAAGAAACTCTGCAGTTGCTCTTTTCAAAACAAGTTTACAATATAATAGATATTATAAATGCTATGTATGCAGTGTTTCCTCAATGAGGGGAAGTTCCCCAAAAGCATATCTAATTATAATTCAACACATGTTAAGACGGGCAGACGGAAAACAGCCCCATTCCCGCCGGTGGCACCCGTTCACGAGCATGACGTATGACCCAGCCATTGCTTCGCTCAACTATATTTGAGGGAACGTAACGTGAGAGTATTTTACCAAGAAACCCCTTGCAGGTCAGTGCAGCACGTGAAGCTCTGGATACAGTGGGCGGTGCGGCAGTTCAACCTGACCGGCATCAAGCTCTCCGACTGGAATATCAGCGGCGTTCAGCTCTGTGCCATCAATAATATCGACTTCAAGTTAGTACCCATTTTACCGGCTACGGCAAAACAAAATATAATTTAATTAAAACAAAAAAAAAAATAATTAAAAAACCGACTTCAAACGCCCGCGCCACTACAAAGTATATTCGTTGTTGATATTTTAAAACCGCTCGACTGATTTCGATAAAATTTCAATGGGACCACCTGGGAGGCGGTTCAGGCGTCTTCGAGTAATCGGTGAACATACATAAAAAAAGCAAAAAGTGCGCGTGCGCGTGCGCGTGCGCGTGCGCGTGCGTGCGTGAACGCTGTAAATTCAGTCAATAAGAGGTGATTGCGTACAATATAAGTTAGTATAAAAACTTATTACAATGTAATGGCTACTTAATAAAATTGTAAAATGATTATTTTGAAAAGAGCAACTGCTGAGTTTCTTGCCGACTCTTCTCAGCAGAATCCGCTTTCCGAACCGGTGTTAGAGTCATGACGTATCATAAGAGCCACAGGTTGGCCTACGTGAAATAAATAATTTAGATTTTTAGTCAATCTGACGGCGGAATCTGCACACAGTTATCTATTGCAGTAGGTATTTATGAGTACAAATGCTATCGGAATATTTTTGAATGCTTGCATTTGCTTCGACTCATCAATTTGCCTTAAGCCTGAGGAAGCGTTTTCCTTTCAGAGAGAAGGTTCCATCGGATCCGGGCGATTTGTTTTGGACGCATTTCGAATTGTTGCGGAAATGCAAATTTATAGGTTAGTACTTGTTAAGGTGCAAGACACGGTTCTGCCCGCGAAATTCAAATTTAATTTGGTTTTTCGCAATTTGTAAACTAATACGACAAAGTAGGCTTATGGCATTCTAATTGCGACAATGGTTCACAGGTTTATATAAAAATCTTTACTTGAAAGTGTCCAGTTTAAGAAATTAATCAAAATATCGACTAATTTGTGAGTAACTCACGTCCAACTCAGTATTTTGATTAATTTCTTAAACTGGTCACTTTCAAGTAAAGATTTTTATGTAAACCTGTGAAGATGATAATTCCACTGGCGCAATTAGAAGGCCATAAGCCTACTTTGTCGTATTAGCTTACAAATTGCGAAAAACCAAATTAAATTTGAATTTTGCGGGCAGACCCTTGTCTTCCACCTTAAACGTTCACATTTAGAACCTCCTCCTTTTTGAAGTCGGTAAAAAATAAGTGGCTTGTATCCGACACAGGACACAAAAGTGTCCACGTTTGCGCAGCGCCCGCTTGCAGAAACGCCGGGTTACCTCCGACAAAATTAATTTACAATTGTTAATAACAAAGTTCATAGTTCAAAGAGCTGATGATCATTCATGATGAGCTGATGATGATTCCCAAGGTGGAAGCGCAGTGTTGGCAGACCCCCGATTAAGTGGACCGACGAAATCAAACTAGTCGCAGGGAGCCGCTGGTTTCAGGCGGCGCAAGACCGAGGCCTCTGGAAGTTCATGCAAGAGACCTTTGTCCAGCAGTGGTCGTCTATCGGTTGACAAAGAAGAAGAAGAATTAACAAATTGCCGTGCAAAACGCGTAAAACCTAAAGTCTATTTATAGTGATTTTATTTTTAGCAGTAATTCAAAACGAAGAGCCTGTGGTGAGGGATGAATTAGAAATGCAGCAGTCGGCTATTAAGAAGAAACCGAAAGTAAGTTTTTGTTAAAGGACTATGCAAAAAATTGTATGGGCACTGGCACTGGGCACACTAATTTACTAAACTGGTATCCAAAACACTTCACTGAAAAATGAATAAATAAATAATTCTAACTCGATTTGCATGAAAACCGCAATCCTACGGCGGATGTCGTCAGGCTACCGTGATGTATTAACTGATATACGTTTGAAATCTGTTGGTGGATGGGGAAGGTTTTTTTGCATGGTCATTTAATAGAGAGCAAATGAACAGCTATCAGAAATGAGGAGAAAATTTCAGGAAGAGATCAACCGACGGACGTATCAAACTCGGCTGGGCAGCGTTCGGGAAGATCCGAGATGTCCAAAATCCCTCAGTGCCTGAAGACTAAAGCCTTCGAACAGTGCGTGTTGCCAGTGATGACTTACGGATCCGAGACATGGTCGCTAGCTATGGGCCTCATACGAAGGCTCAGGGTCACTCAGCGAGCGATTGAGATAGCTATGCTCGAATCAAATCAGAAATGAGGAGATCCGTAGAACTAAAATCACCGATATAGCTCAGCGAGTCGCGAAATTGAAGTGGAAATGGGCGGGCACATAGCTCGAAAAGCTGATCGTTGGGGTCTCAAGGTGCTGGAGTGGCGACCCCGCACCGGGAAGCGCAGTGTTGACAGACAGATACAAGCGGCGCAACACCGAGGCTTGTGGATGTCCATGCAAGAGACCTTTATTCGGCATTGGACGACTGGTGACGAGGAAGATAAACTAGTGTGATCTCGCATACCTAGGTACTGAAACTTTGTAGTTAGGTACTTAAAGTATGTATGTATGTATTTATGTAAAGTTTTGGCTTGTAGAAATTTTCCTATCTAATATTACAATATTAGTAAGGATGCGCATTTTTTGCATACTAGATGATGCCCGCAACTTCGTCCGCGTGGATTAAGGTTTTTAATTCCCGCGGGAACTTTGTAATTTTTCGGGATAAAAAGTAGCCTATGTGTTAATCCTAGGTATGAGCTATCTCCATTCCAAACAGCAAAATCAGTAGCCTAAGCACGAATATTTTCACTATCGAATAGTTAACGTAAAGTTAACGCCGACAAGATATTTTGTATGAAAACAGTCGTTGCACTGTGCGGGCGGTGCAGTCGTTTTCATACAAAATATCTTGTCGGCGTTAACTTTACGTTAACTATTCGATAGTGAAAATATTCGTGCTTAGGCTACAGTTCACTCGTTGTGGCGTGAAAGACTAACATCCATCCATCCATAGATCCATCCTCACAAACTTGCGAAAATCCTACTAATGAAATATTAGTAGGATTATCTGTTTTGTGGAACTTCCCCTCATTGTGGAAACACTGCATGCATAGCATGGTATCTATTGTGTTGTGGACTTGTTTTGAAAAGAGCGACTGCCGAGTTTCTTGCTGGTTCTTCTCGGCAGGAAGGGCATTCCGAACCAGTGGTAGACTCATCGACGATTCAAAAGCACTTTTAAAAAAGTTTATTCGAATAAAAAACATTTCTATTCTATTCTGTGTATTTTTCCAGTTGATAATGCGTCAATCGCCAGAGGAGGATGGCGGCCCGTGCTTCACGTCGCGCAACGGCAACAACGGCCAGATACAGCTGTGGCAGTTCCTGCTGGAGCTTCTCACCAGCGCCGAGTACTTCGACGTTATCCGGTGGCACGGTACGTGACGTACACTTTTGACTTTGAATCGATGAACACAGGCTGCACGCACGATAAAGTATCACGTTCCGTCTGAGCCTGCGCGTGCAAGCGAGAGCGCGGAACAAGCGATAGTGGCACGATCGGCCCAAGCGTTGGCTTGTGACTAGAGTGCTTTAAACCACACGACATGTAAAACTTACGAAACGCAACTGGCTATGAAAGAAAGAGAGAAAGAAAATGTGTGCTCGCACCTCTCTCTCTTGCCCCTACAGTTATATACGAAACGTAACTCTCTCTCTTTTTATCTTCACTAACTTATATCTCCCTCTCAACTTTCGTTAGCCTCGCCCGATCACATTTTTCGTAACGCATTCACCAGCTTACTCCCCAAGTCAAGCGAGCGTAAAGAAGTTTTACTTCAAAAACGTTAATCCACGTGGACGAAGTCGCGGGCATCATCTAGTTCATCTAGTATTATAAATGTGAAAGTGCGTTTCTTTCTTGGTTTTGGTCTATCCTTCAATCACTTTGAGTATTTATGATTTTTGCATTGTCTCTGGTCTGGTGTTGTGGGAGGCTTTGGCCGTGGCTAGTGTAGAAACAAATTAGGGGTGTTGGTTGAATGTACACTTGCCATACCCCTTCCAAGTTACACTGCATCGTCACTTACCATCAGCTGTGATCGCAGTAAAGGATTATCTTGTCATCGAATAAAAAAATTGTCTATGGTCTACAGGCACAGAAGGAGAGTTCAAACTTCTGGAACCGGAGAGGGTGGCTCGTCTCTGGGGAAACAGGAAACACAAACCCGCGATGAACTACGAGAAACTGTCCCGAGCGTTGCGATACTACTACGATGGGGATATGATATCGAAAGTCGCGGGCAAGAGGTGTGTATGCTGTGTGCCGCCAGTAGCGCAGAAAAGTTACTTACAGAACGTTCACTATAACTTGTCCCTTGCCGTCATGTTGGCACCACTGCTTTACATTGAAAACCCTACTTGATAAGCAGTGGTACCAACATAACGACAAGTGACATGTTATAATGAAAACCCTACATGATAGCAATGGTGCCAACATGACAGCAAGGTACAAGTTATAATGAAAACCCTACATGATAAGGAATGGTGCCAACATGACGACAAGGGACAAGTTATAATGAAACCCCTACTTGATAAGCAATGGTGCCAACATGAGCTAGGGACAATTCATAGTGAACGGACCTTGTCGTCATGTTGGCACCATTGCTTATCATGTAAGGTTTTCATTATGAGAAACAGTGATGCCAAAATGACGGCAAGGTCCATTCACTATAACTTGTCCACTGTCGCCATGTTGGCACCATTGCTTATCATGTAGGGTTTTCATTATGCGAAACAGTGGTGCCAAAATGACGGCAAGATCCATTCATTATAACTTGTCCCTTGTCGTCATGTTGGCACCATTGCTTATCATGTAAGGTTTTCATTATGAGAAGCAATGGTGCCAACATGACGACAAGGGATAAGTTATAGTGAATGGACCTTGCCGTTAAAATGGCACCACTGTTTCTCTTAATGAAAACCCTACATGATAAGCAATGGTGCCAACATGACGACAAGGCACAAGTTATAGTGAATGGACCTTGCCTCTATGTTTTGTCCATGTTTCGTCATAATATGTAGTAGTTTGTTAAAGTTTGAAGATAGATGTGACGTATCGCTCTGATTGGTGTTCAATCCAATATGGTGGATTGAAGTTTTTTATAGATTTATTTTATCAAAATACATGTTATCAATCTTCTCAAAATAGAAAAATTAATACGTTTTTTATAATCCATGAATCCTATTTTTTACATTACATAAAATCATAATTTCATCGATTCCTGGTTACTGTCATCATGCCTATCAATATCAATCAAATGTTGGTTGCGTTGTCAGGTTCGTGTACAAGTACGTGTGCGACCTTCGGCAGCTGCTGGGCTACGGCGCGGGCGAGCTCGCCGAGCTAGTGCAGGAGGTACACGACTCCATGCGGCTGGGCGACAAGTGCGCCGCGCTCACCTCGCACACACTGTAACCTGCGGCAGCTGCTGGGCTACGGCGCGGGCGAGCTCGCCGAGCTAGTGCAGGAGGTACACGACTCCATGCGGCTGGGCGACAAGTGCGCCGCGCTCACCTCGCACACACTGTAACCTGCGGCAGCTGCTGGGCTACGGCGCGGGCGAGCTCGCCGAGCTGGTGCAGGAGGTGCACGACTCCATGCGGCTGGGCGACAAGTGCGCCGCGCTCACCTCGCACACACTGTAACCTGCGGCAGCTGCTGGGCTACGGCGCGGGCGAGCTCGCCGAGCTAGTGCAGGAGGTACACGACTCCATGCGGCTGGGCGACAAGTGCGCCGCGCTCACCTCGCACACACTGTAACCTGCGGCAGCTGCTGGGCTACGGCGCGGGCGAGCTCGCCGAGCTGGTGCAGGAGGTGCACGACTCCATGCGGCTGGGCGACAAGTGCGCCGCGCTCACCTCGCACACACTGTAACCTGCGGCAGCTGCTGGGCTACGGCGCGGGCGAGCTCGCCGAGCTGGTGCAGGAGGTGCACGACTCCATGCGGCTGGGCGACAAGTGCGCCGCGCTCACCTCGCACACACTGTAACCTGCGGCAGCTGCTGGGCTACGGCGCGGGCGAGCTCGCCGAGCTGGTGCAGGAGGTGCACGACTCCATGCGGCTGGGCGACAAGTGCGCCGCGCTCACCTCGCACACACTGTAACCTGCGGCAGCTGCTGGGCTACGGCGCGGGCGAGCTCGCCGAGCTGGTGCAGGAGGTGCACGACTCCATGCGGCTGGGCGACAAGTGCGCCGCGCTCACCTCGCACACACTGTAACCTGCGGCAGCTGCTGGGCTACGGCGCGGGCGAGCTCGCCGAGCTGGTGCAGGAGGTGCACGACTCCATGCGGCTGGGCGACAAGTGCGCCGCGCTCACCTCGCACACACTGTAACCTGCGGCAGCTGCTGGGCTACGGCGCGGGCGAGCTCGCCGAGCTGGTGCAGGAGGTGCACGACTCCATGCGGCTGGGCGACAAGTGCGCCGCGCTCACCTCGCACACACTGTAACCTGCGGCAGCTGCTGGGCTACGGCGCGGGCGAGCTCGCCGAGCTGGTGCAGGAGGTGCACGACTCCATGCGGCTGGGCGACAAGTGCGCCGCGCTCACCTCGCACACACTGTAACCTGCGGCAGCTGCTGGGCTACGGCGCGGGCGAGCTCGCCGAGTTGGTGCAGGAGGTGCACGACTCCATGCGGCTGGGCGACAAGTGCGCCGCGCTCACCTCGCACACACTGTAACCTGCGGCAGCTGCTGGGCTACGGCGCGGGCGAGCTCGCCGAGCTGGTGCAGGAGGTGCACGACTCCATGCGGCTGGGCGACAAGTGCGCCGCGCTCACCTCGCACACACTGTAACCTGCGGCAGCTGCTGGGCTACGGCGCGGGCGAGCTCGCCGAGCTGGTGCGGGAGGTGCACGACTCCATGCGGCTGGGTGACCTTCTTTTAGCGGCAGCGATCGGCGTTTTAAGTCGCTGTTCGGAAGCTCGATTCCGTGTCCGAACGCTTCAGAGGGCACACGACAAACGCCAGTTGCAACGATCGAGTTGCGTGTTTTAGCATCTTCGTTTCGCGATTTTTGAACGCTGACCTTCGCTTGTTTTAGCATCGTAATTCGTATCGAACGCTTTTGAGTTGCGAAAACGCGATATAGTCTCACAAAAACGCTGATAGCTGCCGCTAAAAGTAGCCAGTCTGCTCTCTTCTTATAACGAAACATAAGTTTGCAAAACTTGGCGAGGAGGCATACTTTACTTTATAAAAATTTTGAATGTGTAGTTTGTTGAAAATTTTGATTAATTTTGCAAAAAATTGTAAAAATAATATAACTAATACCGCACGCTGATTTGCGCGGTACAACAATCGCATCATCTTACCATCTTGCATCTCGTTCTAAACTATGTGCCGCCCGTAAACGTTGATTGAAATAGCATTCTCTTTCGGACACTGACCTCTATAATTAATCTATGATTAACACTGTATTGGCTGTCCCTATACAAATTACACCATAAATCCATCAATTTGAAGCGCCACGAGTGTTTCTGGAACTAGGTACCTAATAATATTGCAAATGGCGCACCGACCTCTACAAATAATAATTGAGGAGCTTCTTTTCAAAACTTGACTATTCCACTTTTTGTTTTTTTTCACAATCTGAGAAAATAGTTTTTTAGGTATGCAACTATGTTTTAAAGCCGAAATTTTGATGCATTATTGTAGACAACAACAATAGTCATTATTTGGTACAAGATTCAAAAATTAAGCAATAATATATTTTGAATAAATTCAAAATTTAAAATGGAATAATCTAGTTTTGACGCGGCCTGATTGGAATAATCAAGTTTTGTTGCAAGTTTTGTTTTGTTGCAAGTTGCACTTGACAGTATCTAAACTGTCAAACAAACGCTCTACGCGTACCTACACGAGTGTTGTGCAATCGTTCAAAAACAAAAATTTCAGCTTGCCATAATAAAAAGTAAAGAACATAAAGTTCTGACTGAAAAATGTAGGGATAAAACATGTTTTGTTGCAATTTAGATTAAAATAGTTAAATAACTTCTGGATTAATCATATTTTGTTTCAAAAAGGACTATGGGCGGAATCGTCCCCACCTATCAACAAGAATTAAATGTAGCGCAATTGATAGACCTTGGCAAGATGATATTTTTTTACTATGGCGACGATGCCCAAATGCATGGGGTTCTCATTGTATCTTACGTTCAAAAAAATATTTCGTTGACGTATTATTGATGACTAATTCCAAAATACCTACTCATTTATCTATTTATCTACTCCCATGCTATAAATCCTCTTTAATAGATTCTGAAACAGTTAGCTTATTGCCAACATTAAAACACCCAATGTCATAATAACCATTATATCATTCAAAAGTATGATATAATGTTGTACTGAATTTCATTATAACACACCTTTGTTTTTTTTCAATCCCTTCTGCAAAAAGGTTTCTCAACAGACAGCCACATTCTTACTGCTCGATGCGTGATAACTGTATGAATTTCAAAAAAGAACGTCTGACTGAATTTCAAAAATAGTACATTTAAAACACCTTATAGAGGAAAGTGTACCTTTTTAAAAACCCCGTAAAAAAAACCTGGGTTATTCTAATCTCCGCCCGTACGTTCGCCCGCTACAGTGTTATTTCTTGTTATTTCTTTTGTCATCGGTGTTTACTTTTATCTACAACCCCTGCTTGTTTACTGGACTGATTGATAGCTTTTCTATTGACCCTGGCACGATAAAGGACTTTTTGATAACTGGATTGGATACTGTGTAATATGGAAACAGGACGTCCGCGGCGGTGTCTAATGTGTCCGCGATCTGTCTTGCGACAAAGGCGGCACATTCTACAAGAGGCGTTAGCTGAAACTGAACCTGAATTAGTTAACTATATTTCACAAAATAATTAATAGATACTGTTTTTGTAATAATACTTTGTAACAGAGTAGAAGTAGTTATTTTTACTGTTATATGATTTTTATACGATAAAATATAGAAAAAATAACAAAAATAAATCAATTTCAAACAAAAAGTTTTTTTTTTTTTTTTTAGAAGAACCCCATCGATTTTGAAGCTGAAACCAACTATTTACGTCTATTTGGATCCAAATGAACATATTAACATAAATCCGGTGACTGTTGGAGGGTGGGGACGGGGTCCATACAAAATTGCCCATGGTCCTTTGTATTTGAAATGGGTAATGTCATTTTGACGTGGAATAATCTATTTTTGACGAAATCATGCCTTTTTACTCTTTTTTTCTGGTGTAATTATCAAGTTTTGGCCCAAATTTATTTTCGCGGAGTATAAATTTTAATCTTACCAACCAAAAAAAAAATAAAAAATCACTTTTATCGAAAGTGGAATAGTCAAGTTTTGAAAAGAACCTCCTCAATTAGTAAACTTGATTCATCAGAGGTTATGAAATTATAGATTAATTATTTATAGGCGTTGGTTCGCCATTTGCAATATTAGTTCCATAGACACTCGTTTCGCTGCTAGCGCCAAGATGGCGTCAGTGAAGTAGGTCCTAAAAAAATATGACAGCAGCCTCCAGTGTTAATCATAGATTATTATTACTATTAATCATAGATTAATAGTAATAATAATTTCAGTGCTTACGGTCTATCGCGTTATAATGAAGAGTCAGTGTTTACAGATCTTATCTCACAACACAATCTTTGTATGTTTTATAATACCTATGAAGTCAATATGCTTGTACATAGTATACCTAATATTAGTTACCTACTTGTTAAGAATTATTGTACAAAATAAAGTCTATCGATGTTTTCATATACCTACCTTTGTTTTGTTTATTTTAACGAATAAAACTTTTTGATTTATATTCTCCTCTCCTCTCCAAATAAGCGGAAAGCTTGTGTATGAGTGGGTACTACAATAGTGCAACGAGTGGGATTCGAACCTGCGACCTTTCAGTTTTTCGTACCTTTAACCGTTGGGTTATTGAGGCTTCTTTGAGGGAGTCTGGCGAGTGAGAAACTTTGCCAGAATGGAGTAGAACTAGATAATGCCCGCGACTTCGTCCGCGTGGATTAAGGTTTTTTAATTCCCGCGGGAACTCTGTAATTTTCCGGGATAAATAGTAGCCTATTTTTCATCCTGGGTATGAGCTAACTCCATTCCAATTCAGCCAAATCGGTTCATTCGTTGTGGCGTGAAAGAGTAACAAACATTCATCCATAGATCCTCACAAACTTTCACATTTATAATATTAATATTAGGCTTATGATATAACTGGCAAAAAGCTGAGCTTTGTGAGGGCTCGCGTAGTTTTTCTACCGGGTAATAATTTTTAAGACAGTTTTTTTTAATTATTACTTTTTATAAGTATAGGATTATTAATATGATTGATTTCTTCCTGCTTCCTACATTTTAACATTATATAAATTCTAAGTATTACTTAGGGCCGATTTCACCAACGTAAAATAAGTCTTATCCGGGAGTAAATTTGATATTTTGACAGTATTTTCAATACAAAAACTGTCAGAATGCCCAATTCATTCGACGTTGGTGAAATCGGCACTTAATCTATCAAAGGGCAATCGTCTATATAGTCTCTCTTTAAAACGCGACATAGGTACCTAAGACCAATACCTAGATTTTTCCTTTTCCCCAATATCTACAACAGCCTTATCTAATGTTAAGCCTTGTGACTTGTGAATTGTAATGGTGAAAGCTAATTGCAATGGGAATTGTTTTCTGGAACAATTGATATTTCCACTTTTCCAAATTTTTTTTATAGGTGATAGGTATTGGAACACAGCCGCTGTGTCATAGGTTGAATGAGAATAATTTTAAAATCGAACCATTATCACTCGTGGCCTTTGAGTATTAAACCAACACAGGAGAAGAATTGACGCGCGTACCCCTCTGTAAGTTGGGTATGACCAGTGGTCATACCCGTTATATAAAACTGTTTGACTCGAGTCACGCGCCTGTCAACTACGTATGGTTAGCGGGGAATGAGCTCCGCTATAAATGCCGAATATGAGAGTATTTTCTTCTAAAAAAAATATTTCAAAAATCCAGTTTACTAAAGGATAACATTTATTTACTTCTGATGTATTATTTTATCCAAATAATGCAATACTTATGCAGAAAACTTAAGAAAACTGTCGATCTGAAAATGTTGCTACTTAATCGTATATGAAATAATTTGGGGAAAATATTGAAAATTAATCTTCCTACTTACTATTCGTTTAGAGACCTTTTTCATGAACTGCATTATAAATTGATCCCATAGAATTAAAATCACGATAGAATAGGAAGGGGTGAACGACTAATTTATAAGCTTTAAGTAAAATATGACTAGATATATAAATACGAACTTTGATCGTCTGTGGGATTATCAAATAATGATAAAAAATTCTTTCTATAAAACCGACTTTAAACGCCACTACAAAGTATAAAACAATTTTAATTTGTACATGTATGTTGAAGTCGGGCGGGCCTAAATATAAATGATGAAACCAATGCGCGACGCTAGCCCAACTTTGCCCGATCGGCGTATGGAGTCGGTTTTTTAAAGATATTTTTTTTACATTATTATTTTAAGCTTTTTAGTGTATATCTCTGATCGCGAGCAATTTGCTCTTAATCATTGAGTTCCTTCCTCCATCACCGAAGATATGAATCACCTTCTCTTCACCTTTTAAATAGGCCCAACCTTATTATGCGTTCTTTCAAAAAAAATTGAAATCGGTTCAGATTAGACGTAGAGTAACATCTAACATTATATCAACAAAAATTTATATAGGAACCACCTCTGAAGTATGCCCTACTAAACAAAAAAAATCAAATTCCATTCACTATTTGGCGGAATAATTGCGTAACAAATATACAAAAAAATTCGAATTGAGAACCTCCTCCTTTTTTGAAGTCGGTTAAAATGATTGCATTATTATAACGATCGCAATGGTGTCTGATTGGCTGGTACTCTCCCACTATTGTTTAAAATGCATTGATGCAGCTAGAGCTCCATAAACTTAGCGAATTCATAAAATTAGTTTTTTTAATCAATTATTTCAAAAGTTATAGGTATATATTTCCATATAGCCAGTGTGATATAATTTTCTAAATATGTAAAATGAAAAGGTGACTGACTGACTGATCTATCAACGCACATTTACTATGACGTAGGCATCCGCTAAGAAAGGATTTTTACAAATATAATACAAAAACGAAAACGAGACTAAAAAATTGTTTAATAATAATGATAAGTTCTACGTAAGTCTTTCTTACTCGAAAATTAGGACTTTAATTTTATGAAGTCGGCCACACCGCAATAAAATTAGGGCTGGACAGCAAGATTTCATATGTCGATATTGGTGGGGGGATTGTATAAATTATTTATACCGAGATATTTTTATCGTCTTACTAATGGTTTATTGACGAAAAAAAAATTTAAATTCTATACATATTTGGTTCATTAAAACTTGGCAATTGAATTAAAGTACCCATACTTCTTATTCATCCCGCTAGGTTTACCGGAAAGCTAAATAGCTTGGCGGTGTTTTATTACAGATGGGGTGGCCACTATAGCCATGGCGGCAGCCTAGCATTACAAACAAATATACACTTCGTTCAGATGAAGTAGATGAAAAAAATAAGCCTTCCAAGTAAAGTATGTAGGTACAAGTTTTAACTTACCAATCATAGCTTTACTTAAATAAATTTTTTTTTTAGTGTTCAGTTTTTACTTTTTATGTTTCCTCCATGCTGGACAGAGAGAATATTATTCAACGCTGGAAAACGATCTTGTAAATCGAAAAAGTGAACTTTAAACCAGAGCCAGTAACGTTTTAAAAAATCATAACAGTTCATAATAAGCTATCAGGAGCAGATTTTTTCAAAAAGCATATTTTTTAATGTAACACATCAGATGATACTAATTATATAATTCTAAAGTAGAATAACTTTAATTTTATACATTAGTTTTATATCAATTTCGACTAATAGTTTTTCAATTTCAAGAAGCAATGTTGCTGTAACTTGGTATTTGAAACATATGAAACCACGAAATAACTCTAAAATCTGAAATGCTGATTATGCTGTATCTATTTTTAAGGAAACATGATGTAGTCCTAACAGTTTGTACTTAATAATTAATATACTATTTAGAAATAGATACAGCGTAAATTTTGCTTTAAATATAAATAAAACAAATGATGTTTCATTAAAAATGCTGTATGTTTATTTAAACAAGATTACTTAAAAAATCAATGTGTTCAATATTAATACCCACTACGTATTCAAATAAAAATTAAATGTCTCTCAACTTAATAAACAATATTATTAAAAATTATAAAAACCTATGACAAAGTACAGCACTCCCTGGTGGCTTATAACCTTAAATCATAACTAAACAGCTGCTCTAAGGTGATATACTGTGGTACCTACAGCATGCTTTCAGCATGAGATTGAGAGTATAGTGACGGAGTAAATACCTTGGTATCTACAAAATCTGTTAATAATCAGATAATCTTAAGTCCTTACAGTACACCTAAGTGCACTGCACTGCTAAAAAACATTGATAACTTTTGAAGTATCTGTATAATATTGAAAAATAGATTGTTTCTTAGTATTTACTGCATTTTTGAGTACGTTTAAAAATATCAATAACAAAAAATATATACTATAAACATGCAGAGAAGGTCAACATAGTATCTTAGAAAAATAATGTCATAGGAAAACGAAAATCCGACAATCCGACGCAGTATCTTTTTCTTCCAAATATGTAAAAAAGTCATTTTGCTGTTTTTCGAAATAAGCTAGATCGCTTTCCAGCGTCAATATAGTCCAAAGTTTCTAGCTGTATCTTTACGCAAGTACTAAATGCCTACAAAGAGTCAATCTAATAGCAAAGGCATATTATGACTAAAATAACGGCAAGAGCCTCGTTTCCTAGCGCTTCTATATACCTACCATGTTAAAGATCTCGAACAAAAAAATTTACTCTCGAATAAAGTAACTCTGTTGTAAATAATTATTAGAAGAACTTATCGAAAGTCGATAATCGATAGTGTCAAATCCCTAAAATGCTTACAAATATGATGCGATTATTTCATGTAATGATAGAGCGTCCCTGTGTGTGAATGTGATTGTGTGCATATACTTTAAGGTAGTGTTTGCTAATTATATTGTGTGCGTGCATAGCGACGTGATGGAAAAATGCACCTGTAGTACGCAAGTTTTCATGTGTGCTACCTCACCCCCCACCGTAATTGACAGACTTTTTTGCAAATAAATTGGGGGTCAAGTCCTCTCCTGTGTTGGTTTAATACTCAAAGCTCGTGGCATTCGATCAGGAGGACTATAATTTTTTTATCTACTCCAACATCGAAAAGTTCCAATTTCGAATTTGACAGCTGAATCGAAATGAACCCTCTTTCGGTTTTGCTTCTCATTTCGATGCAGCTCGTTGTATGGGAGCTGAATCGAAATGGTTATCTTCTTAAAATAGGATACCTAAAGCTAAGGCTCTGAGTTCTGGCACTTTTGTACCGTTCATACGACAGAGGCGCCACAGGCGGCTGGTGGCGGCTTACGGAGTTACTTTTGTTGACAGAGGCGCCACAGGCGGCTGGTGGCGGCTTACGGAGTTACTTTTTGTTACTTTATTGAGCCTACGGCGTATTTTGTTAGTGATTTTATTTTCCTTGTCGTAGATAAAATCTTGTATGCAACTGAACGTAATTAGTCATTTTAATTCTCGTACTATCCTATTTTGATACTCGGCAAGCCTCGTATCAAAAAACAGCACTCGAATTAAAATGACCCTCATTACGATGCAGTTGCATAAATAGCTATAATACAGTTGCTCAAAAAGTGGCGTATTGCAGGGACGTATAGCGTTCGGGATGTGGGCTATTACACACTCGTGCTTTTTTTTTTACCTTTCCCGAACTCGTGCGTTCTCTTTCCCAACTGTCAAAATAATGTCTACTAAAAAGAAAAACCAACCATGAAGTTTTTACTAAAAAAATTCATAGAAGTTTTTATAATTCATGCAAATACGTATATTTCTAAAAAGAACCTACTAATTTGTTTCAATATCAGATTTAATGATTTGATTGAATGAGTTTGGTTAGGTTTCATTTCATTTCATCTCATTAAATTTCATTTTCATTTCATATCAACAAAAAAATTCTACTGAAGACTTGGCTGTATGGGCATAGTCCTTTGCCTACCAGAATGGGTGAAGGAAAAAAAACTCTGCTTATATTCTACGGTTGGCGCCATTTTTCAGAAATTTTCTTTGCGAGTTTAGTTGTTTGTTGCACAAAATGAGTAATTTCGACCCTAGTTTTTTTGAATTAACACCACCGGAACTCAGTATAATTGCACAAAATGCTTCGGAGAACATTTTACCGGAAAAGTCAAAAAGTCGCTACATATCTACATACGACGAGTTTATTGCGTGGAGAGAAGAGAAAAAAAGCAAATAGTTTTTCAGAAAATGTTATGTTGGCATACTTCTCCGAACTCGCAGCAAAATTAAAACCTTCTACGTTATGGTCGAGGTTTTCGATGATAAAAAGTATGCTGAAAATAAGGAACAACGTGGATATAAGTGAATACATTTACCTACCTTCGTTGATAGTGATAATTCATCAGATCCAACTCCATCAACTAGCAAACGCCATTGAATGACAAATATACATGAACAATCATACGAAATTAATAATAGTTTGTCTCAAACAGTAAATATGCAACCTAAAACTTCCCCAGTTAGTATAAAAAACTGTACCAATTTCAAATTATGTGAATTATAACTTTTATAAGAAATAAATGTTAAGTTACTTGAGTTTATTGTGTTTTTATTATTTTATTAAATTGCTTCATTTTTTCGCAACTGTATTAAAAATAGTCGTTCAGTACACGTGCGGAACCGTCATTGCAACTTGTTCCGACTGTCAATCCTCGCCTTCGGCTGCGCCTCGGCTCGGGTAGACATTTGTCGGAACTCTTTGCAATGACAGCCTTTCCGCACTTGTAATGAAATATACTATTCTTCATATATTATATCTTCGACATAACCTATAAATGCTCCATATTGACTAACCCATTTTCAACCCATTCATTTGAACGTAACATAACTTTTGATCCAATCGATAAAATAATAAATGGTTCAAGGCCACCTTATTAGGTGATTAGAACTATTGTTCTGCATTTGCTAATTTTGCCTTTTAATTAATATAATCTAAATATATAAAAGTCAAAGGTGACTGACTGACTGACTGACTGACTGGTCTATCAACGCACAGCTCTAACCACTGGACGGATCGGGCTGAAATTTTGCACACAGATAGTTATTATGACGTAGACGTCCGCTAAGAAAGGATTTTTGAAAATTCCAACCCCCAAGAGGGTTAAATGGGGGTTGAAAGTTTGTATAAAAGTCCGTCATTTATCAAATTATTTTTCATGTAATATCCATGAAACTTTAATTTTTGGGCTTTCGATAAAAAAATAAGAAATACGTATTTCAAAAATTTTGAAAATTCCACCCCCAAAGACTTCAAATAGGGGATGAAAATTTGTATTAAAGTCCTGATTTTTAAGTTAATTTTCAAGTAATATCCATCAAACTTGGTACTTTAGCTTTCATCTTCTAAATATATAAAAGGCAAAGGTGACTGACTGACTGACTGACTGACTGACTGACTGACTGGTATATCAACGCACAGCTCTAACCACTGGACGGATCGGGCTGAAATTTTGTTGAAAGTCCAGATTTTTAAGTTAATTTTCAAGTAATATCCATCAAACTTGGTATTTTGCCTTTCAATTGAAAATAAAGAAGTAGATAAGTACCTACGCGTTTGACAGTTTTTAAATGTTCAACTCCCAATGGAGTTATATAGAGGGTGAATGATTGTTATTAAGTCTGTCGTTTTTCAACTTAGGTATAACCATGAAACTTGGTATGTTGGCTTTTTACGGAGATACGAATCGCGTTAGGTTGGATTTTAATTACCATTAAAAATCTAACTTAACGTGAGCTAACCAACCGCTAAGAAACCATTTTTGAAAATTCAACCTCTAAGGGGGTAAAATAGGGGTTTGAAAAATCGAACTTAACGTTAGCGAAGCCGCGGGCAAAAACTATAAGAAATAAAAATCTAACTTAACGTGAGCTAACCAACCGCTAAGAAACCATTTTTGAAAATTCAACCTCTAAGGGGGTAAAATAGGGGTTTGAAAAATCGAACTTAACGTGAGCGAAGCCCCGGGCAAATGCTAGTGCATATATCGATACCAGAAGTATCAATTAACGTAAGGGACATTTTGCCCAAAATGAGTTAGGTATATATATATCATTGGATTCGGAATTTTGCGCTCTATCGACTGGTATACTTGAGATTTCGATATCGTTCAAAAAAATGTCCCTTACAGTACATAGTACATTTTCGGACGTTCTAGACCGATTTTTGGTAGAAAATTTAATTTAAGGGACTTTATTTTTTATTGTAAAATGAGAATTAAAGTAAATCTCATTGATAATTTTTTTTTGTTCATTACATGTCCCTTACTTTACTTAATAATTAGAGCTTTTTCAGAATTAGTCCCTTACATTAATCTGTTATGAAAAAAGGTAAAGAATGCGCTCTTTTCTCTGATGGTATAATTGCATATAAAATATCCCAATTAATAGGTCTCTCATGTTATTCTACTTTCAGATTAACAAAATGTAAATTAAATCTAAAAAAATTGGTTGTCTGTAAAGTCGGTTTAAGGATGATAGTTTTACGTAATAAGGTCATAAAGAAACATTGATGAATAAATGTGTCACAACAAGCTAATGCTTGGGCCAATCGTGCCTCTCTATCGCTTGTTCCGAAAAAACGAAGAAACTTTGCCCTAGACACCATTAAAATTGAAAAATTATTACAAAAGATACAGACAGATTTCGAAAAAAGAAACAGTTTTTCGGCTCTCCTGAAAAACCGTGGTTTGTCCCTTACGTTAATTGATACTTCTGGTATCGATATATGTAAATAAAATGCATATTAATTTTGCCAGAACAATAATTATGATAAGCTGGAATATAAGAAACTGGTTGACGTAATTCTTTTAACTTTTGATTCCGTAGTAAACAAGGAACACTTATAGTTTCGCCATGTCCGTCCGTCTGTCCGTCCGTCCGTCCGTCCGCGGTTTAACTCGGAGACTATTGGTACTAGAAAACTGTAATTTGACAAGGGTATAAATATTAATCACGCCAACAAAGTGGTGAAATAAAATGGTGAAAAATAATTTTTTTTAGGGCACCTCCCCTACATGTAAAGTGGGGATGAATTTTTTTTCTAGTCCATCCCATAGTGTGGGTGTAGGAACACCATTTTTCGATGCAGAGATCCGTTTGTGAAATAATATATTTTAAAGTGCTAAATTTTATTAGAGTCAAGTGTCCCCCCCCCCCCCCCCCCTCTGCCATCTAAATGGTTGTTCATAGGATACATGAAAAAATTCACAGCAGTAGTATTTAAATAAAGAATTTTATAGGAAAACTATCACAGCTTAGTAGGGTTCATAAGTTATGGTGTTATATCTGTTTTTTCTAGGTTAGGTAGGTGTTACACGTAGTGTATGTTGCATATTTTGTAGTATATTATGGTATTTAAACCAAGGAACTCAAAATATATTCAATATCCTACTAATATTATAAATGCGAAAGTTTGTGAGGATGGATGTATGGATGTTTGGATGGATGGATGGATGTTTGTTACTCTTTAACGCGACAACGAATGAACCGATTTTGCTGAAATTTGGCACAGACATAGATTATAGTCTGGAATAGCACATAGGCTACTTTTTATCCCGGAAAAGCAAACAGTTCCTGCGGGATAGCATCGCTATTTTTTACGCATTTGTCCTTCAAAATACGCGCAATGGAGTTTTAGATTTACGTGATTTTTTTGCACAGGTGAAGTTAAGGGCCTGAAAAATGACAAAGGCTACTTTTTATCCCGGGAAAACAAACGGTTCCTGCGGGATATTAGTATGCTACTTTTCACATATTAATCTTTCAATTATGCGCCAACGAAGTTACAGATTGACATGGTTTTTTTGATAGTCATAGTTGAGGACCTGAAAAGTGACAAAGGCTGCTTTATATTCCGGTAAACCAAACAGTTCCTGCGGGATTTCCGCATGCTACTTTACACGTATTTATCTTTTAATTACGCGGCTATTATGTATGTATGTATGTATGTATGTAGGTATGTATGTATGTATGTATGTATGCATGTATGTATGTATGTATGTATGTATGTATGTCGCTATTATTTACGCATTTGTTGAGTTTAGATTGACGTGGTTTTTTATACAGGTAAAGTTGACCTGGAAAGTGACAAAGGCTACTTTTTATCCCGGGAAAACAAACAGTTCCTAGGGATATTGGTATTCTACTTTTCACATATACAGTTACATATTGACGTGATTTTTTGGATAGGCAAAGATGAGGACTTGAAAAGTGAAAAGGCTACCTTCAATCCCGGGAAAACAAACAGTTCCTGCGGGATAATGGGATCCAATTATGCGCCAACGGAGTTACAGATTGACGTAGTATTTTGATAGGCATAGTTGAGGACCTGAAAAGTGACTAAAGCTACATTATATCCCGGGAAAACAAACAGTTCCTGAGGGATTTCCGCATGTTACTTTTCACGTATTTCTTTTAATTACGCGGCAATTATGTATGTATGTATGTATGTATGTATGTATGTATGTATGTATGTATGCATGTATGTATGTATGCATGTATGTATGTATGCATGTATGTATGTATGTATGTATGTCGCTATTATTTACGCATTTGTTGAGTTTAGATTGACGTGGTTTTTTATACAGGTAAAGTTGAGGACCTGGAAAGTGACAAAGGCTACTTTTTATCCCGGGAAAACAAACAGTTCCTGTGGGATATTGGTATTCTACTTTTCACATATACAGTTACATATTGACGTGTTTTTTTGGATAGGCAAAGATGAGGACTTGAAAAGTGAAAAAGCTACCTTTAATCCCGGGAAAACAAACAGTTCCTGCGAGATACTGGGATTCAATTATGCGCCAACGGAGTTACAGATTGACGTGGTATTTTGATAGGCATAGTTGAGGACCTGAAAAGTGACTAAAGCTACATTATATCCCGGGAAAACAAACAGTTCCTGTGGGATATTGGTATTCTACTTTTCACATATACAGTTACATATTGACGTGTTTTTTTGGATAGGCAAAGATGAGGACTTGAAAAGTGAAAAAGCTACCTTTAATCCCGGGAAAACAAACAGTTCCTGCGAGATAATGGGATTCAATTATGCGCCAACGGAATTACAGATTGACGTGGTATTTTGATAGGCATAGTTGAGGACCTGAAAAGTGACTAAAGCTACATTATATCCCGGGAAAACAAACAGTTCCTGCGGGAATTCCGCATGTTACTTTTCACGTATTTCTTTTAATTACGCGGCAATTATATATGTATGTATGTATGTATGTATGTTTGTTTGTATGTATGTATGTTTGTATGTATGTATGTTTGTATGTATGTATGTTTGTATGTATGTATGTATGCGTCGCTATTTTTTACGGATTTGTTGAGTTTAGATTGACGTGGTTTTTTACACAGGTAATGTTGAGGACCTGGAAAGAGACAAAGGCTACTTTTGTCTCGGGAACAAACATTTGAAAAGAAATCTATAATAAAAAATTATATTTTTAAAACCGACTTCAATCGCCCGCGCTAATGCAAAGTATCTAATTTATTGCTATTTTTTTAAAAACCGCTCGAGTGATTTCGATAAAATTTAAATGAGACCACCCGGGAAGTATTCCCTTTGAAACAAAAAAGAATTTTCCAAATCGGTTCAGGCGTCTTCGGAGGAGGAGTAATCGGTGAACATGCATAAAAAAGATTCCTACGAATTGGGAACCTCCTCCTTTTGAAGTCACAACCAAGTACAAGTCGTAGTAACAACCATACATCCATCCATCCGAACGAAAAAGAATAAAATAATAAACATTAATAAGCCTTAATTAATTATAAATTAAATTAATTAAAACTAATACATAAATAAAAATAATTATTAACTATATATTATACACAAAAAATATAGTAAAAAATAAAACGTTCAAAAAATATATTTAAAAACAATATAAAATATAATTATGCTTTAAAGAATATTGTATAAAAAAATAAATTTAAATATAAAACGTTTAAAACGATACTAAAAGATAATATATAAATAACAATAAATTAACTAACAATAAAAAATAATTATGATTAACAAATAAGAATAAAATAATATACATTAGTCTTAATTAATCAATTAAAAAAACAAAACGTTTATTAATATATAAAAAAAAAACAATGTAAAAACAACAAATAAACAAAATCCTAACTCATCCATCTAACTATACTTATAATAAAACTGTAACTGGACGAATTCTGCTGGTGCTGGGTCCTGCTCACCTAAATGGGTAATGGGTACCAAGTATGAACTACGCAGTGGCAAGCTGCCGTAAAAAAAATTTGAGCTTCCGTTTTGCTTTTACAAAAACTTCGTACAGTAGCTTTGTATTCTTAGATGACATCAATCTATTCACCTAATTTCACAATCGTTCGATTTGGTTTAGGAATCACCCTCCCCCCATTGTTACACCACTGGGCTACATCATTG
The DNA here is from genome assembly GCA_029955525.1 of Oeneis ivallda. NCBI lineage: Eukaryota > Metazoa > Arthropoda > Insecta > Lepidoptera > Nymphalidae > Oeneis > Oeneis ivallda. Next base: position 19,915,578 of record JARPMR010000008.1, read on the forward strand.
AACTCCAAGTACCAATTCCTCATTCTTTATGCTGCTGGGTACCGGCTGAAGAAAATGTCGATTGTGGGTTGCTATTGTAGCTCTATACCACGTAGTACGGACTAGATACTGGCGTAGTGCAACGAAAAAGCAATTTTTAAAAACTTTTTCCACGCGGACGAAGTCGCGGGCATCAGCTAGTTCATAAATAAAATAAAAGCACTATCCTAGGTCAGCAATAATATTTGTGACGCAAAGTACGGAACCCTACACTGCGCGTGGCCCAACACGCACTTGGCCGGTTTTTTTTAGTTAGATAATACCTACCTATTATAAAATACAAATTCAGCTGTAGGTAATCAGCTGAATTTCTGAATACCTAAGTACATAACTTAAAAATCAATTTTCCTTCCTCGTCAGAAGCACGATTATTATATATATATATATATATATATATATATATATATATATACAATATTATAGCTGGTATTAATTTTAGTAGCTTAATAGACAGCGCAGAAAGTACCTAGTTAGTGGATTGATCACTGTTGAGTTTAACTAAAATGTTTCCATTTAATAGTTATCCTTTAATTTTTACTCTATTATTTGTTCAAGGTAAGAAGCATCCAGTTTTCAAATTATAATTTTATCATCAGTTTTGATTTATATTTTTTATGCAGTAATTCAGAGACAAAAGGAAGCTCGGATCATTTTACGTTTTTTATAGCCTAAACGTTCAGAAGTAATCTTCAGAACAGTTCAGATAAATAGACAGTTATATTTTTAAAACAACTGTGCCTACTTTTGTCACAGAATAGCTTCAGAATAGGCATACAAAGTAACTAGTAGTAGTTGAAAAACCGTGTCAACTACTACTATGTAGTTTTTCAACTCAACTCATTAATTAGACTTCCAGGTCGAGATCATTTTTTTACGAAAAAAACCACTTTTCCATCTTTTATATTTCTGTTACCTTTGAAATTTGTATAGCCGCCATCTTGAATCCAATTTGAAGTTTTTTTCTCTTCACTGCCAATTCATCCAATTGGCAGTGAAGAGAAAAGGTTTCGAACGTTTTTTGTTTGAGCAGCCCTCACCTATCTTTAATACCCTGGCCGTGCTCCTCACCCATCTTCCAAACCCTCGATTATCATGTCTCATCATTTGTCAGAATGAAAATTCTTCTATAAAAACAAATTTTGAAATGAAACCGTATCAAAGTCTTGCATAGTTCCCAACTTCTAGTCTCTTCAATATTCGCCATATATTTTGTAGGTATGTAAAAAAAATCAGCCATCTTGATATTTTTCTGTTCATCAAGTAGACCTTCCTGTCCTAAAAATACCTTCACATAATACTTCCTTTCCAGTGTGACTATGAGTATTTTTTTCCTTGTGTTTAATGTTCATACCGCGGTTTTTACTGCACCATTTATATTATGTAAGTATTTTAACGTTAGTGTTGTGACTTGTGATAAGTAGGTACGAGTAAAAAGTTCGTATGGTCTTCATTTCAAACCAATAGAAGTGATACCTTCTAAGTGGAATATACCTAAAGTAGTGGTTCATAAGTGGCATAGAACCTAAGTACCTGAATATTTATGTTCTACCCCAACCTAACCTAAGTTAAAAAAATATTAGTATGAAAATATATAATAATATATAAAAATTCTTTAAAAACAAACCGATTTCAAACGCCACTGAAAAGTATAAAATAATTTCAGTTTGTACACGTATGTTGAAGTCGGGCGGGCCTAAATAGAAACGATGAAACGAATGCGCCACGCTAGCCAAAATTTTAGTTTGTAGGTCCAGGCACAGAATATAATAGTACTTGGTACAGGTACGTTGAAGTCGGGCGAGCGTTGCAGTTTCATAGTTCTATTGAGGCCCGCCCGACTTCAACATACGTGTACAAACTGAAATTATTTTATACTTTTCAGTGGCGTTTGAAGTCGGTTTTTTTTAAAGAATTTTTATATATTACTAGCTGATGCCCGCAACTTCGTCCGCGTGGATTTCATTTTTAAAATCCCGCGGGAACTCTTTGATTTTCCCGGATAAAATTTAGCCTTTGTCACCCTCCAGGTTCTCAACTATACCCATGCAAAAAATCACGTCGATCCGTAGCTTTTTTGCTACTTGATGGAAAAACAAACCAACATACAAACACACTTTCGCATTTATAATATTAAAAAGTATCCTATGCCCGTCTCCTCGTTCTAAGCTACCTCCCCACCAATTTTCAGCCAAATCGGTTCAGCCGTTCTTGAGTTATAAATAGTGTAACTAACACGACTTTCTTTAATATATATATAGCTGCTCGTGCTGATTCACTGATTCACTGACTGATTGATCACCTCTCCTGTAAAATTTTGTATGAAAAATTTTTTTTCCACCGATGGTTTCGTATAGAGGACAAAAATTCATTCGGAGGAAAATTATGGAGAGAGCTGATGATTGAGGATTTCGGAGACGGATGAGGAGCACGGCCAGGGTATTGAAGATAGGTGGGGGGTGCTCGAACAAATGTCACTCGAAACCTCATCCAATTCGCAGTGAGCTGAAAAAAAATTCAAAATGGCGGAAAAAAGATGGCGGCCATACAAATTTCGTCGGTGTCTATCTCGGAGAGTATAAAAGATAGAAGAGTGGTTTCCTGGCAAAAGCTGATCAAGACCCTAAGGTCTACTTGACGAACAGAAAAAAAATTCAAGATGGCGGAATTTTTTTTTTCTTCATACAAAAATATATGGCGAATATTGAAGAGACTAGAAGCCGGGAATCATGCACGACTTTGATACAATTCCTTTTCAAGATTTTTTTTTATTGAAGAATTTTCATTATGACAAATGATGACATATGATGATCGAGGGTTTGGAAGGTGGGTGAGGAGCACGGCCATGGTAATGTAGATAGGTGGGGGTGCTCGAACAAAAGTCACTCGAAATCTCATCCAATTGGCAGTGAGCTGAAAAAAATCCAAAATGGCGGATTCAAGATGGCGGCCATACAAACTTCAACGGTGTCTATCTCGGAGAGTATAAAAGATGGAAGAGTGGTTTTGTGATAGAAAATGATCAGGAGCTGAAAGTCTACTAGACGAGTAGAAAAACCGCGGTCCGCTTGCGGGCCGCGCACCCACGCGCCCTACTAGTTTATATATATAGATTATTTTAAGCTTTTTAGTGTAGCTTCATAGGATAAATCTACACAATCTCTGATCGCGAGCGATTTGTTTCTATTCATTGAGGAGTTCCGTCCTCTATCACCGAAGATATTCATCAGATCTTCACCAAATTTGCAGCATCAGCTCATCAGCTCAATGGTGGCACCATTGCATTCTATGTAGAATCAAATACTGATCAAAACAAATCCAAATTGAGGAGTTCCGTCCTCCATCTACGAAAATATTCATCAAATCGTCACCAAATTTAAATGGGACCTACCTGCAAATAAACCCTTTCAAATAAAAAAATAGGTAATATTGAAATCGGTTAAGATTTGACGGAGATATGGATGGACATCGACAAAAAAAAATTACGCGTCGAAATGAGAACCTCCTCTTTTTGTATTTTTGAAGTCGGTTAAAAATATGAAAATACATATATTTAATGAAGATATTAAGATATATTTAAAATATAAAATTATTATTGTCAAAAGTGGTATAGCGTCTGCAACAGCCAAACTCACATTTATTTTGTATTTTCAGTTTCGATTTCAGAGTCTTCACATAATTACAGGAATTTTCAGTGCATGTCTTTTAATGAACATCAAGAATTATTTCTTAGAATAATCTTGACTAATGTACCACGGATCTTAAATAACGCTGTACTTAAATATGAAGATGTAAATGGTGAGTCAGATTAATTATAAATGTACACACAAGTGTAAATTAAAAAATTTAAGATATGATTAAGGTTGAAGACAAGGGTCTGCCCGCGAAATTCAAATTTAATTTGGTTTTTCGCAATTTGTAAACTAATACGACAAAGTAGGCTTATCAAAATATATTATCAAAATACTGAGTTGGACGTGAGTTACTCACAAATTAGTCGATATTTTGATTAATTTCTTAAACTGGTCACTTTCAAGTAAAGATTTTTATGTAAACCTGTGAAGATGATAATTCCACTGGCGCAATTAGAAGGCCATAAGCCTACTTTGTCGTATTAGTTTACAAATTGCGAAAAACCAAATTCAATTTGAATTTCGCGGGCAGACCCTTGTCTTCTACCTTAAGACACTCCTGACATGTGGAATCTGTGGCCGGACTATGTATGATATAGGTACACAACGTTCTTTTACCAAGACTTCTATGTTACTGCTAGACTGGCAATTCCTTTGGCAAATCGGTACAAGAACTGTGTCCCAGTTTTGAATTGAATTGATTTGAATAAACTTCATATCACATTGAAGAACTACGCACATAAATAATGACAGTGTTTTATTGGTCACGTTAAAAAAATCGGTGTTAGTTTGTCGAAAACAACGTTCACGGCTTACAAAACAACCGGCCAAGTGCGAGTTGGACTCGGATCCGAGGGTTCCGTACTCCAGAAGTAAAAGTAAAACGATGATATATACGAGCAAGTCTTGTAATATATATATATATTTATATATTCTGAATCTCGGAAACGGCTCCAACGATTTTCATGATATTTGGTATGCAGGGGGTTTCAGGGGCGATAAATCGATCTAGCTAGGTTTCATTTTTAGAAAAGGTCGTTTTATCCGTGTTTTAAGGCAATGAAAAACCCCTTACAATATCATTAGAATACGAAGGTAAATTTCGCCGTCAACTATAAATTCCCGATAGCTCGACGGTAAATCGGGCGGTCCCGAAACCAGAAGACCCCGGTTCGAGTCTAAGGCGATTATATTTTCCCCTATGAATTTTTTTTTTTTTTTTTTTTTTTTTTACTATAGGTATAATTTCCAAAAAACACGATTTACAAAAAAAAAAAATCCAGTCACCCAGATATTTTGCTTCTTAATCGTTAACTTTGTTTAAAGAGGTTTATTACTAATATCAAAAAACTATGTTAGTTACAGCGTTAATTTTATTTTTCGTGTAAAATATATGAAGGCTCAAGAGCCTCAGAGTCATTATTAGCAACAGTGACGTCAGCATTGCTGACGTCACAATCTTCAATACTTTCACTCATAGGAATCAAAACACAACTTGTCGGAATTCATGTTTATTACAACGACTCTCAGAGATCCGTACGGTCCGACGCCTCGAGCGAGAATGGGCTGCGAGGGATCGGCCGCCATTATTTAAATGAAAGCATGCTTGTACAATCATCTTTTGTAAATTGTTTGCTACCGTCCAAATTATGTTTACAAAATCATATTGGGGGTAGTTAACATTGATTAACAAAGAAATGTTTGATTTGTGATTCAAACCGTCTAAAAGCGGTTAGTTATTGAAATCTAGACTTTCTTGACGCCGCTGAATGAGGTTAATAACCTCTTCGCGCCGAACGGCCATTCTGACAGGCGGTGCGCGCTCTGCACCAGCCTGACGGTTTGATGTTAGCTCTGAAACAAAGATAAATTGCTTTTTGAGTCTGGTACCTGTAAGCATCTTATGATGCTTAGTCATATTTCTGATAGACCAATACATATTTCATGTTTTGGTCCTTAAGGATATAGTATGTCTAGTAGACACTTTTGAAACCCGTGGACTAATTCGTAGATCTGGGGGATTACTCATGGATCTCGGGGATTACTCGTAGATCTCAGGGATTGCTCGTGGATTTCAGGGATTACTTTTAGGGAGGAATTTCTCGTAGATTTCTCGTAGATTTCTCGTAGATTTCTCGTAAATTTCTCGTAGATTTCTCGTAGAGTTCTCGTAGATTTCTCGTAGAGTGGGTGGAAAGGATAGTGTGTCTCAAAGGAAATTGGGTTATTTTCTCGTAGATCTCGTGGATCTCGTAGAGTGGGACGAAAGAATAATGTGTCTCAAATGATGATTGATAAGCGGGCTTTACAATATGGTTGCGACTCACCGTTTTTTTAATATATTTTTTTATTTTTTTATTCTGTTGCATTTTGCGTGGTTGTTTCATGAGTGGGTTGTTCTGGCAATCCTTCTCGTGAAGGCAACGATTCGGGATCGGTCAGCCCTTCATCTTCTGGCGCCGACACGGTTTCCTGATCACCAAGTTGAGGATCTCGGGGGAGCTGGTCATGGGAGACTTTCCGTGGTCGTCCTCTGCCGACTACGTGTGCCATTCCTTGGTTTCCATAATTATTATCATGGTCAACATTCTTGAGTATAGTCACAAGTCTTTCAACTTGACCATTTGCTCGGCTGATTCCTGACGCTAGCGTTGTTTTGCTGCGGCATATTTAATGATCGACCTGAAGTGGTGGCTGATCCCACTTCTGATGAAGGCTCAAGAGCCTCAGAGTCATTATTAGTAACAGTGACGTCAGCATTGCTGACGTCACAATCTTCAATAATTTCCTCATAGGAATCAAAACACAACTTGTCGGACTTCATATTTATTACAACGACTCTCAGAGATCCGAACGGTCCGACGCCTCGAGCGAGAATGGGCTGCGAGGGATCAGCCGCCAATATTTAAATGAAAGCATGCTTGTACAATCATCTTTTGTAAATTGTTTGCTACCGTCCAAATTATGTTTACAAAATCATATTGAGGGTAGTTAACATTGATTTACAAAGAAATGTTTGATTTGTGATTCAAACCGTCTAAAAGCGGTTAGTTATTGAAATCTAGACTTTCTTGACGCCGCTGAATGAGGTTAATAACCTCTTCGCGCCGACATATACATAAACCTCTATTAAGCATAATTATTTCTGATTTTTAGAATGGTAAACTTCGGAGATAAGGGGGGAACGATATTTTTTTCGACATTTTGCACGGACAGTTAAAAACTGTTATGAACAAAAAGAAATAAAAATCTGTTTTAGAATGTCCAGGTAAAGGCCCTTTCATATGATAATTGATACCCCACTCGGATAGTTATCTTACTTTGAAATTTCAAACCCCTGATTTTCCCCCTTTTTTAATTAAACTAAAAAGAAAATAGTTTTTTTATTCCAATGATGTTGGGCCACTACCTATAATATAATAAAACTGTAACAGGTCCAATTCTGTACATTGAAGATATTTTGAAAATTTTTGTTTGAGGGCACTCTATAATCGATACTGAAGCCAAAACCATTTTTTTTAATTTTTGTCTGTCTGTCTGTCTGTCTGTCTGTCTGTATCTTGGCCGCGCATCACGCCGAAACTACTGGACGGATTTAAATGAAACTTGGCACGATTTAAGTTAATACTACGAGGTATAATATACGATACGTTTTATCCCGAAATTCAGCACGGTTCCCCTGGGAGAGGGGATGAAAGTCAAAATGTGTATTTCGCTGTAATTCATTAAGGCGTATTCCGATTTAATCCATTCTTTTTTGTTAGAAAGCAGGTTTTTTAGAGATTGTCCTGTAATTATTTCAAGGTCAGCAATTTCGTAGTTCAGAAATTATAGACATCACAATCTTCAGTATAGGTCCAAATAACTTGAACCCCGGAATCTACAGGATACTTTGAATGAACGGCTCATCTTAAGCTGGCAGGCGTAATTTATCGTATATAGCCATCGTGGATACTATTTTGTCAAAGTCAAACTACTCCAAAGGCGTCAGATTTTGCCAAACCTATCATTATACCTACATACTACATAGTAGGTATGGATGTAATCGTATAATCATACATCGTATGGACGTAATATTACAGTGTTTTCCTATGTAATTTAATATTCTAATCATACTTACTAATATTATAAATGCGAAAGTGTGTTTGTTTGTTGGTTTGTCCTTCAATCACGCCGCAACAGAGCCACGGATCTACTTGATTTTTTGCATGGGTATAATTGAGGACCTGGAGAGTGACATAGGCTACTTTTATCCCGGAAAATCAAAGTGTTCCCGAGGGATTTTAAAAACTAAATCCACGCGGACGAAGTCGCGGGCATCAGCTAGTTATAATATATACCTATTCCAAATTTCATGTCGATAGCTTTAATGGTTACGATATAGATTAATCGACTGTGACAGAGGACGGACGGGCGGAGAAAGTTTCACCATAAGGGTTCCATTTTTACCATTTTGGTACGGAACCCTAAAAATGCACTGGTCTTCTCGCTTGCTCGCAGTGAACTAAACGAGTTTCGGGGAATTGACCGTCACTGAAATGGCAATTTCTTAAGGCCGCAGAGCCGATCTAGTAGGATACATAGAAGTCTTTTCTTTCACCCAATTTTCTGCTCCATCATCAGATCCTCGATTATCATCTAACACCTACTCATTGACAATACGTATTTTAATGAACCCAAACACGCTACTGTATATCTACTGTAAGTTGCTGAGAGATCGGGTATCCCGCAGACTTCTTGATGCTGCAGTATCAGTTCAAGGTCTTTCAAATAATAAGTTACACCCAAATCAATCGCACCTACAAAAGTTTGTAAGACCCTTTAATCAAGTAGGTAATGAGCTGATGATCTTCAAACGCCTGAGCAGATCTTCCTAAATTTTAGCTAAGGATCATCTCGATTACTTGAGCTTTCAATCGAAAAAACCGCATCAAAATAGGTCCACTCCTTGAGGAGTGAACAGACCGATCGATCTTAGCTATAATTTATGAAGATCTGTTCAGGCGTTTGCAGATCATCAGCTCACGCAATTCCCAAGCACCTGATCACCGAATCTTGCCTAACAAGTACTATTGATTGCCAAAATCTAAAGTTAGGTTAGGTTAGGATTCGACATGATGTGGCTGGGCATAGGTTCCATTTGGTCAACATACCTAAGTTAAATATGCACGCATATTTGATTATACCAAATGGATTATACCTAACTTTTTTTTACCTAAGATTTTGGCAAACATAGTACTTTTATAACCATTTTACTAGATTAGTCTAGTCAGATAGCTATATTACTAGATCGCGTTCGTATTATAGCTATATTCCTAGTAAGATAACTATGAATCGCTTTCGTATAGCTTATATATTCCGGAATAAAGCTATAAGCCTAGGTTTATTGCTATAACACGGCTTCAACTATCATACTGCGACATAATATGTATATCAACATCAATTGTACGAGTATGAATATCTACACCGGCTGAAAAAGATGAAATAGTCCTAGCAGCCTAGCAGATTTTCATCAAGCGTAGCTATTATAAGAACCATCCCAGATAAACCTTATTATGTGGCTTCTGACACGCTAAAGGAGTGAAAAATTCTATTACTTCAGACTAGCTTTTGCCTGCGACTTCGTCCGCGACCCGAGTGGCGTTCGGTCTTTGAAAATTCATGCAAAAATCACGCCGGTCCGTTGCTTCGTCTGCGTGATTGAAGGATATACCAACTTTGTTCTTTCTTGCTTTTTATAACACAACTTATTAACCGACTTCCAAAAGGTTTTCAATTAGCGGTATCTTTTCAAGAGCGGTATCTTTTTTTTGAGTTCGAAAACTTGTGGAGAGACGAGATCTATCGAGTTTTTTGAGCTGGGCCGGTGATGGATTGTGATGATGACAATAACTTATGGTAGTCGTAGTTCTATCTGTAATGTATATTATTTCAGGTAATACATTATCGAGGTATTCTCCTAATAATTATAATGAAAGTCATTTCAACTTTTACTCCATAAATCCTTTGAGTAATAAACCAACACAGGAGAGGAATTGACCCCTAATTTATTCGCAAAAAAGTCTGTCAATTACGGTGGGGGGCGAGGTAGCACACATGAAAACTTGCTTACTACAGTTGCATTTTTCCATCACGTCGCTATGCACGCACACAATATAATTAGCAAACACTACCTTAAAGTATATGCACACTATCACATTCACACACAGGGACGCTCTATCATTACATGAAACAATCGCATCATTTGTGTAAGCATTTTAGGGATTTGACACTATCGATTATCGACTTTCGATAAGTTTTTCTAATAATTATTTACAACAGAGTTACTTTATTCGAGAGTAAATTTTTTTGTTCGAGATCTTTAACATGGTAGGTATATAGAAGCGCTAGGAAACGAGGCTCTTGCCGTTATTTTAGTCATAATATGCCTTTGCTATTAGATTGACTCTTTGTAGGCTTTTAGTACTTGCGTAAAGATACAGCTAGAAACTTTGGACTATATTGACGCTGGAAAGCGATCTAGCTTATTTCGAAAAATAACAAAATGACTTTTTTATATATTTGGAAGAAAAAGATACTGCGTCGGATTGTCGGATTTTCGTTTTCCTATGACATTATTTTTCTAAGATACTATGTTGACCTTCTCTGCATGTTTATATTATATTTTTTTTTGTTATTCATATTTTTCAACGTACTCAAAAATGCTGTAAATACTAAGACATCATCTATTTTTCAATATTATACAGATACTTCAAAAAAGTTATCAATACTTTTTAGCAGTGCAGTGCACTTAGGTGTACCTACTGTTAGGACTTAGGATTATCTGATTATTAACAGATTTTGTAGATACCAAGGTATTTACTCCGTCACTATACTCTCAATCTCATGCTGAAAGCATGCTGTAGGTACCACAGTATAGCACCTTAGAGCAGCTGTTTAGTTATGATTTAAGGTTATAAGCCACCAGGGAGTGCTGTACTTTGTCATAGGTTTTTAATAATATTGTTTATTAAGTTGAGAGACATTTAATTTTTATTTGAATACGTAGTGGGTATTAATATTGAACACATTGATTTTTTAAGTAATCTTGTTTAAATAAACATACAGCATTTTAATGAAACATCATTTGTTTTATTTATGTTTAAAGCGAAATTTACGGTGTATCTATTTCTAAAAAGTATATTAAGTACAAACTGTTAGGACTACATCATGTTTCCTTAAAAATAAATACAGCATAATTAGCATTTCAGAGTTTAGAGTTATTTCGTGGTTTCATATGTTTCAAATACCAATTTACAGCAACATTGCTTCTTGAAATTGAAAAACTATTAGCCGAAATTGATATAAAACTAATGTATAAAACTAAAGTAATTCTACTTTAGAATTATATAATTAGTATCATCTGATGTGTTACATTAAAAAATATGCTTTTTGAAAAAAATCTGCTCCTGATAGCTTATTATGAGCTGTTATGATTTTTTAAAACGTTATTGGCTCTGGTTTAAAGTTCACTTTTTCGATTTACAAGATCGTTTTCCAGCGTTGAATAATATTCTCTCAGTCCCTGTATGGAGGAAACATAAAAAGTAAAAACTGAACCCTAAAAAAAATTATTTAAAGTTATGATTGGTAAGTTAAAACTTGTACCTACATACTTTACTTGGAAGGCTTATTTTTTTCATCTACTTCATCTGAACGAAGTGTATATTTGTTTGTAATGCTAGGCTGCCGCCATGGCTATAGTGGCCACCCCATCTGTAATAAAACACCGCCAAGCTATTTAGCTTTCCGGTAAACCTAGCGGGATGAATAAGAAGTATGGGTACTTTAATTCAATTGCCAAGTTTTAATGAACCAAATATGTATAGAATTTAAATATTTTTTTTTGTCAATGAACCATTAGTAAGACGATAAAAATATCTCGGTATAAATAATTTATACAATCCCCCCACCAATATCGACATATGAAATCTTGCTGTCCAGCCCTAATTTTATTGCGGTGTGGCCGACTTCATAAAATTAAAGTCCTAATTTTCGAGTAAGAAAGACTTACGTAGAACTTATCATTATTATTAAACAATTTTTTAGTCTCGTTTTCATTATTTTTTGTATTATATTTGTAAAAATCCTTTCTTAGCGGATGCCTACGTCATAGTAGATGTGCGTTGATAGATCAGTCAGTCAGTCACCTTTTCATTTTATTTATTTAGAAAATAATATCACACTGGTTATATGGAAATATATACCTATAACTTTTGAAATAATTGAGTAAAAAAAACTAATTTTATGAATTCGCTGAGTTTATGGAGCTCTAGCTGCATCAATGCATTTTAAACAATAGTGGGAGAGTACCAGCCAATCAGACACCATTGCGATCGTTATAATAATGCAATCATTTTAACCGACTTCAAAAAAGGAGGAGGTTCTCAATTTGAATTTTTTGTATATTTGTTACCCAATTATTCCGCCAAATAATGAATGGAATTTGATAATTTTTTTTTTGTTTAGTAGGGCATACTTCAGAGGTGGTTCCCATATAAATTTTTGTTGATATAATGTTAGATGTTACTCCATAACTACGTCAAATCTGAACCGATTTCAATTGTTTTTGAAAGAAAGCATAATAAGGTTGGGCCTATTTAAAAGGTGAAGAGAAGATGATTCATATCTTCGGTGATCGAGGAAGGAACTCAATGATTAAGAGCAAATTGCTCGCGATCAGAGATATACACAAAAAAGCTTAAAATAATAATGTAAAAAAAATATCTTTAAAAAATCGGCCAAGTGCGAGTCGGGCCTCGCTCTTTTAGGGTTCCGTTAAAAAAATTAAATAAAAATATTTCCATGTACCCATGGAAATATTTTAATTTAATTTTTTAAATTTAATTTAATTTTTATTATTTGTTGTTATAGCGGCAATAGAAATACATAATATGTGAAAATTTCATCTGTCTATCTATTACGGTTTACGAGATACAGCCCGCTGACAGACGGACGGACGGACGGACGGACGGACGGACAGACAGCGTAGGCTTAGTAATAGGGTCCCGTTGGTACCCTTTGGGTACGGAACCCTAAAAACCGACTTCATACGCCGATCGGGCAAAGTTGGGCTACCGTCGCGCATTAGTTTCATCATTTATATTTAGGCCCGCCCGACTTCAACATACATGTACAAATTAAAATTGTTTTATACTTTGTAGTGGCGTTTAAAGTCGGTTTTATAGAAAGAATTTTTTATCATTATTTGATAATCCCACAGACGATCAAAGTTCGTATTTATATATCTAGTCATATTTTACTTAAAGCTTATAAATTAGTCGTTCACCCCTTCCTATTCTATCGTGATTTTAATTCTATGGGATCAATTTATAATGCAGTTCATGAAAAAGTTCTCTAAACGAATAGTAAGTAGGAAGATTAATTTTCAATATTTTCCCCAAATTATTTCATGTACGATTAAGTAGCAACATTTTCAGATCGACAGTTTTCTTAAGTTTTCTGCATAAGTATTGCATTATTTGGATAAAATAATACATCAGAAGTAAATAAATGTTATCCTTTAGTAAACTGGATGTTTTAAATATTTTTTTTAGAAGAAAATACTCTCATATTCGGCATTTATAGCGGAGCTCATTCCCCGCTAACCATACGTAGTTGACAGGCGCGTGACTCGAGTCAAACAGTTTTATATAACGAGTAGGACCACTGCTCATACCCAACTTACAGAGGGGTACGCGCGTCAAGTCTTCTCCTGTGTTGGTTTATTACTCAAAGCATAAATCAAATAAATCCATCCCACGAATCTACAATATCAGCAGAACTTAAAATTGTTGGCGGGGGAACCATGAAGAGAACTATAATTAAATTTATGTTGGAACATAAAAGTAAGTAAATTATTTTACTTTAGCTGAGATAAATGGTAAATAGGCAAGTACATCTCCGTATGTAACACGCAAGCGATACGTGTAAACGGGCGTGCGACGATATTCGATATTATTAGGTTAGGTAAGTTTTAGATGACTAGCTGAAGCTCGCAACTTCGTCCACGTGGAATCATTTTTCAAATCCCACGGGAACTCTGGTTTTCCGGGATAAAAGTTGCCTATGTCACTATCCAGGTCCTCAACTAAACCAGACGTAGTCGTAATTCCTAGTTCCATGACTAAACCCATGTAAAAAATCGCGTCAAATCACTCTTGTCATTTTCAGGGCATACCAACAACTGTAGCCAGTACTGTACTATAGAGTTCGATGATTGGCGCATTCCTAGGGAAAAGAAGATAGCTAATAAATAAGAAAATTCAAAAAGGTAGGTACATCTAGACGTAGTCGTTATTCCTAGTTCCATGGTATGTACATCTACATAATATTATACTCTTTGTTCAATTTTCTATATCATTATATACATTTTCCTTGTTTAAATTTAAGTTAACAAAATATTTGAATCGACGCGACGATAAAAAGGAAAAAAAAACTTTTTAGTCTTAATACCTAACTCTGTAATAACTAAGCTCCTAAATTAAACATTGTAGCTCATTTTAAGTCGGCGACAAACGCGACATTTTTTTTATAAAAGCTTTAATTACGTGTCAACAAGATTCCAACGAGGGAGGGACTCAGAATCGTGTACTTAATCCCTGGTTTCAGTTTTCGTTATTGTGTAGGTATTTTATGGAAAAAGTAAATAATAGACTATAAGAACAAAGACTAGCTGCCTCGGCGAACTTCGTACCGCCAACTTATTTATATAAATAAAACAAATACTACTACCACTATTAGGTACTACTACTACTAAAAATAGCTTACGACCTATTCTCAGAGCTACCGAATATACACAAAAAGTTTCATAAAAATCGGTCAGGCCGTTTCGGAGGACTTTGATTACAATCACTGACACTGTGGCAAGTTCTGAAATTTTAAAAAGTGTACTTAAGACGCTAAACGGAAAATAAATTGTTTCGAATTTGGAGAGTAGGTACTATATAAAAATAGGCGGGGCCAAAAACCATCCGCGGGGCGTACCCCCTTCGCATACTAAGAGGTCACGTTGATAAAATAGATAGCGCTGGTAAAAATAAATAACTTATTAACCGAGCGAAGCGAAGGTCTCTGAGTCTACTTGAGTGAATCTGTACTTGTCCGTCCGTCCGTCTGTGCGTCCGTCCGTCCGTCCGTCCGTCTGTGCGTCCGTCCGTCCGTCCGTCCGTCTGTCAGAGCCTTATAACTTCTGAATTACTGAACGAAATTACTTCAAATTTAGATATAATATGTAAACCGATAACCTCCAGCCGAAAATGGCTTAAAATGTTACAAAAATCTTTACTTCAGGGGGCTCTCATAGAAGCGAATGCGAAGTAAAATATTTTTTATAGCGATTCATAGGGTTTCTGTGTATCATTTTAAAGATAATTTGGAACAGAGTACAAAAGTATTTTTTTTCCTAAAATTGACGTAATTGGGGGCTCTCAAAGTGGAGATTATATTAGAACTCAGAAGTCATGAAAGACCGGGTTTGAAACTTTTATAATTATTAGCGTTATATCATGTACTTGAACAACAAATACTAAAATTAGATAAATATAGTACGGAAACTAAATTAGTTAATTTTTAATGAGCTGTAGTATTTTTAACAGAACTTCACAATGATGTCAATAGATGGCGCTCTCATCTCATATTGCAAACGCAGCAGAAGTACTAATAGGTACATGTAATAATATATTATTCAATTAAAATTATTATATAATATTAAAATATCAAAAATCAATAAAACTTCACGTCGCGACGTGAATTCATTAGAATGCCATAAGCCTACTTTGTCGTATTATTTTACAAATTGCGAAAAACCAAATTAAATTTGAATTTCGCGGGCAGACCCTTGTCTTCAACCTTAATCGATCTTGACATTTTTCAGGAAGTGTACTGCAAGAAGTAGTCGTAATTCCTCCTTCCATGGTTAAGCACCTATGTGAAAGGAACTGTACCATAAACCGGAGCATTACGAGAAAAAATAACAATTTAACTGTCAGCAAAGATGGCAAAGATTATCCAAGTAGGTACTATACTATTAATTGTTCAATACATTTTTTGCTTGTAAATTGGATCTTATTACATCGCTGTCTTTAAATTTTATTACGTGGACCCGAAATACAGTGGGTACAATAATATATTATTATAATAATAATTATACATAATATAATTATACTTAGTACGGTTGGCAATCCTATATCTTACTTATATATACGCACCGTGTGTTTAAAAAAAGTAAAAAGAATTATGTAAGTATCATATTACTCGTATAAACTCAGATTATCAGTATAATAATCTTCGTTCAACTTCACAGGTACTGAAGACTTCATACATTTATTATTAAAAGAGCATCCCTTCGCAATAGCGGGCACAGTGGTTTTAAGAAATATTCCACCAGAAGTTCAAGCAATTGATTTTATTTTGAAAAGAGGTAGGTACCTATGTATATTCCGTACAATTAAGCTATAATGTACTTCAATATGTAATGAACTATCTCAATGAATAACATAAGCACATTTCCGCGTTCTACCTAAAAATTATTACATTTAATATCGACAAAATCGACAATCGACTAAAGGGTTCCCTAAATCCCTAAACCCATTAGGGGTTGAATTTTCAAAAAATATTTCTTAGCTGATGCATATGTTATAATAATTGTCTGTATGTCCCGCCCGATCCGTCTAGTGATTTGAACTGGCCGTTGATAGATCAGTCAGTCATTCAACTTTTTATTTTATTTTAGTTAAATGATAAATAATTTGTGAAAAATGTGAATTGTTATGAATGTAAACTGCACTTTTTACATACTCGTACCTAGTTTTATTCTGTTCATGATGTGTATGATGTTAAAAAATCTTGTCGGAGAAGATGCGTCTGAGGTCCAGAGCAGATTGGAAAAATGGCAGGAGAAATTGGAGAGTGCTGGCCTGACGATCAGCCGAACTAAGACAGAATATCTATTCTGTGACTTCGGTAGCCCCTCTCATATCTCCAAAATAGCTTTAGATGGTGTACCCCTACATGTCTGCTCCGATTTTAGGTACCTCGGTTCGCTCTTCCAGAATGAAGGCAATATTGACCGAGACGTGAACAAAAGAATGAATGCGGGATGGATGAAATGGCGACAGGTCTCAGGAGTGATTTGTGACCCACGAATGCCACTTAAACTAAAGGGGAAAATTTATAAGATGGTGGTTAGACCTGTCGCATTGTATGGTTCAGAATGTTGGACAGTAAAAGGTACGGATATCAGAAGAGTACATGTGACGGAAATGCGCATGTTGAGATGGATGTGCGGCGTGCCAAGATTGGATAAGATAAGGAATGAATATATAAGAGGAAGTCTGAAAGTAGCGTCAGTGGTAGTTAGGATGAAGAGTAATACTCGTAAATAGGCTGGTGTGGTATGGGCATGTAATGCGGAGGGAAAGTAAACCATAATACTAGAAGAATGTTAAATATGCATGTGGAAGGATAAAAGAGTAAAGGAAGACCCAAGAAACGATGGATGGATTGTGTGAAAGAGGATATGCGTGTATGATGAGTTGAAGAATGACAGAAGCGAGTGGAACAAAAAGACGTGTTGTGCCGACCCCACATAGCGGGAAAAGGACAGGATGATGATGAATGAGATTCAGAAAGATGTTCAGTAGTTTAGTAACTGTAAGTTTCTTTTTAAATTTAATGTAGTCTAGCTTAATAGGAGATAAACAGCTGGGCGAATCTCAAACTGCGACGCGCCCCGGGGCCCGTCAATTGAAATCACGCGTCTCCTTACGTTGTTGTGGTGTACGTTGTTCCCGCGCCAAATAAAGTATGTTTCCACAAGAACATCGTGCGTGGTGTTAATAAATAAAATATGATTAGATTTTACTAGTTTTTATCACTATCACTATCGTCGCTATCACTATCACTACATATTATAAAACAAAGTCGCCCGCCGCATCTGTATGTCTGTTCGCGATAAACTCAAAACTACTGAACGGATTTTCATGTGGTTATCACCCATAGACAGGGTGATTCATGAGCAAGGTTTAAGTGTACAATTTGTTAAGGTTTTGTGTAAATTGGTTGAAATATGATGATAATTGTTGAAAATGTCGGGGAAAGTCAAGCCGCCTGGGAGCTTTCATCGAAAACGCATGAAATGGTGGTTACCACCACCATACCTGGTGGGATAGGTCTGTACAGAAAAGTCCGCGATGACATATATCGCTACCATACCCATTTTAACTTCTAAAAAATTGGTCACGTATGATGCGGTTATTGGAAATCTATTTAAGACGGATACACTATTAATCCTCATCAACTTAAATACGTTAGTTGCCAGTACGTTAGTACCAAAAAAATGCATTTAAAGTTTGCATTTTAAATTTCCGCAGTAAACGCTAGACGCCATGTGATGACGTCGTCTGTATTGTAAATTCGTTCGCTCAAATGGTTGGCGCCCTTTGTAAAGCCGACACATAGCGGCCACCAGTCCATGCCGAAGGCGACGCGATTTTTGTGACCCACTGTGTACTTTAGTGCGTCGTGCTGTATTATGATAATGGTATTTGTATATAAAGTAATTTTTCAGATCTAATATTACCAGTAATTTTTGATTTTATGTTTTTCATTAATCTAAAAAAAAAAGGTTGTGTTGAATGATTAAATAGTATAGTTTCCAAAATACCGTGTACTTGTACTGCAAACTATTTGAGCGCATGAACTATATAGACTAGTGACTTAATGACGTAGTGTAATGGCGGGTATTGTTTGAAGTTTAGCATATTTGTAGCATAGATAAAAGAAGTTAAAATTTTGAAATAAAATATACAATTTGTTTTATAATTTTGTGAACTGAAACTTATTATTTCTCACTAGGAGTAAAATACCCTATTTTAAGTTTGGTTTAAAAACACAATAACAAAAAAAACTCTTCTTGATTTTTTTTCTTCAAATGTCATGATTTTAATTTATTAATAAGATATTGTTTTGATTTTTGTTGATTGAGTGTCATGATTTTCAATTAAATAAGATATTATTTTGATTTCAAAAAATTAGGGGTGGTTGTTTTGACTTGAATGATTTATCGTTTAAGTCAAAACACAATCTTTATTGAAAAACGTGACGTTCCAAGGAGCTGACTAGTTTTGAGTTAGTTCTCGTTGAGCGTTGGAGCCGGTTGTGGCTCTATAAGTATTTTCAAGTGTTTATTAGAATTGTGCTTGTGCTCTAAGTGTGCAAATTATAAAGTCGTATAGATAGATGTTTTCTTTACATATCAGAAGTGACAAGAACCAAGGTAAAAGCGTTTAAACAAGATTCCTAAACGCTCACTGTTATGAAACTTAAAATATGATAAGAAGCAGAATTATGAGGATTTATCAATCTAATTGATATCAAATAAATGTATTATGACCTGCGGTAAACTAAATTAACAATAAATAAAACAATGTGAAACTCATCAACGAAATTACAAACAAACGAAGAGAGAAGTAAAAGTGCAACATCACACTGCAAATCCAAAACCAAGAAATTACCTCGGCGGTTGAAATAGCGAATGCATTCAGTAACTATTTTGCTTCAGTTGGACTGCCTTTTTAAAAAAAAATAATAATAATTAGGTATGTGAAAACTACGTCAGTAGCCATCACTGCAAAGCTATCACTGCAAAAAGCAAACGCGTATACGCTCCGTAAACTCTTTTTATTTACGGCCCGACTGAGGCGGAGGTTGTTGCTGTCGTGTGCAAGATGAGCAATAGACACCGTTTCGGTTCTGATTATATACCTATTCCTCTGATCAAAGCATGTCTGCTTCAGCTTACTTCACCAATGACGAAGTTGATGGGCCAGTCTTTTTTATTGAAAGAAGGCGATTGCTGAGAATGATGTTCTGTTATGAGATAGTTTGTGATTACTTTTATTAGACCGTTGGTGAGTCCGTAGAGAGTAATGGGTACTGTGTGTACCAGGAGGCCACACATTGTCTGATGGCCTAAATGTCATGATTTTAATTTATTAAAAAGATATTGTTCTGATTTTTGTTGATTAAGTGTCATGATCTTCAATAAAATAAGATATTATTTTTCTTTATTGAAAAACGTGACGTTCCAAGCAGCTGACTAGTTTTAAGTTAGTTCTCGTTGAGCGTTGGAGCCGGTTGTGGCTCTATACTCTATAGTATAAGTAAAAGTATTTTCAAGTGTTTGTAGAATTGTGCTTGTGCTCTAAGTGTGCAAATTCTAAAGTCGTATAGATATTAATGAAGGAGTTTTCTTTACACAAGTGATATAATAAAATATTCGAATCTGTAATCATATTTATTATCTCGTCCCATAGTTTAATTTTTTGTATCCCATCACAATAATTCTTAGCATTTAATAAGCCAAACTACGATTTTCGATTTCAAAAATAAATCTATCTACATCGAGATTCATCGTGGAAACGACCTTTATTTATAATACACGCGCAGTACTGCAGATTTTGGTGTGCCACAAACGTACTTTATTTGGCGCGGGATCTGCGTTCACCACAACCAAGCGGAGACGCGTGAAAAAACGGACGGTGATGGAGATCTGCTTCGCCGCCACCGGATGGGTGATGGGATTTCGCCCGCGTGGGGTTAAACTTTTAAAAATGTCTCTCAGGTGTAATAGATAACCTGTGCCACTCTCAAAGACCACAACAATATTTACCTAATACCCATGAAAAAAATCACGTCGATCCGTTGCTTCTTAATTGAATGACTAACTAATTATCAAACAAACTTTTCACACACACTTACTCAAGGCGGACGAAGTGTCACTTCGTGCATCAGCTAAAATTTAATATTATTCACAGATACGCCGACACGCGTTCCACGAATGTTTGCCAAATATGAAGCCATTAAGGAAGGTCCTGACGAATATTATGAAATTATTTTTGTCCCATACTTGTATAAAATTATTTTTGTCCCATACTTGTATAAAATTATTTTTGTCCCATACTTGTATAAAATTTACCTTACCATTCAGCTCAAGTATCGAAATGGAACCTATTGGAGACGAAACGCTGCAGAAATTACTACTTCCTTTAGTTCAAGTAGGTATATTTTTAATCCTTTAATATGGCTTTTACTTAACCTATACCTTTTACCAATACTTTTATTATTGACGCCAAAAGTTCTCAACCAATTTAAATAGGCACCGAACCGATTCAAATGAATAGGCAATTTCGAAAAGGGCGCAGGTCATATTTTTTAATAATACCACTTTTTTCCATAAATGTGATTGGACTAATATTAGGTCTTTACCTATGAAATTGCCGTTTTGTATACAATAAGTGAAAGTACTTATTTTTTCAAACTTTTTTATTTCTGTTATTCGAAGTAATCACCCATGCAATCGACGCATCTTTGCCAACGTATTGGCAGTTTATTGATGCCCTTCTTGTAAAAATCAGCTGGACGGGAGGCAACAAACTCTTCAAAGGCATTTTGTACTGCCTCTCGGGAATTGAATTTTTTACCCACTAAAAAGTTGTCTAAATTTTGGAAAAAGTAATAGTCGGTAGGTGCAAGGTCTGGTGAGTATGGCGGATGAGGGAGAGCTTCCAACCCCAGCTCTTGCAGCTTGGAGACTGTCTGTTGCGCAATATGGGGTCGCGCGTTCTCGTGAAGGAGCAGTGGGGACGACCGATTGACCAAAGCTGGTTGCAGATGTGCAAGCTTCTCCATCATTCTCTCCAGTTCTTCACAGTACACATCTGCATTAATGCTCATGCCGTTTTGTAAAAAGCTGTGGTGAATCACACCCGCACTAGACCACCAAACAGTGACCATCACCTTTTTAGGGGTCATTTTTGGTTTAGGGCATTGCTTTGGTGCTGAACCAGGGTCTAACCAACTTGCTGAGTGCTTTCGATTGTCGAACAGAATCCATTTTTCGTCGCACGTAACAATTCGTTTCAAAATTCCTTCATTTCTTTGCCTGTTGAGCAGCGCACGGCAGGTCTCGACGCGTACGTTGCGCTGGCGATCGTTAAGGTCGTGGGGCGCCCATCTATCAAGCTTTTTTACCTTGCCAATTAGTCGCAAATGGATCAATATTGTTTTGATGCTTACATCAAATCTGCTGCTAGCTCAGCTGTAGATTGAGTTTCGTCAGCTTCCACAATCGCCTTTAATTCATTATTGTTAACCAAAGTCTCCGGACGACCACGAGCTTCATTTTTCAAGTCAAAATTTCCAGAACGGAACCGGGAAAACCAATAACGGGTTGTGCGATCGTTTGTACAGTTCTCTCCGTAAACGTTTTTGATGTTACGGGCCGTTTGTGTCGCGTTGGTGCAACGACGGAACTCATATTCCATAATTACACGAATTTTTAAAGTATCCATTATGACGAAAAATGTTCAAATGTAATGAAAATACAACGCTAATCAAAAACAAAAGACTGAGTTTGTAAATAGAATGTCATGGTTTTAAAACAAAATTATTTTTTTTATTTGAAATGACCAGTACTGAAGAAAGGCAATTTCATTGGTAGACCTTTATATGTTCTCGCACCTATTTATCTATACTAATAATAAAACCGGCCAAGGGCGTGTCGGGCCACGCGCAGTGTAGGGTTCCGTAGTTGAAAGTCTCAAATATTATTGAGACCTAGGATAGTGCTTTTATTTTATTTATGAATATTGAATACATTTTGAGTTCCATGGTTTAAATAGGTAGGTACTATAATATACTACAAAATATGCAACATACACTACGTGTAAACAACAGACAACTTGGAAAAAAACAGATATAACTCCTTAACTAATGAACCCTACTTAGCCGTGAGAGTTTTCCTTTAAAATTCATTATTTATACTACTGCTGTATTGCACTACTGTACTGCATTATTTATACTGAATTTTTTCTTGTATCCTTTATACAACCATTTAGCTGGAAGAGGGGGAGGGGGGACGGGACACTTGACTCTAATAAAATTTAGCACTTTAAAATATCATATTTTACAAACGGATCCCTGAATTGAAAAATCGCGTTCCCACACCCACAATATTTTTAACCGACTTCCAAAAAGGAGGAGGTTCTCAATTCGGCCGGTATCTTTTTTTTTTCTATGTATGCACCGATTTCTTCGGGATTACTGGACCGAATCGCGTGATTTTTTTTTAATCGACAGAGGATGTTTGCGAAATGGTCCCATAAAAATGTTGACCTTCAACTCCTTAAGCCTGATGCTGCAGGGATATTACTCACCTAAAATAAAGAGATTTAGGAAATGTCGATTACGAATTATTATTGTAGGTAACAAGTATGAACTACATCATGGAGCTCCAGGTCCTAGCTCCTCAATCATAGGATACTACACTTAAAAGCTTAAAATAAAAATTCTTTTCAAAAAACCGACTTCTAACGCCACTACAAAGTATAAAAATAATTTTAGTTTGTCCACGTTTGTTGAAGTCGGGCGGGCCTAAAATACAAACTATGAAACCGACTCGCGATGCTCGCTCGACTTCTACAAACGAGTCTCTCATTATGTAGCGTCACGCATTGGTTTTATAGTTTGTATTTAGGCCCGCCCGACTTCAACAAACGTGGGCAAACTAAAATTATTTTTATACTTTGTAGTGGCGTTAGAAGTCGGTTTTTTGAAAAGAATTTTTAGATTGGTAAACTTCGCAGATGGGGGGGGGGGGGGGGGGGGTATTTTTTTACATTTTGCCCGACTCAAAAACTATTATGTATAAAAATCCCCCTTTTTTAATTAAACTAAAATAATTTTCGCTTTTGTTTTATTCCAATGATGTTGGGCCACTATTTTAAACACTAATTTTCCAAATTACATTTCGATAGCATTAAAGTTACTAAAATAATCGACTGTGACAGACGGACGGACGGAGAAAGTATCGCCATAAGGGTTCCATTTTTACCATTTTGGTACGGAACCCTACAAAACAAAAAAAGATTCTTTAATTTAGTATGGAACGAAGTGTAGTGAGCTGAGAGCTTAATAATTTTATTGTCATGCCAGTTTTTACAATAAAATATGTGAATGGTCTAAGCTCTAAGCAATAAGTAGACTTACTACTTACTTAGAAGCGAAAGTAGGTAGTTATAGGTATTAGAACGATGTAGTAGTATACTTAGTACTACTACATCGTTAGTAGTATACTTTGTAGTGGCGTTAGAAGTCGGTTTTTTGAAAAGAATTTTTTTGAAAGACCTATTCAACGACACCCCACCCTATGGGATGACATAGACATGATGGGATAGACATAGGCTCCTTTTTATCCCGGAAAATCAAAGAGTTCCCGAGGGTTTTAAAAACTACATCCACGCGGACGAAGTCGCGGGCATCAGCTAGTTTCTGTTGGAGATAATGCCTATGTAATCTCATTACATAATAAAGAAAAATAAAACGATTTCGTATTTGGAATCGGAATTAGTTTTGTCTGATTTGATTTTTATGATTGTCATCTCCTTGCTTTGTTATTGTTCGTACTCAATGTAATTTCTATTATAATAATAAATATTATAATTCAGGACTCATAGTTTATTTCCATCAGGTTATGGGGCCCAGATATCGTGAATAATATTATGAGGAGTCCTGAATAAAAGGTGGCTAATAAAATTATTAGTGAGTTGAAATTTGTTTGTTTCTTCTGCTCGATTACGATGGAAGAAAGACATCAGTCTGGCTCTGGTCTCTGTGGACACATTGAAAAGTTAAAAGGCACAGAAAACTTTGCTGATTGGAAATTTAAGGTAAAGAATTATCTTGAATTGAAAGACTGGTGGTGGGTCGTAGGAGATGAAGGACTTGCAAATGAAAGGAAAGAAAATTTGGTAGAAATTGATAGAAAAGTCAAAGCAACTCTTTGTCTTCTGCTTGAGCCGAATTGTTTCACGCATGTATATAGAGCGCGTACAGGCAAAGAGGTCTGGAACTGCTTATGTAAGGCTTATGAAGATAAAGGTTGGGGACGAAGAATTACCTTGCAGCGTAAATTGTGGTCATGCAAACTCGAAAACTTTGAGTCTATGGAGAAGTATATCTCAGAAATAATATTTTTGTCTAATCAGTTGCATGATATTGATGCTCCAATTGATGATGACTGGGTAATATCCATAATGCTGAGCGGATTGAGCGAAGTATATAATCCTCTTATAATGGCTGTGGATAATAGTGGACAAAAATTGAGTCTTGAGCAAATCAAGTCAAAACTAATGCAAGAGGATAATAGGCAACAAAGTGAAAATACAATGACATCTTCTCAAGGTTTAATGGCACGCAAATCGAACACGAATTCAACCAAATTTAAAAACGGTTTGAAAGGAAATAAGGCTAAAATTGTCTACAAATGTTTTCGATGCCATGAGCAAGGCCATAAGGCGTCCGAGTGTAAAGGAAAGAAAAGCACACCGGTTAATAATTTATTTTGCATGGGTACTGTAAACAAGAAGCTATTCAAAACAAATAGTTGGTATATCGACAGTGGGTGTTCGCACCATATGACTCACGATACCCATAATTTATCTAATTATCAAAAGCAGAAAGATAAGAAAATAAGAGTGGCAAATGGCGAAGAATTGTCAATCCAAGGTAGAGGAAATGCTAATTTAAAAGAAAACGAAACTT
The DNA here is from genome assembly GCA_029955525.1 of Oeneis ivallda. Taxonomy (NCBI): domain Eukaryota; kingdom Metazoa; phylum Arthropoda; class Insecta; order Lepidoptera; family Nymphalidae; genus Oeneis; species Oeneis ivallda. The sequence goes on from JARPMR010000008.1 coordinate 19,940,888, forward strand.
GGAAGTTGGTTCAATTACCAAAGGACAAAAAGCCGATACATTGCAAGTGGGTATTTAGAATTAAAAAGGATAGCGATGGAAATATTGTAAAATATAAGGCTAGGTTAGTAGCAAAAGGTTTTACTCAGGTACGTGGTGTGGATTATAATGAAACATATTCACCTGTAGTTCGAAGCTCTACTTTGCGGCTGCTATTTTCATTAGCTGCTGAATACGATTGGTTTATTGATCAATGGGATGTAAATACTGCATTTTTATATGGTAAATTAAAGGAAGATATTTACATGCTGCAGCCAAAAGGTGCAATAGTCAATGGTCAAGAAACCATGGTATGTAAATTGCAAAGGTCTTTGTATGGCTTAAAGCAAGCTTCGAATGCGTGGTTTAACGAATTAGATAGGACAATGTTAGATTTAGGTTTTGTACAGTCAAAGATAGAACCATGCTTGTATCATAAAAACTTAGGTGACAATAAAAGAATTATTGTTGTAATATACGTAGATTATATATTTGTTTTTGGAAATAGTAAAAAAGAGAAGAATAATTTGAAAGCAGGTCTTCTCGATAAATTTAAGCTTAAGGATTTAGGTCCAGCTAGGCATGTTCTAGGAATGCGACTGAGAAGGAGAAATAGTGCAATATTTCTTGATCAGGAACAATATATTCTGAATGTCTTGAATGAATTTCAATTATCAGATTGTAAGCCAATATCAACTCCAATGGAGGTTGGTCTTAAGCTAGAAAAAGCGTCAGAGTCAGATATGAGTCAATTTCCGTATCAAAATCTGATAGGGTGTCTGAATTATTTGGCAGTGAATACAAGACCTGATATTGCGCATGTTTTGAGTGTTTTGTCACAATTTAATTCTGCTCATAATGAATTACATTACAAAGCTGCTCAACGGGTACTGCGTTATCTAAAAGGGACGTCTAAACTTTGTTTAAAGTTTGAAAAATCAAACAAAGTTAGTCTTTATGGTTATGTAGATGCAGACTGGGGCGGTGCATATGACAGAAAGTCATTCACTGGATTTATTTTTAAACTAGGTAGTAATTTGATAACATGGGAGAGTAGAAAACAACAATGTGTTTCATTATCTTCTACAGAGTCAGAATATGTAGGTCTTTGTCAAGCGTCTAAGGAGGCAGTATATTTAAGGAATTTGCTAGGTGAGCTGCTCTTAGAAAATGATAATAATTGTTGCATTAGTCCCGTTGTGTTGTATAATGACAATCAATCTTGTCATAAAATTGCAAATAATAAAATGAATCACAACAGAACTAAGCATATAGATATTAAATATCATTACATAAGAGAGGCTATAGCAAGCAATTTAGTAAAGATTGAGTATAAGCCAACAGAAAAAATGGTGGCAGATATTTTTACAAAATGTTTGCATAGTCCTAAAATAAAATATTTTTTGCCTCAACTATGTTTAAAAATATTTGATTAAGGGGGCATAGAATATAGTTATTATTTTTGTTGAAATACTAATGGATGTGTTTTCTTGTCGTCTAGATAGTATTTCATTTGTAATCAAATATTTTATTGTGAGGTGACATAAGTTATAATGTAATGGATTAAGGGCGGATGTTGGAGATAATGCCTATGTAATCTCATTACATAATAAAGAAAAATAAAACGATTTCGTATTTGGAATCGGAATTAGTTTTGTCTGATTTGATTTTTATGATTGTCATCTCCTTGCTTTGTTATTGTTCGTACTCAATGTAATTTCTATTATAATAATAAATATTATAATTCAGGACTCATAGTTTATTTCCATCAGTTTCAAGTAAAATACATAATGTATTTTATTATTATTATATATTATCCACGCTCTGGGGCTTACCTGGTCCAAAGGCTGTCAATCACCATACAACGCGGCAATGCGCGAGCTTGATGGGCACCTTTGGCCCAAGGGCAAACAGAGGTGGTCTTTTTGGCAAAATTTTTTTGGACGATGTCTCATGTACGGAATTGTGAATAATTAATTACTGATTATTAATTTTATGAATGACACAATTCCGAACGCAGAAAAAAACGGAATAAAGCAGGGCGGGAAAACAGAAAAAAAATTATAAATAAATAATAAATATAATAAAATGTACTGAATATAAATTGCCACCAGCATCATGTTATTTATAGCAATATTTTTGGACAATTCACTGTTATTTTTTCTTGAATCATTTATGGGAAGAAGCGGCGCTTTCAAAATAAACGACATTGTGCCCTTTTTAGGGTTCCGTTGTAAACAAGGAACCCTTATAGTTTCGCCATGTCGGTCCATCTATCGGTCCGTCCGCGGTTTAGCTCCGAGGCTATTGGTACTAGAAATCTGTAATTTGACAAGGGTATAAATATTGATCAGTGATTATTAAGCAGTGATAGCCTAGCGGTTAGGACTGTGTTCTCCTATTCGGGGGTCGCAGGTTCGATCCCGGGTACGCACCTCTGACTTTTCGGAGTCAAGTGCGTTTAAGCAATTAAAGATCACTTGCTTCAACAGTGAAGGAAAACATCGTGAGGAAACCTGCGCACCTGAGAGTTCTTCATAATATTCTTGGAGGTGTGTGAAGTCCGCCAATTCGCATTGGCCCAGCGTGGTGGACTATGGCCTATAACTCTTCTCTGAGAGGAGACCTGCGCTCTGTAGTGAGCCGTTGATGGGTTGCTAATGATGATGATGATAAATATTAATCATTAAATAAAATTGTGAAAAATATATTTTTTTAGGTTACCTCCCCTTGCCCCTACATGTAAAGTGAGTTGAATAGGTCTTTCAAAAATATTGTGGGCGTGGGAACACCATTTTTGATTCAGGGATCCGTTTGTGAAGTATGACATTTTAAAGTGCTAAATTTTATTAGAGTCAAATGTCCCCCCTTCTGCCAGCTAAATAACAATTTAACTGGCAGATGGGGTGACATTTGACTAAACAACCGTTTATACTTATAGGATATATGAAAAAAATCACAGGCAAAAAGGCAAAAATTTTAAAAATGAATGTTTTGTTAAAGTACCGAACAAATATACATTTAGTAAAAATCTGTTATTTTGACATTACAAACAGACATTTCAATTTTATTTATTTGTATGTATGTCTATATAGAGTATAGATAGATATAGAGGTATAGATGATACTTAATAAATAAATAAATTTCAATAGATTAAACGTATAGGTAATATTAAAGATTTTACGCAAGCGTAATACGATAACCCTTTAATATAGGTCCCAAATAGGCCTTGCCTACTTGGGATGTTACCTCGCTCCGCAATTACCACACCCACACTGCATGATTGCCCTGTCTAGACGGCTTCGTCGAACCTCTGTATGAAACCTGATCTGTGGTACAGATAACAACCCTAAACTAGCGGCACGCTATGATGGCCGGTTTGACGTTTGTCCGCTCATGAAGTTCCGTATTAATTGATAACGACTTTGAAGGAAATAATTGTATTACTTTATTGACGATAGTGATGTGCAGAGATTCATAAATTTTATCGAATGTAGTTTTAGGTTTAGGACTCAAAATTTATTTATTAAATTGATTTCTAAAATGTATACAAGTGTAGAAAAATCAGTTTGCACCATTTAAGGGGTGAATGTACTTGTGAATATGAACAATTTTCACTATGTGGACAAACCTCTGAAATCGCAAAAAAATATCAGCTGTTTCATACAAAAGGTAAAATTTTTATTTTTATATGATGTATACCACAACTCGGCATTTGGTTTTCTAAATTGAAAATTTTTAAAAATGGAATCTAATACGATCGTCACATAGGATCGCTGGCTAGCACAACTACTACCTCCGGCAAACTCGCGTCAATGCTCAATGCAAAACAAAGCAGTTTCGAATTGACGTTGCTTCGAAAAGTATAAACTGTCAGTGCAATGCGATTGTGATATAGTTTTGACCTGGCTTTGGATTTCAAATATTGATACTGCATTACTGTTGACCCTTGCTCGTTAATTTGGACTCTGTTCAAGCCCTTTGTTGTGGATTTCGTCGATATGACCGAACGTACGCAGAGAACTGTTCTAAATAGTCAGACACGTGAGTTCGTAATACGCCTTCGTAACTATTTCGATCGTGAAGCTCAAAATGGAGGGCCAATTTTACCTATAACGTCAGTGGTTGAACGCGTAGCTGATGCGCTTAATATTGGACAACGAACTGTTAGACGGATAACTAAAAAAAAATATGGCGAGACTGGCACAGAAGAAAATAAACTTCACACACCAAAAAAGAGAAAACGAGCAAAACCAGTCGTAGGCATCGATAGCTTTGATGCCGATGCTATCCGAAGACATGTTTACGGCTACTATTTACAGAAGGAGTATCCAACAAGAAAAAAGTTGGTGCATTCACTGAAGGAAGCTGGATTATTCTTCGGTGGGGAAAGTTCTTTAACGAAGATTTTGAAGACCATTGGATTTCGATACAAAAAATGTAACAAACGCAAAATATTGATGGAAAGATTTGATATAGCGATGGCAAGGTATACTTTTTTACGGCAAGTGAAAGAAATCAAAAATTGGCAAAATGTTGTGTTCTTGGATGAAACATGGCTTAATGCTAACCATACTGTAGGCCGTTCTTGGAACGATGACACAGCAGCATCTACTTCCAAAGTTCCTGTAGGAAAAGGATCGCGACTTATAATTTGTCACGCCGGAACCATCAACGGGTTTGTCGAAGGTTCTCTCATGGCTTTTGCGTCAAAAACCACTGGAGACTATCATGAAGACATGAATGGAGAAAAGTTTACTGAATGGTTTACCTCAATGTTGTGTAGCCTCGCCGATGTTGTGTGCCGATGACATCGTTCTCTTCGCTAGACAACCTGAAGATCTGCGGACAATGCTCGAACAACTGCAGGAGGCTTCGTCTGCTGTCGGACTAAAAATGAATATAGGGAAGACAAAGTTCATGTGTCAAAATACGGATATGGACCACATTGCTATCCAAGGCCAACGGATTGAAAAGGTCGATGAATATGTATACTTAGGACTAATATTGACCTTGGATAAGCAAAGCCAAATGAGAGAAGTAGAACGTCGAATCCAACTCGGATGGGCTGCCTTCAGTAAACTATCCGACGTCCTAAGAAACAAGAAGATCCCCACTTATCTCAAACGTCGAATGTTCGAACAGTGTGTGCTACCCGTCATGACCTACGGTTCGGAAACCTGGACACTGACAAAACAATTAATAACAAAACTACAAGTGGCACAACGGGCAATGGAGCGAGCCATGCTCGGTATATCGCTCATTGACCGGATACCTAATACCACAATCCGTGAAAGAACTGGACTGACAGATATTGTTTTGAAAGTGACTAGGTCAAAGTGGAGATGGGCGGGGCATGTGGCCAGGACAACAGACGACCGATGGACCCGCTTGGTGCTTGAGTGGAGACCACGTACTGGCAAGAGAAATGTGGGGAGGCAACCTTCGCGCTGGTCCGACGACATCGTCAAGCTTGTGGGAAAAACTTGGTTGAGGTTGGCACAACATCGAGCAGAATGGCGTGCACATGAGGAGGCCTATGTCCAACGATGGATTACATGAGGCTCGAAAAGAAGAAGAAGAAGTGTAGCCTCCCTGAACCATCTATTATAATTATGGACAACGCCCCATACCACTCGATGCAAATTGACAAGCCACCTGCCCAATCCCAAAAGAAAGCTGATATCGTCGCATGGCTTCGTAAAAATGGCGTAGATGCAAACATGAATATGTTAAAAGCGGAATTAGTACGTCTTTTAAAAGAAAACAAACCAACCAAGATCCGATACGTCATTGACGAAATAGCATTAGAACATGGGCACAGAGTTATACGGTTACCGCCTTACCATTGTGAGTATAATGCGATTGAGTTGGTGTGGGCTCAAATTAAGGGATATGCTGCAAGACACAATACAGAACCCCCATTTACCACAAAAAAAATGCTAAAATTATTAGAAGAAGCTTGTGAACATGTGACTAAAGGAGACTGGGAAAAGGTTGTGAATAGAACTGTTAAATTAATAAGGGAAGATTATGAAAGAGATGTGAAAATAGATAATATTATAGAAAACGAACATATAATTATTAATGTAGGTGATGATAGCAGTGACGACAGTGAAAATAGTAGTATGGACGAATCTGATTAATTATGGCCTTTTGTGGCACCTTTTTTGGTATCTTTTGTATTCATATGTTTCTTGTGTGCATATAAAGTATGTATATTCATTTTCATTCAAATATTCAGTTCGTTCAAATAAATTAAATAAACATATACATTTTTGTTTTATTAAACCTATTTAATCAGGTACAAAAACAAAACTTAATTGTTTTTTGTTCGAGAATAAATTGACATTCCACATCACTATTGTAATGTGTCAAACCGGCCATCATAGCGTGCCGCTAGTATAGCTTAATTACCGATGGCTAGACGTTGGCGACATTTACCACGAGATCAAAGGCGTCAAACTATACTGTATTGTATTGTATTGTATTGTTTATTTTTCTTCGATTTAGGCTTACAAAAGCGCTTACGAATGTCAAAAATGTTACATCATTTAAATATTTGTACTGTACTGTGTCTGTACTCTGTACTGTGGGTCTGACTTGAGGTGCGGTGCGGGGAAGCGCGAGGGGTGTAGGGACCAACTTGAATCGAACGTGTAGTATGCATCTTAATAAGTGTAGTAATATAATTTGTTTGTGTATTATTTTATAATTCAGACACAACCGAAAACCGAAAACGAATGTTCAATGAATGATTTTAATGAGCAAGTGGACTCTGCAGGACACGACGCAAGTTCTGCTTGCCCTAAAGTGGAAACCTTACAAACAACAGAATCAACAATAAATGAAACTCAATATCATAGCATTATAGGTAAGCAACAAGCTTATTCGATTTCAACGACACCAACAAAAACAACTGAAATATCTGCAAGAACAACATTCAAACCAACATACGAAACAGCAACAAAAACTTTTTACTAGAAATGGGCCGAAGAAAGCAAATGCCGATCATTTTAATACATACTAGCCTTTCGGAGGTACATATTACCGACTGATTCTGAAATTCCTTATAATATGGTAAGAGATTAATGGTGATTTTATTTATTCGATAAGGGTCGATTATAATCGGCATCGGATGTGCAGCGTTAGGAGACCCCCCTTGGGAGGATTTCCAGGGGTATCCTCCCAGTATCTATCCAGATACTCTACTCTCAAGTGAGTCGCTGGCAATCGAATCTTTATTGGCTCGTATTAGGGTGTCTACGGCCTGTCCTGATATACACTAATATATCGGTCGGTATGATCGGTCAAAAATCGCATTCATGAGAGACGACATGATCAAGTTACGTCACGGTACAGTATCAATTTTCTGTTGGTTCGCCGAAATACCTCGGCTTCGCTTCAGACGATGGAGGACACCTTAAATTAATCGGACGAAAGCAAGTAGGACCCTTAATGATATAATACTGCTTTCAGCGTTGGTAGTATAGGACCTGCTTCTTCTCGCGTCGGTTCCTCAGCTTTGAGGAGGGTGGTTCCCACGAGATATCACTCCCTTCATGACGTTGCACCATTTCTCTCTGTTAGAAGCCGAACGAAAGGCATTACAGATGGTCGTGTCGACCACTTCATTAATCTAGTCAGACCAACGTATTGGGCTTCATCCGCGGGGTCTCTTTTCTCGATCTTGCATGCCATACCAGTGACCACGAGCTCCTCGATGTTGCATTTGCGTTTTTCCTCGATCTTGCATGCCATGCCAGTGACCATGAGTTCCTCGATGCTGCAGTTTGCGTTTTTCCTCGATCTTGCATGCCATGTCAGTGACCATGAGTTCCTCGATGCTGCAGTTTGCGTTTTTCCTCGATCTTGCATGCCATGCCAGTGACCATGAGTTCCTCGATGCTGCAGTTTGCGTTTTTCCTCGATCTTGCATGCCATGCCAGTGACCATGAGTTCCTCGATGCTGCAGTTTGCGTTTTTCCTCGATCTTGCATGCCATGCCAGTTACCATGAGTTCCTCGATGCTGCAGTTTGCGTTTTTCCTCGATCTTGCATGCCATGCCAGTTACCATGAGTTCCTCGATGCTGCAGTTTGCGTTTTTCCTCGATCTTGCATGCCATGTCAGTGACCATGAGTTCCTCGATGCTGCAGTTTGCGTTTTTCCTCGATCTTGCATGCCATGTCAGTGACCATGAGTTCCTCGATGCTGCAGTTTGCGTTTTTCCTCGATCTTGCATGCCATGTCAGTGACCATGAGTTCCTCGATGCTGCAGTTTGCGTTTTTCCTCGATCTTGCATGCCATGTCAGTGACCATGAGTTCCTCGATGCTGCAGTTTGCGTTTTTCCTCGATCTTGCATGCCATGTCAGTGACCATGAGTTCCTCGATGCTGCAGTTTGCGTTTTTCCTCGATCTTGCATGCCATGTCAGTGACCATGAGTTCCTCGATGCTGCAGTTTGCGTTTTTCCTCGATCTTGCATGCCATGTCAGTGACCATGAGTTCCTCGATGCTGCAGTTTGCGTTTTTCCTCGATCTTGCATGCCATGTCAGTGACCATGAGTTCCTCGATGCTGCAGTTTGCGTTTTTCCTCGATCTTGCATGCCATGTCAGTGACCATGAGTTCCTCGATGCTGCAGTTTGCGTTTTTCCTCGATCTTGCATGCCATGTCAGTGACCATGAGTTCCTCGATGCTGCAGTTTGCGTTTTTCCTCGATCTTGCATGCCATGCCAGTGACCATGAGTTCCTCGATGCTGCAGTTTGCGTTTTTCCTCGATCTTGCATGCCATGTCAGTGACCATGAGTTCCTCGATGCTGCAGTTTGCGTTTTTCCTCGATCTTGCATGCCATGTCAGTGACCATGAGTTCCTCGATGCTGCAGTTTGCGTTTTTCCTCGATCTTGCATGCAATGCCAGTGACCATGAGTTCCTCGATGCTGCAGTTTGCGTTTTTGCTCGATCTTGCATGCCATGCCAGTGACCATGAGTTCAAAGTAGTCGAACATCCACCGCAGACAGATGTTAGACAGTCGCATCTATATTATCAGTCTTTTTAAAATCGAGACGCTGGATCCGTCCAAGAACTATTGAGTATCCACCTTCAGCAACACTTTTCAAATGCATCAATCCTATCCCATTTGGCGGATTTGAGGATCCACGTCTCGGCTTCACATAAGAATAAGTATGGAAAAAATAAGCTTGTGAATTAAATGTTCTTGTCTCTCTATATTTTAGTCAGTTGAGACATGGTGCTTCTCGCCACCTCGATAGGATGCCGGATTTCTGCTTCACAATAGGCTATTTGACTACTTTTAGAAAATCATCTTAAATTGTTAATAATGCTATGCTGAAGCTAACAAAACATATATTTCGGCATAATTTTCATTATTTTTCATAAAAATCGAGAAATAAATTCAAAAAAATAAATTGCCGCCGAAACGTTCCATTTGCTCTCATGACGTAACAGTTCACATTTCAAACAATGACAATTTTATAATATGTGTTTAGGCCGCGTGTCGCATACTATTTGGTATTTAATAAAATAGTAACGATGAAAAACAGACGAAATTAGCCTATTACGCCGCACAAACACGTCGAAATGTATTGACAAAATGAGAATTCCATAGGTGGTGTGGACTGTGACGTCATTCGAGATCACGGAACGTTTTCGATCACGTGACCATGGCCAGAATTATAGCAATTTTATTTAATGTTTTCTAATTAAATAAAGCTTTATTTTTTAGTTTTGTCGTATGGAATAATGTTTTTAGATAATAATCTTTTAGGATGACACCAGTTGAAACGATATTTTTATTATAGTCAAATACCCTATTGTTTGCGCTCGAATTGAGATTCATTTAAATTGTATACAAAACTTGCTAATCGGGTGTTCCTCGTCCCCCGCGCGACGCCCCCCGCCGCGCGGCTAGATTGTTTGGCGGTGTTTTACATTCTGTGGAATGCACGATTGGAAATACCTCCCCCGCGCGCCCGCGCACCGCCGCCGCAGCAGTATCGAGTCATCGTTCGGCGCGCTGGTCGGTTTGGCATCGCGTGTGATATTTGGAAGACGCAAAGCTGAATTGCGAATTTTTTGTGAATCTTTCGGCGGCGGTCTGAAAGGACCTTTGTTTTCGTTACGTTCACGCGACGTGCGCATTTTTGGATCATTGCGCGATTGAATTGTGAGGGAACTAAGATTATTGGGGCCGCGTCGGTTACTTGTGATTTTAACTGTGTGAGCGCCATTTGCAACACTGCGCTTTTATACGTCGTGAATTCACGTTTTTGGGAGGGCATCGAGCCTCATCTTTGAACTATAGTTTGTTGGTGTCTCATGTTAATAACTACGCGTCATATTTGCATCGCGGTTAAGTGCGGGATTGATTGACGTTCGATTGACGCCATAATATATACAGTGCAAGTACAGGGCAGACGGTGGTACGTGTTTTACTTTACGAGTTGGCGGAAGGCTCAGTGGAATCACGAAGCATCGACCGAGCATCTACCAGGGGCGACCGCACACTGGTCTAAACTGGGTGCCTTGGGGTAATACACACTACACACCTATCTCGCATTACACATCCACCACACCTACTGGCGCCTCGAGGTACCTGGCAAGGACCCACCGCGGAAATCTCCGGTGAGTACTAGATGTAAGATACGATTGGACTCCCTGGAGTGGAGTTAATTTCCATCGGTCATTTTGGGCCCGACCTTCCTTTGCCCGTGGAGAAAGCTACTGATGGGCCCTAGTATTCTCCACCCTGTTCTGGGCAACGGAGGGCCGTAACATTCTGGTAGCAGAGCGTGGTTGCGCGATTAGTCCTTTAATCACGCCCGGCCGTGAAAAAAGTTTTTTTTTTATTTTTTTTTATCTTTGAATTTTGCTTGCGTATCGTAGTCGAACCACGCCTGTAGGGTTAGGTGCCTACGCGTCTGTTCTTTAGGGGTTTTTTAAACTAATCTTAGTTTGAAGTGTCGGTCGCCTTAGTGAGGCATCTTGCGGACCTGCTGTGTGTGTGTATTTGTGTTCTAAATTTAAGTTAATTACGTCGTGATGCCACCGCAAAAGCCACCGGCGCTTCGCCTGCAAGCGGAGCTGCGTTGGGCCGCGAATGCCCATTTGTTGGTAGCGCGACCCGACCGGGTCCATTGTCTCCAGAAGCGGCTCGAGCAGGTCGCGGCTCGTAGGGCCGTGGTGGAGGAGGCCTATATGGACCTCGAGGCCTCGGAGGTAGAAAAGAGCGTCTTGGACTCCTGCCTCGCGGATTATGAACAGTTTTTCGCGCTTACGGACGAAATGATAGAGGCAGGAGCCAAATACGCCAAGGAAGCTCGGGAGGAGCGGCTGAGCGGCCTGCCGGAGTCCCCCCGGAAGCCGCCTACTCAGCCGGAGCTGCTGGGGCGTTTACCCACATTGGATCTCCCCCGTTTCTCCGGGGTCATGTCGCAGTGGCTGTCCTTTGTAGGACTGTTTGATGGCTTAGTGGACGCCCGGAGAGATTTAACGCCCAGCCAGAAGATGGCATACCTTCTGGCTTCCTTGGAAGGGGAGGCTTTGGGCGTCGTCAGTCATTTAAAATTGGCTGACGACTCGTACCAGACCGCCCGAGACCTCCTCGCCGGAAGGTACGCCAATGTCCGGCGCATAGCGGACGAGCACGTAAGGGGGCTCCTCAGCCTCCCGCTGCTAAAGGACAGGGCGAGGCTACGTACGGACATCCTAAACCCCGTCCTGGTAGCCTGCAATGCCTTGCGGCGTCTCGATTTGCCGGTGGAGCAGTGGTCCTTTTTGCTGCTTCATATTGTGCTGTCCCGCCTACCTCTCGATCTTCGGATCCATTTCGAAGAAAGGTACGGCGGGGACGGCGTATCGCACATTCCGCCCTTCAAGGACCTGATTAGGTTCTTGGAGGGCCAGTGCCGGCAAATTGAGAATGCCGCAGGCACCATGGACGATGCCGGGGTTGCCAACCGGGCCGCGCCCAAGGAAAGGCGCCAGCAACCGGCCAAGACCTCGCCAACCCCCCCTAGGTCGAGTGGAGCTCCCGCGGTAGGGCGTCGGCCCCTACCTTCGTATAGTGGCCTAGCGGCCAAGGAGTCAACCCCCTGCTCCTATTGCCGAGCACCGCATCGGGTGACGTCCTGCCCGAAACTGTGGAGTAAGCCGGCCCCGGCGAGGCGAACCATTGCTAAAGAGCGCCGCTGGTGCTACTCTTGTTTGGAGCGGCATCTCCAACGAGACTGCCCGCACCGGCGGCCCTGTCCGCACTGCCAGGGCATGCATCATGCAATTCTGTGCCTGGGTGCGGACGGCTCTTCCTCTAGGGCCTCTGCCGGGCCCGCATCTCCCACGGGCGGGGGCACTCAGCCACGCCCTCTGGCGGCAAACGCTCGGCGCTCACCAGTCAGCCACCGTGCCCCTGGCTTTGAAGGGGGTCCCTCCCCCGACCAGTCGGGGGGTCGTTCCCCCAGGGGCGGGGGGGTCGTCACCCCCCCTCAGCGTGTGGAGAGGAACCTCACGGCCACTCAGCGGTCACCCCGACCCTTCTCACCCCCGTTAGCTGAGCGGCCGCGGCTGGAGTACCACCTACCTCCTTTTGGTCGGTACCGGTATTACGGGGTACCGACCACATTTAACATGACTCGGGCCTACTCCTCTCCAAGGTTCCCCGAAGCTCCGCAGGTCGGCCCGTACGGCGATTTCCGACCACAATTGGTGGAGCTGCCGGAGGAATGCCGCTTTCCGGACCCCCGGTTGGACCGCGGGTCCGATGGAGGCAGCTCCAGCTAGGTAGCTGCCGCCCTAGCTTCCACCACGGCCACCTCCACTGATCTTTTGAGCCGTCAACAGTCCAATTGTCAAACTGTTCTATTGCCGACGGCCTCAGTGAGGGTATACAACCCGAGTGGCGACTGTTTAACAGTTCGCGCTCTATTGGATTCGGGTTCACAACGCTGTGTGGCCTCAACTTGGTTGGTGGGAAGACTAGGGCTCCCCTGGAGCTCTGAATCACGTCCAATGGTAGGTCCAAGGTATCGGAGGTGCCGAGCCTCCTGCTCCTAGGGGACAAGCTCAGTTGGTGTTTGGCCCTGCCAGCGAACACCTTCACATTTTAGTTAAGGTGAATGTCCTCGATGACATTGTAGGGTTTCTCCCTAACGTCCGTATAAATGACAGCGCGGTTCGTTGTGCGTCGGGTTTGAGACCGGCAGACCCTCAGTGGTCCCAACCGGGGCCTATAGATTTGTTGCTGGGGGCCGACGTGCTGGGGTTCATCCTGTTAGGTGGGATACGAGTCCTACAGCCCGATGGCTTATCAGCCATTTGGGCACAGTTTCTTTGGACCAGTTCTGTGGTCTCCACCCCCTCCGACGGTCGAACCGCTCTCTGTGGTGGGCGTGTCACTCTCGGACGTCGTCCAGCGGTTCTGGGAAGTGGAGGAGCCGCCACACGCGGCTCGAGTCAACCCTCTGGACCGTGAGTGCGAGTTGTTCTACCAGAACAATACCGGCCGTCGTGTTGACGGCCGCTTTGTCACTCGCTTACCCTTTCTTGATTCACGGCCCCCGTTGGGCCAATCTCGTACCCTGGCCGAAAAGAGGTTGCTCTCCATGGAGCGCCGTATGAGGCGCGACCCAGCCTTTCGCGACAAATATGTCGAGTTCATGCGCGATTACCAAGAGCTGGGTCACATGTCACCGTCCAACTTCGACTGGCGGTCACAGGAGCACTACTTCCTCCCTCACCATGCGGTCTTGAGGACCCCGGGGAGTAAAATTCGGGTAGTTTTTGACGGCTCCGCTCCTTCGTCAAACGGCGTGTCCCTGAACCAGTGTCTCCACTTTGGTCCTAAATTGATCAAGGACATATCCGACATTTTGACCCACTTCCGTCGGCACCAAGTGGTTTTTGTAGCCGACATTCGGATGATGTTTCGACAGTCAGTGGTCCATCGCGATGACCGTCGATATCAGCTGATATTGTGGCGCGAGAAGCCCAGCGATCCGATCCAGGTGTTCGAGTTGAACACCACCACCTACGGACTCCGGTCCAGCCCGTACATCGCCATGAGAACCCTCCTTGAACTCGCTGAGAAGGAGCGTTTGAGATACGCTCGGGGGGCTTCTATTTTGGAGACTTCGGTCTACATGGACGACATTTGTACGGGTGCCTCCACAGTCGAGGATGCTCTTGTATTGAGAGACGAGTTGATTGCCATCCTGAAGTCCGGAGGATACGAGTTGCGCAAATGGCTGTCGAACTCCCCTCATATTTTGAAGGACCTCCCAGGAGAGGATCAACAAGACCCTCATTTATTCGAGCACCCTGAAAATCCTAATTTGTTGACTGTGCTAGGTATCCAATACCAGCCTGTTCAGGATACCTTCACGTATCGAGTCAAACTCGATCCCCCTCCTAAAGCATGGACCAAGCGCTCCGTGCTGTCTACAGTAGCCCGCACCTTCGATCCGAATGGATGGATCACTCCGGTCATTTTTCTGGCTAAGTGCTTTCTTCAAAAGCTCTGGATATCCGGATTGGGTTGGGACGAGCCTCTTAGCGGCGCTCTCTTGCGAGAGTGGCTCTCCATTGTGTCCTCCCTCCCGGACATCAACCGGGTCTCCATGCCAAGGTGCTTCCTCCCTCCAGGGAAATGCAGGGCTACCCTACATGGATTCTGCGACGCCTCTGAGAAAGGCTATGCGGCTGTCGTATATTTGCGGACTGTGAACTCTTCTGGCCATACTTCTGTCCATCTTGTACTTGCTAAAAGCAAGGTCGCTCCCATTAGGTCCCGCTTGACCATACCTAAGTTGGAACTGTCCGGAGCCGCTCTTCTCACGCGACTCCTCAACCACGTACACTCGTCTTTGAATTCCGTCATCGATATTACGGACGTCTACGCTTGGTCGGACAGTGAGATAGTACTTTGTTGGCTCAGAGCTGCACCTCACAATCTGGAGGTATTTGTAGCGAATCGCGTGTCTCAAATCCAGAACTCTGAGACGTCTCTCAACTGGAGACATGTCCCAGGGGAGTTGAATCCCGCAGACTGCGCTTCTCGCGGCTGTGAAGCCCCTTCTTTGGTTGACCACCCGCTGTGGTGGGGGCCTAGTTGGTTGACTGAGTCTCAGTCATCCTGGCCCCAGAATAAATACTCCGAACCGATTGATTTGCCTGGCCTACGAGCCCGAGTAGGAGTGGTCAAGGATAAGCCCACTCGGGACTTCTCCCTGCTAGAACGGTACAGTTCTCTCGATAAACTCTTAGGAGTGACTGCTTGGTTGCGTCGATTTGTCCGTAATTCGAGAGACCCTTCCAACCGAATCTCGGATTCCGTTCTGTCCCCTCGCGAGCGCCGCGAGTCTTTGATGTATTGGACCCGTATGGTCCAAGAGGAGCATTTTGAGCCCGTGATTGAAACTTTGAAGCGGGGCTCCGTCGTCAAGGGCGCTCTGGCCCGCCTGAACCTCTTCCTGGACGACTCTGGGATGCTTCGCGTTGGCGGACGGTTGAAAAATTCTCAACTGCCGTACGGGGCTCGACACCCGTTACTGCTCCCCAAGGACGACGCCTTTGTCCGGTTGCTGGTGACTCACCATCATGTGAGGAATGCCCACGCTGGGTGCAATACTCTGTCGGCTATTTTGCAGCGGGAGTTTTGGATTTTGGCTGGCCGACGCACCATTCGGAGCGTCATTTTTAAATGCATACCATGCTACAAATTGAAGGCCACCACCTCGCCGCCTATGATGGGTGACTTGCCACCCGACCGCGTCAGGGCCATCCGACCATTTGCCGGAGTCGGAACAGACTTTGCTGGCCCCTTCCTCGTCAAGGCATCCAACCTTCGTAATGCGCGCTCTCATAAGGCATACTTGTGCGTTTCGTGTGCCTCGCCACTAAGGCCGTGCATTTGGAACTTGTAAGTGCCCTCAGCACTGAGGCATTTGTGGCCACCCTGGGCCGCTTCGTATCACGTCGTGGTTTGCCTGACCTGATCCGGTCCGATTGCGGGACCAATTATAAGGGCACGGACAGGTATTTGAGAGAGGTCGTCGAATTTCTGTCCAACAACAGGACTTATTTAGGTACTGCGATGGCCAAGAAGGGCATCCAGTGGAAATTCGATCCTCCGGCTTGCCCACATTGGGGCGGCATTTTCGAGGCGGTGGTTAAAGTTGCAAAAACGCATCTCCGTCGCGTTATTGGCGAAACGATTTTGACATTTGAGGAGCTCGCCACTGTTTTTTGTAAAATTGAGGCGGTACTCAACTCTCGGCCCCTTTGTCCCCTCTCGTCCGATCCAAATGATTTGGAGGTTCTCACCCCTGGCCACTTCCTGATTGGCCAGCCACTTAACGCCCTGCCTGAGTATCCCTTCAAGGAGGTAACCTCTTCGCGTTTGAGCAGATTTGAACTGCTGCAGCAGATGACTCAGAGTTTTTGGCACCGATGGTCACTTGAGTATCTACATCTTTTGCAGCAGCGCGTTAAGTGGTCTGACAAGACGGACCCTCCTCAGGTTGGAGACCTCGTGTTGGTGAAGGAACCCAACGCTTTGCCTTTGTACTGGCGCCGAGGGCGCGTTGTTAAGTTGCTTTATGGATCGGATGGAGTGCCTAGGGTGGCCGAGGTTTTGGTCGGAGATTCGGTCTTGCAACGTGCTGTCGCGACCCTGTCCCGTTTACCAATTTGCTCGCGGACATAATATCCTTATGTCCGGGACGGGGGTTTGTTTGCGCTCGAATTGAGATTCATTTAAATTGTATACAAAACTTGCTAATCGGGTGTTCCTCGTCCCCCGCGCGACGCCCCCCGCCGCGCGGCTAGATTGTTTGGCGGTGTTTTACATTCTGTGGAATGCACGATTGGAAATACCTCCCCCGCGCGCCCGGGCACGCCGCCGCAGCAGTATCGAGTCATCGTTCGGCGCGCTGGTCGGTTTGGCATCGCGTGTGATATTTGGAAGACGCAAAGCTGAATTGCGAATTTTTTGTGAATCTTTCGGCGGCGGTCTGAAAGGACCTTTGTTTTCGTTACGTTCACGCGACGTGCGCATTTTTGGATCATTACGCGATTGAATTGTGAGGGAACTAAGATTATTGGGGCCGCGTCGGTTACTTGTGATTTTAACTGTGTGAGCGCCATTTGCAACACTGCGCTTTTATACGTCGTGAATTCACGTTTTTGGGAGGGCATCGAGCCTCATCTTTGAACTATAGTTTGTTGGTGTCTCATGTTAATAACTACGCGTCATATTTGCATCGCGGTTAAGTGCGGGATTGATTGACGTTCGATTGACGCCATAATATATACAGTGCAAGTACAGGGCAGACGGTGGTACGTGTTTTACTTTACGAGTTGGCGGAAGGCTCAGTGGAATCACGAAGCATCGACCGAGCATCTACCAGGGGCGACCGCACACTGGTCTAAACTGGGTGCCTTGGGGTAATACACACTACACACCTATCTCGCATTACACATCCACCACACCTACTGGCGCCTCGAGGTACCTGGCAAGGACCCACCGCGGAAATCTCCGGTGAGTACTAGATGTAAGATACGATTGGACTCCCTGGAGTGGAGTTAATTTCCATCGGTCATTTTGGGCCCGACCTTCCTTTGCCCGTGGAGAAAGCTACTGATGGGCCCTAGTATTCTCCACCCTGTTCTGGGCAACGGAGGGCCGTAACAACAATTATCTTTGTTGCTGATGTTTGAGCCAATAGTATTGACCTATAAAGAAAGTCCCAGAATATTGCCAGCCGTCACCAATTTTCTTAGAAGACCGACCATCTCGTTCAAGCGATATCTCTCTCTCTTATCAACCGATAGAAATCCACAGCTAGACAAAGGACTCTTGCATGGACTTCCATAGGCCTCGGTCTTGCGTCGCCTGAATCCAGCGGCTCCCTGTGACTCGTTTGATGTCGTCGGTCCACCTAGTGGGTGGTCTGCCAACACTGGGCTTCCCGATGCGGGGTCGCGACTCCAGCACCTTGGGACCCCAACGACTATCAGCTCTTCGAACTATGTGTATTGTGCATAGCTCAAGCGGTATAAACGTGGTAGTTCCCTATGTTTGTTGCCCTATTTGTAGATAAACGTAATATATATGTTGCTTTATTTTAATATACCTAACGTCATTTACCTTATTATAAATTTCAGAAAAATATATTATACATGCTCCTGATGAGTCATTCGTCGACTCTAATTACTGGGTTTTAATTACAGCTGCTGGTGTTATAGTTATGATTATTGCATTAGCGATAACAACACATTGTATTGTATTGAAAATCAAAAAGAGACGTTGTGCCCTAAAACAGGTACGTTATCCTTGATCTGTAATTCAGCCTTAAAAAATCTTACCTACTTCTCCAATAGAAAATAAGCTATAAATTAGGAAAATTAAACTGACTTCAATATACCAAAGTAAAAAATAACTGAAAAGTGAAAAATATCCATAACTTAACCACTGAACCGATTTCCACTGACCAACTCGGCTGGCCAGCGTTCGGGAAGCTCTGAGATGTCTTCTCGTCCAAAATTCCTCAGTGCCTGAAGACTAAACTCTTCGAACAGTGCGTGTTGCCAGTGATGAATTACGGATCCGAGACATGGTCGCTAACTAAGGGCCTCATAAGTAGGCTCAGGACCGCTCAGCGGGCGATGGAGAGAGCTATGCTCGGAGTGTCCCTGCGGGATCGAATCAGAAATGAGGAGATCCGTAGGAGAACCAAAGTCACTTTTTCACAAAGGATTTTAAAAACTAAATCCGCGCTAACGAAGTCGCGGGCATTAGCTAGTAAGTATGTGACTATTTTGCATTTCCAATAATATTACATACAGTGTTAAATTGATAACCTCCTTTTTAGGGTTCCGTACCCAAAGGGTGCCAACGGGACCCTATTACTAAGCCTCCGCTGTCCGTCCGTCCGCCTGTCCGTCTGTCCGTAAGTCAGCGGGCTGTATTTCGTAAACCGTAATAGGTAGACAGAATAAAACACCTATTTATAATGCGGTTTGTACGTTGTGAATAAAACAAGAGCATTTTTTCCACTTCTTCTTCTTTATCAACCTATAGACGTCCACTGCTGGACAAAGGTCTCCTACATGGACGTCCACAGGCTTGGGTCTTGCGCCGCTTGAATCCAGCGGCTCCCTGCGACTCGTTTGATGTCATCGGTCCACCTAGTGGTGGTCTGCCAACACTGCGCTTCCCGGTGCAGGGTCGCCACTCCAGCACCTTGTGACCCCAACGACCATCAGCTCTTCGAACTATGTGGCCCGCTCATTTTCACTTCAGTTTCGCGACTCGCTGAGCTATGTCAGTGACTTTGGTTATCCTACGGATCTCATTTCTGATTTGATCTCACAGGGATACTCCGAGAAAAGCTCTTTCCATCGCTTGCTGAGTAATCCTGAGCCTTCTTATGAGGCCCATGGTTAGTAACTATGTCTCGGATCCGTAAGTCATCACTGGCAATGCCTGAAGCCTTTAAATAACTATTTATTGATAATTTATGCACTATCACAACAAAATATAATATATTCATTGCTATAATAATAAGAATCCACAAAAAAATGTTTTTGTCCACCAAGCTTTTTCTAGGCGAATCACTGTGCGTCGGTCGATGTAGATAATTATTAATAATTATTTCGTGAAATTCGAATCACGCGCAGTTACAACTTATATTATATGCTGATTTGATTGGCTGAACCTTTTGTAAATATCTAGATTCCTATTGCTTGTTATTGTTAGTTAGATTTTTGTATAAATTATTATTATTCGATATACAGCAATAGTGAGTTTCTAATTTATTACTACTTGCTTGTAATTTACTCCGCTGGCATATGTCAAAACAATTTTGAAATAATACAACTTTAAGGGTTGGTGGTGGTGCTCCAGATACCTCTCAGTATTTTCGAGGATTTTCATTACATGCTGCATATAATAATACTAGATGATGTCCGCAACTTCGTTTTTGTTTATTCCCGTGGGAATAAAAAAATTGGTTGCCTGTAAAGTCGGTATACGGGCGAAAGTTTTACGTGACAACCGAAATAGAAGCGCAAGACATGAACCGGTGTGTATGCCTATCTCTCTCACTCTCTCTCTCTCGCTCTGTCTCTCTCGCTCTTAGGCGGGCTAACTGTGCTCGAGTGGAAGGGACGCGTGCCTTTCACTTTTTATGTCTGTCTCTCTCGCTCTTAGGCGGGCTAACCATGCCTCTCACTCGCTCTCATTGTGAGCGCATAACGTGAGCGGAGCGTAACGCAGTTTCTTGAAGTGTCACCCGGCAAACCAATTTATAAGACGTTGTCACGTCAAAAGACGAAGTTGCAGGTATTCTTCAATTTTCCGGGATAAAATATAGCTTATGTTTTAATGCAGGATATAGTCTGTCTGTAATACCACAACCAAATCCATCCAGTAGGTAGTTTTTGCGCGAAAGAGTAACAAATACACAAACTTTCGCCTATAATATTATTAATGTGATTATAATTATTTTTGTTTCAGGAACCAAGTACCGTACACCTAAACTTATCTTATTACAATTTAAAAAACGAAGAAGATGATGTGACAGATTCAGAATGCAAACACGTTGTTGATGCGGTTGATGTTTACGATTACACCTACCCTGACTACGTCAAACGTCTGCGGACCTTCAAACCTATGAAACCGCCATTATGTCCCTGCCCACATTGTAGGGGAATAATCACATAATCTTTAAATCTACATCTCTTCTCTAATCTAGACAGTTTATATCTATGTCTAAAAAGATTATAGCCAAGTCGCTGTTTTTATCTGTCTGTTTCCCTGCTAACTTCTTCTAAGCTACGCAACGGATTTTGTTACGGTTTTCGGAGAGAGGGTATATCTTCTAAGTATAATAACCTAATTTAGAACAACCTAATCTAATAATAATCTTTTACATAATACACTTCTCATCTAAAAAATCGAAACACCTCGCATGTTTATGTTTCGTAAGGATTATCAGAAAAATCTTTATTTTTAGGAATAACTATTAAATGTTGTTTAATAGTGAGTAGTATGAGGTATTCAATCCCTAATGTTCATGTTCCAAATTCAAATTAAATTTCGATAAAATTCGTGTTTTATTTAATGAGTCATTTTTACCCTGTATAGAATTTGAGGGAAATGGGGAAAATAACGTAAATGTAAATGGAAAAAAGTTTAGAGACAGTTTATTTAATAGCTTGTATTCCGTCCATCCGCTAACTAAGGGCCTCATAAGTAGGCTCAGGACCGCTCAGCGGGCGATGGAGAGAGCTATGCTTGGAGTGTCCCTGCGGGATCGAATCAGAAATGAGGAGATCCGTAGGAGAACCAGAGTCACCGACATAGCTCAGCGAGTCGCGATACTGAAGTGGAAATGGGCGGGGCACATAGTTCGAAGAGCTGATGGTCGTTGGGGTCCCAAGGTGTTGGAGTGGCGACCCCGCACCGGGAAGCGCAGTGTTGGCAGACCCCCCACCAGGTGGACCGACGACATCAAGCGAGTCGCAGGGAACCGCTGGATTCAGGCGGCGAAAGACCGAGGCCTGTGGAAGTCCATGCAAGAGACCTTTGTCCAGCAGTGGACGTCTATCGGTTGATAAAGAAGAAGAAGATTCCGTCCATCATCCGTTCCGTCCGTCGTCTTATTACTGCTTCCATGTGGTTCTTCATCGATCGGATTAGAGTCACGATCACATGCTGTGGAATGTTATCCCACTCTTCTTTAATTGCATTTCTTTACTGGCCAAGAGTTTCTGGGGCGGAATCCCTTGCTCGAATTCGTCTTTTTAATTCAACCCATACATATTCTATGGGATTCATGTCAGGGATTTTCACTGGCCATTCGATAACAGAGATACCGACTTCAGTAAGATAATCTTATACGACGGCTGCGGTATGAGCCCTATGTATCAATGACTAGTGAGTGCAGGCAAACGTGGTCTGGATACGAAGACAATTTCTCTTTTACCCTCGGTGCTATTGCCTCCCCCAAACTGTCCACTAACCGCCACCGTAGCTTACTTTTTCTTCAATGCAGCATTGTGCATAGTGTTCTCCTTGTCTTCTGTATGTACCTTGTTCCTTCCGTCGTTACCATACAACATAATTTTGCACTCATCAGAAAAGAGAATCTTGCTCCACTGTATTAATGACCAATTTAGGTGCTTACGTTCAAGGTTAAGGCGCGCTCTTCGACGGTCTGCTGTTAATTTTGGCCCATTTGCTGGCTTGTGTGGTACCAGTCCACGTTCCTTCAACCTTCTTCTAATTGTAGAGTCACTTACAGCCACCCTTCGAACAACACGGAGCTGCTGCTGCAGGTCGTCTTGCTCAGTAGTAACCCGATTCCTAACAGATCCAGGACGGCGCGTAAATAATCCAGTTACTCGATATCGTTTAAATACACTCTATGACCAGATGACAGGCTTGGATGCAATCTTGCCACAACACGCTGACTAAGCCCAAAATCCAGCAAAGCCACCATTTGGGCGGCTTCTGCGGGCGATGTATCCATGTATTTTAGAAAAAAAAAACTTTTTATTGAACGTGACAAGGCACAGTTAAGAAATAATAAACAAAGAAATTACCAATTAGGGTAATTTTTAGTTAATTCTGAACTTAAATGTACTCCGACTAACTACTTATCACCCCTTTGTATCAAAACTATGTTTCAGTTCATTTATCGGATAAACAATTGAAAATCTAATTTTGAATTTTGAATTTCTATACACCAACGTAAAGACCAAACAGCCAGCTACAAGATTATGTATTTTTTTTCATGGAAAAATAACACTAGAAAAAATCGGAAGTGTTTCGATATTTTTGATGAGAAGTGTATTACTAAAAAATAATGAGTACTATACGATACGATACTAATTATTGAAAACAGCTTTGGTAAGCTGTTTTCAATAATTAGTACTACTAGATACTAATTATTGAAAATAGCTTTGGTAAGCTGTTTTCAATAATTAGTATCCTTATCTAGTCAAATACCTACGTTAGATACGATTTGAGCAAAATTGCACATATTTATAGTTATTTGTGGTACATTTTCACTTTGGCCCCCAAGGTGATTTTTTGGGCTCGGGATTCTAAAGTAGAATCCTGAGCGTAGCGAGGAATTCCTTCCCTTCGTACACGGATAAAAATATACATCGGTGATTCCCTTGACACCCACAGATTTACCATTTCAATATAAAAGATTGCAACTACCAGTAAAATTATCTTTTTCAATGACCAATAATAAATCACAGGGTCAAACATTCAATATTGTAAGTTTAGATTTAGGTAAGAGTTGAGGGCTTTTCACATAGAAAACTGGGTATATAAATATTATATTGTAGCCCTTTCGTATGTAACATCTAACCGAAACCTAGCCATTTGTGTTGTCTACTGCAACAAGTGTAAATTGAAAATTTAAAACAACAGACATGTGAATCTTTGGCCAGATTATTTAATACGATTTAACTGACAACCTGTTACCCAGTTTTCTGCTCCATCATCATATCCTCCTCTTCTATTCTCGATCCTCGACCATCATCTATCTAAAACCTACTCGTTGAGACCATTCTAATGAGCCCAAGTATACTTTATCTGCTGTCAGTTGCTGAGGAGTTGGATATACTTATCGCAGACTACTTAATGCTACAGCATCAGGCCAAGGTTACCATGCCTTGGAAATAATCCGAAGTGACGGTACGCCTTTCAGATTACTCGCATCAGGGCAGTGAAAGCTTGTAAGACCCTTTAATCAAGTAGAAAATGAGCTGATGATCTTCAATGAATGCCTAAACAGATCTTCATAAATATACTTAGCTAAGATCCACCTCCATTACGTTCAATCATGCAACAAAAACTGAAGATAATCATTGGATGAATCTGGGAGAGGACAGAGTGAGATGGAAGCGGTTGGTGGAGGCCTGTAGGTACCCGTAAAGGGGCTTAGGGTCCATATTTCAAAATGAATTAAAATATAATTTATAACCTTACTAATTTAGGATAATATAAGAAAAATGTTATAATACCTAACAAAACTAACAACAGTCTGCTGTAGTAATTTATGTTGTAAAAATTTAAAAAATATGGGAATAATAAAAGATTCTTTATAATATATTTATTATTTTTCACTAGCTGTCTTAAAAGTTACACAAATCGCAGAAAAAGTTTCCGAGAAACGTGTAACCGACGAACGTGGCCGGGCGCTTACGGCGTTATTAAGCTTGGTTTTCCACTTGTAGCACAGTGTGCGGTAAGAACGTCTTATGCACCATGCCCAGCGTGTCGCTTACGCATTTCTGCGAGTTAACACTTGTTTACCGTATAAGGTAAAGAAAAATAGGCACAGGTAAGGAAAAATCTTAATATATATAAATTACGTGTCACGTTGTTGTCCGCGATGGACTCCTAAACTAATTAACCGAATTTGATCAAACTTCGTAACTATCTGTAATTTGGTCCAACTTGAAAGATAGGACAGTTTTAGTAGTTCTATTTTGTTTTATTTATATAGGTAAGTTGGCGGTACGAAGTTCGCCGAGTCAGCTAGTAGTTTATAGATTATAATATTATCATTATTTCATAGAATAGCAATTTTATGAGTTTAAATTAGTCTATTATATCTATTACATATTATTAATTTCAAATAATCTAATCCTAATTTACTAATTTTACTTTTAGTAATTTTATAACTAACACTGAGCTTTAATGACTTGAAATAAACAGATTTTTTTTTTATTATTTTAAGGTCACTGAATGGCATTTAATCGACGAATAGAGTTTATGTTATGACAGTTTTTGTATTGGTCAAAACGTCTTTGTTTAACGTCGGTTGACTTGGTGAATGGTAAAATAAGCCTCAAATCTATATAAATAAATAAAATTGAAGTGTCCGTGATTTGGAAATACCTTACGCCACGCGCCACGAAAGAAGTCCCGCGGAAATTTAGTGAAACTAATAGATTTTACATACAATAATTGCGTAAACATACGACTACTAGCGCCGCCTCTATGGGCCTTCTTTCGTGGCGCGGACTTTCTTTCTTAAACTTCTTCTTCTTCTTTTTTTTAAGTGGCTCCGCGCGTCGAGCCTTCTTAAACTTATACGTTCGTAATTGACCGAGCGAAGCGAGGTCTCTGAGTCTACTAGGTGAATTTGCTCTTGTCCGTCCGTCCGTCCGTCCGTCTGTCAGAGCCTTATAACTTTTGAATTACTGAACGTAATTACTTCAAATTTAGATATAATATGTAAACTGATGGCCTTCAGCCGACTATTGCATAAAAAATTATAAAAACCTTTATTTCAGGGGGGCTCTCATAGAAGTGAATGCGAAGTAAAAAAAAATTTATCGCGTTATATAAAATTGTAACATATCATGTTAAAGATAATTTCAAACCGAGTACAAAAATATTTTTTTTTTTAATTTTTCCCTTAAAATTGACGAAATGGGGGGCTTTCAAAGTGGAGATTTAATACGCTCTCTTGAAGACGCTCTCTAGGAGAATTGACTATGTATTTTCAAGCTGATTTTAGTTTTTTGTTTCACTTGTATCCTGTACTTGAACAACAAATACTAAAATTATATGAATATTATAAAGAAATGAGATTATTTAATTTTTAATGGGCATCAGTAATTCATATAGCATCAACATAGCTTCACAATAATGCTAATAGATGGCGCAGTCATTAACTATTCCATGGAACTAGGGAGTTACGACTATCCCAAAAACAGTTTTGCGTCGAACATTATTATTTAGTTACATAAAATAATAACTTATTATTCAATTAAAATGATTGTTTAGTTAAATATCAAACTTCAATAAACTATTAATTACTGCATTTTGTATATTTTCTATTCGCGTCGATAGATAACGATTTGTACAGATGCCCGTAACCCGTTTTCACTCGTTAGTACTTATTAATTCAATGTTTTCATTAACGTTGCCTAACCTTACGGGCAATGATAAGTTAGGTGATGATTTCTGTCAACTTCTTTATCACGATCCTGTACGGGACACCTAAAAGGACATTGGGACGGATGTTAGGACTTAGGATTGTATTTAGGAGCTACCTACGTAAAGAGACTCCTACTTAGGGGATGATATAGGTATGTTTGGTGAAAACGGGCATAATAATAATGTCAGTTTTGGTCGTCATGTATCGATTGAATGAATAGTCTTGGGATACCGTTACCGCGAGGTCTCAGTTCGGGGCGAACCACTAGTATTATTGATTATGGTCAAAAAATTGTATTTGTGCCTGTCAATTACCTACTCTTTGTCGACATGGGCGTATTGTTGTCGATTTTGACGCAGGCAGCTACTCTAGTCGGTTACAGTGCCACCAACTTATCTGTTCAGCTTGAGTAACAAATTTTGTTACTCGTGCATCTCAGGGATATCACGAGAAAACGGGTAGACAAAATTTTCTTGTGGTGCGCATGTTAGCCCTGTAGGTCACCGAAATGGTAGGTTCGATGGTTCAGGTGGACAAATTTGGAACGTCCGGGTGACGCTATATTTTAAATACGCACAAAACCAATATGACGGATGCTACATCCAATCCAATCCAACAAAGCTCAGCGAGTCGCGAAACTGAAGTGGAAATGGGTGTGGCATAGTTCGAATAACCGATGGTCGTTGGGGTCCCGAAGTGCTGGAGGGGCGACCCCGCACTGGGGAGACCTTTGTTCAAAAGTGGACGTCTACCGGTTGATAAAGAAATATAGGAGAAGATCATATTTTGATTCCGATTGTAATTAGAACGATTTTTTATTTTTTTATTTTTTTTATTCGATGACAAGATAGTCCTTGACAGCGATCTCACCTGATGGTAAGTGACGATGCAGTCTAAGATGGTAGCGGACTAACTTGGAAGGGGTATGGCAGTGAAAATTCAACCCATACCCCAAATCTGTTTCTAGACGCGATCGTGCCGGAACGCTAAATCGCTTGGCGGCACGTCTTTAACTACTACTAGTGGGTGGTAACTAGCCACGGCCAACGAAAGCCTCCCATTAGACCAGACCAGAGACAATTCAGAAATTATAAATTCCCAAATTGACCCCGCCGGGAATCGAACCCGAGACCTCCCAGTTATAAGACCACAGCGCTCACCACTGCGCCAGGGAGGTCGTCAAGTATCGAATAAGTATACAGTACAACGTTATAAACAAAATCCAAGCAAACGAACTCCACAAGCAGTCTTGTCTGCCGTTTCCCTGGAGTGTTTTTATAAAGCGCTAAACCAGAATATTGCATAGGAGGTTCTGAATGAAGCGAGCCTACGAGGCAGAGGTGTGATCTCCGTAGATTATTATATTTCATTTCTTTTGGAACGCTTGCACTGATTGTAACGGGTCTTTTAAGTACGGGTTAATGTTACCTTAAACTGACTGGGAAAAGATAAACTGGGAGCGATCTAGGCTTATATACTACTGTCACAGTAATATTTAGCTGCTAGCCTTTGAACCTGACTTCGTCCTTTCGTTGACCTAGGTTTTTAAAAATCTAAAGATTTAAGATTTATTTCGTGGTTTAATGACAATTATGTTATGTATTATATTATACGAGTACGTACCACGATAATTGTTCTTATGTCGATATTTCGATCCAGTTGCATGGACCGTGGTCACGACGGGACTCAAATAAAAATAATAATTTTAAAAAATCTCTGGAACCCTTTGTTTTCCGAGATAAAAAGCTTATATTACTCTCCAGTATTTTAACTAGGTAGTATACACTGAGAAAAAATTCCTGGACCGCCATACTTTTTTACGTATCAAAACAGGATACTATTACGTTTGTAGCCGGTACCATGTTGATTATGTAGGTAGCTAGAGTACGTAACATGCTGTTTCTTCTAAACATCACAGTAAGGTGCAACATTACCAAGTATGCGGCGCCTATGTTACGTATGCTGCACCAGTGGTAAGTAGTAAATCGCAAGCTCCTTACGTAAGTAGCTTTTTTTTCTCAGTGTTCCATGCAAAAATTCACTTCGATCCATTTCTTTGTTGCTGTGTGATTGACAGATTAATAAAAAGGCAAACAAAGACACTTCCGCAAATTAAAACTGTTGTTATTACTATGGAAAAGGGTGGATTAGGGATGAGGGGGGATTTGGGCGATATTAATTACTTAATAATATTCGGGATCTAAAATCGTGAATAGGCTAGCGCGCTCCAACCTAGACCTCATCAGTGCTTTCATACAGATAAACTTCGGAGATGGGGAGGGGGGGGGGGGCTGGTAATTTTCCCCCTTTCTTAAAACTAAAAACCCCGTTTTTCCCACCTTTTTTAATAAAACTAAAAATAACTTTCGCTTTTTTTATTCCAGTGATGGGCCACTATTATGTCACAACTATTCCAAATTTCATGTCGATAGCTTTAATAGTTACTAAAATGATGGACTGTGACAGACGGACGGGCGGACGGTGTGGACGGAAAGTGCATAAGGGTTCCATTTTTACCATTTTGGTACGGAACCCTAAAACGGTATTTAATATTATGTACTTACCTATGCCTAAATGACAAAAATAAACCAATTTTCCTTCCCCGTCTGCTGTTGTTAAACGGCTTTAGTAAATGTCATATCAGTAGTACCTACCTACATAGTGAGTAGTGCAGTGAGTTAGTCAAAATGTTACCGTTTAACCTTAACAGCTGCTATCCTTGGATCTTTGTCCTTATGTTTGTTTTAGGTAAGCCAAACCAATTTTTTCCGTTATTTTGCTTACTTTTACACGATAATCCTCAGGCATAATGATCTTTATTAGTTAAGCACGATTACGATTCCTTCAATACTAGCAATAAGCCAGTCATGCTATTCGATGAATCTAGGTATTCAGCAAAAAGCGATGATATCTTGTGGTTATTAATTTTATTTATTCATATTTCGCATAATGACGTTTAACCGATGAATAAGTTGGGCTTTCTAGGAAATAAGGACAACTTTGTATTGAAAATATGCCAAAATATTTTTACACGTACGCTCGGATAAGACGACGATTTACTTTGGTGAAATCGGCTCTTATTAAATTACCGCCCGCAGAGACGAGATTTTTTTTTAAATTGAACCACCCTAGAGATATTATTGGCTCTGATGCTTACGCTGTTAGGATTCGACAGTTAACTGACATAGAAACTGCAAAAATTGTTTATTTTGCATATTTCCATAGTATTATGGCATACGGAATCTTATTATGGGGTAAAGCAGCCGATATTGGGAAAATTTTTGTATTGCAGAAAAGGGCAATTCGCGCAATCTATAATTTAAAACCGCAGGATTCCCTTCGAGAAAAATTTAAAGAAATAGTCTTACAGTAGCTTCACAATATATTTATAACAACATAGTATTTGTTAGACAAAACATTGTGAATTACAAAAAAAGGGTGATTTACACGATAGGCAGGTTAGAGATCCAAACAGGCTCGTGATTCCTCAATTGCGCCTCAAGAGGGTTCGAAAGACATTTGTGGGAATGGGCGTGACGTTTTATAATAAAATTCCACAGTCAATCTTAGACTTGCCTTTACACAAGTTTAAGAAATCAGTTAAAACTAATCTCATGAAAAGAGCATATTATACAATTGAAGACTATATAAATGACAAAAAAGCGTGGATATAATTCGTTCCAGCGATTCATGAGACAGTAGGTAATGATGAACCTGTAAATTCTCTTTTCCCTCATTGTGGAAACACTGCATACATAGCATAATATCTACTATATTGTAAACTTGTTTTGAAAAGAGCGACTGCCAAGTTTCTTGCTGGTTCTTCTCGGCAGGAACGGCAATCCGAACCAGTGGTAGACTCATCGACGATTCAAAAGCACTTGTAAAAAAGTTTATTTGAATAAAAAACATTTCTATTCTATTCTACTATTCTATAGTAGACCATTTTACTAGATTATAGATAAGTCTAGTCCGATAGCTATATAGCAACGCGATCTAAACTCGCCGGCATATTTAGCGGAACATAAAAAAAAGGTCCATAATTAAAAAAATATGGTTTTATTTTAAAATCTACTTACTACACTTCTTTTGTTATTTAAAGTTTCATTTGTTTTACTTAAAATGAGATCACATTAAGAACAGATTTTGCGAGTAAAGGCTATTTGTGAAAAATTGTACATTTTTGAACTTTTCATGTAACCGGGAAAAGTGAAATTTAATATTAAAATAACAATTAATTAAATTAGAAAAATGGTGATTAATATCGCGTATTTCCTCCACGTGCTCTTATTAAAGTTTCTACCCGTCTAGGCATACTGAGAATGATGTTATCGATGGTCTCCTGGGATAGTCTCCGCCATTCCTCAACTACGGCGATTCGCAGTTCTCCCACGTTGGCAGGAGCTGGAATTCTGGACTTAACTTTTCTTTTCAGCAAGTCTCAAACGTGCTCTATTGGGTTCATATCCGGTGATCTCGCCGGCCACTCCATAACAGTGATATTCATATCATTAAGATAAGCTTGAGTTACCCGAGCGGTATGCGGC
The DNA here is from genome assembly GCA_029955525.1 of Oeneis ivallda. NCBI lineage: Eukaryota > Metazoa > Arthropoda > Insecta > Lepidoptera > Nymphalidae > Oeneis > Oeneis ivallda. Next base: position 19,971,448 of record JARPMR010000008.1, read on the forward strand.
CGAGCATTATCCTGCATAAAAACAAAATCGTCACCGATATATTGGGCAAACGGTACGACATTTTCTTCTAAAACTTCACTGATATAGCGGTCTGCAGTCAGACTCCCTCTGTCAATCACTACCAAGTCTGTGCGAGCTCCCATACAAATGCCCGCCCAAACCATTATTGATCCACCACCGTATGCAACTGTAGTTTCAAAATTTGTCTGAATGTATCGTTCTCCTTTGCGTCTGTATATTCTTTACCTGCCGTCAATTTGATTTAAGAGAATTCTGCACTCATCACTAAACAATACCTTACTCCATTGGTCCGCGTTCCAAAGTCGATGTTCCTGAGCAAAAGTTAACCTGTTTCTACGATGATTTACCTCGAGCCTTGGAGCCTTGGCGGGCACAAATGAATCCAAACCAGCTTCTTCGTACCGTACGCTCACTTACGGTTACACCCGCACTGCTTCTAACTCATGTCGGGCTTGGACGGCCGTCAAACGGGGGTTCCTACGTACACGAAGCCGAATGAAACGATCATCCCTACTCGAAGTGCGTCTTTTTCTGCCTTGTCCTGCTCTTCTCACATAAGTACCGGTCTCCCTGAACCGTTGGATACTGCGATGGATCGTTGAAACTGGTTGACGAAGATCTCTGGATATCACTCTGTAGGTTTGACCATTTCTTCGCATTTCGAGTGCCCTGGCAATCTCCGTTGGGGCTAAGTCAGGCATAATTCAGTCATCAACTCCAGAAAGATACGCGATTTAAAAAAACTAACAAAAAACAGTATTTCAATGAAATTTGAAATCAAACTCAGAAGGAAGAAAAACTCGAAGTTCGCTCCAGATAAGGTGTATTTGAATAAAATTAAAACAATTGCATAAAATGTGATGTTCAGTTGTTTTCTTAGTTTGAAAATATTTCTTTTTAAATTAAATGACGTATAAACCAGCCAGCAACCTTATATGATACTGATATCAAACCTTTTTTTATGTTCCACTAAATATGCCGGCGAGTTTAGTAATATTACTAGATCACGTTCGTATTATAGCTATATTCCTAGTAAAATAGCTATGAATCGTTTTCGTATTATGGATACAGGATGCGCTGTCAGCAATTATTGTTTTAATTATGTTGTTCGCCTGCGAGCGAATGTATGTTTTATTAGTTAGTTAGTACTCGGCGCGCCTCCTGTCATAACACTTGTGTAGCTAAACGTACATACGTGAAATACATAAGTGTATCAAGTCAAGTGTTTTATTTCTGAGTACTCCTCCCTCAGTTGTGGACTCGAAGAACATACAAGGGCCGCAACAATTGGTGACCCCGACGTGATCTAGGTTTATAGCTTACCTAGGTTTATAACACTGCTTCAACTCTTACTGCGACACAAACACTCTTAAAAAATTTCGTTTTAAGAGACAGATACAGTTACAGTAAAACAGAAAAAGTAAAAGATAAGTAAAGTAAAAAAAGTAAACGTTTCGCTCCGATACCGGAGCATCATCAATCAGGAGATGCTGACTCCACAATGTAAAATTGCAACACGTACGTACGAGTGTTCAAAAGATTTATTCTGGTTTGGCGGATTATAGCAAAGGAATATTAATTTTTCTTTGAATATCATGGGATTCCGCAAAGTAACTCCTGCTTCTATCCAATTATTGTGAGTGTGTTAAGAACTAGAGCACCTTTGAAATGATTATGATATGAGTAGGTATGTATAGAATTATCAGTTACTAGCGGTCGCCCGCGACTTCGTCCGCGTATAATTTCTGATTTTCTATGAGATTATAAAAAGATAAATTTTCCCGCTGCAAGAAGCCTATCATAAAAGTCCTACCGCTATTTTAAATAAAAATAAAAATCATTAAAGCTTTTTCATTCAAATTTCATCCCTTATTTTACCACCCATAAGAAGGGATTTTTCAAAATAACATATACAGGTTTTTATTATTTACAGCTAGTCACCTAAATCCCGATTTTCAAATCTCAAACATAAACTTTCAAATTAAAACTTTCCTATATAAACTATCATCCCCTATTTTACCACCCTTAAGGGGGGATTTTCCAAAATAACTTATACAAATCTTTATTAGTTAAAGTTGATAATCTAAATGCCGATTTTCATATGTCTAACTTCAAAAACATAGGACTTTCATATAACCTTCGAAACCCCATTTTACCCCCTTAGGGGAGGATTTTCTCAAATTCGTTTCTTAGCTGACACCTGCCCTCTAGAAAGAACCTATGTTCCAAATTTCAAGTTAACAATAACAATAATTAAAACTTTCCTATAAAAACTTTCATCCCTTATTTTACCACCCTTGAGGGGGGATTTTCCAAAATAACTTATATAAATCAAATTATTTAAAGTTAGTAATCTAAATGCCGATTTTCATATGTCTAACTTCAAAAACTTTCATATAACCATCGAAATTCCATTTCACCCCTTTAAGGGGGGATTTTCTCAAAACCGTTTCTTAGCTGACACCTACCCCCTAGAAATAACCTACATTCCAAATTTCAAGTTTGTAGGTTTTATAGTTCCTGAGATATCGTGATGAGTCAGTGACCTTTCGCTTTTATATAGATTTGTTACGAGGATATATGCGAGTAGGTACCTACACTTTACTTTTACCTTGTTTACGAGTTTTTGCTCGCGATTTCATCCGAATTTCGGGTTTTCAGTATTAACTACTATATCTATAGGTAAACATTTTAGACAAGCTGTTGCCCGCGACTTAGTTCACACGGAAATAAGTTTTAAAATATCTTTTTTTATGTAGAATATTTTTTTATGTGATAAATTCACCGATCAGGTTAAGGAACTGAAATTATGAATATAAAATGACCTGAAATTATGAATGACCTGAATATATAAATGCAGAGCATTGAAAAATCACGTCGATTTGTATGCTCCATTGCTGTGTGTTTGAAGGACAAACCAACAACCATACTTTCACATTTACAAGGACTATCTCAGTAAGGATTTGTATTTTTTTGTATTTTCAGATTCAATAATTGGAGTGTATTCACAAACATACAGGAACTTTCAGTGCGTGTCATTTCATTTATATGATACGTCAACTGTTCGGATAATTTTGAAAGACGTGCCAAAGCACTATAAGAACTTAGAGATTCAATATAAAGCATTAAAATACGGTAAGTTTTGAGTAACTTAGATTAAGTTAGATTGCATAGCTGCACCTTTATTTATTTTTTGTCTTTTTTAGGGTTCCGTAGTAAACAAGGAACTCTTATAGTTTCGCCATGTCCGTCCGTCCGTCTGTCTGTCTGTCTGTCTGTCCGTCCGCGGTTTAGCTCAGAGACTATTGGCACTAGATATCTGTAATTTGACAAGGGTATAAATATTAATCAGGTCAACAAAGTGGTGAAATATAATTGTAAAAAATATTTTTTTTAGGGTACCTCTCCTACATGTAAAGTGGGGATGATTTTTTTTTTAAATCACTCGGAAACTTCAATTTTCCGGGATAAAATTAGCCTATGACACTCTCCAGGTCCTCAGTTATACCCATGCAAAAAATCACGTCTATCCGTAGTTCTGATGCGGCGTGATTGAAGGACAAACTAACAAACAAACACACCTTCGCATTTATAATATTAGTATAGTATGATTAGTCTGTTTGGGCTCTTTAGAATGATCTCAATGAGTAGGTGTTACAATGGTCGAGGGCGAGGAGGAGGATCTGATGATGGAGTAGAGGACTGGGTAACAGGGTGTCAGGAATACGGTGAATATGTCAGGTGCTTCAAATATTGATTTTACACTTATTATGTCCTCAAAGGTCGAAAAAATTCTGCCAATCCGCATTTGGCCAGCGTGGTGGACTGTATGGCCCACAGACCAACCGAACTGATCCGTGATATGGCCTTTCCTTCAGCTGATGAGCGATCTGCGCCGATTCTGTGAAAGATGCATCAGTCATTGCTACAATCTCAATTGGGTATTTGACTGTAGTCAAAATGTTGATATTCATTATTTATAATCGAAAATGTTACATGTAAGAATAAAATTTGTAAAAACAGGATATAAATCGGTCAAAAAACAAACAAGTTATAGAACTTTAAAGTTTCCTGTTAGACAGAGAGAGCACTACTGAAGTGTGATGTCACAATTCAGCATCTCCATACACGCTCCATAGAATTTTTTGTTTTAGAAAGAGATAGATACAATCACAGTAAAATCACTTATTTAATTCCGAGAATACTAAACGTATTTAAAAAAGAAAAATGGCATTGCGTTATAATATTTGAAAACATTATTTTAAATTAAAAAAACCGGCCAAGTGCGATTCGGACTCGCGCACCTAGGGTTCCGTACTCCAAAAGTAAGTAAGTAACGATAATATTATATTATTAATTAGCTTATTCATCGTTACCTTTGTTTATAGAGGTTTATTGTTAATATTATCAAAAAACTATGCTATAGTCGGAATTTTAATTCGATTCCAGATTTGACAATTTCAGTGTTGCAACGTTATGACAAGTACTAAATAGTGACGTTACGAAATTATTCGATACGGAAATGGAATATTTCCGAATCGATTCCTCTCGTTTATAGTAGTATATCTAAACAACTACTACTTTAATAGAAACTAAGTATCCCAGGAAATTAAATATTTCTGAACGGATAATTTAGTTATGACGATTAATTTTATTAAGGATCTGAGAGTTTTCTTTAATAATTGTGTGTGAAATAAATAAAAAAATGTGATCATGTGTAACGTTTTAGCTTGTAGGTAGAAAAATAACAAAACTTTATCGAAAATTTAAAGTGGTATATTATTTACGTTAGTAGGGCCATGGGTTTTAGGGGCCTTCAAATATTTTGCTCATCCGCAGTGGACCATGTACTGCCCTGTCGTCGTTGCTGTGGCAGGCCTCAAGCGACGGATGCTCGGCAAGGTAGGTAGGCAGGCCGGAAAAGGGCGCGGCGCACGGAAGGACGTTCCCACAGCTTCAGGTAGGAGTGACACGACGTCCACGACACGCAGAAGTGGCGTGCGGAACGTAATTGTGTTGCCAGGAAGTGTGAAGCTCGTACTATGAACCCTGGAACCAGCGCCCAGGCAATAAGGCACCATCCACATCCTCACGCTTAATTGTGACCACGCAATTAACTACGGGTCGTACACTGCATAAGTTGGCGGTGCGGTCACAATCAAACGGAGTTTACACTTTGTTTTTTTTTTCTTTAAAAAAAAACTAGTATTAGCAATAAAGATGTACGCAACACTTACCCGATATTCCGGGGTTGAATACGTACGTCGAATAAGCGTCTTAAGGGATGCTAACGGCAAAAACGTGGCGATTTGGTACCGCCAGCGACACAGGTTACTGCTTTCAGGTGTAAAATTCCAAAATGCCGCCCGCCGCGGAGGTCGACGCGAGCACAAGCATTTGCGAAAGAACCGGTTAGGTGCGGTGCGCGGGGAGAGGGAACGCGCAAGCGTCACCTGAGATACTCAAGGTCGAGCGTCAAGTTATAAAATAATTTTGAATTTAATATGTTAGGTAAACGACAGATCGAAAAAACGTTCCTCAGATGATTTTATTTAAGTATTTACTCGTAGAATTAACCTACTACGTTACATATCCCCCTCTCCTACGAAAGGATTTTATTCTCCTCAAAAGAAAATCCACTAAAGTAAAACTGCTAAGAAGACGTAAGTACAGTATCCATTCAACCTATCCTTTCATAATCTTTCATACCTCACGCAACTATAAAAGCAACAGTACGTAGGTATTTATTCAAAATACTGACGCATCCTATCACGACAAAGTTAACGGTATTATAAAAAACCAAAGACTAAAGGAGACTTTTTACCTGTTATTCTAGCCTTAATAAATTTAGGAGCCAATTTCCGTGAAAATTGATTTTCCTTATTACTTAAGAAGTAAGCACGCTTCATGACTAAGTCACCTACGTTAAATTCTGCGAATTTTCGGCGAAGGTTATAGTGAGAGGTATTTTTTACGTGAGCTTGCCAAAGTCTAGACTGAACTGTTTCAAATATTGAAGCTAAATGACCTATATTTTCCGCATAGATTTCGCGAGGCAAAAATAATATTTCATCGCCGTGATCATTATCAACGTAGTGTGATCCACAAGGAACAAGTTCGCGACCGTAAACTAGAAATGAAGGAGTAAATCCTGTTGACTCGTTTACTGAGTTATTAATTGCGAATTGAATTTTGGGAATAAGTACGTCCCATGACCTATGATCATCGTCAACATACATGGAGATACACGTAATTATAGTTTTATTATACCGCTCGACTAAGTTGACTTGAGGAGTGTACTTAGGGGTATAATAAATTTTGGGGATTCTATATTTTTTAAAGAAGGAATCCGCCACTTTTCCGCAAAAAATACTAGCATCATCTATCAGAATAGCTTGTGGCACGCCGTGCACTAATATTACCGAATCTTCTAGTATTTTTGTTACAATTTCCGCAGTAGCCTTCTTTATTGGAAAAATCAAGCAAAATTTTGAAAAACAGCATGTTACCACAAGGATATAACTATTACGCGACCTGGTAATGGGAAGAGGGCCCATTAGATCAATCGAAATCATTTGGAAGGGGCGAGAGACTTGTTTCGGTCTACCCATAGTTCCTAAAGTACCATGTGTAGACTGTTTATAAGTTTGGCATTTAACGCAACGAGAAACAAAGTTAGCGACGTCTGCGTACATGCCTGGCCAATAGAAACGAAGTGAAAGACGCTTATAAGTTTTAAAAATTCCGAGATGACCAGCAGTAGGTTCGGAATGACAGTCAGCCAGAATCTGCTGACGTCGCTCCTTTGGTACGACTTCCTTCCATTCGAATTCCTTATTAAGAGTGCATTTAGATTGCATGTAACGATAAAGCTGGTTGTTTTAAACTATGAAGTTTGGAAAAGATGTGGGAGAATTTTGGCAACCATTGAAAATATTAAGATACCACGGATCCGTAATTTGAGTTGTAGTTAAGGATGATACCGGGCAAGCACGCGAAAGAGCATCTGGGATGATATTATCAACTCCTCGGTGATGTTTGATTGATTTCAAAATTGAAACACGAGAGTCTAACACCCCAGCGAGCGAGACGGCCAGTAGGGTTATTCAAATTAAGAAACCATTTAAGGGCCGAGTGATCGGTATGTACAGTAAATCGTTGACCGTTGTCAAGATAACATCTCCAATGCTCCAGCGCTACGAGAACCGCAAGTGTCTCGCGTTCAGTCACACTGTAATTACGCTCACTAGCTGTTAGCGATCTACTCATATAGGCTATAGCATGTTCAACCTTATCAATAGTCTGAGTTAGAAGAGCGCCAATCCCGAAGTTGCTAGCGTCAGTGTGTACCTCGAACCGAAGATTATAGTCCGGGCAAGATAAAATGGGAGCTGAGATTAAACATTCTTTAAGTTTGTTAAAAGATTCCTCGGCTTCTTTAGTCCAAACGAAAGGTTTAGCCTTTTTACCACCGGATGTTAATTGATTTAAAGGACCTGCAATTGTACTAAAATTTGGTACAAACCTTCGGTACCAAGAAGCTGTTCCGATGAATCTTTTCACCTCTTTCTTGTTAGTAGGAGTAGGGAAATTGAGAATAGCCTCGACTTTTCCAGGATCGACGTGCAAGCCTTTAGAATTAACAACGTACCCAAGATATTTCAATTCATCGAGAAAGAAAACAGATTTAGACAAATTTATAGTTAGATTAGCCGATTGTAATTTTTTGTATACTTTTATTAATAAGGATATGTGAGTATCAAAGTCTGACGAAATTATTATAATGTCATCCACGAAAACGAATACAGAATTTTCGAATTCGGGACCATAAAATAAAAGATCAACTAATCGTTGCTGAGTTGCTGGCGCGTTTGTTAACCCAAAAGGCATAGTTACAAATCGATAAGTACCACGACCAGGGATGTAAAAAGCAGTTTTATCGCGATCTTTCCCCGTAATCGGTATTTGCCAGAAAGCTTTAGACAAGTCGATGCTGATAAGTACTTAGCGTTTTTAAGGTTATCTAAAATTTCCGAAACGTAAGGTAATCTGTACGCATCTTTACGTGTAACAGCATTGAGTTTTCGGCTGTCTAAGCAAAACCTGAGTCTTCCATCCTTTTTTGGGGTAAGTAGAACGGGAGAAGACCAAGGGCTCTCGCAAGGTTCTACGACTCCGAGTTTAAGCATTTGATCTAACTCCTCAATCAAGATTTTTTGTTTATCGGGTGACATTCGGTAGTACCGTTGACGAATCGGTTCAGCGTCTCCAGTATCAATGTTATGAGTAGTAAGATTGGTAATACCGAGACCCTTCTGTTCGAATGAAATGTCATTATAAAGTTTGATGACATTATCAGCTAGCTGTTTTTCAGTCTCTGATAAATTAGTGTAAGGTTGTATAAAGGTACCAAGTATAGTATTATTAATTTCGCTGCTAACCGTACGAACACTATTTACGTATTTTGGACAAAGTTGAAACTTACGCCAAAAGTCAATGCCGAGAATTATGTCAGGTGTTATCTCCGGAACAACAAAAGCTTGCAAAATGTGAAATTGTCCCTCGAATTCTATAGGTAAGTTAATGTATCCGAGACTTTGCAAACGTTGTCCACCGGCCGTAATAACAGCGACGCAGTTCTCCCTAATTAGAGGTAGACCAAGGCATTCAAAAGTGGAGTGGATACTGTTACCTAAGATCGTAACACCAGAACCTGAGTCCAAAAGACCTAAAAAGTTGTGACCACAAACTTGCACTGATGCGTGAGGCCTACTATCATAGTTATAGTTTTTATGGAGAATTGTGTGGATTCTTTAGGTTTTAAAATATAAGTTTACTGTATCCAGCCAATTTTGCCAATCATTTTTATCAAATTTGGTATCCACACAATTCTCTGAATCTAGTTTTTTGTATCAGGACGTTTATTATTTCTAGCGCAGTCTGGGCAGTCTGGGAATTTTACATTTTTACGTCTACAGCCGAAACAGAAAATTTCACTGCGGTCAGCAGTACACCCTCTAGTGCTGTGCGTAACAGTGCGACAACGAATACAGTAACGAGGTCGTTTATTATTTTCAGGGGCACTGACTGCGTGAACATAGTTACTATCTGAGTTTGTAGTTTTATTGCTAGAATGTTGAGGTTTATTAGATTTATTATTGTCAGTAGTAGTATTTTTAAATTTATAGTTATAATTACATTTTTGAGAAAAATTCGAATTCTGTTTGCTACTTGAACTACTAGCGTAAGCAAAATCAGGTGCTAAAGTATCAGCTGTAGCTTTCGGTGGTTCCTTAAAATGCGAAAGGTGAGATTGAATATCCTCGTAGTTACGGCATAAGTTTCTTAACTCATCAATGGACTTTATTGTTGAAACTGTAAAGTACTAGCGTAACATGGTCGAATATTATGTAAGAGAATTTCTAATTTTTCATCTTCTGAAGGTTGTTTCGATAGTCGCGAAAAAAGACCAGACATAATCGAAAGGTAAATAGCAATATTTTCTTTTTCGCCTTGCGTACGAGATCTGATTTCTGAACTAAGTATATAATCATAGTCCGGCCGACTGAAATCCCGCCTCAAGAGAATCGCGAGCTCATCCCAAGTATTAACAGTATCCTTGACACTACGATACCAGTGAATCGCGTCGCCTTGAAAAATTTCCGTTGCATTCCTTAAAACTGTTTCAGATTTAATATTCTTAGCGAGACAAAATTCATTTATACGTTGAATAAAAGCTCTAACGCTGTTTTTCCATCAAATTTAATTTTAGAAAATAAATTTAAATTATTGCCTTCGCATGTGACATTAATAGTAACAGGTGTAGTTCAGGCACTAGATGTAGCATGAGATTCGCTACTCGTGGTTGCTAATGGATCAGTCGCTGTATCAAGGAGTTTATTGAGTGTGGATCTATAATCCTTGTATAGACCAACACACTCGTCACAATCCTCCTGAATTTTATCCGTGCGTGATATCCGGTGAAGCCGGTGATAAATATGGTTCAGCAAATTTTGAGATCGTAAAAGTGCACTCTTATCAGCAGGGGAGAAATTACTGAGCTGACTTTGTCGAGTGCTTCAAAAACACCAAGGATGTCAACCGAAGGTTCGAAAGGGCTTGTTAGAATATCCTCAGAGGGATATGAGGGACTACATTTTGCAATCTGTTTTCTTAGCTCCTGAACTGTAGAACCGGGAGTTTCACCACGAATAGCTACCTCATACTCCAGTTCTCCTTTTTGCAAGGACATGAATTTTATCTCGTAAGACATATTTTTAAATGATAACAATAATTAATTACAAAAAAAAATTAAAGTGCAAATGTATGAGAAATGAGAAAAAAAAAACTAAACACTCCGTCTGTTACAAATTAAAAGAATAATTAATAACGTTTATCTTTGAAAGCGTGAAATGATAAAATGAAATCAGCGAATAAAATTAATGGATGATTAATTGAATGATTGATTGAATGATTGTTGAATACTTGCAACAGAAATAAAAAAATCTACCAAAATAAAATGAAATAAGCAAACAAAATCAATAAATAATTATTGCAACTAATGTGTAGGGGTACGAATATGCAAAACACAACAAAAAAATATTTTTTTTTTTTGCTAACGGTACATTATTAGTTTTAGAACCGATAATAATACACAGATAATACTAATAATCACAAAGGAACAATAAACAAAATTAGAATTTTTATAAGTTTAGGTGAGTTAGGTAGGTAAGGCGCGGTTACCTTAAGTTACAAGTAATACAGTAGGTACGTACCTCGGACACCTTAGCTGCTAGCAACCAAAATAAAATTAACGTTTTACAACTAAAAACAAGCACACACCAAACTTACCACTACGAATGAAGAAGCAAAATAATGAAATTACCACGTTGAGTGCGCCATTGTAACGTTTTAGCTTGTAGGTAGAAAAATAACAAAACGTTATCGAAAATTTAAAGTGGTATATTATTTACGTTAGTAGGGCCATGGGTTTTAGGGGCCTTCAAATATTTTGCTCATCCGCAGTGGACCATGTACTGCCCTGTCGTTGTTGCTGTGGCAGGCCTCAAGCGACGGATGCTCGGCAAGGTAGGTAGGCAGGCCGGAAAAGGGCGCGGCGCACGGAAGGACGTTCCCACAGCTTCAGGTAGGAGTGACACGACGTCCACGACACGCAGAAGTGGCGTGCGGAACGTAATTGTGTTGCCAGAAAGTGTGAAGCTCGTACTATGAACCCTGGAACCAGCGCCCAGGCAATAAGGCACCATCCACATCCTCACGCTTAATTGTGACCACGCAATTAACTACGGGTCGTACACTGCATAAGTTGGCGGTGCGGTCACAATCAAACGGAGTTTACACTTTGTTTTTTTTTTTCTTTAAAAAAAACTAGTATTAGCAATAAAGATGTACGCAACACTTACCCGATATTCCGGGGTTGAATACGTACGTCGAATAAGCGTCTTAAGGGATGCTAACGGCAAAAACGTGGCGATTCGGTACCGCCAGTGACACAGGTTACTGCTTTCAGGTGTAAAATTCCAAAATGCCGCCCGCCGCGGAGGTCGACGCGAGCACAAGCATTTGCGAAAGAACCGGTTAGGTGCGGTGCGCGGGGAGAGGGAACGCGCAAGCGTCACCTGAGACACTCAAGGTCGAGCGTCAAGTTATAAAATAATTTTGAATTTAATATGTTAGGTAAACGACAGATCGAAAAAACGTTCCTCAGATGATTTTATTTAAGTATTTACTCGTAGAATTAACCTACTACGTTACACATGAAGGAACATGAGAAATAAAACAAATAGAAGTATTATGGTAATATTTTATTTTATAAATCGTCGCCGTCTTCGCTATCGCTATCGCTGTCACTTTCTGTAACATGTATTATAAATGTGTCTGTGATATTGTCAATTAAAATATCTAGCCTACTCATTTTTTCCTCTTCTTTGACAACATGGGATACGCATTTAGACCATTCGGTAGCCGTAATTTTTTGAATGCCTTCCTCAAATAAATTTCTCACGTCTGTCAATTTGAAGGTTTTATTATTTTGAGCTACATGCCCCTTTACCTGCGCCCATATCAATTCGATAGGGTTCAGCTCGCAATGGTAAGGGGGCAGTCTTAAAACCGTGATCCCATGTTGTGCTGCCATTTCGTCTACAGCGTACTTATTAAAAGACTCGTTATGTGGAATCAGTTCTAAAAGCGTAGCTTTAACCATATCTGGTTCGTAATGAATATTTTTATTTAAAAGCCAGTCTTGAATGGCAGCTTTTTTCCAGCTCATTTTTGGTGCCGTTTCCAATTTTCGGGAGTGGTAAGGTGCATTATCCATCACCACAATTGAGTTTGGTCTTAATTTTGGTAAGACTCCAGCGAACCACTCCTCAAAACAAACTGCGTTCATCTCATCATGGTAATCTTCACAATTTTTCTTTGCTTCAAAAATCATGAGCCCCTTTTCCAGGAAGCCTTCTTCACTACCTATATGGCTAATTATGAGACGTTTGCCTTTTCCAGATGGATTTTTAATCCACTGGTCAGTCCCTCCAAAAACGCTTGCCGAGATGATGTGACTTTCTTGTCCACCCAAGTTTTTTTTACAGTATGACCTAAAAATAAATATAGTACATTAACATTCAATATTACTATTAAATTTAATGTAAAATGTATATAAATTCAAAATGTTAGCCTTACCTGCGTTAACCCAAGTTTCATCTTGATAATATATATGTCTCCCTTCTCGTCGAAACTGACATATAGATCGCAAGTAACGCTGGCGCCATGTTATTATATCATTTCGATCAATAAGTGTGCTCTTGCGTGACCGTGCAACAAATTTAAAATTAAGATGCTTCAAAATTTTTCTAAGGGTGTCTTTGGAAACCTTGGGCATTTCTGGATCATCGTTCATCACTTGTAAAATCTAAAATAGTAAATTTTATAATAGTTTGGAATCATTACTTATATATATAAAAGAAGTAGGTATAAAATAATACTGTCTGACTGATTGACTAACCTTTGCAATCGTTGGGGGTTCATTTCGGTAAAAGAACTGATGAACAAGTCTTCGTATTGCGGAGAATGTAAATTCATCAATTTTGTCTTTGAAACTTCGCTTTGGTCCAGTTTTTTTAGGAGGAGTTGGCGCCGCACCTTTATTTACTTCCTTCAAAACGTTACAAACAGAGCGTGAGGTTATTCCCAATATGTCAGCAACTTTGCTCATACATTCATTTTCTTCCACTACTTCAAAGGCCTCCAATTGCGCAGAAGTTTCATTTTTCACGTACTTGTAGGCATTGCGGATCATTACTTTTTCAGTAACAGTGAAAGCTTTTCGTGGACGTTTTTTTCTTGGGGACAAGAAAACATCCACGTCTTTTTGTGATGTACTTGGCTGAGGATCTATTTTGATGGAAAACCAAAACAAATAGATTCACTCAAAGTTCACAAAAAAACTATAAACGTAACAACAAACACAACGTAACAAAACTTTAACAAAAACCCAACAAAATAACAAAATATAGATTCGCAATGAAACAAGATATTCGTGCAGTCAGACTGGGAGAATGAAGCCGAATGACAAGATAAACAAAATGGCGATAGCTGCACGAGCGCGCACGGGTTGCCAATACAGAAAACTATCTAGGTTCTTTTATTATAAGTTTTGTTTTTAATATAAAAAACAAAAATATTAACTTTTTATAAAATAAAGCAGCGGTTACTAATTAATAAATAATTATTATGAGTAATTATGTATTTATCGACCGAGCGAAGCGAAGGTCTTTGAGTTAACTAGGGCGATTTGCACTTGTCCGTCCGTCCGTCCGTCCGTCCGTCCGTCTGTCAGAGCCTTATAACTTTTGAATTACTGAACGTAATTACTTCAAATTTAGATATAATATGTAAACCGATGGCCTCCAGCCGAAAATGGCTTAAAAAGTTATAAAAATCTTTATTTCAGGGGGGCTCTCATAGAAGCGAATGCGAGGTAAAAAAAAAAAATCGCGTTACATAAAATTGTTACGTATCATTTTAAAGATAATTTTGAACTGAGTACAAAAAATTTTTTTTTTAATTTTTCCCTTAAAATTGACGAAATGGGGGGTTTCAAAGTGGCGATTTTATACGCTCGCTTGAAGACGCTCTCTAGAAAAATCCGCTATGGATTTTCAAACTGATTTTATGTTTTTAGGTCACTTATATCCTGTACTTGAACAACAAATACTAAAATTATATGAATATTATAAAGAAACGAGATTATTTAATTTTTAATGGGCGTCAGTAATTCATATAGCATCAACATAGCTTCACAATAATGCTAATAGATGGCGCAGTCAGTAACTATTCCCATGGAACTACGAGTTAAATTCAATGTTTGATAAATAATTCAATGTTTTCACTAACGTTCCCTAACCTTTACGGGCTACCTATAAGTTAGGTGATTGATGTTTTCTGTCAACTTATTTATCACGATCCTGTACGGGACACCTAAAAGGATATTGGGACGGATGTTAGGACTTAGGATTGTATTTAGGAGCTACCTACGTTAAGAGACTCCTACTTAGGGGATGATTTAGGTATGTTTGGTGAAAACGGGCATAATAATAATGTCAGTTTTGGTTATCATGTATCGATTGAATGAATAATCATGGGATACCGTTACCGCGAGGTCTCAGTTCGGGGCGAACCACTAGTTTAAATAAAAATCAATAATTTAGTCTTTAATTGGCACACCAATATTATGATTACATAAACATAAATCGCGATTGTTTATCGATTTTTGTGTTCATCACTACACTATTATATGTGGTATCATTATTTTACAAAATGACAGTAGCTAATGTCAAACGTGGAATCGAATTATAATTCCGACTATAGTTAGAGCGTATGATTTATTTTTTCTGTAAAATATACATAAACCTCTATTGACACTAATTATTTCTGATTTTTTGATTGGTAAACTTCAAAGATAAGGGGGGGGGGGGCGGTATTTTTTCGACATTTTGCCCAATTAATCAAAAACTAATAATCTAAAGCTATCTGTTTTAGAATGTGCAGGTAAAGGCCTTTCATATGATACCCCATTCGTTATAGATATCTTACTTTGAAATTTGAAACCCCCGTTTTTCCCACCTTTTTTAATAAAACTAAAAATAACTTTCGCTTTTTTTTATTCTAATGATGTTGAGCCACTATTATGTCACAACTATTCCAAATTTCATGTCGATAGCTTTAATAGTTACTAAAATAATCGACTGTGACAGGCGGACGGACGGACGGACGGACGGAGAAAGTCTCACCATAAGTGTTCCATTTTTACCATTTTGGTACGGAACCCTAAAAAAACCTGTCCAAAACCCAATTGTAGTGATTGGCTGAATTTATAACGTTCTTTCTGCATCAATGCATCATTAACCGACGACGGCAAAGTCAAAAGGAAGGGTTACTATTTTAGCAATCTATGGAAGTGACTATTTACGAATGTTCCACCGTAGCGGCTAAACTACTGATTTTGATGAATGAGTGTCAATTAAATCGTTATTATCGTCCGAGTGATAAAGGCTACGTTTTATAAAAAAATCAATATGGCGGATGTTACATGCAATTTTCCGTATGTTATAGTTTTCAAACTTTTTTCTTGTAGCCAATAGCGAGCGAGTATCGGCTAATCAGAAGCAATTGTACCTACCACTATAGCAATATTTTTTAGAGAATCGCATCACTGAACGGCGATGGGTTGAACTAATGATTATTATTAATATAGGTAGGAGCCTACTCCTACTACTTATTATTCTAATCTATTATTTCAGATGATACATTTCAGAAGTTTTCTCCTACTTGGTTTGATGTAAACTACGAGTATATCGAGTTTCATGTGGTTGTAAAGCTGTTTCATGAATCTGCATTAATAGTTAAAGATATTGATGTCGGAGAACCCACGAAGAGAACTATAATTAAATATATTTTAGAAAGTAACCGTAAGTATAATCCTTTTACTTAAATGTAGATAATAATATGTTTCTATTTCCGTATGCTCTACCCTAACGCCGAAACTATTGAGCCGACAACTTTGATACCTAAATGAGGTGATAAATGATGGTTTCGTTATTAGTTATTATGGCCCGTGTGATATTATAGTAATTCAACAAGGCTTCATTGCATACGAATAAAATCAATATGACGAATGCTGTGGGAGACAGCAGGGTTGCGCTGGGAGCTCGCTTGGTTTCCAAGAATAAACACTTGTTGTGGCACAGCAAAAAATTAAATATAATTTTTAACCGACTTCAAAAAAGGAGGAGGTTCTCAATTCATCAGAATCTTGTTTTTTTATGTATGTTCACTCGAAGACGCCTAAACCGATTTGGAAATTTCTTTTTCTTTGAAAGGGTATACTTCCCAGTTCGTTCCATTTAAATTTTATCGAAATCGGTAGAGCAGTTTAAAAAAAAATCAACAATAAAATATAATATACGAGTACTTTGTAGTGGCGCGGGATTTTGATGCCGGTTTTCTAAAAATAATTTTTTATATTAAATTATATTGGGAACAGAACGTGTTATCACTGTGGCAGACCGAAGTCAAGACCACGAGCATATTGCTCATTGAATGAATAGGTCCATTTTACATTTGAATGAACGAATCTTATGTTGTGTTGCCAACAAATGTTACATCCAATGTTCCCTAGTCCGTTTACAGTTCTTCTTCGTTTGTTCAGTGGCTCCGCGCGACGAGCGCTTGACGGTTTACAGTTTGTGAAGTTTGTAAACTTTAATCCTTGTCATATTTGTTGAGATCTATTTTTAATACCCTAGTGGTTAGGACTGTTATAGGAAACAGTGATAGCAGACTTGTTAGGACTGTGGTCTCCTATTCGGGGAGTCGCAGGTACGCACCTCTGACTTTTCGGAGCCATGTGCGTTTAAGCAATTAAATATCACTTGTGTCAGATTCGTGTTTAAAATTGATAACGATTTTAGAAATGATAAAGATTTCATCATTCTATTTATTGAAGTTGGTTTAATTAAATCGACATTTGACTTTGTTGACAGCTTGGGCACGCCATCTTGAAATTACAATTTATATTTTACCTAATAAGTTATTTTCATATGTATAATATTTATTTACTTTAAATGACTACCCTCTTATTCGGGCCCTAGCAGAATATCAGCGCTGTGGTTACATATGTATCCACAGCATTTAGCTGAGCTAGAACCCTTTCATTGGCATGACACATAGTAGACACTAGTTAAGTTAGATTGTAATTACTTTCTGTTTTTCCATTTTCATGTGTATTTCCATTTTGTTTCTTATATTTTGTTTTCTTGTCAATGAATAAATAATATTCTATTCTATTCTATTCTATTCTAAATATTAGTATAAACAGGGATGTTTTGACGATGCGAATTCAGTCTCTGCCCAGAGACTCATCCGACTAGTAGATGCTTTCATGTCTAGGTCGTTGTATTTGATTCAGGGATTGCGATAGCAATCGCCCTA
Organism: Oeneis ivallda; assembly: GCA_029955525.1. Classification (NCBI taxonomy): domain Eukaryota; kingdom Metazoa; phylum Arthropoda; class Insecta; order Lepidoptera; family Nymphalidae; genus Oeneis; species Oeneis ivallda. Next base: position 19,988,980 of record JARPMR010000008.1, read on the forward strand.
ATCTAATAAATATTGCCTGTGCGCTTAAACCTACCCTCACGTTCAGATGGTGTTTGTCTGTCGTGTTTTTGGTGAAATTGATTAGATGTGAGGAAAGGGGCCGTTATAGGGGTGGAGGAGACGGCTATAGGTAGGGTTTAAGCGTTTTAAGAGAATAGATAAGTATTCTCTCAAGGCATGATTAGTTTGTGATTAATAGACTTTTGAGTGGCTCGGTTTTAAAGAGTAAAGTATCGATGTTTGTGACACCTGCTTCCACGGTGAAGAAAATCATCGTGAGGAAACCTGCAAACCTGAGAGTTCTCTATAATGTTCTGAATGTGTGTGTAGTCCGCCAATTCGCATTGGGCCAGCGTGGTGGACTATGGCCTATAACCCTTCTCTGAGAGGAGACCTGCGCTCAGTAGTAGTAGCCGTTAATGCGTTGCTAATGATGATTTTTAATGCAATGAACGTTTTCAGGGAAAGTATCCGTACACAATTGTTCCAAATACTGTACCATACTGTTTAATGATTGGGGCCTTCCGAGTGAAGAAAAGATAGAAACAAAATTTCTAACACGAGAAAAGGACGGTAAGGACCTGTACATATTATCTATAAAATTATTTTTATCCTATGGTTTTCTATAATTAGGTACCTACCTAGATGGACTATCGAAGCTCTGAACGCGTCGAAAACTAAGCCCAAGACGAGCCTCAGCATCAATCACGTCTTCACCATTTAAAACATAAATTGTCTATGTCGCAGTAAGATAGTTGAAGCCGTGAAATAGCTATAACCCCAGGTTTATAGCTATAAATAAACCGGGATATAGTTATACGCAAGCGGTTCATAGCTATCTTACAAGGAATATAGCTATAATACGAGCACGATCTAGTAAATTAATACATCTACCTATCTGACTAGACTAATCTAGTGAAATGATTAAACTATAAATTTTCTTTGATCTGCACAAGTAAGATAAATTTTAGCCGCTTCCGTATAACTAGATCCCGGTTTATAGCTAATAAACCTAGGTTTATTTATAGCTATATCACGGCTTCAACTATCCTACTGCGACATCTACACTAGATAGGTACGTTTCCGGCTCATTTCAAACGGCAGTTTGTAAAACCGAAACGTCAGCTATCAGGTAATTATTAATATAATTTCATATCAGTTTCCGCAAAATAAATCAATAAAGGACCTGTTGACCTGTATCATTGTGTTGATATTATAAAATAACTAGCCGTACCGGCATGCGTTGCAATGCCACGTAAAGTACTATAAAGAAATTATATTATTATAGATTTTTTGGCCCAGGGACCCTCACGGGCGTCCCCACTCCCCAGAACACTCTACCAAAGTTTCATCACAATCTGATCAATGGTTTCGGAACGCATAGCGGACAAACATAAAAACATTGATTTTTATTTATATAAATAAAATAACATAAAATATTATAATGAGTTATAGTTACCTACCTACGTCACTGTGGTAAGCAGGTAATACGTTATGAGTGTGCGGGGCACTGCGTGCCACCAAACACCGCGTATTCAGTAGTTTACGCAACTTCTTCATGCTCGCGAGGGAGGGCGGTAAAGACAGTACATACGTACCTACAACTTACCTTGAATTTCAAGATTGCTTAAGCCATGAGCAAAGATATCTATGTAAATTAAAAACCCTGTCCGGCTTTTATCAGCGAATGAAAAGTTCTGCGAAATTGATGAGACGAATAATAACTGTAAAATCCAGAAGAAGACATGCGAGAATAAATTAGTCCAACTTATAAATGTTTATAGTTATTTATATTTCTACTGTTATCCCTGCTCGTGGCGAATTATTTATGAAGATGACGTGTCAAATTCAAAACTTAATGGAGCCGGAATCATTAATCTCAGAGAAAAATGCACGGTGAAGGGAGATTTCTCAATTTTTTCGCATCAACCATCTAAAAACACCATACACATTAACCCAAAAATCATGCACCCTGAAATTCCATCTATCAATTATCTACTCAATCTATCATTCTCAAACATATCTAATGACTCATCAGAAGGTACAACTATCATGAAGATCTAAATCACATCCAAACACAAATACAGTTGATGAAGAAGAACGAAAAGCTGGCGGAGTCTGACATATCGGCATATGATGTACACCAATATATCATCAGCTACGGACTGTTGGCGGCAGCTGTGGCCCTGGGAGGGCTCGTCTGGTGGAGAAGGCGGAGGCGCACTCGGGTGTCTCCCTCCCCCGCCCCCGCCCCGGCGAACGAGAGTGATAGTGAAGTGAGTGTGAGTGAAAAAGTGAAGGGCAATTATCAAAGCTCAAATTATAAAAAGGGCAAGCATAATATAGAAATGGTGGATATGGCTTCGTCGCCTATTCAAAAAAAATGCGTTCGGTTTTATGAAGAATATTATTTGGTGTAGAGACTAAGTATCACAGATCTAGAGACTTTAATAAATAATCATAGCAAAATGTTTTATAAGTTCATGCTTCTTGTTACTTAATAGCTATTTCATCATCATTATCCATCAATTTGATTTGTTATCATGGCACCCTCATCTCGCGGTCGGGAGCATGTTCGGGTCACTGCGTGCCACCGAACACCGCGTACTCAGCAGTTTACGCAACTGCTTCATGCTCGCGAGGGAGGGCGGTAAAGACAGTACAATTCGGACGTCCGCACGGGACGTACTCATTTATATATCAATATAATAATATCAATAGCATCAGATCATAATATCATCATATCATTATATCATAAAATATCAGAATATACAGCTCACTAGCATATCTCTATATCTAATTTATCATTTATCAACCTCCACAAAGAACTGCACCCCACAATGAGTTATACACGCTGAATGAAATATGTATATTTGTACACCACACTGCGGTGGGAAATCGACTATTAAAATCTTATTAAAACAGTGTGTATTTGTTTAATTTCGCTGCCGCGGTGTCGGGGCATGTAGTAAAGACTCGATTTAAATTTCTGGTGAAGACTTTCTTTCAACTTGCAGCTTCGATAATAAACCTACAGTGCGACAAGTATAACTTGGCGCGGCTGTGCGCCACTGCCATTGTATAGAACATGTAACTAAATTTGGGAAAAAAACATTTTTAATTTACACAATGAACGCAACAGCATACAACGAAATCCAATAGTGAATTTTCAAGATGCCCATGGAGTATAAAAATTGGATGACCGAATTAGTGCCTCAAAACGCCACCACCAACTTATACTTGTGGCACTGTATCTAGTAAGATTGGCGGTCCGAACACTCGCTTTGTTCAGCTGAACTGCACTCGTTGCAGACCGTACACTAATGACACGAAATACGAATAATCTAACTATGTAACGAACAAAGTGTGTTTGGACCGCCTTACCTAGTAACTAGTACAATGATATTTATATGAACAAAAACAGGTTGTACATAATGACTTTGCAGCTGCTGCGAGCAACAAGAGCTTCAGTAGCAATCAGAAGAATATGTCAAAGGCTGCTCAAAGGCTATTAAAGCATCGAATACCAATATAACAACTTTATATATAGACTTTATGACTTTGTTGTTGCGACTAGAGATTGTGGTTTTAACAAAACCACCACAAACTCATTTCGTTGATTTATCATTCAAAAGTAGTTATGTATTATCCGCACTATTACTATATTACTATTTATTTAACTTCCAGTGCATGTAAACACGAATCAGAAGAATGTCAAAGGCTACCAACGCATCGAATACCATTCTAAGGACAATGTAACTATAGAGGGTGTGGTTATAACAAATTTACCACCATCAACTCATTTCGTTGATTTATCATTCAAGGGTATGTATCATCCGCGCTATTATTATATTATTAAAAAAATAACTAAATTCCTTTTTAATTCCAGAGACTAAAATGACGTTTCATGTGTTGCCTGTTTTTTACAGCACTTAAATAGTGATGTATGTATGTATGTATATACTTTATTGCACCACAAAACACAAATGAAAAACACAGGTTACAATAAATCGGGCAAGTGCGAGGCGGGCCTCGCTCTTTTAGGGTTCCGTTAAAAAAAATTAAATAAAAATATTTCCATGTACCCATGGAAATATTTTAATTTATTTTTTTTAATTTAATTTAATTTTTATTATTTGTTGTTATAGCGGCAATAGAAATACATAATATGTGAAAATTTCATCTGTCTATCTATTACGGTTTACGAGATACAGCCCGCTGACAGACGGACGGACGGACGGACGGACGGACAGCGTAGGCTTAGGAATAGGGTCCCGTTGGTACCCTTTGGGTACGGAACCCTAAAAAGAAAACTTAAAATGTAGGTACAAAAAGGCGGTTTTATCGCTAAATAGCGATCTCTTCCAGACAACCTTTACGTTAGGGAGAAAATGAACAAATATACAGTGGAAGGTTGTGTATATAATATAGCTAAATACTAAGGGGGCCGGAAAATCAAAGAGTTCCCGAGGGACTTTAAAAACTAAATCCACGCGGACGAAGTCGCGGGCATCAGCTAGTATTAATATAAATTCACAAAATTTGACATGAATGAATGAATGAATGAATGAATGAATGAATGAATGAATGAATGAATGAATGAATGAATGAATGAAATTTTATTCACAAAAATGCAGGTACAACATGATTGTAAACAGGAAATCGAGCCTAATACATTTAACCAGTACTTGTGTGTGAATATTTATAATGTCAATTTAAGTATAAACATAATGTCAATATTAAAAACTAATACATAAACATTATATTTAAAACCTATAAGAATATTGAAAACTAAAAATATTAACTATTTCGTCAAAAATAAAATCCTAAGTGCGAATCTTTTATGAAATATCACGCATGCATGCATTTATGTAGGGGGGGGGTAAGGGAGCGCACCTTCATCTAGCGCTCCAACAGTCAACCTCACCTGCCCGCGGTGCCCCCTGCTGGTTTACTGACGAGGCTATGGCGACCGACAGATGGCGGTATAACCATCTCATACTAGCTAGACTGAACAAATGGCACAGGCCGGTGTCGGGCAGCAGCGACATCGGCGCGATCAGTCTAGCCCTGCGATGACCAACACGCCTACCCAGCCTGGTCATTATGGGCAAAACCCAAATGGTAACGAACACAAGGCCAAGGCCCCTAGTTCCCGGCGGCCTCGCTGTGCCTGACCCTGGCAGCGGTCACGGACAATGGCGGGGCAGGGGTTGCTAAGAATCTTCGGATGATATTCCGCTGCCAACCCCGACGACTGGACCTGGCGACGTATAACGCACGCACTTTGAGGACTGACGAGAAGATCATCGAGCTGGAAGAAGCAGTGAGCAAGTTGCGCTGGAATGTTATAGGATTGTCTGAAGTTCGAAGAGAGGGGGAGGACTCGATAATCCTCAATTCCGGCAACTTGTTCTACTACCGGGAGGGCGATCAACAGTCCCAGGGTGGTGTCGGGTTTATCGTCCACAAGTCCCTCTTCAACAATATCGTTGAAGTCAAAAGTGTGTCGAGTAGGGTAGCGTAACTTATACTCAGAATCACCAATCGGTATTCCTTGAAGGTTATACAGGTTTACGCACCGACATCGGCACATCATGACGAGGAGGTGGAGGCGCTGTATGAGGATATATCAAAAGCCATACACGCCTCTACCACTCACTACAATGTTGTGATGGGGGATTTCAACGCGAGGCTGGGTGAATGAAGCGGCGCAGAGACGAGGGTAGGGCAATTTGGTTATGGGCGAAGGAACCAGAGGGGTCAAATGCTGGCCGACTTCATGGAGAAGGAGGGCCTCTTTATGATGAACTCCTTCTTCAGGAAGCGGCCACACATAAAATGGACTTGGATGAGCCCCGATGGTTCTAGGAGAAGTGAGATTGACTTCATTATGTCGACCAAGCGCCATATATTCAATGATGTCTCTGTGATCAACAGGGTGGAAACCGGGAGCGATCACCGTATGGTACACATTGAATATTAATGTGAAGCTGGAAAGGGCTAGACTGGTGAAGTCAACTCTCCGACCCTCTCGTGCTCATATCCAAAACCCCGAAAACTTCCAACTCGAACTGCAGAACCGATTCGATTGCCTAGCAGACTGCGTTTCTGTGGACGATCTAAACAACAGGTTCGTGGAAACTGTCCATACTGTGGGGTCTAAGTTCTTTAAGACCCATCGCAGGAAAAGAACCGAAAAGTTCTCTGACCATACTCTCAAGCTCATGGAGGAGAGACAAGAGATGAGGCTGCAGTCATCGGTAGACGCGGCTGCCTACCGGCGGATTAATAGGCAGATCTCTAAGGCACAAACTCGCGACCTTCGGGTCTTTAATACCAAGTGTATTAAAGATACCATCGAGCGGAACAATTAGGCTCAAAAGTGTTCGCGAGAGATCTGTCTATCGGACAGAGCCAGCTGACGCGGCTTAAAACTCATGACGGTCGTCTCGTCTCTTCTCGACCTGAGATTTTGGGAGAGGTCGAGAAGTTCTATGGGCAGTTATATACCACGACACAAAAACCTGTTGAGGATTTGGCCAAAGATCCCAGAGCCAAACTGACCCGACACTATACCGAAGATATCCCGGACGTCAGCCTATACGAGATTAGAATGGCTCTCAAACAGCTCAAGAACAACAAGGCGCCAGGTGATGGCGGAATCACTGCGGAACTCCTGAAAGCGGGTGGAAAACCGGTACTTAAGATCTTTCAGCGATTGTTCAATTCCGTCATTCACGAGGGTATAACGCCGGAAGCATGGCACAGGAGCGTGGTGGTCCTGTTCTTCAAAAAGGGTGATAATACCTTGCTGAAGAATTATAGACCCATCTCACGGCTGAGTCATGTTTACAAGTTGTTCTCGAGAGTCATTACGAATCGTCTCGCTCGTAGATTTGACGACTTCCAGCCTCCCGAACAAGCCGGATTTCGAAAAGGCTTTGGTACCATAGATCACATTCATACGCTGCGGCAGGTTATACAAAAGACGGAAGAGTATAACCGGCCACTTTGCTCAGCGTTTGTGGACTATGAGAAAGCCTTTGATTCGGTGGAAACTTGGGCTGTGTTGAGGTCGCTGCAGAGATGCCGGATTGACTACCGGTATATCCAAGTGTTGAAGTGCTTGTACGAAAACTCCACTATATGTCAGTACGTATACAGGACCAGACTACGAGACCAATCCACTTGCAGCGTGGAGTGCGACAGGGAGATGTAATCTCCCCGAAGCTATTTACCGCTGCGTGAGGACGTCTTTAAGCTTCTGGATTGGAATGGACTTGGCATCAACATAAACGGCGAGTACATCACTCACCTGCGATTTGCCGATGACATAGTAGTCATGGCAGAGACTCTGAGAGATCTCAATACAATGCTCACTGATCTCAGCAGGGTTTCTCAACAGGTGGGCCTGAAAAGGAACATGAGAAAGACGAAAATCAATGCTCATGCTCCGCTCCACCCAGTAATCGTTGAGAACTCTGCGCTCGAAATTGTAGACGAGTATATATACCTGGGACATACAGTCCAGCTAGGTTGGTCCAATTTCGAGACAAAAGATTAACCACCAAATCCAATTTGTCTGGGCAGCGTTCGGGAAGCTCCAAGATGTCTTCTCGTCCAAAATCCCTCAGTGCCTGAAGACTCAAGTCTTCGAACAGTGCGTGTTGCCAGTGATGACTTACGGATCCGAGACATGGTCGCTAACTATGGGCCTCATAAGAAGGCTCAAGGTCACCCAGCGAGCGATGGAGAGAGCTATGCTCGGTATATCCCTGCGAGATCAAATCAGAAATGAGGAGATTCGTAGGAGAACCAAAGTCACCGACATAGCTCAGCATGTCGCGAAACTGAAGTGGAAATGGGCGGGCCACATAGTTCGAAGAGCTGATGGTCGTTGGGGTCCCAAGGTGTTGGAGTGGCAACCCCGCACCGGGAAACGCAGTGTTGGCAGGCCCCCCACCAGGTGGACCGACGACATCAAATGAGTCGCAGGGAGCCGCTGGATTCAAGCGGCGCAAGATCGAAGCCTGTGGAAGTCCATGCAGGTGACCTTTGTCCAGCAGTGGACGTCTATAGGTTGATAAAGAAGAAGAAGATGCATTTATGTATAAAGGAATAAGGGATATTAATAGAACAGTAAAAACACAGTAAATATTAAATGGCTATTTATTCAGCGTCTGAACTATCATTACATTGACTCGTTTCGGATTAGAGCCTTTCGGTTATTTGCTCCATTAAAGAACTGAGATGGTACATTTCATTTTCTCCCTCGCTGCGGGGTCATTAGACGAAGCCCTTCTTCAAAAATTTCGGACTTCGTTCATTTTAAATGTTTTGTTATTTTTAGCGACGTGTTTAGATGAACCTTCCTCACCAGATGCGATAAAGTAGATGGTTGATCATCAACCATCGTAAGTAATAATAAACCAACAAAACGTAAAACAAAACAAAACTCAACAAACAACAATAACACCAAAAATAATACTTGAAAATACGCAGATACGCAAAACACATCAGCACCCCGATTCAGAACGAATCGATCGATTCATCATTTCTTACCGTTTCGATACGGTATGATATCGATCTCGTATCGAAAATTTGTTGTCGTGCGATTCAGAACGTTCGGTTAGAGAATTCGATTCGATGTCGACTACGGTATCGGTATCGACAAGATACATTTATTTAAATTACATTGTGAATTTACGAAGCTATTTTACCAAAATTTTACTTGCTACTAAATTCACGTTATGCACCAAAGAAACAGGTTTTAATCATTTTCGAAGGTAATTAAAGTAATTATTTAAAAATGATAACTTGTTAAATTATTGACGGCCAATTTTCATCCTCGTCGATAGATTATCTTGTTTTGTTATGCTGTTTTGTTATTATGTACTTAATATTAAGTATATTGTTAGCTGAGGGTAGAATTTTATAATAACTACCGATTGCGCCGTTCGTCAATTCCATAAAAGCCAGGTCCCATTCTGCTTCGAGTTGTCACACCGTTCATACCTACTTGTGATGTATAAATATTTCAATTATTGAGTATTGCTTAATTACTAAATGAAGAATTCCTTACTTTGTGTTTTTTTGTAAAAATAATAAGGGTCCGCTAATATCAGGCGTGGGATTGAATGCCTTTTACCGTTCGATTTCCATCTCTGATTTTGGAAATTTCCCTTTGTGAGTTAAACAATACAGTTCTTTATAATAAGACGTGACGTGACTTGAAAGCAGAGAGAGAACGGCTGAACAGATTTTCATGAAACATGGCTCGGGATAAAATTATCTATGACACAAAAAAACTAAACGAAAATCGGTTCATCCGTTTGGGAGCTACGCTACTACAGACAGATACACAGATACACAGATACACAGACAGACACGTTAAACTTATAACACCCCTCTCTTTTTGCGTCGGGGGTTAAAAATAATGATAGGTATCTAATCAAGCTGCAGGTACCAACAGAGCATAGACATTTAAAAAGATCGATATTTGACTGTGTATCTTATATTATATCTATACTATATTTATAATAATAATTACATATAGGGTTAGTAAGCCGGTTCGCCGGCCGCCTTCGGTTATCGGCCTTTACGCGTACTCCATGCAGTAAAATTGAGATAATATCGCTTAGAAACACTATTTCCAAATGAAATATTTATTCAGTCATTTGAAAATGTTTGCTTTGTATATTCAGATTGCTTTGTGTTCAGATAACATCTTCGAGTAATTTTAGTGAATTTTTTCAAATCGGCGACGGCCATCGGAGGTAACGCAACCTGCGATAAATTAAAAAAAAATTGTGCCGCGCGTTTCACTCCTCCTAATATAATTTTTGGAATATTTTATAAAGAACAACAATAATTATCGGGGCCGGGGTCTAAAATCAGATTTTTTCCAAAACTTTGTTTTTTCGGCCTAGGGGCCGATATGTGGTATTTCGAGTCTTCCAATCTTTTGTCTCTTTTATTCAAATGGTGAAATAGTATATCTCATGACTTTTCCTTTTATTATTGTACCTGATTCAAAGATCCTCGTCATCAGTTTTCGGCTGTCAATTTATGTGGTAATCATTAAGTAATGAAGATCACTTTGGCGGTGGCCGAAAATTGAAACATATCGCTGTTAGTTTGCGGCCACTAGGTAAACTGCAAAGTTTAAATTAGTTTTAATTTTAATTTCATTTATTATAAAATAATAAAAAAGAATGCAGTAGATAGTTTAAATATAGGTGTAGTTATTGAGTGACAAAATTTTCTTAGTTTTTTAATTATTTAATTTTCTTGAATTATGTTGATTGTTATTTTTAATAACATTGGGATATCTAAACAAATAACGATTAACGTACAAAAAAGCTTTATAATGTTTTAGACTATTAAGTTCATTTTATATCCATCACAATACAGTGGCCGATAATAGAATATCCCACGTCCGATAACTGAAATTTTAGCGTTTTTCCGGATTAAATAAAAATTAAAAATATGTAATAGCTTCAAGCGCAAAACAGTTTATAAGACAGAAACTTCATTGTATGGGCTTTCATCAAACATGGTGATCATAACTATATTAAAGTTGAAACATTTTTTTCTGATGTCCTAAACTTGATAGCAGCACTAAGAGGCCGATATCCGGCACATCGACCCTACCTACCTACTTACTTTTGTTAGGTTTTTTTATCTTTGTTTACGTACGCTATAATGGCTAAATACTCAAATTATTTAAGATAATAATATAATGGTCGTGTTAGTGTTGCCAGTACATGGATTTATCACATATAATTCAATATAAAAAAATATTTTTAAAAAATTAAGTGGCACTCGGGGACTGCCGCGGTTGAGCTATTGCATAGCATTTTTTATCAACTTATACAATTATAAATATTTATGCATTTTTTTTTGCATGATAAAAATTATGCAAAAAAAATTTAAAAAAACAAACAAACAAGAAAAGCGCACTGTCACTACTTCGCGAGTGAGATTCGAACCTGCGACATAATACACCATACGGTAAAGAAAGCGGCCGCTCGCCCACTGCGCCAAACAGAGCTAGCTACTTGTGAACCTCTAAAATGTTGAACGCTTACTGAACGACGGTGTTATGTTTATTTTCGTTACGGAATTTCTTGATTCGGTCGCTGCGCTCAAACTGTTTGTCCTAGTTCAAAGCTCGCGATAAAAGCTATGCAATAGCTTAAAACTGACTTCAAACGCCCGCGCCACTACGAAGTATATAATTTATTGTTGATTTTTTAAAACCGCTCGACCGATTTTGATATAATTTAAAATAGGACCACCTGGGAAGTATGCGCTTTCAAACAAAAAAAAAGAACATACAAATCGGTTTAGGCGTCTTCGAGTAGGTAGGTAGTCGGTGAACATACAAAAAAATAATAAAAAACAATTCGACCAGATAATAATTTTTAAAAATTATTACGACGATTATTAAATGAATTATACCTCATTATAATCGTATGTGATAGAAAAAAACTAATACCATATTCGGATTCCGCATCCCAAAATTACCAAATATAGACCTTTCAAACAAACAATTTTCAAAAAGGTCAATTTTGCAAACCTGTGTTATTGACACTTTAATTGGTAATTTCACGGGAAAAGCCCGGACCAAGCTAGCGCGGGGACATAGTCCAACGCGTAGAGGCTTTATGAGTTGATCTAATTTGAGAGTTGAATACACCAACCGGATTTTATCCTTCAATATGTACATCAATAATTTGCACTTAATGAAACCACGATGGATGCAGGATTATTTTAAGGAATGGACGATTGGACAGTAAATTACTTAATAGGGCTAATGGTTAAGGTGATGTTGACATAAGATCTAGGCTATGGGCTGTGAGATACCTGACACCTGCCATTTAAATACCTCGCAAATTGAAATTATCGTAATAATAACAATAATAATATTATAATTACGTTGCCGCAACGAATAGTAATAGTAACCCTTGTACACAATCGATAGATTGAATATGGGAACCGGACGTTAATCTGCTTTAATTTATTTCACAGACAAAAAGGAAATCTTCAATGATGAAGTTGTTGTGGAACGTTCGTGCGTATTTAAAAATATCACTTATGCTCTTTATCGATCTTATAATAATTCAGCCATATTAATTAAGCTTAAAGATCAAAATAAAGGAGTGTTTGCAGAAAGAGAAATAATAAAATTTATTTTAGATCCACAAAATATTGCTAGTAAGTATACATAATAATTATATTTTTATATTTATGTAGCATTTCAATTTGCATACATAAGCCACGCATTTTTAACGAATAGTTAAGTATAAGTAACGAAACAAGCGTTCAGATAGCTCATGTGGCACCCAAATGTCGAGCTTTTTAATGTAGGTACCCTGCTTTTTTCAAATGGTTTAAAATTTTTTTGTAGTCGATTCACAGTTCTTCAGCTATGTAGTAAAATTCAAAAAAATTCAAAATTCAAAATTATTTATTTCATGTAGGCCAACCTGTGGCTCTTATGACACGTCAAGATTCTACCACCGGTTCGGAAAGCGGATTCTGCTGAGAAGAGCCGGCAAGAAACTCAGCAGTTGCTCTTTTCAAAATAATCATTTTACAATATTAATAAGTAGCTATTACATTGTAATAAGTTTTTATACTATCTTGTGGGCAGCTGGATGGCAAGCTGATTTAACCCGTGCATCTTTGTTAGAATAGAATATGACATTTCCACAAAACGTACTACAATTCAATTCATGTCAAAGACGGGCAGACAGAAAGAAAGTAGAGTAACTACTGATATGCCGATCTTGCTCCACTTTTTCAAAAATGGCGTCCATTTTATTTATAAAATTAAAATTCCCGGCTTGAAAATGCTTAAGCCAACTTTGTGCTACTCTTACTGACACTGCATTAGGTCCACAAACGTCAAAATTTAGTTTCGCGTTCTGCGTTGCATTTTTCCTTTTTTGTAGGTAGTAAAATTTTAAAATTTATCGAATTTCTTCATTAGATTCACTCATTTTGACAGAAAGAAAAACAAATGAAAAATAGCTGGAAATAACATTTTACCAATTTGTTTCTTTTTTGAAATGTAACCTTTTTAACACTTTTCACCGCCATACGGTCTGCCGGTGGGACGTATCTTTTCGAGTACACCATCTATACAGGGTGGAAAAAAATTATGGGCCCTGGAGGGGAACTACCTCAAATCCTTAAGTTAGATCATTTTACTTTTAGGAAACATTCCCTTATTTTTAAAAAGAAACAAAACTGCATTCAAAGTTTTTCAAAAATTCTCTTGTCTCACCCGGGAATCGAACCAGCTAAAAATCCAAAAAATAAACACTCATTATTTTATTGCACTAGTCGATGCAGTCGATGTTAAAGATAAAATTTCTCCAAGAAACATTATGTCTTACACTCATCTGTCGTGCAAGATATCCATGAAATCGAATATTTAGTATACAAGTTCTTTAGTCAACATTACCTAGAACTGTTCACTTTCAAGTAAAAGACACGTCAAGTATAATTTTCTAATAACTCTAACATCCAAAGACATTGTATGAAGTACAAATCTTGCTAATTATTATCTCTAAGTACCTTTTCGAAGACTTAGATAAGAAAATCGTTTAATGGTAATAATAATTCTATGCACGTTTCCTTTTTACGAAAAGTTTAAAAATTTAAACGTTTAACTTTGCGGTGCGGGACAGCAATTTTGAAATTCAATGAACATTTTGAGCATTTTTATCGATTTTGTTTTGTTTTGCTTCCATTTAGTAACTGTGTAATAATGGGCGTATCGTTTTATTAGAAGCTCAGGTACTTTTCAAACAACAAGAATTGCAATTTAGCTCAACAGTGTAGAAGCTAAATTGCAATTCTTTTTTTTTCAATTCTCAAAAAAAAACAATTTTATCTAAATCTTCAACAAGGTAGGTACTTAGAAATAATTAGCAAGCTTATACTTCATACGTGTCCTTGGATGTTAGACTTATAAGACAATTATAAGTTATAACGTGTCTTTTACTTGTTGAAGTTGAAAAGATCTAGGGAATGTTGATTAGAGAACTTGTATGCCAAATATTCGATTTTATGGATATCTTGTACGACAGACAAGTGTAAGACATAATGTTTCTTGGAGAAATTTTATCTTTATTATTGACTGTATCGACTAGTGCAATAAAATAGCGGGTGTTTATTTTTTGAATTGTTAGCTGGTTCGATTCCCGGCTGAGACAAGCGAATTTTTGAAAAACTTTGAATGCAGTTTTGTTTCTTTTTAAAAATAAGGGAATGTTTCCTAAATGTAAAATAATCTAAGTTAAAGATTTAAGGTAGTTCCCCTCCAAGGCCCATAATTTTTTTCCACCCTGTATATGTATATATATATGTATGGCCTGCTGATCTCGCTAAGGGCAACATATGCCCTTAGAGAGATCAGCAGGCCATACGGGCCTCCAGCGCGGCGTACCAAATCTTTCCGTCCGTTCCGTTTCCGAAAATTTCCGTTAAAACTTAAAATTTATTTATTAAACAATTATCGAGTCTGTCACGCCACACTAGTAAACAATCATCAGCCCGCCGGCCGCCCGACGGACGGACGAACGGACAGACAGGCGGACGGACGGACAAGTGCAAATTCACTCAAGTAGACTCAGAGACCTCGCTTTGCTCGGTCAATAAGACGCTTCGTCAAGATCCTTTCAAAAAAATTTGACCAATACAAAACACCTGGAGACTTTCTTACCGTTGATGAAACAATGGTAGCTTTTCGTGACCGGATCGCTTTTATGACGACCTCCCTGGTGCAGTGGTGAGCGCTGTGGTCTTATAACTGGGAGGTCTCCGGTTCGATTCCCGGCGGGGTCAACTTGGGAATTTATAATTTCTGAATTGTCTCTGGTCTGGTCTGGTGGGAGGCTTTGGCCGTGGCTAGTTACCACCCTACTGTCAAAAACGTGCCGCCAAGCGATTTAGCGTTCCGGCACGATGGCGTGTAGAAACCGATTAGGGTTATGGGTTGAATGAATAAAAAAAATGCAATACGTACCTGGAAAACGACATTAGTATGGAATTAAATTATTTAAAATTTGCGACGACGATGGTTAAACTTATGACTTGATTGTATATGAAGGCAAAAGGACCACTTCAACCACACAAAACGTATACAGTGAAATAGTCATGAAACTCAGTGAAATAAATCCGAATGCTGGAAGAAGTATCGTTACTGATAATTACTATACAAGTGTCACTTTAGCTAATAGCTTACTCCAAAAAAGCACCCATTTGTTGGGGACTGTAAGAAAAAATAGAAAAGGGCTACCAAAAGAATTATTGAAAGAGAAACTAAAGAAAAGCGAGACCTGTATTAATTCTACGATGTATTGGCTCTATCAACTTCACTTTTCCGTAATAGCAGGCCACGCACTACAGAATTAATTTGAAATCACGAGGTCGTAGCGGACCGCACGGCCTGCTAGTAAAAATACACAGTGAGCCCGCCAGCCGCCCGTACGGCCTGCTAAACTCAAGATTTTTAACCGCGGCCTGCACTGGTGGGCAAAGATGCGCCCGCCTGTAGACCGCGTGGCCTGTAACGCTGAAAAAATCTATATATGGATGGCGGTGAGAGTGTTAATGTCATCAAAATCAGTCAGATACAAATAATACATTTACTGTATTGTAAATTTGTTTTGAAAAGAGCAACCGCCGAGTTTCTTGCTGGTTCTTCTCGGCAGGAAAGGCATTCCGAGCCAGTGGTAGATTCATCGACTATTCAAAAGCACTTGTAAAAGTTTATTTGATTAAAAAATATTTCTATTCTATTCTATACAGCCAAAGAGATTTTACTACAAGTTTATACCATACTCGCGAAAAGACTTTTTCCCCGACCTAATAGGTATTAGTATTTTAATTTGGTGAGTGTTAATTCGTATTCTGTAAAACTTGGTAGTGCAGCTGGTGGGGTCGCATTGACGAATTTGGTGGTGAGATAAACTACCTACTTGGTCAATTATTAAGGGATAGGTATTGATATTTCCCTATAGAATACCAAACCAAGGTGAAGTGAGTTTGATTTCGAAGTGAGCTATATCACTTGAGTGAGTTTCGACATCGAGATGGTATTTTAGTGAATAGCCCTGCAGATATAAATATAATATACCTACATCATTACTATAGTGATCCTTCCTACCTATCCTACCCTACCTGATCAAATTACTAATCTAATTGATAAACTATCTCCTATTAATAAGTGTTTATTACTGTTTACTTATCTAGCAACAAAAAAACACGCGTGCTTGACCAAATGCACCATAGAATATGATTACAATGAAAAAATGGATACTGTACATGAGGCTGTTTGCCCTAAGGTGGAAACGCTAAAATCAACAGAATCAACTATACAATATGGCAGTAGTACAAAAAAGTCTTATATTACAACATCATCAACAATAACAACAGCAATACCAACGACAAATACAAACGAAGAAACAAACGCTCTTACAGGTAAATAAGTAAGCACAAATTACAATACTAAATTACGAGTAGTAGGTATAATATTGTTGTACACAACAACAATATTATACTACTCGTAATTTTTTAATTAATTTAATTTTCTATCTATAATATAATAAAACTGTTATATCTCGTAATTTAGTATTGTTGTTGCGGACATCTGTTATAAACACAACTATTTTTATTCTCGTGCGGGGTGTGAAGTGTCCAAGGCTGGAAGGGCCCAATGCTGGACTTACCATTAGGGTGGCCAGGGCGGTATTAGTGGATGAGACCTCCGGATTTTTTTCTACTCCTCTTTTTGGTCCTGGTAGGGGCGTACTTTCTATTTGGAACTAACCCCACCCACCCGTTTGATTGAGATGAAGCGAGCGATTTTCTTTCTGTTTGATTGTTCCGTAGATTTTTTGATCAATAAGATAATTATAAAATGGCATGCGTGAAGCGAAAACATTTTTTTCACAACTCAATAGAAAGTTACAAAAGATGTTTCGGTTCTCGTAGGATCGAACAGGAAATCAACATCTAGATAATTAATATATTATATTAGAATAATATTATCACGAGCGAAGCGAGCGCTTAAAATTTTTCTCTGTTTTTCAGATTCAGGTTACAAGCTCAGCATCATCGTTCCCATTGTCGCTGTTGGGTTGCTCACATTAATATGTGGCACTGTGTTGTATATTAGGTATAAAAGAAAAATGTCGATAAATGAGAACGATAACACTTATTTATATGTAAGTAGCGAATCTCTCTCCCTGCTTCGTAATCCTTATATTGCTGTGGGTATTGATCCTTTTACACACTGTGCTAGGGTTTTCGTGGGAATTGGGATAATAAAGGATCTCGAATCTTAGGTACAAGGATTATTACATGACGGAGACCGGAGTTAATAACCGGAAACCATTTTTTTGGGAATGATGCAGTGGATTTCCAAATCCTTCAGCATACGACTAGACTGAGAATACGAGATTTTGATTCTTTAAGTATGACGCGACGGTTACGGTACTATCAGATGTTGATGATTTTATAATTAATAATGACTAGACGATGCCCGCGACTTCGTCCGCGTGGATGAAGGTTTTTTGATTCCCGCGGGAACTCTTTACTTTTATGGGATAATTTGTAGCCTATGTGTTAATCCTGGGTATGAGCTATCTCCATGTCAAATTTCAGCCAAATCCGTTTTGTAGTTTTTGCGTGAAAGAGTAACAAACATACACACAGATACACAAACTTTCGCCTTTATAATAATATTAGTGTGATGTGAAGTGTGATGTGATAACTAGATGATGCCCGCGACTTGTTCCGCGTGGATTAAGGTTTTTTTAATCCCCACAAACAAACTTTCACCTTTATAATATTAGTGTGATTAGTATGATGTGATAGCCGAGACCGAGCGACGGCTCGTGCTTTCCGAGTCATGGAGGAAACGAAACGAGTCAAAAGTTCAAACTGGATCTCCGTAGTCGATCACCCATCTAGTTACACAATAGTTATTTGTGTCATATGGGGCCAAAGGAATTTTTTGTTCCCCGAGGGCGTTATTTTGAATTCAGAGCGAAGTGAAGGATTCTATAGTAGACTCCCGAGCGCAGCGAGGGATTCTAAAGTCGAATCCTGAGCGTAGCGAGGAATTCAACATAAGCCGCCCGAGAACAAAAAATTTTGGCCCCGAATGACACACACTATTTTTCATCATTACCTATGAGAAAAAGCTAGGAGTATCAACCTACTATGTATAGAGTATAGACATTACCAATACGTATATTGAAAGTTTAAATAAAACACAAATAATTTTTTATGAAATAATTAAATATTAATATTTATGTGGGAAGTATGGGCGTATATATCTAATCGACAAATTTGATCACGTGACTTATCGAAGACAACAGCTTCTCAAACATTTATGAATTCTCTCTTCTGATTGGTCCGCGTTAGTGCTTTAGTATGCTAAAGCACGAACGCGGACCAATCAGAAGAGAGAAATGAAAAGTCCCATGGGGTTAAAATTAAATTTTGCTCCCGCTATCCTCTGAAGGCAATATTCGTTTTTCGAATAGGTATGATGAAAATAACTATTTTCGACTTCGTCCGCGTGGATTTAGTTTTTGATTTAGGGATAAAAAGTAGCCTATGTCACTCTCCAGGTCCTCAACTATACGCATGCAAAAAATCACGTCGATCCGTAGCCCTGTTGCGGCGTGATTGAAGGACAAACCAACAAACACACTTTCGCATTAATAATATTATTATTCGATTCGATATACAGCAATAGGGAGTTTCTAATTTATTACTACTTGCTCGTAATTTACTCCGCTGCAACATGTCAAAATAATTTTGAAATAATACAACTTTAAGGGATGGTGGTTTGGCTCCACCAGTATTTTCGAGGATTTTCATTACATGCTGCATATAGTAATACTGATGATGTCTGCAACATCGTTTTTGTTTATTCCCGTGGGAATAAAAAAGCCGGCCAAGTGCGAGTCGGACTCGCGCACCGAGGGTTCCGTACTCCAAAAGTAAAAGTAAAACGATAATATTATATTAATTTGCTTATTTATCGTTAACTTTGTTTGTAGAGGATTATTGTTAATATAAAAAAACTATGCTAGTTAGAGCGTTGGTTTTATTTTTCCTGTAAAATATACATAAACCTCTATTGACCATAATTATTTCAGTTTTTTCGATTGGTAAACTTCGGAGATAAGGGGGGGAACTGTATTTTTTTCGACATTTTGGCCGATTACTCAAAAACTATTATATCTAGAAATAAATAAAAAACTGTTTTAGAATGCACAAGTAAAGGCCTTTCATATGATACCCCACTCGGTATAATTATCTTACTTTGAAATTTCAAACCCCTGATTTTCCCCCTTTTTTAATTAAACTAAAATAATTTTCGCGTTGATTTTATTTTTTCTGTAAAATATACATAAACCTCTATTGACCATAGTTATTTCAGATTTTTCGATTGGTAAACTTCGGAGATAAGGGGGGGGGAACTGTATTTTTTTCGACATTTTGGCCGATTAATCAAAAACTATTATATATAAAAATAAATAAAAAACTGTTTTAGAATGCACAACTAAAGGCCTTTCATATGATACCCCACTCGGTATAGTTATCTTACTTTGAAATTTCAAACCCCCGATTTTCCCCCTTTTTTAATCAAACTAAAATAATTTTCGCGTTGCTTTTATTTTTCCTGTAAAATATACATAAACCTCTATTGACCATAATTATTTCAGATTTTTCGATTGGTAAACTTCGGAGATAAGGGGGGGGAACGGTATTTTTTTCGACATTTTGGCCGATTACTCAAAAACTATTATATATAGAAATAAATAAAAAACTGTTTTAGAATGCACAAGTAAAGGCCTTTCATATGATATCCCACTCGGTATAGTTATTTTACTTTGAAATTTCAAACCCCCGATTTTCCCCCCTTTTTAATAAAACTAAAAATAATTTTCGATTTTTCTTTATTCTAATGATGGTGGGCCACTATTGTACACAACTATGTCAAATTTCATGTCGATAGCTTTAATAGTTACTGAAATAATCGACTGTGACAGACGGACGGACGGACGGACGGAGAAAGTCTCACCATTAGGGTTCCATTTTTACCATTTTGGTACGGAACCCTAAAAACGAAGTTGCAGGAATTTTTAATTTTCCGGGATAAAATGTAGCTTATGTTTTAATGCAGGGTATAGTCTGTCTGTAATACCACAATAAGCTTAAAAAACTTAAGCCAAAGAAGTCTGCGGGGCCGGATGGCATACCACCTTATGTTTTTAAAGACTGCCGATTTGTCCTAGCAAAGCCGTTACTCCATATTTACAATCAGTGTCTCAAGGCAGCTCAGCGTTTCCCAAGAAATGGAAAGTGACTCGGGTCGTTCCTGTATCGAAAGGTGGATGTGGAACACAGGTCAGGAACACAGGCCAGTGGCAGTGTTGTCGACTCCGGCGAAGATATTGGAATCGGCTATTCACAGTAGTATTTACAGTCAGGTTAGCGCGCAACTATCCGATTGTCAGCATGGATTCCGTCCTTCGAGAAGCACTACCTTCTCGGATATATGTCTCATATTGTTCCAGCGGTTGATGGTGGGGGCCAGGGTGATGTAGCATACTTTGATTTTCGATAAGCCTTCGATTTAGTTGATAACGATATGTTGCTACAAAAGCTAGCATCAGTTGGGTTCACGCCACATTTGTTAAACTTTTTTGCGAGTTATATGAGAGATAGGCAGCAATATGTTGAATATAGGGGTCACAGGTCAGAACCGTATTTTACAAGGTCTGGTGTGAGTCAGGGCAGCAACCTGGGACCCTTGCAGTTTTTAATGATAAACGATCTGCCGAAGGTGGTCCAGGACGCTAAATGCTTGTTATATGCGGACGATCTCAAGCTCGCTCTGGCTGTAAATGGCGAAGAGGACTGTGTGAAGCTGCAGCAGGACATAGACAGAGTGGTGACATGGAGCAAGGGCAACCTATTGCAGTTTAATAACTCCAAATGTGCAGTCATCACTTTCTCTAAGTCACGGGACCCCATCTTATATAATTACAATATCGATGGGATACCAATGGCGAGAGTCTCAGAGGTTAAAGACTTAGGGGTTAGCATAAACACTGAGCTTTCGTTTCGTAATCATATTGTAAATTGCTGTAAGAAAGCTTACAGAAATTTGGGTTTCTTGCTTCGTACAGTTAGTGGTTTCACTAATCTAAGCGCTATCATCGCATTATATAATGCGTTGGTAAGGAGCCAACTTGAAAGTAATGCAGTCATTTGGGCTCCACATGAAGCAAAATATTGTATCATGTTGGAGCGGGTTCAGAATAAATTTATTAGGTTCTTGTACATGAGGCTTTATGGGGTTTACCCATTCTACCCATTGAAGTACCCTACACTCTTTGTTCTGGGTATGGTCGGATACAATGAGCTCAGATCTAGAAGGGAACTAGCGCTTGTTACGTATGTTTTTAAAATAATGAGAGGCAAGTCATTCAATGCGGACGTGTTAGGGCAAGTCAGTCTCAGAGTGCCGGACCGGTACGTGTGGCGCAGGCGCAGGCCGCCGCTGCTGGCGCTGCCGCGAGGGCGCACCAACTTGCTCAAGAAGGCGCCGCTGACGCGCGCGCTTCGCACCCTGAACTTGGTGGCCGAGCAGATCGACCTGTTTTGTTGCACTCTGAATGAGCTCACCAGGATCGCAATGTGGTCAATATGTTATCAAAATAATTCATAAGTTATTTTTAGAATGTTAGATTTAGGTTTTTGATACAGTTATAAATGATATTGTGTTGCACTAACGAATTGGGATAAATTATCCTGTAATGTCAGTGTAAGTGTGGAAAATAAATAAATTAAAATAAAATCCGTCCAGTACTTAGGTAGTTTTTGCGCGAAAGAGTAACAAATACACAAACTTTCACGTTTATGATATAATTAATGTGATCATAATTATTTTTGTTTCAGGAACCAAGTATCGTACACCTAAACTTATCTAATTTCAACTTAAAAAGCGATGAAGATGATGTGACAGATTCAGAATGCAAACACGTTGTTGATGCGGTTGATGTTTACGATTACACCTACCCTGACTACGTCAAACGTCTGAGAACCTTCAAACCTATGAAACCGCCATTATGTCCCTGCCCACATTGTAGGGGAATAATCACATAATCTTTAAATCTACATCTCTTCTTTAATCTAAACAGTTTATATCTATCTCTAAAAAGATTATAGCAAAGTCGCTGTTTTCATCTATCTGTTTCCCTGCTAACTTCTTCTAAACTACGCAACGGATTTTGATACGGTTTTCACTATCATTTAGAGATATTTTTCGGAGAGAGGGTCTATCTTCTAAGGATAACCCTTAGAATAACCTAATCTAATAATAATCTTGTACATAATACTCTTCTCATCAAAAAATCGAAACACCTCGCATGTTTATGTTTCGTAAGGATTATCAGAAAAATCTTTATTTTTAGGAATAACTATTAAATGTTGTTTAATAGTGAGTAGTATGAGGTATTCAATCCCTAATGTTAATGTTCCAAATTCAAATTAAATTTCGATAAAATTCGTGTTCTTTTTAATGAGTCATTTTAACCCTGTATAGAATATGAGAGAAATGGGGAAAACAACGTAAATGTAAATGGAAAAAAGTTTAGAGACAGTTTATTTAATAGCTTGTATTCCGTCCCCGGGCTCTTATTACTGCTTTCATGTGTTCGATCTGATTAGAGTCATTCTTCATCGATCGGATCAGTCACTATCACATGTTGTGGAATGTTATCCCACTCTTCTTTAATTGCATTTCGTAGCTGGCCAAGAGTTTCTGGGGCGGAATCCCTTGTTCGAATTCGTCTTTTTAATTCATCCCATGGATGTTCTATGGGATTCATGTCAGGGATTTTCGCTGGCCATTCGATAACAGAGATACCGACTTCAGTAAGATAATCTTGTACGACGACGGCTGCGGTATGAGCCCTAGCATTATCGTGCATGAATATATATGAAAGCATCACAGTAGTAGGGTAAAATTGGGAGTTCTGCCTCACGTCTCTAGATAAACGCGCCGCGCGTTGCGAGACGTTAGCCAGAACTCCCAATTTTACTAGGTAAGTACATCTTACTTATTGATTACAATCGTTCAGCAAATCATCGCTCAGCTTGTTATTGAAACTGGACACACAATGTCACGTCTAATTTAAATATGATTTTATTATTAATCATTCTTCTTGAACGATATTAGGTATAATCAGTAACAAGAGAATGATCAGGTTGTTACAAACTCATGTTGGAAGATTATTCAATGATCGATAGAGTACATTCTTAAGTGATATTATTTTGATAGACCCTAACCAATGCAACTATTCCTAAGCATTACTGTACCCAACTTTCCATCTATTACTATATTATAGGAGTTTATATTTTGTACGGAAAACCTTAACTATCTTATGTTATTAATATAGTGGTGTGTCAGTTTAAGATATAAGCATGCTAAACTGGGAACAGGTAAGTATGTCAGTTTATTATTTAAAATACTCCACACTCCTATATCGGAAGGTTAAAATGCTTAATCGAAGATGTTAATAATAAATAAATAATAAAATTAGTTACAGCTGAAGAAGATCTCAGATCGAATCTTAACCAATTTTGTGAAATAAAAAGTCTCAAATTGCATTTCAAGTGTTGCACTATAATAGCTATTTATGCAACTGCATCGTAATGAGGGTCATTTTAATTCGAGTGCTGTTTTTTGATACGAGGCTTGCCGAGTATCAAAATAGGATAGTACGAGAATTAAAATGACTAATTACGATCAGTTACATACAAGATTTTATCTACGATAAGGAAAATAAAATCATTAACAAAACAAAATACGCCGTAGTAGGCTCAATAAAGTAACAAAAAGTAACTCCGTAAGCCGCCACCAGCCGCCTGTGGCGCCACTGTCGTATGAACGGTACAAAAGTGCCGGAACTCAGAGCCTTAACTTTAGGTATCCTATTTTAAGAAGATAACCATTTCGATTCAACTCCCATACAACGAGCTGCATCGAAATGAGAAGCAAAACCGAAAGAGGGTTCATTTCGATTCAGCTGTCAAATTCGAAATTGGAACTTTTCGATGCTGGAGTAGATAAAGGTAATAGTAATTTATCAGTACTATTCCATAAACTAATATACATAATAATTTTCTAATTATTATGTCACTAAAATCATTTAGCTAAATTTGTCATTGTTGTAATGGGATAATTTAGTTGCAATAGGAGATAATTTTATAAAATTATTACTCGATTCGCTTTTAGTAAGTAGTAAGTACCTACCTAATGAAAAATTATTATATTTTAGCATTAGACTACTTCAACTTCTGTGAACATTACATAGTGCCTAGATAAATACCTATGCATAATGTAGAAATACAGTACAGACGCAGAAAGCAGTAAAAAATAATAGCAAACAATAGTCGGGATATATAATGTGTTAACTAAAAGTGATTATTTTTCGGTGTCTAATGTCTCGTATAGGATTGCATATTTGCAGTTTGTTTCCTAAAAGGGAATCCTAAAAATGTATGCAGCATCTTACATATGTCTGTAATAAGAGACCAAGAAATCTCTTTCTAATTACTTTTATATTTAAGAGTCATTATTCTATGATAATAATATGATCTTTTGACTTTATTGATTGACTTAAAGAAGATATGCAACTTCTGTTAGCCCAGTTCAACACGCATTTCTTTTCGGATCACTCCAGCGAGTAAACGTTTACTCAAAACATTTAAAAATACATTTTTTGATTTTCAAATAAGCAGTTATTTAGCTCCAGTATGTATGTATATTTTTATTATTTTCATATATTTTAAAGAAAGAGTTGTAAAATGAAATAGTTAAAAATTAGCTTTCTTAAAGAAAAGTTTTTCTTATATAATAGTGTTTTCAAATTAACAATAATGTTTTAATTTCATAGTAGTAAAAATACTATGCTGTGACAACATTTCAAAAGTGGTTTTTCTATGGCAGGGCTGCAAACTACAGTAATAATCCTTTTAATTCGGATGATGAGTTACCTATAGCTTCGCCTTCAACTTCGAAGCGTAAATCACTCAATAAATTGAAGAAATCAAAAAGTCAACAGTCAGATACGGAATCTGAACCGGATACACCTGTAAAACGTAAGAAAGCACTTCCGAAAAAGCCTGTCAAGGTTACTGCCCGTCCTTCGTGGGATTCTGAGGTGAGTTATGACAGTTTATTTCTACAGTATAAATATAATAATATTAAGAATTATTAAAATTTTGAATTTATGCATCAACTGAAGTCTTAGAGAAGATATTAATATATATTTTTTTACATTATATAAAGTGTTAACAAGTATGAACATGGGCGCGAGGTTTCGAGTTCGATTCTTTTTCTTCTTCAGAAAAATTGTTTAGGGTTTTGTGTGTGTGTGTTTTTAAGGAGGGGTTTTTTTTTAGGGTTTTCCAACAAAAAATCTCAGCAACAATCCTAAATTAATGTTTGGTAACTGAGTTAATGTTTATAATAACTAAAAATATTATTTTCCTTTTTTCAGCACGAAGAAGAAGTGGTACAAAAGCTTGAACCGCTTAAAAATTTTATTACTAAGAAGATAGCATCAGGGTATTCTACACAGCGAAAACAAGAAAAATTAATAATTGAAGGTGACTATTATTTGGAACTCCGCATCTATAACGCTGTCGAAGCATCAAAAATAAGCCCGGGTAATCGATGGCGTCACGCTCTTTTTACTTACAAGTCATGTATGGATACCAACTCAGAAATTTGGCAAGCAACGAATCGCTTGGTCGCTGCTGCCAAGGAAGATTTTAAAGGGGTTAAACCCACACTATATCCAGCATAAATATTTTTTCTAATTTCAAATAATAAATACTTTGACAATATATTATATTTTATTATATAATATAGGAGTTTCATAATGATTTTTTGTGATATTTGTAATATTTCTGCACCAAAATACTTTTCACATAAGAAAAGTTATATTCACAAATCAAATTGTTTACTCCGCACAGAATTCGATAATGTTCAAATAATTGCAACTGCTTTTAAGAACAGAATAATAAGCTATCGTGTATATCCATCAAAAAAATTTTTACTGTCTGAACAATTTTTATCTGAAGTTGTGAATACGATATGTAATTTAGTAAAAAGAAGTCTTGACAAGCATAATGCTCTACACTA
Organism: Oeneis ivallda; assembly: GCA_029955525.1. Taxonomy (NCBI): domain Eukaryota; kingdom Metazoa; phylum Arthropoda; class Insecta; order Lepidoptera; family Nymphalidae; genus Oeneis; species Oeneis ivallda. The sequence continues at coordinate 20,015,240 of JARPMR010000008.1, forward strand.
GCGGCACGCTATGATGGCCGGTTTGACGTTTGTCCGCTCATGAAGTTCCGTATTAATTGATAACGACTTTGAAGGAAATAATTGTATTACTTTATTGACGATAGTGATGTGCAGAGATTCATAAATTTTATCGAATGTAGTTTTAGGTTTAGGACTCAAAATTTATTTATTAAATTGATTTCTAAAATGTATACAAGTGTAGAAAAATCAGTTTGCACCATTTAAGGGGTGAATGTACTTGTGAATATGAACAATTTTCACTATGTGGACAAACCTCTGAAATCGCAAAAAAATATCAGCTGTTTCATACAAAAGGTAAAATTTTTATTTTTATATGATATATACCACAACTCGGCATTTGGTTTTCTAAATTGAAAATTTTTAAAAATGGAATCTAATACGATCGTCACATAGGGTCGCTGGCTAGCACAACTACTACCTCCGGCAAACTCGCGTCAATGCTCAATGCAAAACAAAGCAGTTTCGAATTGACGTTGCTTCGAAAAGTATAAACTGTCAGTGCAATGCGATTGTGATATAGTTTTGACCTGGCTTTGGATTTCAAATATTGATACTGCATTACTGTTGACCCTTGCTCGTTAATTTGGACTCTGTTCAAGCCCTTTGTTGTGGATTTCGTCGATATGACCGAACGTACGCAGAGAACTGTTCTAAATAGTCAGACACGTGAGTTCGTAATACGCCTTCGTAACTATTTCGATCGTGAAGCTCAAAATGGAGGGCCAATTTTACCTATAACGTCAGTGGTTGAACGCGTAGCTGATGCGCTTAATATTGGACAACGAACTGTTAGACGGATAACTAAAAAAAAATATGGCGAGACTGGCACAGAAGAAAATAAACTTCACACACCAAAAAAGAGAAAACGAGCAAAACCAGTCGTAGGCATCGATAGCTTTGATGCCGATGCTATCCGAAGACATGTTTACGGCTACTATTTACAGAAGGAGTATCCAACAAGAAAAAAGTTGGTGCATTCACTGAAGGAAGCTGGATTATTCTTCGGTGGGGAAAGTTCTTTAACGAAGATTTTGAAGACCATTGGATTTCGATACAAAAAATGTAACAAACGCAAAATATTGATGGAAAGATTTGATATAGCGATGGCAAGGTATACTTTTTTACGGCAAGTGAAAGAAATCAAAAATTGGCAAAATGTTGTGTTCTTGGATGAAACATGGCTTAATGCTAACCATACTGTAGGCCGTTCTTGGAACGATGACACAGCAGCATCTACTTCCAAAGTTCCTGTAGGAAAAGGATCGCGACTTATAATTTGTCACGCCGGAACCATCAACGGGTTTGTCGAAGGTTCTCTCATGGCTTTTGCGTCAAAAACCACTGGAGACTATCATGAAGACATGAATGGAGAAAAGTTTACTGAATGGTTTACCTCAATGTTGTGTAGCCTCCCTGAACCATCTATTATAATTATGGACAACGCCCCATAACACTCGATGCAAATTGACAAGCCACCTGCCCAATCCCAAAAGAAAGCTGATATCGTCGCATGGCTTCGTAAAAATGGCGTAGATGCAAACATGAATATGTTAAAAGCGGAATTAGTACGTCTTTTAAAAGAAAACAAACCAACCAAGATCCGATACGTCATTGACGAAATAGCATTAGAACATGGGCACAGAGTTATACGGTTACCGCCTTACCATTGTGAGTATAATGCGATTGAGTTGGTGTGGGCTCAAATTAAGGGATATGCTGCAAGACACAATACAGAACCCCCATTTACCACAAAAAAAATGCTAAAATTATTAGAAGAAGCTTGTGAACATGTGACTAAAGGAGACTGGGAAAAGGTTGTGAATAGAACTGTTAAATTAATAAGGGAAGATTATGAAAGAGATGTGAAAATAGATAATATTATAGAAAACGAACATATAATTATTAATGTAGGTGATGATAGCAGTGACGACAGTGAAAATAGTAGTATGGACGAATCTGATTAATTATGGCCTTTTGTGGCACCTTTTTTGGTATCTTTTGTATTCATATGTTTCTTGTGTGCATATAAAGTATGTATATTCATTTTCATTCAAATATTCAGTTCGTTCAAATAAATTAAATAAACATATACATTTTTGTTTTATTAAACCTATTTAATCAGGTACAAAAACAAAACTTAATTGTTTTTTGTTCGAGAATAAATTGACATTCCACATCACTATTGTAATGTGTCAAACCGGCCATCATAGCGTGCCGCTAGTTTAAAAATAAATTTCGAACTATTTGCGACTTTCACATTACCAAAAAATAACGAAAAATCTTTAAAATCGTTCAATACTAAATATATACAAATTTTTCAATCCACAAACATAAAGAATATATATTTAGAGTGTGTAAAAAGTCTACTTACCAAATTATCAGAGTTTGAACATTCCGAATCAGGCTGGTCTTTTGATTCTTTGAATAATTTAGGAGTAAACATTAATAAATATAATCCTTTAAGAACAGGCTCCTATATTCCACTACCAATAAAAATCCTGAAAACTAGATCTTGTGTAAATATTAAAAATAATGATGATAAGTGTTTTCTGTGGAGTATATTAGCACATATGTATCCCACTAATAAAAACTCTAATAGAGTTAATTCATATCCTCATTATTCTAAAGTTTTAAAAACAGATGGTATGTCGTAGGTATTCCACCATCTTTTGAGGATATCAAATTATTTGAAAAAAATAATTCTAACATAAGTGTTAATATATACAGTTTAGAAAAAAAGGGGGATATTAACGGACCTCTCTACAAAACCAACAAACGTAAACTTGTACATGTCAACTTGCTTTACATTACTAAGAACAATAAAAGACATTTTTGTTTGATAAGAAACTTTGAACGGTTGGTTCATAGTCAACTTACTAAGAATAACTCTAAAATTTTTCTGTGTGAGGAGTGTTTCATTTATTTTAATTCAGAAGAAAAGTTATGCAAACATAATTGTGCAAGAATTAAAACTATTCTTCCAGAAAAAAATAGTAAATTATATTTTGATCATTATGAAAGAACTCAAAGAATACCAATTGTGATTTATGGCGATTTTGAAAGTTTATTAAGAGAATATTCTGATAAAAGTAAATCTGAGCATACTGAAACTATACAAGTTCATGAAGCCACATGCTTTGCGTACTATATATGTTGTGAATCTAAACCTGAACTTAACGAACTTGTTTCATACAAAGGAGCTAACTGTGCTCAAAAATTTGTAGAAACAATTTCAAATGATGTAAAACGATTACATACAATTTTGTTAGAAAATAATCCAATGAAACCTCTTACTGAAAAAGAAAAGAAATGTTTTCATACTGCAAAAGTTTGTCATATATGCAAACAAAAATTTACATCCACAGATAAGATTGTAGCAGATCATGATCATTTTACAGGAGAATATAGAGGGCCGGCTCACAATATTTGCAACTTGAGTGTAAAGAAATGTTCTTTTATACCTATTATATTCCATAAATTAGTAAGTTAAAAACTAAGTAATTACGATTGTCATCTTTTCATTAAAGAGTTAGCGAGTATTAATGGTCGTATAAATATTATTCCAAAAAATAAAGAAAAGTACATATCTTTCACAAAATTTATATCAGTCGAATCAAAAACTGCTGCTCAACTTAAATTCATAGATTGTTTTAATTTTCTCAGCTGTAGCTTAGATAAGTTAGCTAGATCTTTACATCCAAACGACTTCATAAACTTGCGTAGGTATTACAGTGATCCGTGTTTATTTGATTTGATTTGCAGAAACTTATACTTCAAAGATTTAAATTAGAAAAACAATTAAAATTTCGAAAGAAGAGTAAATTAAAAGTTGGAGATTTTGTGCGTATTAGCAAGTATAAAGGTGTTTTTGAAAAAGGTTATACACCTAATTGGTCAACCGAAATATTCCAAATTGAAAAATACAGAAAACGAATCCTGTTACTTACCTGATAGTAGATTCTAAACATCAGCCAATTTTAGGCTCATTTTACACAGAAGAACTTCAAAAAACAGAAAATCCTAATGTATATCTTATTGAAAAAGTTCTAAAGAGAAAAGGAAACAAGATATTTGTAAAGTGGTTAGGATTTCCATCGAGTGAAAACAGTTGGATAGAAAGAACAAATATTTTATAACTTAGCAATTCCTACTTTATTTTCATTATTTAAGAGTTAGTATAGTTTTTTTCATTCATTGTAATAAAAGTAATGAAAGAGAGCAGTCTTCTTAATTGGTTTATAAATCATTTACCATTTGAACTTCATCTACCTGGATATAATTACTGCGGAGCTGGTACAAAACTATATAAATGGCTTGCACGAGGAGACCAAGGTGTAAATAAATTGGATGAGTATTGTAAACAACACGATATTGCATACGACTTATCAACTTCGTTAAGTGATCGTTATAAGGCTGATAAAATATTGATGAAATTGGCAAAACAACGCGCGTTAGCACCTGATGCAAATTTGGGAGAAAAGATAGCAGCAAATTTAGTGAATAAAGCTATGATAGCTAAATTGTATACCGGATCAGGGCTGACCAATAAAGTGAGCAGTCATAAAAAAGTGTCGTCAAAAAAATTCGCCTCAGGCACTGGTTTGAAAAAACACTTTAACCATGTTGTTGCTCATGCGAAAAAGCATATGCAGAAATTAAAACCCAAATGTAAGAAAAAGGCTATAGAATTAGCCATAGCAGCAGCTAAAGAATTGACTAAAGATTCATCAATAAAACTTCCTCGAATCATACCTATTCCGAAAACTGGTGGAGTACTTCCGTTGATACCTATTTTTGCTGGATTATCCGCTGCAGGCAGCTTAGCCGGTGGTGCTGCAGGAATCGCTAAAGTTATAAATGATTTGAAAGACGCCAAAAAACGTTTTACAGAATTAAAGAGACATCATGAAAAAATGGAAGCCCTCCATATAGGGAAAGGTTTAGATATCAAGCCGCATAGAGATAGTTTAGGAATTTACATTTCAAATGAAAAAAACTAAGACGAAGGCTACCCAAACGAGCGCTCACCAATATCGACATCATTAACCATTCGCGAGATATTCCTCATTTTCGAGGGGTGTTTATGAGAGATGAGATGCCAGAATATCCTTTTCAAAAAGAATGCGGTATTGTTAATTTAGATAGCTCCAACAATCCTGGCTCTCATTGGGTAGCCTATGCAAAAGTAAATAATGATATTCAATACTTTGACAGTTATGGAAATTTAAAACCACCTAAAGAGTTAATTAAATATTTAGGAACTGGTATGAGTTATAATTACAAAAATTTTCAAGGTAGTCATCCTTATAACTGTGGTCATCTATGTATAAAGTTTTTAAGACATTTTTGGAATACACAAAAATAAGTATAAATAGTTCAGTAAAATGGAATTTTTTTTAGTTTACAATCATGTCTTTTACAATTACTATTACCGGGCAGAAATCTATATTGGAATCATTTTTTCAACCTCCTCTTATTCTCGGTGGTGAATACGAATGTGGTTTATTACATTTTTCTGCTCTGAACTCAATACCGAACATAAATTATAGCAATAATATATTTGCATATGGTGATAAATGTGAATATATAAAAATTCCATATGGTACTTATGATTTATATGACATAAGAGAATATCTTGCAAGTAAATTAAACAACTGTAAAATTGAAATAAAACCTAATAATAATACTTTAACATGCTCGCTTTTTTGTTCCAAAACTGTACATTTTGACGTAGAAAACAGTTTAGGACGCCTACTTGGTTTCCCAAATGTTAAACTTGAAGCAAATAAATGGCATGAATCTGTTAATTCAGTTAACATTCTTCCATTGTCTGTCATCAGGATCGAATGTGATCTTATATTCGGATCATATAATAATGGATTTGCGTCACATATAATTCATGAATTTATTCCAAACGTTCCACCAGGATATCGATATATAGAAATTCCAAGAAATATTATTTACCTTCCTGTCAATAAGAATAATATATCATCCATAACTGTTAAAATTATTGATGAAAACGGTAATAACATTGATTTTAGAGAAGAAAATATTCAATTGAGACTTCATTTACGCAGAGCACAATGATAATATTTAATAAAACACCTGGGTATGAAGTGAAAAGAATCAATCATTTGCCTACTACTAGAGCGCGTACACGTATTAAAGTAAATCGTAATACCATCACTAAAAGAAACAAGGATTTTCTAAGATCACTAGGATTTAAAGTATGAATATTCTAAGCATTAATAACACTCCAGAATTCGACAATTCTATCGAGAGTTATGAGATACACACCTACAATCCATACAATAATAGCTTCAAAGAAAATGATGAAATTCGCATTCCAATACATCAACAAGATATATACATATTACCATGTAACAGTTCAATTTATGTTGAAGGCTTTGCCACAGTGACTGGAAAAGATCAATCGGGAAAAGAAGTAAAGAAACCTGTGAACTTTACCAATAACCCCGTCATGTTTCTTTTTCAAGACATCAGGTATGAGATGAACGGTATTGAAATAGATCGAATAAGAAACCCTGGAATAACCACAACATTAAAATCATACATATCGATGAATGAAGGGGATAGCAAAGTTGCAGCATTGTGGGGTTGGCAAATGGATGGTTTTAAAATGAAAGAAGGATATTTTAATGCTGTTATACCGTTAAGTAAAATAATGGGATTTGCTGACGATTACAAAAAAATAATTATTAACTGTAAACATGAACTTATTTTGAATAGAAGTAATAGTAATTTGAATAGTGTAACAATTCATAAGGATGATAATATTCAGATAGGAATACAAAGAATTCAATGGCGTGTGCCGCATATAAAAGTATCGGATCGTGAAAGACTTTCACTTCTCAAATATTTAGAAAAAGACAAACCCATTCAAATAGCATTCAGAAATTGGGATTTGTATGAATATCCTTTACTTCCTAAAACTAAGAAACATTCGTGGTCAATTAAAACTACTTCTCAGCTATAAAAGCCTCGATATGTCATTTTTGGTCTACAAACGAATAGAAAAAACAGTAAGACTAATGATAGTTCTATATTTGACCATTGTAAATTAACCAATGTAACACTGTTTTTAAATTCACAATATTATCCATACGATTCGCTTAATTTAAAATTTGATGAAGATAAATACAGTATATTATATGAAATGTACATTCAATTTCGTCAGTCTTATTATAATCTTCCTGTAGACCCGTTGTTTGATCTGATCACGTTTAAAGAAAAGGCACCATTGTTTGTAATTGACTGTTCAAGACAAAACGAGAATTTAAAGACTGGACCTGTAGACGTGCGTTTAGAAATTGAAAGTTCACAAGACATCCCGGATAATACATCAGCATATTGTCTTATAATAAACGATCGTCTAGTAGAATATAAACCCTTGAGTAACATAGTTCGCAAGTTAACATGAGTGTCATCATTGATGTCCAAGGATTCAAAACGGATTCCAATGAGTTTATAGTAAAAGAAATAGCCATATTGTGTAATAATCAGATCCAGACGTATTTAATCAAGCCACCATTTCCATTTTATAATTTAACGAAAACAGAAAGAAAACAAGTTTGCTGGATAGAAAGAAACAGAGGAATACATTGGAAGGAAGGTTTTATTCCATACTTAAATTACAAAGGATATGTAACTAATTATTTAAATAATAAATGTGTTTATGCGAAAGGTGTAGAAAAAGTGCAGTGGATATCAAAAATGTTTGGCTGCGATAATGTTTATAATTTAGAAGATAAATCGTGTCCTAGCTTACTAAGTTTGTATGAACAATACAAAACAACTAGTGATGTATTTAGTTGTTTATATCATCCTTCAATATGTGCATTAAAAAACGCGCTTGTTTTAAGAAAATGGTGTCTCGATAATAAAATTTTGTAAAAAAAAATATATAGTAGTTTTTATTTACAGTCCTATTGCTATAGATTGATTAGAAATATAAGTGTGACTAGTAAAGTAAAATTGACATTTGTATTAGATATTATTAATTGATCTAATATGTCCTTTAGTTTATCTGAGTATATTCTCTAAGCGAGTCGTTCCCTCTCAAAAAGATAAATTCATAGTGTTAATAAGCTAAGAAAAATGATATTAAAAGTTAACGATTTAGTTGATGTTATTATAGTAAAATGGAATTTGTATGGGCTGCATAATGTAAAAATATTAAAATATGAGGAATACGATGGTATTTTGATATCAACGATCTCAAAGAAATCCAAAATTTATTGTCAAGGTCTTAAAGTTTCCGCACGCGTGTTAAGAATAAATAATAAGTCTGTTGATTTGATACCATCTGATTAATTTGTAACTAAAACCGTCTGATAAATTTCATAAAAACCTTATAAAGCTCAGACTTTAGGGTTTATCTCAAAATTGATGCTGAAGTATGATACATTTTAAATAATTTGTTGAACGATTGAAAAATAAGTGATTCAATAGCGTAAAATTGGGAATTCTGGCGCACGTCTCGCAACGCGGGGTGCGTTTATCTAGAGACGTGAGCCAGAACTCCCAATTTTACCCTACTCATCACCAATAAAATGTGCATAGGGTATCACATGAGCCTCAAGACATTGTTCGATGTATCGATGACTAGTGAGTGCAAGCCAAACGTGATTCGGATACGAAGACAATTTCTCTTTTGCCCTTGGTGCTAATGCCTCCCCAAACTGTCCATAACCGCCACCGTAGCTTACTTCTTCTTCAATGCAGCATTGTGCATAGTATTCACCTTCTCATCTGTATACCTTGTTCCTTACGTCGTTACCATACAACATAATTTTGCACTCATCATAAAAGAGAATCTTGCTCCACTGTATTAATGACCAATTTAGGTGCTTACCTGCAAAGTTAAGACGCGCTCTTCGATGGTCTGCTGTAAATTTTGGCCCATTTGCTGGCTTGTGTGGTACCAGTCCACGTTCCTTCAACCTTCTTCTAATTGTAGAGTCACCTACAGCCACCCTTCGACACGGAGCTGCTGCTGCAGGTCGTCTTGCTCAGTAGTAACCCGATTCTTACCAGATCCAGGACTGCGCGTAAATAATCCAGTCACTCGATATCTTTTATACACTCTATGAACAAATGATAGGCTTAGATGCAATCTTGCAGCCACAACACGCTGACTAAGCCAAAAATCCAGCAACGCCACCACTTGGGCGGCTTCTGCGGGCGATGTATCCATGTGTTTTAGTAAAAAAAAAACTTTTATTGAACGTGACAAGGCACAGTTAACAAATAATAAACAAAGAAATTACCAGTTAGGGTAATTTTTAGTTAATTCTGAACTTAAATGTACTCCGACTCTTAACACCCCTTTGTATCAAAACTATGTTTCAGTTCATTTATCGGATAAACAATAAACAATTGAAAATATAATTTTGAATTTAGAATTTCTATACACCAAAGTAAAGACCAAACAGCCAGCTACAAGATTATGTGTTTTTTTTTTCATGGAATAAATTTCTCTTTTTTATTTAAATAACACTAGAAAAAAAATCGGAAATGTTTCGATATTTTTGATGAGAAGTGTATTACTAAAAAATAATGAGTTCCCAAAGCTGTTTTCAATAATAAGTATCCTTATCTAGTCAAATACCTACGTTAGATACGATGTGAGCAAAATTGCACAGATTTATAGTTATTTGTGGTAGGTACATTTTTCACTTTGGCCTCCAAAGTGATATTTTGCGCTCGGGATTCTAAAGTAGAATCCAGAGCGTAGCGAGGAATTCCTTCCCTTCGTACACGGATAAAAATATACATCGGTGATTCCCTTAACGCCCACAGATTTACCATTTCAATGTAAAAGATTGCAACTACCAGTAAAACTATCTTTTCCAATGACCAATAATAAATCACAGGGTCAAAAATTCAATATTGTAAGTTTAGATTTAGGTAAGAGTTGAGGGCTTTTCACATAGAAAACTGGGTATATAAATATTATATTGTAGCCCTTTCGCATGTAACATCTAACCGAAACCTAGCCATTTGTGTTGTCTACTGCAACAAGTGTAAATTGAAAATTTAAAACAACAGACATGTGAATCTTTGGCCAGATTATTTAGTAAGATTTAACTGACAACCTGTTACCCAGTTTTCTGCTCCATCATCAGATCCTCCTCTTCTATTCTCGATCCTCGACCATCATCTATCTAAAACCTACTCGTTGAGACCATTCTAATGAGCCCAAGTATACGTTATCTGCTGTAAGTTGCTGAGGAGTTGGATATACTTATCGCAGACTACTTAATGCTACAGCATCAGGCCAAGGTTACCATGCCTTGGAAATAATCCGAAGTGACTGTACGCCTTTCAAATTACTCGCATCAGGGCAGTGAAAGCTTGTAAGACCCTTTAATCAAGTAGAAAAAGGGCTGATGATCTTCAATGAATGCCTAAACAGATCTTCATAAATATACTTAGCTAAGATCTACCTCCATTACGTTCAATCATGCAACAAAAACTGAAGAGAATGAGTTGATGAATATGGGAGAGGACAGAGTGAGATGGAAGCGGTAGGTGGAAGCCTGTACCCGTAAAGGGGCTTAGGGTCCATATTTCAAAATGAATAAAAATATAATTTTTTTTAATTAAAATATAACCTTACTAATTTAGGATAATATAAGAAAAATTTTATAATACCTATGTAACAAAACTAACAACAGTCTACTGTAGTAATTATTGATGTAAAAATTTAAAAATATGGGAATAATAAAATATTCTTTATATATTTATTATTTTTCCTTAGCTGTCTAGAAGTTGCACAAATCGCAGAAAAAGTTTCGGAGAAACGTGTAACCGACGAACGTAGCCGGGCGCTTACGGCGTTATTAAGCTTGGTTTTCCACTTGTAGCACAGTGTGCGGTAAGAACGTCCTATGCACCATGCCCAGCGTGTCGCTTACGCATTTCTGCGAGTTAACACTAATTGTTTACCGTATAAGGTAAAGAAAAATAGGCACAGGTAAGGAAAAATAGTTTATGTTAGATACGTCAATCAAACTCGGCGGTCGGTTGCTAACTAATTTATTAATAACCCTCAAGATACATTACACATCTCTTTCCTACCAGCATTTGGTTTTGAGTAATTACTTACACACTAGCTATTATACGTAGTTACATATATCCTTTCCTTTCCCAAGTATGGTATTCGTACTTAAAATCTATCAATCCTAGGTATTTTTATTTATTTATTATTTATCCTAGGTATTAATTGTAATTCTTATTTTTTTTTGTAACACAAAAAAGTGATCTATTGTATGCATTATAATAAAATTAGCCCGTTTGACTTACTAATATATTATTATGCCGAATCTGACTCAATGGAATGCTTCTATTCAATAGTAATTAGTAGGTATTTGGGTGGATATTTATATCCCTAATTTTTTACGTAGCCGACAAGCTCTCTTAGGTCTTTCCCTAATTACTTTGGTTTCACCTGGAAGTGGTGACGACGGTAGCTTGTTGGGAGCTGGCGATGAGGTTGGGGATGGCTGTAACCGGCGCGGTTGCGGCGTGGCTGTCGACGTTTGCTCCCCGCATTCCTGAGACTCCAGCTGAGTCCCGGATATATCAGCGCCCTCTACAGGTGAATAAGACTCCTCGCGGTCCACGTTCCGTTTCCTAGGTCTTGTATTTACATACTGATCATCAATAGTTATCTCAGCCGGTGGCTCTGGTTCTGTTCCAATGTTCCACGAGAACCGACTATTTCTCAATGGTAAAATTTGATCAGTGTGTCTACGACAAATATTTCCTTTATTTAGCATAATTTTGTACGAGACCGGCCCCGTTTTTTCTATGATATCTCCCTCGATCCACTTATCATCTTTTGGCGAATAATTTCTAGTATTATTTTTTTCTCCAATATTAAATTGGCGCACGACTCCGCCCGAACGTTCTATTTGCTTGTTTTGGGCCTCTGTAACGATTTTAGCAGTATTCGGCCGCAAAGCGTCCAATCTGTTCCGTAAGCGCCTCCCTAACAAAGCCACTGCCGGCTCCACGCCCGTGGTAGCATGGGGACAATTCCTATACTGTATTAAAAAACGACATAAGCTAGCGTGTATATCTTCCCCTTCTAACACGGCCTTTTTAATAACTTTTTTTACGGTCTTGACCGCATTCTCTGCAGCCCCATTTCCTTGTGGTCTGTATGGTGACGATGTTACATGCGTGATTATGTTTTTATTGCAAAACTCCTTGAATTCTGTGCTCTGGAATGGCGGGCCATTATCTGTGACCAATTGCTCCATTAAACCAAATTTTGCCCGTAAACCGCGGAAAAACTAAATCGTGTCGTAAGCCGAGGTACTACGTATTTGCTCCACTTCCAGCCACTTGCTATAAGCATCGACTACGATTATATAATATTTCCCATGAAGTTGTGCAAAATCCGCATGTAGTCGCTTCCAGGGTCCCGACGGAAATTCCCACGGATGTAACGTGGTCTTAGGAGGGGTGTCTCTTACATTACGACATGCTTCACACTTCTGTCCCATCGCCTCGATATCCTTATCTATGGAAGGCCAATACACATAATTTCTGGCAATAGACTTCATTTTAACGATCCCTAAATGCCCTGAATGCATTTCTAATAAGACCCGTTCCTGTAAAGTTGGTGGTATTATTAATCGGTATTTGTACAAAATACAACCGTAGTCAATGTAAAGCTCTGCGCGCCTTACATAAAACGCCTGTTCGTCCTCCTCACACTTTTCTGGCCATCCAAACATAATATATCCATAAATTCGACTTAACAATTTATCTTTTTTTGTTTCTATTGCTATTTCCTTATAACTCACCGGTAACGTTTCATTTAAATACATGAGATAATGTTTCTCTGGTTTAACTTGCCTGAGCTCTGTGCCGCCCTCTAACGGTAAGCGCGATAAAGCATCTGCGTTGACGTTACATTTTGATTTCACAAACTCAATGTCAAAATCATAAGCAGCCAGTTTAGCCCCCCACCGTTGTAGTCGGCTTGCTGCCGTTTGTGGAATGCCCCCTTTAGGCCCAAAAATATATACCAGTGGTTCGTGGTCCGTTTTAAGAATGAATTTTCTACCAAAGAGGTACTGGTGATGTTTTTGGACCCCATACATTATCGCCAGTGCTTCCTTATCTAATTGACTGTAATTCTTCTCTGCGTCCCCGAGCGTCCTTGATGCACAACTGACCGGCCGTTCCGTGCCGTCGGGGAGTGCGTGCGCGAGGTCCGCCCCTATACCGTATGCGCTACTGTCTACTGATAACACTAACGGAAGTGCTGGATCATAATGACATAACACTGTCACTTGCCAAGATGTTTTTTATTTTTATAAATGCATTCTGGCAATTATTATCCCAGTTCCATGCCTGATTTTTTTTAACAGAACGTATAATGGGTGTAGCAACGAGCTTAAATTAGGAATAAACTTTCCATAATAATTTATTAAACCTAGAAAAGCTTTCAACTGAGTCACGTTCACCGGTGTTGGAGCTTTAACAATAGCTTCTATTTTCGTCTTGTCCGGATGCAGACCATGCTTATCAATAATAAAACCTAGGTAAGACACACTTTTTTGCAAAAAATTACAATTATTTATTTTTACAGTTAGGCCCATCGTCGCAAGTCTCTCGATTACAGCTCTCAGATTATTTTCATGTGTTTTCCGATCCTTTCCCGTTACACAGATATCATCCAAAAACACGACAGTATTTGGTAAGCCGCTAAGCGTTTCCTCCATAATTTTCTGAAACTTTTGAGGTACACAACTCAACCCATAGGGTGTACGTTTGAAAGCGTAGGTACCTAAGTGCGTAGAAATCGCTGTACACGCTTGCGAGTCTGGGTGGAGAGGTACTTGCATATACGCAGTCGTCAAGTCAATTTTTGAATATTCCTCACCCCCACTCAAAGCTGCAAATAACTCTTCAATGCGCGGAAGAGGATAATAATCCATTTTTAATTTTGGATTGATAGTCGATTTATAGTCCCCGCATAACCTAATATCCCCCGAAGTCTTAATAACCGGGACTATTGGTGTACCATAGTCGGAATGTTCAACCGGGTAGATCGAACCTTCCTGTTCTAACCGATGAATTTCTCTCTCCACCGCGGCTCGCAAAGCTAATGGTACCGGCCGCGCGCGCATGAAAACCGGTTTGTTATCTGTGAGCTGTAAACGAATCTGCTTCTTACATTCACCTAATTTATCCGTAAACACACAAGAATATTCTCTCTTTAACTCATCTATGAACCGATCGCGATACTCCGTGTCCTTATTATCATGCGAAATATTATTAATGCATAATTCATTTATATTAAATTTTTTAATCCAATTTCTGCCTAATAAAGGCCGGCCCCCGTTTTTTATTATGTACATGGGTAAGTTTCGTTGAAGATTGTTACCGATCCTCGCTTCCACTAGAATGAACCCGATCGGTTCGATTCGCGAGCCTGAGTAAGAGCATAATTTTATTTCATCGTTATAAATGGCATAATCTGAAAACATACTATTGTAACAATTATCACTAATAGCCGAAATTTTACTGCCCGTGTCTAATTCACATTTCAGAGTTTTATCCCCTATCTTAACATCCACAAAATACGGCTTGTCTCCGCTTGAAACCGCCCGTATATTATACATTTCACTTTCAGAGTCATCACTCATAAAATTATGCCTCTTTTCGGTCGATTTTCTTGCCGATTTACACATTACTTTCAAATGCCCCCTAGTATTACACTGATTACAATTATATTGCTTAAACCGACACTTATCTGCTCGATGGCCCTTGCCGCATCGCCAGCAACGGTCCGCAGAGGCTGCGGGCCTGGCCCCGCCAGCGCCTGCGCCCCGCAGCGCGTGCAGGCCCTCGCCGCCCGCCTCGCCGCCGCCGCCGCCGCCGGCTCCGCTCGACCCAGCGACGCCCGCACCGCCGCTCGTGCCCGCACCGAAGTCTCCCGAATATGCACCGCCTATACTGTTGCGGCCGCTCACTCGGTCCACATGCTTCTCCGCAGCCTCTAATCCAAGAGCTAGAGCTCCACCGCCCTTTTGTAGGTTATATTGGCTTCGATCAACAACCTCGCTTTGATATCTGTGCTTCTCAACCCCGTGAGGAGCTGTTCACATAGATTTTCTTCAAGGTTAATGCCAAAATTGCAGTCCGTTGCTAAATGTTTTAACTGTTGCAAGAATTCTAGTATAGATTCGCCTGGTTTTTGTTTCCGTTGACGAAATACTTCTCGCTCCACGTATACTGAACGTTGCTGTTCTAAATGATTTTTCACTATTGTTACTAATTCGTCGAATGTCTTATCTTCCGGTTTATTTGGTGCACATAAATCACACATCAAGTTATATGTCCGTTCCCCAACTAATGTCACCAACGTGGCAACTTTATGTGTATTTTTAATTTCATTAAGAAATATAAACTGTTCCACCCGACGAACATATAACGACCACTTCCCGGAAAAAAGATCGAATGGCTCGATTTTCCCGAACGGCATTGTAAAATTGAACTTTGCACGCGTACTAAAAAATCCCACCCTCGTCGCCAATGTTAGATACGTCAATCAAACTCGGCGGTCGGTTGCTAACTAATTTATTAATAACCCTCAAGATACATTACAGTTTATAGAAATCATCTATACATATAATAAAACTGTAACTGGAAGATTTCTGTACATTTAATATATTTTGAAAATTTTAATTGGGGGATGCTTTACTATCGATACTGAGCCCAAAACAGATTTTTATTTAATTTTTGTCTGTTTGTCTGTTTGTTTGTCCTTCTTTCACGTAAAAACTACCGCACAGATTTCTACAAAATTTTATACCGTGGTAGCTTATTACTCGGGTCAACATCTAGGCTACTTTTTACCCCGGAAAATCAAGGAGTTCCCGAGGGACTTTAAAAACTAAATCCACGCGGACAAAGTCGCGGGCATCAGCTAGTTATTTTTATAAAGTAAATCTTAGAATAGCAATTTATGAGTTTAAATTAGTCTATTATAAGTATTATTATTAATTTCAAATAATCTAATCCTAATTTTTTATTTTTTTATTATTTTAAGGTCACTGAATGGCATTTAACCTTTGAGTATTAAACCACATTTAACCGACGAATAGAGTTTATGTTATGACAGTTTTTGTATTGGTAAACGGTAAAATTGGTCTAAAAACGTCTTTATTTAACGTCTGTTGACTTGGTGATGGTAAAATCAGCCCCAAATCTATATAAATAAATAAAATTGAAGTGTCTGTGATTTGAAAATACCTTACTAGACTCCGCGCAACGAAAGAAGTCCCGCGGAAATTTAGTGGAACTAATAGATTTTACATACAATAATTGCATAAACATACGACTACTAGCGCCGCCTCTTTGGGTCTTCTTTCGTGGCGCGGACTTTCTTTCTTAAACTTATACGTTCGTAAAATTATTGATTACGGACAAAAAATTGTATTTGTGCCTGTCAATTACCTACTCTTTGTCGACATGGGCGTATTGTTGTCGATTTTGACGAGACTCTCACAGAGAATCTAGTGGGTTACAGTGCCACCAACTTATCTGTTCAGCTTGGGTAACAAATTTTGTTACTCGTGCATCTCAGGGATATCACGAGAAAACGGGTAGACAAAATTTTCTCGTGGTGCGCATGTTAGCCCTGTAGGTCACCGAAATGGTAGGTATTTCGATGGTTCAGGTGGACAAAATTGGAACGTCCGGGTGACGCTATATTATTTTAAATACGCACAAAACCAATATGACGGATGCTAGATCCAATTCAAAAAAAAATCAAAATTCAAAATTATTTATTTCATTTAGGCCAACCTGTGGCTCTTATGACACGTCAAGATTCTACCATTTCAATACAATCCAATCCAACAAAGCTCAGCGAGTCGCGAAACTGAAGTGGAAATGGGTGTGGCATAGTTCGAAGAACCGATGGTCGTTGGGGTCCCGAAGTGCTGGAGGGGCGACTCCGCACTGGGAAGTGCAGTGTAGGCAGACCCCGCACTAGATGGTCCGACGGAGGATCGCAGAGTGCAGCTGTAAAGAGGCGGCCCAAATCCGAGGCCTTTGGGCTATGCAGATCAATGCGAGAGACCCTTGTCTAAAAGTGGACGTCTACCGGTTGATAAAGAAATAGAGGAGAAGATCATATTTTGATTCCGATTGTAATTAGAACGATTTTTTTTTATTTTTATTTTTATTCGATGAGAAGATAGTCCTTGACTGCGATCTCACCTGATGGTAAGTGACGATGCCGTCTAAGATGGTAGCGGACTAACTTGGAAGGGGTATGGCAGTGAAAATTCAACCCATACCCCAAATCTGTTTCTACACGCCATCGTGCCGGAACGCTAAATCGCTTGGCGGCACGTCTTTGACGGTAGGGTGGTAACTAGCCACGGCCAACGAAAGCCTCCCACCAGACTAGACCAGAGACAATTCAGAAATTATAAATTCCCAAATTGACCCCGCCGGGAATCGAACCCGAGACCTCCCAGTTATAAGACCACAGCGCTCACCACTACGCCAGGGAGGTCGTCAAGTATCGAACAAGTATACGTACAACGTTATAAACAAAATCCAAGCAAACGATTCCACAAGCAGTCTTGTCTGCCGTTTCCCTGGAGTGTTTTTATAAAGTGCTGAACCAGAATATTGCATAGGAGGTTCTGAATGAAGCTAGCCTACGAGGCAGAGTGGAGCGAAGGGAGCATGTGACGAGCGAAGCGAGCCGGTGATCTCCGTAGGTTATTATATTTCATTTCTTTTGGAACGCTTGCACTGATTTTAACGGGACTTTTAAAAGCGGGTTAATGTTACCTTAAACTGACTGGGAGCGATCTAGGCTTATATTCTACTGTCACAGTAATATTTAGCTACTAGCTTTTGAACCTGACTTCGTCCTTTCGTTGACCTAGGTTTTTAAAAATCTAAAGATTTAAGATTTATTTCGTGGTTTAATGACAATTATGTTATGTATTATATTATACGAGTACGTACCACGATAATTGTTCTTATGTCGATATTTCGATCCAGTTGCATGGACCGTGGTCACGACGCGACGGGACTCAAATAAAAATAATAATTTTAAAAATCTCTCTGGTACCCTTTGTTTTTCCGGGATAAAAAGCTTATATCACTCTCCAGTATTTTAACTAGGTATACACTGAGAAAAAATTGCTGGACCGCCATACCTTTTTACGTATCAAAACAGGATACTATTACGTTTGTAGCCGGTACCATGTTGATTATGTAGCTAGATTACGTAACATGGTGTTGCTTCTAAATGTCACAGTAAGGTGCAACATTACTAAGTATGCGGCGCCTATGTTACGTATGCTGCACCAGTGGTAAGTAGTAAATCGCAAGCTCCTTACGTAAGTAGCTCATTTAAGTAGCTTTTTTTCTCAGTGTTTATATATTTATTTTTATTTTTATTTATTTTGGCAAAAATAGTCATAACTTAAAAACAATACATATCGATACAAAAAAAGCTTAAAAATAGACATAACATTGCCGAAAGATACATAATTAATAAAGTTTTAAATAGGAGCACTGAGCAGAAACAGAAAAAAACCGGTCAAGTGCGAGTCGGACTCGCGCACCGAGGGTTCCATACTCCAAAAGTAAAAGTAAAACGATAATATTATATTAATTTGCTTATTTATCGTAAACTTTGTTTGTAGAGGTTTATTGTTAATATAAAAAAAAACTATGCTAGTTAGAACGTTGGTTTTATTTTTCCTGTAAAACATACATAAACCTCTATTGAACAAAATTATTTCAGATTTTTCGATTGGTAAACTTCGGAGATAAGGGGGGGGAACGGTATTTTTTTCGACATTTTGGCCGATTACTCAAAAGCTATTATATATAGAAATAAATAAAAAACTGCTTTAGAATGCACAAGTAAAGGCCTTGCATATGATACCCCACTCGGTATA
The DNA here is from genome assembly GCA_029955525.1 of Oeneis ivallda. Lineage (NCBI taxonomy): Eukaryota > Metazoa > Arthropoda > Insecta > Lepidoptera > Nymphalidae > Oeneis > Oeneis ivallda. The sequence continues at coordinate 20,034,241 of JARPMR010000008.1, forward strand.
ATTATCTTACTTTGAAATTTCAAACCCCTGATTTTCCCCCTTTTTTAATTAAACTAAAATAATTTTCACGTTGATTTTATTTTTCATGTAAAATATACATAAACATCTATTGACCATAATTATTTTAGATTTTTCGATTGGTAAACTTCGGAGATAGGGGGGGGGGGGACGGTATTTTTTTCGACATTTTGGCCGATCAATCAAAAACTATTATATCTAGAAATAAATAAAAAACTGTTTTAGAATGCTCAAGTAAAGGCCTTTCATATGATACCCCACTCGGTATAGTTATCTTACTTTGAAATTTCAAACCCCCGATTTTCCCCCTTTTTTAATCAAACTAAAATAATTTTCGCGTTGCTTTTATTTTTCCTGTAAAATATACATAAACCTCTATTGACCATAATTATTTCAGATTTTTCGATTGGTAAACTTCGGAGATAAGGGGGGGGGGGGAACGGTATTTTTTTCGTCATTTTGGCCGATTATTCAAAAACTATTATATATAGAAATAAATAAAAAACTGTTTTAGAATGCACAAGTAAAGGCCTTTCATATGATACCCCACTCGATATAGTTATTTTACTTTTAAATTTCAAACCCCCGATTTTCCCCCTTTTTTAATAAAACTAAAAATAATTTTCGACTTTTCTTTATTTCAATGCTTTTGGGCCACTATTATACACAACTATGCCAAATTTCATGTCGATAGCTTTAATAGTTACTGAAATAATCGAGTGTGGCAGACGGACGGACAGACGGACGGAGAAAGTCTCACCATAAGGGTTCCATTTTTACCATTTTGGTATGGAACCCTAAAAATATAAAAAATATAATAAAAACATAGCATGATATCTTTATCAGAGTAAAAGTATAGTTTTGGTTAGGTTAATTAAGGTTTATAGTTTATATTATAGATATTTTTTTAAACATGCCGTTTTAATTCCCTTCAAAGAGCTAACAAATAAGTCTTCATCAGAAAATTCATCATTGTAGAGTCTCATAGCTCGAGATACATAACAGTTGCGTGTGTATTTTTTGTGAAGAAATGGCGGTGAAAACAAGTTTAATTTACGGTTGGGGCGTATAGGGAGTTTAATTCGACATGAAAAGTTTAATTTAGATAGCAGCACAGAACAATCAATTTGACCGTTTATGATTTTATGTAGAAATGCGATGTCGAACTGCTTCCGGCGGCTATGAAGGCTTAAAATACTATGGTGTTTTAAGGAATTGTCGTAGGATTCATTGTAGCGATTACAACGAAAGTTGTTCCATGCAAAAATTCACGTCGATCCATTTCTTTGTTGCTGTGTGATTGTCAGATTAATAAAAAGGCAAACAAAGACACTTCCGCATTTTAGTGGATAATATGTAATTAAACTGTTATTATTATTATGGAAAAGGGTGGATTAGGGATGAGGGGGATTTGGGCGATATTAATTACCTAATAATATTCGGGATCTAAAATCGATCGTGAATAGGCAAGCGCGCTCCAACCTAGACCTCATCAGTGCTTTCATACAGATAAACTTCGGAGATGGGGGGGGGGGGGAGCACGGTAATTTTCCCCCTTTTTTAATAAAACTAAAAAAAAAACGTTTTTTTTATTCCAATGATGTTGGGCCACTATTATGTCACAACTATTCCGAATTTCATGTCGATAGCTTTAATAGTTACTAAAATAATGGAAGCAAGCCGCTTTTCTATCTGGTCTAAAGTTTTAGATCAAGATGTTTTCGTGGATGATGTTGTGTTAGGTGAACGCACAGTTGCAAGGGAGGGCACTTATGCTGCAAACTGAATTGATCCAACTTTGTAAATCAGCTGGTTTTGAATTACGAAAATGGCACAGTAATGCACCAGCTATAATCGCTCGCGCTGCTGTTCAGCCCTCAGACACTCATGGCGAGCGGCCTGAAATCGTCCCCATTGCAGGTATGGAAAACGATACTACCACTAAGGTGTTAGGACTTGAATGGGATTCCAATGCGGACATTTTCACCTTCAGCGTAAAGGATTCGCCCCGGCACTGCACTAAAAGTAGCATATGGGGTGGTTATCTCCAATAACGCTTCATGCAAAACATTTAATTCAATTACTTTGGTTATAGGGCGTAGGGTGGGATGACATTGTTTCTGTCGACATTGCCAATTCATGGTCAAACTTTCTCGATCAGTTGTCAACCCTATCTAACGTATCGATTCCACGTCACGTTATTACTGACATAAATAACAATATACATTTACATAGCTTCTCAGATGCATCTGAGAAGGCGTATTCAGCATGTGTTTATTTGCGTCAAGTCGATGGACTAGGTAAAGTTCACACTTTTTTACTATTAGGTAAAACGCGGGTAGCTTCACTGAAACCACGACTGACAATCCCGTGTCTCGAACTAATGGCAGCCTTCCTATTATCTAAGCATCACTGCTTTCATACAGATAAACTTCGGAGATGGGGGGGGGGGGGGACACACGGTAATTTCTTCGGCATTTTGCACGATTAATCAAAAAATGTTATGTATAAAAATATATTCCAAATTTCATGTCGATAGCTTAAATAGATACTGAAATAATCGACTGTGACAGACGGACGGAGAAAGTTTCACCATAAGGGTTCCATTTTTACCATTTTGGTACGGAACCCTAAAACGGTATATAATATTATGTACTTACTTTTGCCTAAATGACAAAAATAAACCAATTTTCCTTCCCCGTCTGCTGTTGTTAAACGGCTTTAGTAAATGTCATATCAGTAGTACCTACCTACATAGTGAGTAGTGTAGTGAGTTAATCAAAATGTTATCGTTTAACTTTAACAGCTGCTATCCTTGGATCTTTGTCCTTATGTTTGTTTCAGGTAAGCCAAACCAATTTTTTCCGTTATTTTGCTTACTTTTACACGATAATCCTCAGGCATAATGATCTTTATTAGGTAAGCACGATTACGATTCCTTCAATACTAGCAATAAGCCAGTCATGCTATTCGATGAATCTAGGTATTCAGCAAAAAGCGATGATATCTTGTGGTTATTAATTTTATTTATTCATATTTCGCATAATGACGTTTAACCGATGAATAAGTTGGGCTTTCTAGGACATAAGGACAGCTCTTGTATTGAAAATATGCCAAAATATTTTTACACGTACGCTCGGATAAGACGACGATTTACGTTGGTGAAATCGGCTCTTATTAAATTACCGTCCACAGAAACGAGATTTTTTTAAAAATTGAACCACCCTAGAGATATTATAGGCTCTGCTGCTTACGCTGTTAGGAGGATTCGACAGTTAACTGACATACAAACTGCAAAAATTGTTTATTTTGCATATTTCCATAGTATTATGTCATACGGAATCTTATTATGGGGTAAAGCAGCCGATATTGGGAAAATTTTTGTATTGCAGAAAAGGGTTATTCGCGCAATCTATAATTTAAAACCGCGGGATTCCCTTCGAGAAAAATTTAAAGAAATAGGCATTCTTACAGTAGCTTCACAATATATTTATAACAACATAGTATTTGTCAGACAAAACATTGTGAATTACAAAAAAAAGGGTGATTTACACGATAGGCAGGTTAGAGATCCAAACAGGCTCGTGATTCCTCGATTGCGCCTCAAGAGGGTTCGAAAGACATTTGTGGGAATGGGCGTGACGTTTTATAATAAAATTCCACAGTCGATCTTAGAGTTGCCTTTAGACAAGTTTAAAAAATCAGTTAAAACTAATCTCATGAAAAAATCATAATATGCTTTTATACAATTGAAGACTATATAAATGACAAAAAAGCGTGGATATAATTCGTTCCAGCGATTCATGAGACAGTGAGTAATGATTAACCTATAAATTCTCGTTTTCCTCATTGTGGAAACACTGCATACATAGCATAATATCTACTATATTGTAAACTTGTTTTAAAAGAACAACTGCCAAGTTTCTTGCTGGTTCTTCTCGGCAGGAACGGCAATCCGAACCAGTGGTAGACTCATCGACGATTCAAAAGCACTTGTAAAAAAGTTTATTTGAATAAAAAACATTTCTATTCTATTCTACTATTCTATAGTAGACCATTTTACTAGATTATAGATAAGTCTAGTCAGATAGCTATATAGCAACGCGATCTAGTAATATTACTAGATCACGTTCGTATTATAGCTATATTCCTAGTAAGATAGCTATGAATCGTTTTCGTATTTATAGCTAGGTTTATAGCTTACCTAGGTTTATAACACTGCTTCAACTATCTTACTGCGACACAAACACTCTAAAAAATTTCGTTTTAAGAGACAGATACAGTTACAGTAAAACAGAAAAAGTAAAAGATAAGTAAAGTAAAAAAAAGTAAACGTTTCGCTCCGATACCGGAGCATCATCAATCAGGAGATGCTGACTCCACAATGTAAAATTGCAACACGTACGTACGAGTGTTCAAAAGATTTATTCTGGTTTGGCGGATTATAGCAAAGGAATATTAATTTTTCTTTGAATATCATGGGATTCCGCAAAGTAAGGCCTGCTTCTATCCAATTTTTGTGAGTGTGTTAGGAACTAGAGCACCTTTGAAATGTTTGTAATATGAGTAGGTATGTATAGAATTATTAATTATTTGTTACGAGGATATATGCGAGTAGGTACCTACACTTTACTTTTACCTTGTTTACGAGTCTTTGCTCGCGATTTCATCCGAATTTCGGGTTTTCAGTATTAACTACTATATCTATAGGTAAACATTTTAGACACGCTATTGCCCGCGACTTAGTTCACATGGAAATAAGTTTTAAAATATCTTTTTTTATGTAGAATATTTTTTTATGTGATAAATTCAAAGATCAGTAAGTAAAAGACCTGAAATTATGAATATAAAATGACCTGAAATTATGAATGACCTGAATATATAAATGCAGACCATTGAAAATCACGTTGATTTTTATACTCCATTGCTGTGTGTTTAAAGGACAAACCAACAACCATACTTTCACATTTACAAGGATTATCTCTGTAAGGATTTGTATTTTTTTGTATTTTCAGATTCAATAATTGGAGTGTATTCACAAACATACTGGAACTTTCAGTGCGTGACATATCATTTACATGATACGTCAAATGTTAGGATAGTTTTGAAAAACGTGCCAAAGCACTATAAGAACTTAGAAATTCACCATAAAGGATTAAAATACGGTAAGTTTTGATTAATTTAGATTAAGTTAGATTGCATAGCTGCACCTTTATTTATTTTTCTCTTTTTTAGGGTTCCGTAGTAAACAAGGAACCCTTATAGTTTCGCCATGTCCGTCCGTCTGTCTGTCTCTCTGTCTGTCCGTCCGCGGTTTAGCTCAGAGACTATTGGCACTAGAAATCTGTAATTTGACAAGGGTATAAATATTAATCAGGTCAACAAAGTGGTGAAATAAAATTGTGAAAAATATTTTTTTAGGGTACCTCTCCTACATGTAAAGTGGGGATGAATTTTTTTTTAAATCACTCGGAAACTCTTCAATTTTCCGGGATAAAATTAGCCTATGCCACTCTCCAGGTCCTCAGTTATACCCATGCAAAAAATCACGTCTATCCGTAGCTCTGTTGCAGCGTGATTGAAGGACAAATCAACAAACAAACACACCTTCGCATTTATAATATTAGTATAGTACTATTAGTCTGTTTGTGCTCATTAGAATGATCTCAATGAGTAGGTGTTACAATGGTCGAGGGCGAGGAGGAGGATCTGATGATGGAGTAGAGAACATTATAACATAGGTTTCGACTCAAAGGATTCAGTTAGGATAAAACTAATAATCTAAAACTATCTGTTTTAGAATGTGCAGGTAAAGAAGGCCTTTCATGTGATACCCCATTCGTTATAGATATCTTACTTTAAAATTTCAAACCCCCGATTTTCCGCCTTTTTTAATTAAACTAAAAATAATTTTCGCTTTTTTTTATTCCAATGATGTTGGGCCACTATTATGTCACAACTATTCCAAATTTCATGTCGATAGCTTTAATAGTTACTAAAATAATCGACTGTGACAGACGGACGGACAGACGGAGAAAGTCTCACCATAAGTGTTCCATTTTTACCATTTTGGTACGGAATCCTAAAAATACCAGTGAAATACCCAATTGTAGTGATTGGCTGAATTTATAACGTTCTTTCTGCATCAATGCATCATTAACCGACGACGGCAAAGTCAAAAGGAAGGGTTACTATTTTAGCAATCTATGGAAGTGACTATTTACGAATGTTCCACCGTAGCGGCTAAACTACTGAGCCGATTTTGATGAATGACGTGTCAATTAAATCGTTATTATCGTCCGGGTGATAAAGGCTACGTTTTATAAAAAAATCAATATGGCGGATGTTACATGCAATTTTCCGTAGGTTATAGTTTTCAAACTTTTTTCTTGTAGCAAATAGCGAGCGAGTATCGGATAATCAGAAGCAATTGTACCACTATAGCAATATTTTTTAGAGAATCGCATCACTGAACGGCGATGGGTTTCGAAATGATGATTATTATTAATATAAGGTAGGAGCCTACTCCTACTACCTACTTATTATTCTAATCTATTATTTCAGATGGTAAATTTAAGAAGTTTTATCCTACTTCTCATACTTATGATGTAAGCTACGACTATATCGAGTTTTATGTGGTTGTAAAGCCATCTGATGAATCTGCATTAATAGTTAAAGATATTTATGTCGGAGAATCCACGGAGAGAACTGTAATTAAATATATTTTAGAAACTAACTGTAAGTATAATCCTTCTACTTAAATGTAGATAATAATATGTTTCTATTTCCGTATGTTCTACCGTAACGCCGAAACTATTGAGCCGACGACTTTGATACCTAAATGAGGTGATAAATTATGGTTTCGTTATTAGTTATTATGGCCCGTGTGATATTATAGTAATTCAACAAGGCTTCATTGCATACGAATAAAATCAATATGACGAATGCTGTGGGAGACAGCAGGGTTGCGCTGGGAGCTCGCTTGGTTTCCAAGAATAAACACTTGTTGTGGCACAGCAAAAAATTAAATATAATTTTTAACCGACTTCAAAAAAGGAGGAGGTTCTCAATTCATCAGAATCTTGTTTTTTTATGTATGTTCACTCGAAGACGCCTAAACCGATTTGGAAATTTCTTTTTCTTTTTCTTGGTATACTTCCCAGTTCGTTCCATTTAAATTTTATCGAAATCGGTAGAGCAGTTTAAAAAAAAATCAACAATAAAATATAATATACGAGTACTTTGTAGTGGCGCGGGATTTTGATGCCGGTTTTCTAAAAATAATTTTTTATATTAAATTATATTGGGAACAGAACGTGTTATCACTGTGGCAGACCGAAGTCAAGACCACGAGCATATTGCTCATTGAATGAATAGGTCCATTTTACATTTGAATGAACGAATCTTATGTTGTGTTGCCAACAAATGTTACATCCAATGTTCCCTAGTCCGTTTACAGTTCTTCTTCGTTTGTTCAGTGGCTCCGCGCGACGAGCGCTTGACGGTTTACAGTTTGTGAAGTTTGTAAACTTTTATCCTTGTCATATTTGTTGAGATCTATTTTTAATACCCTAGTGGTTAGGACTGTTATAGGAAACAGTGATAGCAGACTTGTTAGGACTGTGGTCTCCTATTCGGGGAGTCGCAGGTACGCACCTCTGACTTTTCGGAGCCATGTGCGTTTAAGCAATTAAATATCACTTGTGTCAGATTCGTGTTTAAAATTGATAACGATTTTAGAAATGATAAAGATTTCATCATTCTATTTATTGAAGTTGGTTTAATTAAATCGACATTTGACTTTGTTGACAGCTTGGGCACGCCATCTTGAAATTACAATTTATATTTTACCTAATAAGTTATTTTCATATGTATAATATTTATTTACTTTAAATGACTACCCTCTTATTCGGGCCCTAGCAGAATATCAGCGCTGTGGTTACATATGTATCCACAGCATTTAGCTGAGCTAGAACCCTTTCATTGGCATGACACATAGTAGACACTAGTTAAGTTAGATTGTAATTACTTTCTGTTTTTCCATTTTCATGTGTATTTCCATTTTGTTTCTTATATTTTGTTTTCTTGTCAATGAATAAATAATATTCTATTCTATTCTATTCTATTCTAAATATTAGTATAAACAGGGATGTTTTGACGATGCGAATTCAGTCTCTGCCCAGAGACTCATCCGACTAGTAGATGCTTTCATGTCTAGGTCGTTGTATTTGATTCAGGGATTGCGATAGCAATCGCCCTAATCTAATAAATATTGCCTGTGCGCTTAAACCTACCCTCACGTTCAGATGGTGTTTGTCTGTCGTGTTTTTGGTGAAATTGATTAGATGTGAGGAAAGGGGCCGTTATAGGGGTGGAGGAGACGGCTATAGGTAGGGTTTAAGCGTTTTAAGAGAATAGATAAGTATTCTCTTAAGGCATGATTAGTTTGTGATTAATAGACTTTTGAGTGGCTCGGTTTTAAAGAGTAAAGTATCGATGTTTGTGACACCTGCTTCCACGGTGAAGAAAATCATCGTGAGGAAACCTGCAAACCTGAGAGTTCTCTATAATGTTCTGAATGTGTGTGTAGTCCGCCAATTCGCATTGGGCCAGCGTGGTGGACTGTGGCCTATAACCCTTCTCTGAGAGGAGACCTGCGCTCAGTAGTAGTAGCCGTTAATGCGTTGCTAATGATGATTTTTAATGCAATGAACGTTTTCAGGGAAAGTATCCGTACACAATTGTTCCAAATACTGTACCATACTGTTTAATGATTGGGGCCTTCCGAGTGAAGAAAAGATAGAAACAAAATTTCTAACACGAGAAAAGGACGGTAAGGACCTGTACATATTATCTATAAAATTATTTTTATCCTATGGTTTTCTATAATTAGGTACCTACCTAGATGGACTATCGAAGCTCTGAACGCGTCGAAAACTAAGCCCAAGACGAGCCTCAGCATCAATCACGTCTTCACCATTTAAAACATAAATTGTCTATGTCGCAGTAAGATAGTTGAAGCCGTGAAATAGCTATAACCCCAGGTTTATAGCTATAAATAAACCGGGATATAGTTATACGCAAGCGGTTCATAGCTATCTTACAAGGAATATAGCTATAATACGAGCACGATCTAGTAAATTAATACATCTACCTATCTGACTAGACTAATCTAGTGAAATGATTAAACTATAAATTTTCTTTGATCTGCACAAGTAAGATAAATTTTAGCCGCTTCCGTATAACTAGATCCCGGTTTATAGCTAATAAACCTAGGTTTATTTATAGCTATATCACGGCTTCAACTATCCTACTGCGACATCTACACTAGATAGGTACGTTTCCGGCTCATTTCAAACGGCACTTTGTAAAACCGAAACGTCAGCTATCAGGTAATTATTAATATAATTTCATATCAGTTTCCGCAAAATAAATCAATAAAGGACCTGTTGACCTGTATCATTGTGTTGATATTATAAAATAACTAGCCGTACCGGCATGCGTTGCAATGCCACGTAAAGTACTATAAAGAAATTATATTATTATAGATTTTTTGGCCCAGGGACCCTCACGGGCGTCCCCACTCCCCAGAACACTCTACCAAAGTTTCATCACAATCTGATCAATGGTTTCGGAACGCATAGCGGACAAACATAAAAACATTGATTTTTATTTATATAAATAAAATAACATAAAATATTATAATGAGTTATAGTTACCTACCTACGTCACTGTGGTAAGCAGGTAATACGTTATGAGTGTGCGGGGCACTGCGTGCCACCAAACACCGCGTATTCAGTAGTTTACGCAACTTCTTCATGCTCGCGAGGGAGGGCGGTAAAGACAGTACATACGTACCTACAACTTACCTTGAATTTCAAGATTGCTTAAGCCATGAGCAAAGATATCTATGTAAATTAAAAACCCTGTCCGGCTTTTATCAGCGAATGAAAAGTTCTGCGAAATTGATGAGACGAATAATAACTGTAAAATCCAGAAGAAGACATGCGAGAATAAATTAGTCCAACTTATAAATGTTTATAGTTATTTATATTTCTACTGTTATCCCTGCTCGTGGCGAATTATTTATGAAGATGACGTGTCAAATTCAAAACTTAATGGAGCCGGAATCATTAATCTCAGAGAAAAATGCACGGTGAAGGGAGATTTCTCAATTTTTTCGCATCAACCATCTAAAAACACCATACACATTAACCCAAAAATCATGCACCCTGAAATTCCATCTATCAATTATCTACTCAATCTATCATTCTCAAACATATCTAATGACTCATCAGAAGGTACAACTATCATGAAGATCTAAATCACATCCAAACACAAATACAGTTGATGAAGAAGAACGAAAAGCTGGCGGAGTCTGACATATCGGCATATGATGTACACCAATATATCATCAGCTACGGACTGTTGGCGGCAGCTGTGGCCCTGGGAGGGCTCGTCTGGTGGAGAAGGCGGAGGCGCACTCGGGTGTCTCCCTCCCCCGCCCCCGCCCCGGCGAACGAGAGTGATAGTGAAGTGAGTGTGAGTAAAAAAGTGAAGGGCAATTATCAAAGCTCAAATTATAAAAAGGGCAAGCATAATATAGAAATGGTGGATATGGCTTCGTCGCCTATTCAAAAAAAATGCGTTCGGTTTTATGAAGAATATTATTTGGTGTAGAGACTAAGTATCACAGATCTAGAGACTTTAATAAATAATCATAGCAAAATGTTTTATAAGTTCATGCTTCTTGTTACTTAATAGCTATTTCATCATCATTATCCATCAATTTGATTTGTTATCATGGCACCCTCATCTCGCGGTCGGGAGCATGTTCGGGTCACTGCGTGCCACCGAACACCGCGTACTCAGCAGTTTACGCAACTGCTTCATGCTCGCGAGGGAGGGCGGTAAAGACAGTACAATTCGGACGTCCGCACGGGACGTACTCATTTATATATCAATATAATAATATCAATAGCATCAGATCATAATATCATCATATCATTATATCATAAAATATCAGAATATACAGCTCACTAGCATATCTCTATATCTAATTTATCATTTATCAACCTCCACAAAGAACTGCACCCCACAATGAGTTATACACGCTGAATGAAATATGTATATTTGTACACCACACTGCGGTGGGTAATCGACTATTAAAATCTTATTAAAACAGTGTGTATTTGTTTAATTTCGCTGCCGCGGTGTCGGGGCATGTAGTAAAGACTCGATTTAAATTTCTGGTGAAGACTTTCTTTCAACTTGCAGCTTCGATAATAAACCTACAGTGCGACAAGTATAACTTGGCGCGGCTGTGCGCCACTGCCATTGTATAGAACATGTGACTAAATTTGGGAAAAAAACATTTTTAATTTACACAATGAACGCAACAGCATACAACGAAATCCAATAGTGAATTTTCAAGATGCCCATGGAGTATAAAAATTGGATGACCGAATTAGTGCCTCAAAACGCCACCACCAACTTATACTTGTGGCACTGTATCTAGTAAGATTGGCGGTCCGAACACTCGCTTTGTTCAGCTGAACTGCACTCGTTGCAGACCGTACACTAATGACACGAAATACGAATAATCTAACTATGTAACGAACAAAGTGTGTTTGGACCGCCTTACCTAGTAACTAGTACAATGATATTTATATGAACAAAAACAGGTTGTACATAATGACTTTGCAGCTGCTGCGAGCAACAAGAGCTTCAGTAGCAATCAGAAGAATATGTCAAAGGCTGCTCAAAGGCTATTAAAGCATCGAATACCAATATAACAACTTTATATATAGACTTTATGACTTTGTTGTTGCGACTAGAGATTGTGGTTTTAACAAAACCACCACAAACTCATTTCGTTGATTTATCATTCAAAAGTAGTTATGTATTATCCGCACTATTACTATATTACTATTTATTTAACTTCCAGTGCATGTAAACACGAATCAGAAGAATGTCAAAGGCTACCAACGCATCGAATACCATTCTAAGGACAATGTAACTATAGAGGGTGTGGTTATAACAAATTTACCACCATCAACTCATTTCGTTGATTTATCATTCAAGGGTATGTATCATCCGCGCTATTATTATATTATTAAAAAAATAACTAAATTCCTTTTTAATTCCAGAGACTAAAATGACGTTTCATGTGTTGCCTGTTTTTTACAGCACTTAAATAGTGATGTATGTATGTATGTATATACTTTATTGCACCACAAAACACAAATGAAAAACACAGGTTACAATAAATCGGGCAAGTGCGAGGCGGGCCTCGCTCTTTTAGGGTTCCGTTAAAAAAAATTAAATAAAAATATTTCCATGTACCCATGGAAATATTATTTTTTTTAAATATTGGATAGAAGCAGGCGTTACTTTGCGGAAGTTCATGATTAGCAAGAAAAGGTTAGAATTATTTTGCTATAATCCGCCAACAGAAAAAATCTGTATGGTCAAACATGCAATTAAAAGCTAAGCACCACTCACCTACCCAGCCAAGCAAAAAAGCCAAGTTCCCAAGCAAGCAATGCCACCACCACTCACATGCACCACCACACAAGATTTTTACACTACTCTCGACGCACGTTTCGCCCCGACACCGGAGCATCCTCAGGAGATGTCGACTTTACAATGCTGTATTGTCTAGTGAAGCTTGTGTCAAATGCGCGGTATTATATACCTTTTTCCTACCCCCACTACTGTTGCCCCGCCCACTACCCCCCGGACCCTCCACTACCCCCCGGATTCCCCCCTCTCTTTTTTTTCAAACAAACGAAGCAGTGGTGAACTTGAGACGTTCACTTGTTCATTAAGTAATTTAAACTGCTTATTATTATTGTGTTTTATTATTTCTAATTGTTCCAACATGCTCAGTCGAAGTCCTTTATCGCAGGTATGTAAGATTTTATATGAATGATCGGATGATAATTTGTGTCCACTATCAAGGAGATGTTTAGCAAAATGAGACTTTTGGGGTTGGTTGTTCCTAACCGCGGCCATATGTTCTTTGTAGCGTGTTTCAAATTTACGACCCGTTTGACCAATATAAGTGGCTTTACAGTCTGAACATTCGAGTTTATAAATGCCCGATTTTTGTTTGTTGTTTAATTTATCTTTGCCGTTGCAAATATTTTTAAGTGTATTATTTGTCCTAAATGCAACATGTATATCATGTGCTTTAAGTGTCTTCGCAATACGCTCCGACACTGTTCCAAAATAAGTTAAACTGGATTTGTATTTATTTATTTTATCAGGTGATGATGAATATAAATCCTTTTTGATCCGCATCAATTGTTGCTTTTTTATTATATTATTAACAATATTATTGTTGTATCCATTTGCCTGTGCCATATGGTAAATTACTTTTAATTCTTTTAAATAGTTTTCTTTCGTGAGTGGAATAGTGAGCAACCTATGTACATAACTGTGGAACGCTGCGAGTTTATGCTGCCAAGGATGACAGGATGAAGCGGGTATGGTTGTGTCTGTGTATGTGGGTTTCCGGAAAATTCCAAACTGATGTTTATTATTAGTACGAGTTATAGTTAGATCGAGGAAGTTTATAGAGTTATCTTGTTCTAATTCTGATTTGAATTTAATTTTCGGGTGTATATTGTTTAGATTTTTTACAAATATGTCAAGTTGTCGGTCTGTCCCAGTCCAACATATAATTATATCATCTACATATCTATAGTAATACAGAATATTTTTATGTTTGACAATATGTTTATTTTCAAAATCATCCATGAAGATATCAGCCATTAGGGGACTTAGTGGTGAGCCCATAGCTAATCCCTCTTTTTGTTGATAAAATTGGTCATTGAATTTGAAGTAGTTCTGTTTCATGCATATTTTGGTTAATTCTATTAATTCTGTTATTTCGTTGACATTTTTATGATTATTTTCCAACAATTTAGTTAAGATGTTTAGGGTTTCGTTAACTGGTACATTAGTGAACAGGCTGTCCACATCTAATGATATTAATTTACAATGGTCCGGTAATGTCAAATCTTTAATTTTATTGACTAGTTGGATACTATTTTTTAATGAATAAGAAGGGTTGAAGGATGTTTTTGATTTAATAACTTTGTTTAGCTCTTTTGCTAATTCATATGCTGGTGCGCCAATATATGACTGATCTGTCTATCTATTACGGTTTACGAGATACAGCCCGCTGACAGACGGACGGACGGACGGACGGACGGACAGCGTAGGCTTAGGAATAGGGTCCCGTTGGTACCCTTTGGGTACGGAACCCTAAAAAGAAAACTTAAAATGTAGGTACAAAAAGGCGGTTTTATCGCTAAATAGCGATCTCTTCCAGACAACCTTTACGTTAGGGAGAAAATGAACAAATATACAGTGGAAGGTTGTGTATATAATATAGCTAAATACTAAGGGGGCCGGAAAATCAAAGAGTTCCCGAGGGACTTTAAAAACTAAATCCACGCGGACGAAGTCGCGGGCATCAGCTAGTATTAATATAAATTCACAAAATTTGACATGAATGAATGAATGAATGAATGAATGAATGAATGAATGAATGAATGAATGAATGAATGAATGAATGAATGAATGAAATTTTATTCACAAAAATGCAGGTACAACATGATTGTAAACAGGAAATCGAGCCTAATACATTTAACCAGTACTTGTGTGTGAATATTTATAATGTCAATTTAAGTATAAACATAATGTCAATATTAAAAACTAATACATAAACATTATATTTAAAACCTATAAGAATATTGAAAACTAAAAATATTAACTATTTCGTCAAAAATAAAATCCTAAGTGCGAATCTTTTATGAAATATCACGCATGCATGCATTTATGTAGGGGGGGGGGGGTAAGGGAGCGCACCTTCATCTAGCGCTCCAACAGTCAACCTCACCTGCCCGCGGTGCCCCCTGCTGGTTTACTGACGAGGCTATGGCGACCGACAGATGGCGGTATAACCATCTCATACTAGCTAGACTGAACAAATGGCACAGGCCGGTGTCGGGCAGCAGCGACATCGGCGCGATCAGTCTAGCCCTGCGATGACCAACACGCCTACCCAGCCTGGTCATTATGGGCAAAACCCAAATGGTAACGAACACAAGGCCAAGGCCCCTAGTTCCCGGCGGCCTCGCTGTGCCTGACCCTGGCAGCGGTCACGGACAATGGCGGGGCAGGGGTTGCTAAGAATCTTCGGATGATATTCCGCTGCCAACCCCGACGACTGGACCTGGCGACGTATAACGCACGCACTTTGAGGACTGACGAGAAGATCATCGAGCTGGAAGAAGCAGTGAGCAAGTTGCGCTGGAATGTTATAGGATTGTCTGAAGTTCGAAGAGAGGGGGAGGACTCGATAATCCTCAATTCCGGCAACTTGTTCTACTACCGGGAGGGCGATCAACAGTCCCAGGGTGGTGTCGGGTTTATCGTCCACAAGTCCCTCTTCAACAATATCGTTGAAGTCAAAAGTGTGTCGAGTAGGGTAGCGTAACTTATACTCAGAATCACCAATCGGTATTCGTTGAAGGTTATACAGGTTTACGCACCGACATCGGCACATCATGACGAGGAGGTGGAGGCGCTGTATGAGGATATATCAAAAGCCATACACGCCTCTACCACTCACTACAATGTTGTGATGGGGGATTTCAACGCGAGGCTGGGTGAATGAAGCGGCGCAGAGACGAGGGTAGGGCAATTTGGTTATGGGCGAAGGAACCAGAGGGGTCAAATGCTGGCCGACTTCATGGAGAAGGAGGGCCTCTTTATGATGAACTCCTTCTTCAGGAAGCGGCCACACATAAAATGGACTTGGATGAGCCCCGATGGTTCTAGGAGAAGTGAGATTGACTTCATTATGTCGACCAAGCGCCATATATTCAATGATGTCTCTGTGATCAACAGGGTGGAAACCGGGAGCGATCACCGTATGGTACACATTGAATATTAATGTGAAGCTGGAAAGGGCTAGACTGGTGAAGTCAACTCTCCGACCCTCTCGTGCTCATATCCAAAACCCCGAAAACTTCCAACTCGAACTGCAGAACCGATTCGATTGCCTAGCAGACTGCGTTTCTGTGGACGATCTAAACAACAGGTTCGTGGAAACTGTCCATACTGTGGGGTCTAAGTTCTTTAAGACCCATCGCAGGAAAAGAACCGAAAAGTTCTCTGACCATACTCTCAAGCTCATGGAGGAGAGACAAGAGATGAGGCTGCAGTCATCGGTAGACGCGGCTGCCTACCGGCGGATTAATAGGCAGATCTCTAAGGCACAAACTCGCGACCTTCGGGTCTTTAATACCAAGTGTATTAAAGATACCATCGAGCGGAACAATTAGGCTCAAAAGTGTTCGCGAGAGATCTGTCTATCGGACAGAGCCAGCTGACGCGGCTTAAAACTCATGACGGTCGTCTCGTCTCTTCTCGACCTGAGATTTTGGGAGAGGTCGAGAAGTTCTATGGGCAGTTATATACCACGACACAAAAACCTGTTGAGGATTTGGCCAAAGATCCCAGAGCCAAACTGACCCGACACTATACCGAAGATATCCCGGACGTCAGCCTATACGAGATTAGAATGGCTCTCAAACAGCTCAAGAACAACAAGGCGCCAGGTGATGGCGGAATCACTGCGGAACTCCTGAAAGCGGGTGGAAAACCGGTACTTAAGATCTTTCAGTGATTGTTCAATTCCGTCATTCACGAGGGTATAACGCCGGAAGCATGGCACAGGAGCGTGGTGGTCCTGTTCTTCAAAAAGGGTGATAATACCTTGCTGAAGAATTATAGACCCATCTCACGGCTGAGTCATGTTTACAAGTTGTTCTCGAGAGTCATTACGAATCGTCTCGCTCGTAGATTTGACGACTTCCAGCCTCCCGAACAAGCCGGATTTCGAAAAGGCTTTGGTACCATAGATCACATTCATACGCTGCGGCAGGTTATACAAAAGACGGAAGAGTATAACCGGCCACTTTGCTCAGCGTTTGTGGACTATGAGAAAGCCTTTGATTCGGTGGAAACTTGGGCTGTGTTGAGGTCGCTGCAGAGATGCCGGATTGACTACCGGTATATCCAAGTGTTGAAGTGCTTGTACGAAAACTCCACTATATGTCAGTACGTATACAGGACCAGACTACGAGACCAATCCACTTGCAGCGTGGAGTGCGACAGGGAGATGTAATCTCCCCGAAGCTATTTACCGCTGCGTGAGGACGTCTTTAAGCTTCTGGATTGGAATGGACTTGGCATCAACATAAACGGCGAGTACATCACTCACCTGCGATTTGCCGATGACATAGTAGTCATGGCAGAGACTCTGAGAGATCTCAATACAATGCTCACTGATCTCAGCAGGGTTTCTCAACAGGTGGGCCTGAAAAGGAACATGAGAAAGACGAAAATCAATGCTCATGCTCCGCTCCACCCAGTAATCGTTGAGAACTCTGCGCTCGAAATTGTAGACGAGTATATATACCTGGGACATACAGTCCAGCTAGGTTGGTCCAATTTCGAGACAAAAGATTAACCACCAAATCCAATTTGTCTGGGCAGCGTTCGGGAAGCTCCAAGATGTCTTCTCGTCCAAAATCCCTCAGTGCCTGAAGACTCAAGTCTTCGAACAGTGCGTGTTGCCAGTGATGACTTACGGATCCGAGACATGGTCGCTAACTATGGGCCTCATAAGAAGGCTCAAGGTCACCCAGCGAGCGATGGAGAGAGCTATGCTCGGTATATCCCTGCGAGATCAAATCAGAAATGAGGAGATTCGTAGGAGAACCAAAGTCACCGACATAGCTCAGCATGTCGCGAAACTGAAGTGGAAATGGGCGGGCCACATAGTTCGAAGAGCTGATGGTCGTTGGGGTCCCAAGGTGTTGGAGTGGCAACCCCGCACCGGGAAACGCAGTGTTGACAGGCCCCCCACCAGGTGGACCGACGACATCAAATGAGTCGCAGGGAGCCGCTGGATTCAAGCGGCGCAAGATCGAAGCCTGTGGAAGTCCATGCAGGTGACCTTTGTCCAGCAGTGGACGTCTATAGGTTGATAAAGAAGAAGAAGATGCATTTATGTATAAAGGAATAAGGGATATTAATAGAACAGTAAAAACACAGTAAATATTAAATGGCTATTTATTCAGCGTCTGAACTATCATTACATTGACTCGTTTCGGATTAGAGCCTTTCGGTTATTTGCTCCATTAAAGAACTGAGATGGTACATTTCATTTTCTCCCTCGCTGCGGGGTCATTAGACGAAGCCCTTCTTCAAAAATTTCGGACTTCGTTCATTTTAAATGTTTTGTTATTTTTAGCGACGTGTTTAGATGAACCTTCCTCACCAGATGCGATAAAGTAGATGGTTGATCATCAACCATCGTAAGTAATAATAAACCAACAAAACGTAAAACAAAACAAAACTCAACAAACAACAATAACACCAAAAATAATACTTGAAAATACGCAGATACGCAAAACACATCAGCACCCCGATTCAGAACGAATCGATCGATTCATCATTTCTTACCGTTTCGATACGGTATGATATCGATCTCGTATCGAAAATTTGTTGTCGTGCGATTCAGAACGTTCGGTTAGAGAATTCGATTCGATGTCGACTACGGTATCGGTATCGACAAGATACATTTATTTAAATTACATTGTGAATTTACGAAGCTATTTTACCAAAATTTTACTTGCTACTAAATTCACGTTATGCACCAAAGAAACAGGTTTTAATCATTTTCGAAGGTAATTAAAGTAATTATTTAAAAATGATAACTTGTTAAATTATTGACGGCCAATTTTCATCCTCGTCGATAGATTATCTTGTTTTGTTATGCTGTTTTGTTATTATGTACTTAATATTAAGTATATTGTTAGCTGAGGGTAGAATTTTATAATAACTACCGATTGCGCCGTTCGTCAATTCCATAAAAGCCAGGTCCCATTCTGCTTCGAGTTGTCACACCGTTCATACCTACTTGTGATGTATAAATATTTCAATTATTGAGTATTGCTTAATTACTAAATGAAGAATTCCTTACTTTGTGTTTTTTTGTAAAAATAATAAGGGTCCGCTAATATCAGGCGTGGGATTGAATGCCTTTTACCGTTCGATTTCCATCTCTGATTTTGGAAATTTCCCTTTGTGAGTTAAACAATACAGTTCTTTATAATAAGACGTGACGTGACTTGAAAGCAGAGAGAGAACGGCTGAACAGATTTTCATGAAACATGGCTCGGGATAAAATTATCTATGACACAAAAAAACTAAACGAAAATCGGTTCATCCGTTTGGGAGCTACGCTACTACAGACAGATACACAGATACACAGATACACAGACAGACACGTTAAACTTATAACACCCCTCTCTTTTTGCGTCGGGGGTTAAAAATAATGATAGGTATCTAATCAAGCTGCAGGTACCAACAGAGCATAGACATTTAAAAAGATCGATATTTGACTGTGTATCTTATATTATATCTATACTATATTTATAATAATAATTACATATAGGGTTAGTAAGCCGGTTCGCCGGCCGCCTTCGGTTATCGGCCTTTACGCGTACTCCATGCAGTAAAATTGAGATAATATCGCTTAGAAACACTATTTCCAAATGAAATATTTATTCAGTCATTTGAAAATGTTTGCTTTGTATATTCAGATTGCTTTGTGTTCAGATAACATCTTCGAGTAATTTTAGTGAATTTTTTCAAATCGGCGACAGCCATCGGAGGTAACGCAACCTGCGATAAATTAAAAAAAAATTGTGCCGCGCGTTTCACTCCTCCTAATATAATTTTTGGAATATTTTATAAAGAACAACAATAATTATCGGGGCCGGGGTCTAAAATCAGATTTTTTCCAAAACTTTGTTTTTTCGGCCTAGGGGCCGATATGTGGTATTTCGAGTCTTCCAATCTTTTGTCTCTTTTATTCAAATGGTGAAATAGTATATCTCATGACTTTTCCTTTTATTATTGTACCTGATTCAAAGATCCTCGTCATCAGTTTTCGGCTGTCAATTTATGTGGTAATCATTAAGTAATGAAGATCACTTTGGCGGTGGCCGAAAATTGAAACATATCGCTGTTAGTTTGCGGCCACTAGGTAAACTGCAAAGTTTAAATTAGTTTTAATTTTAATTTCATTTATTATAAAATAATAAAAAAGAATGCAGTAGATAGTTTAAATATAGGTGTAGTTATTGAGTGACAAAATTTTCTTAGTTTTTTAATTATTTAATTTTCTTGAATTATGTTGATTGTTATTTTTAATAACATTGGGATATCTAAACAAATAACGATTAACGTACAAAAAAGCTTTATAATGTTTTAGACTATTAAGTTCATTTTATATCCATCACAATACAGTGGCCGATAATAGAATATCCCACGTCCGATAACTGAAATTTTAGCGTTTTTCCGGATTAAATAAAAATTAAAAATATGTAATAGCTTCAAGCGCAAAACAGTTTATAAGACAGAAACTTCATTGTATGGGCTTTCATCAAACATGGTGATCATAACTATATTAAAGTTGAAACATTTTTTTCTGATGTCCTAAACTTGATAGCAGCACTAAGAGGCCGATATCCGGCACATCGACCCTACCTACCTACTTACTTTTGTTAGTTTTTTTTATCTTTGTTTACGTACGCTATAATGGCTAAATACTCTAATTATTTAAGATAATAATATAATGGTCGTGTTAGTGTTGCCAGTACATGGATTTATCACATATAATTCAATATAAAAAAATATTTTTAAAAAATTAAGTGGCACTCGGGGACTGCCGCGGTTGAGCTATTGCATAGCATTTTTTATCAACTTATACAATTATAAATATTTATGCATTTTTTTTTGCATAATAAAAATTATGCAAAAAAAATTTTAAAAAACAAACAAACAAGAAAAGCGCACTGTCACTACTTCGCGAGTGAGATTCGAACCTGCGACATAATACACCATACGGTAAAGAAAGCGGCCGCTCGCCCACTGCGCCAAACAGAGCTAGCTACTTGTGAACCTCTAAAATGTTGAACGCTTACTGAACGACGGTGTTATGTTTATTTTCGTTACGGAATTTCTTGATTCGGTCGCTGCGCTCAAACTGTTTGTCCTAGTTCAAAGCTCGCGATAAAAGCTATGCAATAGCTTAAAACTGACTTCAAACGCCCGCGCCACTACGAAGTATATAATTTATTGTTGATTTTTTAAAACCGCTCGACCGATTTTGATATAATTTAAAATAGGACCACCTGGGAAGTATGCGCTTTCAAACAAAAAAAAAGAACATACAAATCGGTTTAGGCGTCTTCGAGTAGGTAGGTAGTCGGTGAACATACAAAAAAATAATAAAAAACAATTCGACCAGATAATAATTTTTAAAAATTATTACGACGATTATAAAATGAATTATACCTCATTATAATCGTATGTGATAGAAAAAAACTAATACCATATTCGGATTCCGCATCCCAAAATTACCAAATATAGACCTTTCAAACAAACAATTTTCAAAAAGGTCAATTTTGCAAACCTGTGTTATTGACACTTTAATTGGTAATTTCACGGGAAAAGCCCGGACCAAGCTAGCGCGGGGACATAGTCCAACGCGTAGAGGCTTTATGAGTTGATCTAATTTGAGAGTTGAATACACCAACCGGATTTTATCCTTCAATATGTACATCAATAATTTGCACTTAATGAAACCACGATGGATGCAGGATTATTTTAAGGAATGGACGATTGGACAGTAAATTACTTAATAGGGCTAATGGTTAAGGTGATGTTGACATAAGATCTAGGCTATGGGCTGTGAGATACCTGACACCTGCCATTTAAATACCTCGCAAATTGAAATTATCGTAATAATAACAATAATAATATTATAATTACGTTGCCGCAACGAATAGTAATAGTAACCCTTGTACACAATCGATAGATTGAATATGGGAACCGGACGTTAATCTGCTTTAATTTATTTCACAGACAAAAAGGAAATCTTCAATGATGAAGTTGTTGTGGAACGTTCGTGCGTATTTAAAAATATCACTTATGCTCTTTATCGATCTTATAATAATTCAGCCATATTAATTAAGCTTAAAGATCAAAATAAAGGAGTGTTTGCAGAAAGAGAAATAATAAAATTTATTTTAGATCCACAAAATATTGCTAGTAAGTATACATAATAATTATATTTTTATATTTATGTAGCATTTCAATTTGCATACATAAGCCACGCATTTTTAACGAATAGTTAAGTATAAGTAACGAAACAAGCGTTCAGATAGCTCATGTGGCACCCAAATGTCGAGCTTTTTAATGTAGGTACCCTGCTTTTTTCAAATGGTTTAAAATTTTTTTGTAGTCGATTCACAGTTCTTCAGCTATGTAGTAAAATTCAAAAAAATTCAAAATTCAAAATTATTTATTTCATGTAGGCCAACCTGTGGCTCTTATGACACGTCAAGATTCTACCACCGGTTCGGAAAGCGGATTCTGCTGAGAAGAGCCGGCAAGAAACTCAGCAGTTGCTCTTTTCAAAATAATCATTTTACAATATTAATAAGTAGCTATTACATTGTAATAAGTTTTTATACTATCTTGTGGGCAGCTGGATGGCAAGCTGATTTAACCCGTGCATCTTTGTTAGAATAGAATATGACATTTCCACAAAACGTACTACAATTCAATTCATGTCAAAGACGGGCAGACAGAAAGAAAGTAGAGTAACTACTGATATGCCGATCTTGCTCCACTTTTTCAAAAATGGCGTCCATTTTATTTATAAAATTAAAATTCCCGGCTTGAAAATGCTTAAGCCAACTTTGTGCTACTCTTACTGACACTGCATTAGGTCCACAAACGTCAAAATTTAGTTTCGCGTTCTGCGTTGCATTTTTCCTTTTTTGTAGGTAGTAAAATTTTAAAATTTATCGAATTTCTTCATTAGATTCACTCATTTTGACAGAAAGAAAAACAAATGAAAAATAGCTGGAAATAACATTTTACCAATTTGTTTCTTTTTTGAAATGTAACCTTTTTAACACTTTTCACCGCCATACGGTCTGCCGGTGGGACGTATCTTTTCGAGTACACCATCTATACAGGGTGGAAAAAAATTATGGGCCCTGGAGGGGAACTACCTCAAATCCTTAAGTTAGATCATTTTACTTTTAGGAAACATTCCCTTATTTTTAAAAAGAAACAAAACTGCATTCAAAGTTTTTCAAAAATTCTCTTGTCTCACCCGGGAATCGAACCAGCTAAAAATCCAAAAAATAAACACTCATTATTTTATTGCACTAGTCGATGCAGTCGATGTTAAAGATAAAATTTCTCCAAGAAACATTATGTCTTACACTCATCTGTCGTGCAAGATATCCATGAAATCGAATATTTAGTATACAAGTTCTTTAGTCAACATTACCTAGAACTGTTCACTTTCAAGTAAAAGACACGTCAAGTATAATTTTCTAATAACTCTAACATCCAAAGACATTGTATGAAGTACAAATCTTGCTAATTATTATCTCTAAGTACCTTTTTGAAGACTTAGATAAGAAAATCGTTTAATGGTAATAATAATTCTATGCACGTTTCCTTTTTACGAAAAGTTTAAAAATTTAAACGTTTAACTTTGCGGTGCGGGACAGCAATTTTGAAATTCAATGAACATTTTGAGCATTTTTATCGATTTTGTTTTGTTTTGCTTCCATTTAGTAACTGTGTAATAATGGGCGTATCGTTTTATTAGAAGCTCAGGTACTTTTCAAACAACAAGAATTGCAATTTAGCTCAACAGTGTAGAAGCTAAATTGCAATTCTTTTTTTTTCAATTCTCAAAAAAAAACAATTTTATCTAAATCTTCAACAAGGTAGGTACTTAGAAATAATTAGCAAGCTTATACTTCATACGTGTCCTTGGATGTTAGACTTATAAGACAATTATAAGTTATAACGTGTCTTTTACTTGTTGAAGTTGAAAAGATCTAGGGAATGTTGATTAGAGAACTTGTATGCCAAATATTCGATTTTATGGATATCTTGTACGACAGACAAGTGTAAGACATAATGTTTCTTGGAGAAATTTTATCTTTATTATTGACTGTATCGACTAGTGCAATAAAATAGCGGGTGTTTATTTTTTGAATTGTTAGCTGGTTCGATTCCCGGCTGAGACAAGCGAATTTTTGAAAAACTTTGAATGCAGTTTTGTTTCTTTTTAAAAATAAGGGAATGTTTCCTAAATGTAAAATAATCTAAGTTAAAGATTTAAGGTAGTTCCCCTCCAAGGCCCATAATTTTTTTCCACCCTGTATATGTATATATATATGTATGGCCTGCTGATCTCGCTAAGGGCAACATATGCCCTTAGAGAGATCAGCAGGCCATACGGGCCTCCAGCGCGGCGTACCAAATCTTTCCGTCCGTTCCGTTTCCGAAAATTTCCGTTAAAACTTAAAATTTATTTATTAAACAATTATCGAGTCTGTCACGCCACACTAGTAAACAATCATCAGCCCGCCGGCCGCCCGACGGACGGACGAACGGACAGACAGGCGGACGGACGGACAAGTGCAAATTCACTCAAGTAGACTCAGAGACCTCGCTTTGCTCGGTCAATAAGACGCTTCGTCAAGATCCTTTCAAAAAAATTTGACCAATACAAAACACCTGGAGACTTTCTTACCGTTGATGAAACAATGGTAGCTTTTCGTGACCGGATCGCTTTTATGACGACCTCCCTGGTGCAGTGGTGAGCGCTGTGGTCTTATAACTGGGAGGTCTCCGGTTCGATTCCCGGCGGGGTCAACTTGGGAATTTATAATTTCTGAATTGTCTCTGGTCTGGTCTGGTGGGAGGCTTTGGCCGTGGCTAGTTACCACCCTACTGTCAAAAACGTGCCGCCAAGCGATTTAGCGTTCCGGCACGATGGCGTGTAGAAACCGATTAGGGTTATGGGTTGAATGAATAAAAAAAATGCAATACGTACCTGGAAAACGACATTAGTATGGAATTAAATTATTTAAAATTTGCGACGACGATGGTTAAACTTATGACTTGATTGTATATGAAGGCAAAAGGACCACTTCAACCACACAAAACGTATCCAGTGAAATAGTCATGAAACTCAGTGAAATAAATCCGAATGCTGGAAGAAGTATCGTTACTGATAATTACTATACAAGTGTCACTTTAGCTAATAGCTTACTCCAAAAAAGCACCCATTTGTTGGGGACTGTAAGAAAAAATAGAAAAGGGCTACCAAAAGAATTATTGAAAGAGAAACTAAAGAAAAGCGAGACCTGTATTAATTCTACGATGTATTGGCTCTATCAACTTCACTTTTCCGTAATAGCAGGCCACGCACTACAGAATTAATTTGAAATCACGAGGTCGTAGCGGACCGCACGGCCTGCTAGTAAAAATACACAGTGAGCCCGCCAGCCGCCCGTACGGCCTGCTAAACTCAAGATTTTTAACCGCGGCCTGCACTGGTGGGCAAAGATGCGCCCGCCTGTAGACCGCGTGGCCTGTAACGCTGAAAAAATCTATATATGGATGGCGGTGAGAGTGTTAATGTCATCAAAATCAGTCAGATACAAATAATACATTTACTGTATTGTAAATTTGTTTTGAAAAGAGCAACCGCCGAGTTTCTTGCTGGTTCTTCTCGGCAGGAAAGGCATTCCGAGCCAGTGGTAGATTCATCGACTATTCAAAAGCACTTGTAAAAGTTTATTTGATTAAAAAATATTTCTATTCTATTCTATACAGCCAAAGAGATTTTACTACAAGTTTATACCATACTCGCGAAAAGACTTTTTCCCCGACCTAATAGGTATTAGTATTTTAATTTGGTGAGTGTTAATTCGTATTCTGTAAAACTTGGTAGTGCAGCTGGTGGGGTCGCATTGACGAATTTGGTGGTGAGATAAACTACCTACTTGGTCAATTATTAAGGGATAGGTATTGATATTTCCCTATAGAATACCAAACCAAGGTGAAGTGAGTTTGATTTCGAAGTGAGCTATATCACTTGAGTGAGTTTCGACATCGAGATGGTATTTTAGTGAATAGCCCTGCAGATATAAATATAATATACCTACATCATTACTATAGTGATCCTTCCTACCTATCCTACCCTACCTGATCAAATTACTAATCTAATTGATAAACTATCTCCTATTAATAAGTGTTTATTACTGTTTACTTATCTAGCAACAAAAAAACACGCGTGCTTGACCAAATGCACCATAGAATATGATTACAATGAAAAAATGGATACTGTACATGAGGCTGTTTGCCCTAAGGTGGAAACGCTAAAATCAACAGAATCAACTATACAATATGGCAGTAGTACAAAAAAGTCTTATATTACAACATCATCAACAATAACAACAGCAATACCAACGACAAATACAAACGAAGAAACAAACGCTCTTACAGGTAAATAAGTAAGCACAAATTACAATACTAAATTACGAGTAGTAGGTATAATATTGTTGTACACAACAACAATATTATACTACTCGTAATTTTTTAATTAATTTAATTTTCTATCTATAATATAATAAAACTGTTATATCTCGTAATTTAGTATTGTTGTTGCGGACATCTGTTATAAACACAACTATTTTTATTCTCGTGCGGGGTGTGAAGTGTCCAAGGCTGGAAGGGCCCAATGCTGGACTTACCATTAGGGTGGCCAGGGCGGTATTAGTGGATGAGACCTCCGGATTTTTTTCTACTCCTCTTTTTGGTCCTGGTAGGGGCGTACTTTCTATTTGGAACTAACCCCACCCACCCGTTTGATTGAGATGAAGCGAGCGATTTTCTTTCTGTTTGATTGTTCCGTAGATTTTTTGATCAATAAGATAATTATAAAATGGCATGCGTGAAGCGAAAACATTTTTTTCACAACTCAATAGAAAGTTACAAAAGATGTTTCGGTTCTCGTAGGATCGAACAGGAAATCAACATCTAGATAATTAATATATTATATTAGAATAATATTATCACGAGCGAAGCGAGCGCTTAAAATTTTTCTCTGTTTTTCAGATTCAGGTTACAAGCTCAGCATCATCGTTCCCATTGTCGCTGTTGGGTTGCTCACATTAATATGTGGCACTGTGTTGTATATTAGGTATAAAAGAAAAATGTCGATAAATGAGAACGATAACACTTATTTATATGTAAGTAGCGAATCTCTCTCCCTGCTTCGTAATCCTTATATTGCTGTGGGTATTGATCCGGAGAGAGGGAGCCACCGCGCACCTGTCAGCATCGCTCGTGTATACAAACAGTGATAAACGCGAATAAAAAAATAGATTTAACGACTAAATAAGTGCTCGATGCGCAAAATCTGTGAGAACTGATTACCGGATTCGTGTTTAAAATTACATTTCGTGTTACAATATCGATTTTGTGAACTTATTTTTAAAATATTCAGTGCCAACGGACGACGACGTGTTTCCAAACACTGAATAAAGGCAAATAAATTCGTGCTTTCTAAGACGTTATTATCAAAATGAACTACTAGTGAAACCCAGTGATAAAAAACATTCAAGTCCAAGGCCCTTTATTAAGTTTTAAAACAGTGAAATATAAATACTTTAACAAAAGAACGAACTCATAGCGACATCTAGCGAACTGCGTCGAAAACTTTCACACAGCCATCTAGCGTGGAGTAGCGAAACTACGTAACCGCCTGAGTGATCTACAGAGCGATATATCTGTCCCTAAGTAGTCATAGTCTCCTTCTTTACAACTAGATAGCGCGCTGCTGCATATAGCCTGTAAAAATGGAGGAAATTACTAAGATGCTAAAAAAGATCCAAGAAGACATGGTACAACAAAAAGTAGAAATAACTAAGTCTATTAACGATAACATAAATGAAAAGTTTCAAACTTTGGAAATTCGCAGTGCCGCTATAGAGGAAAAATTAGAAAAACAAGATCAGCTGATTAAAAATTTTGACAGGATTTTAAGACGCCGAAACCTTATATTTTTTGGGGTGGAAGAAGTAGAGAAAGGATACCACGACTTAGAAAGAAAAATTTTGGAAATAATAAATAAAACTATGGACACTGCTTGCGATACTAATAATTTTGAGTACATTTCGAGACTTGGAAAAAGAGACGCTGAAAAAATTAGACCAATCATTGTTACCTTCACAACTATGGGGGAAAAAATCAACATACTGAAAAATAAAAACAAACTCAGTTCATCATCCTACTATATTAAAGAGGATTTCCCGCCTGAAATACTCGACAAACGCAAGGAACTACAAAAACAAGTCACCGAGGAGAGAAAACAAGGCAAAAACGCTATCCTTAAATATGACAAAATCATATATATAAACAAAACGCCTAATATTTCTAGCAACAACGCAAAACGAACTATTATCTCTCCGGAAAATATAGCCAAACCACAACCAGCCAAGAAAAATAAATTCGATCTTAAAAAATACGCATCACGACAACCTCAATCGTCACAAAATCGACCCGGAAATCAGAGCGAGACGGAATAGCAGCCACCGCCAAGGACCCCTCTCCATCTCCCAATTCGGGTGGTCTCCGCGGGAGATACTGACCAAAACCCTCCATACAACAATCAAACGCAAAAACTATTTATCTGCACATACAACGGCAGATCTTTGTTATCACCAGCCAGACTGGAACTCCTCAAAGAAGCTTTGGATGACATTTATTACGACATCATAGGCCTATCTGAAGTTCGGAGGTCCGGTACCGAGATAATTGAAGATGAGGATCATATTTTATGCTTCACAGGAAAAATCACAGGACAACACGGTGTAGGATTTTTAATAAAAAAGAAACATAAGTTTAACATTCAGAGCTACACTGGACTCTCGGAAAGAGTATGCCTTTTAAAGCTCCGTCTCTCTGTAACCGAACTAACCATTATCCAGGCTTACGCACCAACTTTAGACGCAACTATTGAGGACATCGTAGACTTCTACGAGCAGCTTCGTATAGCTGTAAACATGGC
Source organism: Oeneis ivallda (assembly GCA_029955525.1). Taxonomy (NCBI): domain Eukaryota; kingdom Metazoa; phylum Arthropoda; class Insecta; order Lepidoptera; family Nymphalidae; genus Oeneis; species Oeneis ivallda. The sequence continues at coordinate 20,063,309 of JARPMR010000008.1, forward strand.
TGGTAAAGTCACTATACTGATGGGCGACTTCAACTCAAAGATAGGGCAAAGAAAGGTGGGAGAAGAAACAGTTATTGGACCCTACTGTTACGGTACGAGAAATCATAGAGGCGATCTACTAGTACAATTCGCATTAGAAAATAAGCTGACATTTATTAACTCTATTTTCAAAAAGAAGTCTAAAAATCAATGGACTTGGATCTCTCCGAACAAAGAAATAAAAAATCAAATCGATTTTATTCTTTCTAACTCCCCAAGAAATTTTATAAATATAGAAACCATAAACCAAAATGTCTTCCCATCTGATCACCGACTTATACGAGGAACTTTCATACTGGAAAAACAAAAATGCTCTAGAATTAAGTACAGTCAACAACAATCGCATTTAAAGAACCCATCGGAACAAAAAATATTTCTCGAAAACTTAGCAAACAAAATTAATATTTGTCAAACACAAGTTGAAGTTAATGTGGAATCACTCTATCGAAAAATCGAAAAACTGCTGTTAGACTGCCTTCAGTGTGCAAATTTGCCACGCCACGCCAAAAGAAGCTTTATATCTACTGAAACAAAAGCAATGATTAAAAACCGTTCAGAACTGCAACATAAACCTACTCTAAGTAGAGAAGAAAAGGAACAACTATCAAACCTTTATAAGATGTCAAACAGACTTATGAGAAGAGACTACAAGAATCACAGATTAGCAATTATAGAGCATCACCTAGCTACCAAGGGCAGCCTCAAAAAAGCCCACAAACAATTAGATAAAACCAAAAAATGGATACCACATTTGAAATCTAAGGCTGGAAAAGAACATCTACATTCCCGTCAGGACATAATATTAACCGCATCAGATTTCTATAAAAAGCTCTATGAGAGCTCAGACCATAACTACTCTGTGAGCACATTCCAGGAAAATACTATTCACCAAAACGAAATAACTTTATTTAACGAAAAAGAGATTATGAGCAAAATAGACAAGCTAAAAGATGATAAATGCCCAGGCCCAGATAATATCCCAAATTATGCAATAAAACTAGCAAAAAATGTCTTAGTTTCCACTGTAACCTCTCTTTTTAACAAAATTCTGCAAGAGCGAAGAGTTCCTAGTACATGGACAGAATCCAGGATTATTCTGCTATATAAAAAAGGCGACCCTTCAGACGTAGGTAACTATAGACCTATTAGTCTGATGCCGACGTTCTACAAATTATTTGCTTCGTGTATAGAGAAACGACTAGAGCCCTACATCGAAGAACTGCAGCCAGTAGAGCAAGCAGGCTTTCGCAAAGGGTATTGTACAATAGACCATATATATACTGTAGAGCAAATTATAGAAAAATATTTAGAGTACAATCAGCCTCTATACATAGGATTTATCGACTACGCCAAAGCATTTGACTCTATTTCACATTCAAGTATTTGGAACGCACTCAAGGACTGCAATGTGCCAGAAATCTACATAGACTTGATAAAAAATATCTACGAAAACAGTAAAAGTAGAGTCAAATTAGATAGAGTCGGTCCAATCATAAATATTATGAGAGGAGTAAAACAAGGAGATCCTCTCTCTCCGAAACTATTCATTTGTGTCCTGCAACATATTATGAATAATTTAAAATGGCACAGAAAAGGAATTAAAATAAACGGGAACTATTTGAGTAACCTTAGATTCGCAGATGATATTGTAATTTTTTCTGAATCGTCGGCCCAATTAGAAGAAATGATCAACGAATTAAATGACGTAAGCAGCAAAATTGGGCTTCAATTGAATACAAGCAAAACAAAGGTGATCACAAATAGCTCTAAAAACCCAATAACAGTGCAAGAATCGAACATAGAGTACGTCGACAATTACATATATTTAGGTAAAGAGATATCATTTGGAAAGTCTAGAAACGAAGATGAGGTTGCAAGAAGAGTCAATATTACTTGGAACAAATTCTGGAGCCATAAAGAAATCCTGAAATCTGAACTGCCCTTAACTTTAAAGAAAAAAGTGATGGATTCCTGCCTACTACCGTGTCTAACATACGGTTGCCAGACCTGGACTTATAATAATACTACATGCCAAAAGATCCAAACATGCCAACGCGCCATGGAACGGAGCATCCTAAACGTTAAGTTAATCGACAGACAGAGAAGTGAGTATATAAGAAACAAAACTAACGTCATAGATGCTCTAAGCCACTGCAAAAGACAAAAATGGAAGTGGGCAGGTCATGTCGCACGAACTTCCAATAAAAAATGGACGAAACGCACTACAATGTGGATAGGCCCTAAAGGCATTAGAAAGCGCGGCCGGCCTAAAGAACGGTGGGCAGATGAAATTGTGGGCATTGCCGGTAAAAATTGGGTTAACAGCGCTCAAAACAGAAAACATTGGCACAATATGGAGGAGGCCTTTACCCGCAAGGGGTCCTTAATTAAGTAATGTTATATTATACTGTATTTTATAAATTCTCTCTTATATTTTTTTTTATTGTCTAGTACGTAAGTAGTTAGTATTAATTTCGTTCAATAATTTATTTTAGGAACTTCATAATATATTAAGCACGTTTTATAAAGAACTTTGTAATTGTATTTAGTTTAATTAATTAAGGAATAATAAAGGCTTTTTTATTTTTTATTTATTTATTTATTTATTGATCCTTTTACACACTGTGCTAGGGTTTTCGTGGGAATTGGGATAATAAAGGATCTCGAATCTTAGGTACAAGGATTATTACATGACGGAGACCGGAGTTAATAACCGGAAACCATTTTTTTGGGAATGATGCAGTGGATTTCCAAATCCTTCAGCATACGACTAGACTGAGAATACGAGATTTTGATTCTTTAAGTATGACGCGACGGTTACGGTACTATCAGATGTTGGTGATTTTATAATTAATAATGACTAGACGATGCCCGCGACTTCGTCCGCGTGGATGAAGGTTTTTTGATTCCCGCGGGAACTCTTTACTTTTATGGGATAATTTGTAGCCTATGTGTTAATCCTGGGTATGAGCTATCTCCATGTCAAATTTCAGCCAAATCCGTTTTGTAGTTTTTGCGTGAAAGAGTAACAAACATACACACAGATACACAAACTTTCGCCTTTATAATAATATTAGTGTGATGTGAAGTGTGATGTGATAACTAGATGATGCCCGCGACTTGTTCCGCGTGGATTAAGGTTTTTTTAATCCCCACAAACAAACTTTCACCTTTATAATATTAGTGTGATTAGTATGATGTGATAGCCGAGACCGAGCGACGGCTCGTGCTTTCCGAGTCATGGAGGAAACGAAACGAGTCAAAAGTTCAAACTGGATCTCCGTAGTCGATCACCCATCTAGTTACACAATAGTTATTTGTGTCATATGGGGCCAAAGGAATTTTTTGTTCCCCGAGGGCGTTATTTTGAATTCAGAGCGAAGTGAAGGATTCTATAGTAGACTCCCGAGCGCAGCGAGGGATTCTAAAGTCGAATCCTGAGCGTAGCGAGGAATTCAACATAAGCCGCCCGAGAACAAAAAATTTTGGCCCCGAATGACACACACTATTTTTCATCATTACCTATGAGAAAAAGCTAGGAGTATCAACCTACTATGTATAGAGTATAGACATTACCAATACGTATATTGAAAGTTTAAATAAAACACAAATAATTTTTTATGAAATAATTAAATATTAATATTTATGTGGGAAGTATGGGCGTATATATCTAATCGACAAATTTGATCACGTGACTTATCGAAGACAACAGCTTCTCAAACATTTATGAATTCTCTCTTCTGATTGGTCCGCGTTAGTGCTTTAGTATGCTAAAGCACGAACGCGGACCAATCAGAAGAGAGAAATGAAAAGTCCCATGGGGTTAAAATTAAATTTTGCTCCCGCTATCCTCTGAAGGCAATATTCGTTTTTCGAATAGGTATGATGAAAATAACTATTTTCGACTTCGTCCGCGTGGATTTAGTTTTTGATTTAGGGATAAAAAGTAGCCTATGTCACTCTCCAGGTCCTCAACTATACGCATGCAAAAAACCACGTCGATCCGTAGCCCTGTTGCGGCGTGATTGAAGGACAAACCAACAAACACACTTTCGCATTAATAATATTATTATTCGATTCGATATACAGCAATAGGGAGTTTCTAATTTATTACTACTTGCTCGTAATTTACTCCGCTGCAACATGTCAAAATAATTTTGAAATAATACAACTTTAAGGGATGGTGGTTTGGCTCCACCAGTATTTTCGAGGATTTTCATTACATGCTGCATATAGTAATACTGATGATGTCTGCAACATCGTTTTTGTTTATTCCCGTGGGAATAAAAAAGCCGGCCAAGTGCGAGTCGGACTCGCGCACCGAGGGTTCCGTACTCCAAAAGTAAAAGTAAAACGATAATATTATATTAATTTGCTTATTTATCGTTAACTTTGTTTGTAGAGGATTATTGTTAATATAAAAAAACTATGCTAGTTAGAGCGTTGGTTTTATTTTTCCTGTAAAATATACATAAACCTCTATTGACCATAATTATTTCAGTTTTTTCGATTGGTAAACTTCGGAGATAAGGGGGGGAACTGTATTTTTTTCGACATTTTGGCCGATTACTCAAAAACTATTATATCTAGAAATAAATAAAAAACTGTTTTAGAATGCACAAGTAAAGGCCTTTCATATGATACCCCACTCGGTATAATTATCTTACTTTGAAATTTCAAACCCCTGATTTTCCCCCTTTTTTAATTAAACTAAAATAATTTTCGCGTTGATTTTATTTTTTCTGTAAAATATACATAAACCTCTATTGACCATAGTTATTTCAGATTTTTCGATTGGTAAACTTCGGAGATAAGGGGGGGGGAACTGTATTTTTTTCGACATTTTGGCCGATTAATCAAAAACTATTATATATAAAAATAAATAAAAAACTGTTTTAGAATGCACAACTAAAGGCCTTTCATATGATACCCCACTCGGTATAGTTATCTTACTTTGAAATTTCAAACCCCCGATTTTCCCCCTTTTTTAATCAAACTAAAATAATTTTCGCGTTGCTTTTATTTTTCCTGTAAAATATACATAAACCTCTATTGACCATAATTATTTCAGATTTTTCGATTGGTAAACTTCGGAGATAAGGGGGGGGAACGGTATTTTTTTCGACATTTTGGCCGATTACTCAAAAACTATTATATATAGAAATAAATAAAAAACTGTTTTAGAATGCACAAGTAAAGGCCTTTCATATGATATCCCACTCGGTATAGTTATTTTACTTTGAAATTTCAAACCCCCGATTTTCCCCCCTTTTTAATAAAACTAAAAATAATTTTCGATTTTTCTTTATTCTAATGATGGTGGGCCACTATTGTACACAACTATGTCAAATTTCATGTCGATAGCTTTAATAGTTACTGAAATAATCGACTGTGACAGACGGACGGACGGACGGACGGAGAAAGTCTCACCATTAGGGTTCCATTTTTACCATTTTGGTACGGAACCCTAAAAACGAAGTTGCAGGAATTTTTAATTTTCCGGGATAAAATGTAGCTTATGTTTTAATGCAGGGTATAGTCTGTCTGTAATACCACAATAAGCTTAAAAAACTTAAGCCAAAGAAGTCTGCGGGGCCGGATGGCATACCACCTTATGTTTTTAAAGACTGCCGATTTGTCCTAGCAAAGCCGTTACTCCATATTTACAATCAGTGTCTCAAGGCAGCTCTGTTTCCCAAGAAATGGAAAGTGACTCGGGTCGTTCCTGTATCGAAAGGTGGATGTGGAACACAGGTCAGGAACACAGGCCAGTGGCAGTGTTGTCGACTCCGGCGAAGATATTGGAATCGGCTATTCACAGTAGTATTTACAGTCAGGTTAGCGCGCAACTATCCGATTGTCAGCATGGATTCCGTCCTTCGAGAAGCACTACCTTCTCGGATATATGTCTCATATTGTTCCAGCGGTTGATGGTGGGGGCCAGGGTGATGTAGCATACTTTGATTTTCGATAAGCCTTCGATTTAGTTGATAACGATATGTTGCTACAAAAGCTAGCATCAGTTGGGTTCACGCCACATTTGTTAAACTTTTTTGCGAGTTATATGAGAGATAGGCAGCAATATGTTGAATATAGGGGTCACAGGTCAGAACCGTATTTTACAAGGTCTGGTGTGAGTCAGGGCAGCAACCTGGGACCCTTGCAGTTTTTAATGATAAACGATCTGCCGAAGGTGGTCCAGGACGCTAAATGCTTGTTATATGCGGACGATCTCAAGCTCGCTCTGGCTGTAAATGGCGAAGAGGACTGTGTGAAGCTGCAGCAGGACATAGACAGAGTGGTGACATGGAGCAAGGGCAACCTATTGCAGTTTAATAACTCCAAATGTGCAGTCATCACTTTCTCTAAGTCACGGGACCCCATCTTATATAATTACAATATCGATGGGATACCAATGGCGAGAGTCTCAGAGGTTAAAGACTTAGGGGTTAGCATAAACACTGAGCTTTCGTTTCGTAATCATATTGTAAATTGCTGTAAGAAAGCTTACAGAAATTTGGGTTTCTTGCTTCGTACAGTTAGTGGTTTCACTAATCTAAGCGCTATCATCGCATTATATAATGCGTTGGTAAGGAGCCAACTTGAAAGTAATGCAGTCATTTGGGCTCCACATGAAGCAAAATATTGTATCATGTTGGAGCGGGTTCAGAATAAATTTATTAGGTTCTTGTACATGAGGCTTTATGGGGTTTACCCATTCTACCCATTGAAGTACCCTACACTCTTTGTTCTGGGTATGGTCGGATACAATGAGCTCAGATCTAGAAGGGAACTAGCGCTTGTTACGTATGTTTTTAAAATAATGAGAGGCAAGTCATTCAATGCGGACGTGTTAGGGCAAGTCAGTCTCAGAGTGCCGGACCGGTACGTGTGGCGCAGGCGCAGGCCGCCGCTGCTGGCGCTGCCGCGAGGGCGCACCAACTTGCTCAAGAAGGCGCCGCTGACGCGCGCGCTTCGCACCCTGAACTTGGTGGCCGAGCAGATCGACCTGTTTTGTTGCACTCTGAATGAGCTCACCAGGATCGCAATGTGGTCAATATGTTATCAAAATAATTCATAAGTTATTTTTAGAATGTTAGATTTAGGTTTTTGATACAGTTATAAATGATATTGTGTTGCACTAACGAATTGGGATAAATTATCCTGTAATGTCAGTGTAAGTGTGGAAAATAAATAAATTAAAATAAAATCCGTCCAGTACTTAGGTAGTTTTTGCGCGAAAGAGTAACAAATACACAAACTTTCACGTTTATGATATAATTAATGTGATCATAATTATTTTTGTTTCAGGAACCAAGTATCGTACACCTAAACTTATCTAATTTCAACTTAAAAAGCGATGAAGATGATGTGACAGATTCAGAATGCAAACACGTTGTTGATGCGGTTGATGTTTACGATTACACCTACCCTGACTACGTCAAACGTCTGAGAACCTTCAAACCTATGAAACCGCCATTATGTCCCTGCCCACATTGTAGGGGAATAATCACATAATCTTTAAATCTACATCTCTTCTTTAATCTAAACAGTTTATATCTATCTCTAAAAAGATTATAGCAAAGTCGCTGTTTTCATCTATCTGTTTCCCTGCTAACTTCTTCTAAACTACGCAACGGATTTTGATACGGTTTTCACTATCATTTAGAGATATTTTTCGGAGAGAGGGTCTATCTTCTAAGGATAACCCTTAGAATAACCTAATCTAATAATAATCTTGTACATAATACTCTTCTCATCAAAAAATCGAAACACCTCGCATGTTTATGTTTCGTAAGGATTATCAGAAAAATCTTTATTTTTAGGAATAACTATTAAATGTTGTTTAATAGTGAGTAGTATGAGGTATTCAATCCCTAATGTTAATGTTCCAAATTCAAATTAAATTTCGATAAAATTCGTGTTCTTTTTAATGAGTCATTTTAACCCTGTATAGAATATGAGGGAAATGGGGAAAACAACGTAAATGTAAATGGAAAAAAGTTTAGAGACAGTTTATTTAATAGCTTGTATTCCGTCCCCGGGCTCTTATTACTGCTTTCATGTGTTCGATCTGATTAGAGTCATTCTTCATCGATCGGATCAGTCACTATCACATGTTGTGGAATGTTATCCCACTCTTCTTTAATTGCATTTCGTAGCTGGCCAAGAGTTTCTGGGGCGGAATCCCTTGCTCGAATTCGTCTTTTTAATTCATCCCATGGATGTTCTATGGGATTCATGTCAGGGATTTTCGCTGGCCATTCGATAACAGAGATACCGACTTCAGTAAGATAATCTTGTACGACGACGGCTGCGGTATGAGCCCTAGCATTATCGTGCATGAATATATATGAAAGCATCACAGTAGTAGGGTAAAATTGGGAGTTCTGCCTCACGTCTCTAGATAAACGCGCCGCGCGTTGCGAGACGTTAGCCAGAACTCCCAATTTTACTAGGTAAGTACATCTTACTTATTGATTACAATCGTTCAGCAAATCATCGCTCAGCTTGTTATTGAAACTGGACACACAATGTCACGTCTAATTTAAATATGATTTTATTATTAATCATTCTTCTTGAACGATATTAGGTATAATCAGTAACAAGAGAATGATCAGGTTGTTACAAACTCATGTTGGAAGATTATTCAATGATCGATAGAGTACATTCTTAAGTGATATTATTTTGATAGACCCTAACCAATGCAACTATTCCTAAGCATTACTGTACCCAACTTTCCATCTATTACTATATTATAGGAGTTTATATTTTGTACGGAAAACCTTAACTATCTTATGTTATTAATATAGTGGTGTGTCAGTTTAAGATATAAGCATGCTAAACTGGGAACAGGTAAGTATGTCAGTTTATTATTTAAAATACTCCACACTCCTATATCGGAAGGTTAAAATGCTTAATCGAAGATGTTAATAATAAATAAATAATAAAATTAGTTACAGCTGAAGAAGATCTCAGATCGAATCTTAACCAATTTTGTGAAATAAAAAGTCTCAAATTGCATTTCAAGTGTTGCACTATAATAGCTATTTATGCAACTGCATCGTAATGAGGGTCATTTTAATTCGAGTGCTGTTTTTTGATACGAGGCTTGCCGAGTATCAAAATAGGATAGTACGAGAATTAAAATGACTAATTACGATCAGTTACATACAAGATTTTATCTACGATAAGGAAAATAAAATCATTAACAAAACAAAATACGCCGTAGTAGGCTCAATAAAGTAACAAAAAGTAACTCCGTAAGCCGCCACCAGCCGCCTGTGGCGCCACTGTCGTATGAACGGTACAAAAGTGCCGGAACTCAGAGCCTTAACTTTAGGTATCCTATTTTAAGAAGATAACCATTTCGATTCAACTCCCATACAACGAGCTGCATCGAAATGAGAAGCAAAACCGAAAGAGGGTTCATTTCGATTCAGCTGTCAAATTCGAAATTGGAACTTTTCGATGCTGGAGTAGATAAAGGTAATAGTAATTTATCAGTACTATTCCATAAACTAATATACATAATAATTTTCTAATTATTATGTCACTAAAATCATTTAGCTAAATTTGTCATTGTTGTAATGGGATAATTTAGTTGCAATAGGAGATAATTTTATAAAATTATTACTCGATTCGCTTTTAGTAAGTAGTAAGTACCTACCTAATGAAAAATTATTATATTTTAGCATTAGACTACTTCAACTTCTGTGAACATTACATAGTGCCTAGATAAATACCTATGCATAATGTAGAAATACAGTACAGACGCAGAAAGCAGTAAAAAATAATAGCAAACAATAGTCGGGATATATAATGTGTTAACTAAAAGTGATTATTTTTCGGTGTCTAATGTCTCGTATAGGATTGCATATTTGCAGTTTGTTTCCTAAAAGGGAATCCTAAAAATGTATGCAGCATCTTACATATGTCTGTAATAAGAGACCAAGAAATCTCTTTCTAATTACTTTTATATTTAAGAGTCATTATTCTATGATAATAATATGATCTTTTGACTTTATTGATTGACTTAAAGAAGATATGCAACTTCTGTTAGCCCAGTTCAACACGCATTTCTTTTCGGATCACTCCAGCGAGTAAACGTTTACTCAAAACATTTAAAAATACATTTTTTGATTTTCAAATAAGCAGTTATTTAGCTCCAGTATGTATGTATATTTTTATTATTTTCATATATTTTAAAGAAAGAGTTGTAAAATGAAATAGTTAAAAATTAGCTTTCTTAAAGAAAAGTTTTTCTTATATAATAGTGTTTTCAAATTAACAATAATGTTTTAATTTCATAGTAGTAAAAATACTATGCTGTGACAACATTTCAAAAGTGGTTTTTCTATGGCAGGGCTGCAAACTACAGTAATAATCCTTTTAATTCGGATGATGAGTTACCTATAGCTTCGCCTTCAACTTCGAAGCGTAAATCACTCAATAAATTGAAGAAATCAAAAAGTCAACAGTCAGATACGGAATCTGAACCGGATACACCTGTAAAACGTAAGAAAGCACTTCCGAAAAAGCCTGTCAAGGTTACTGCCCGTCCTTCGTGGGATTCTGAGGTGAGTTATGACAGTTTATTTCTACAGTATAAATATAATAATATTAAGAATTATTAAAATTTTGAATTTATGCATCAACTGAAGTCTTAGAGAAGATATTAATATATATTTTTTTACATTATATAAAGTGTTAACAAGTATGAACATGGGCGCGAGGTTTCGAGTTCGATTCTTTTTCTTCTTCAGAAAAATTGTTTAGGGTTTTGTGTGTGTGTATTTTTAAGGAGGGGTTTTTTTTTAGGGTTTTCCAACAAAAAATCTCAGCAACAATCCTAAATTAATGTTTGGTAACTGAGTTAATGTTTATACTAACTAAAAATATTATTTTCCTTTTTTCAGCACGAAGAAGAAGTGGTACAAAAGCTTGAACCGCTTAAAAATTTTATTACTAAGAAGATAGCATCAGGGTATTCTACACAGCGAAAACAAGAAAAATTAATAATTGAAGGTGACTATTATTTGGAACTCCGCATCTATAACGCTGTCGAAGCATCAAAAATAAGCCCGGGTAATCGATGGCGTCACGCTCTTTTTACTTACAAGTCATGTATGGATACCAACTCAGAAATTTGGCAAGCAACGAATCGCTTGGTCGCTGCTGCCAAGGAAGATTTTAAAGGGGTTAAACCCACACTATATCCAGCATAAATATTTTTTCTAATTTCAAATAATAAATACTTTGACAATATATTATATTTTATTATATAATATAGGAGTTTCATAATGATTTTTTGTGATATTTGTAATATTTCTGCACCAAAATACTTTTCACATAAGAAAAGTTATATTCACAAATCAAATTGTTTACTCCGCACAGAATTCGATAATGTTCAAATAATTGCAACTGCTTTTAAGAACAGAATAATAAGCTATCGTGTATATCCATCAAAAAAATTTTTACTGTCTGAACAATTTTTATCTGAAGTTGTGAATACGATATGTAATTTAGTAAAAAGAAGTCTTGACAAGCATAATGCTCTAAAAATAAATTTCGAACTATTTGCGACTTTCACATTACCAAAAAATAACGAAAAATCTTTAAAATCGTTCAATACTAAATATATACAAATTTTTCAATCCACAAACATAAAGAATATATATTTAGAGTGTGTAAAAAGTCTACTTACCAAATTATCAGAGTTTGAACATTCCGAATCAGGCTGGTCTTTTGATTCTTTGAATAATTTAGGAGTAAACATTAATAAATATAATCCTTTAAGAACAGGCTCCTATATTCCACTACCAATAAAAATCCTGAAAACTAGATCTTGTGTAAATATTAAAAATAATGATGATAAGTGTTTTCTGTGGAGTATATTAGCACATATGTATCCCACTAATAAAAACTCTAATAGAGTTAATTCATATCCTCATTATTCTAAAGTTTTAAAAACAGATGGTATGTCGTAGGTATTCCACCATCTTTTGAGGATATCAAATTATTTGAAAAAAATAATTCTAACATAAGTGTTAATATATACAGTTTAGAAAAAAAGGGGGATATTAACGGACCTCTCTACAAAACCAACAAACGTAAACTTGTACATGTCAACTTGCTTTACATTACTAAGAACAATAAAAGACATTTTTGTTTGATAAGAAACTTTGAACGGTTGGTTCATAGTCAACTTACTAAGAATAACTCTAAAATTTTTCTGTGTGAGGAGTGTTTCATTTATTTTAATTCAGAAGAAAAGTTATGCAAACATAATTGTGCAAGAATTAAAACTATTCTTCCAGAAAAAAATAGTAAATTATATTTTGATCATTATGAAAGAACTCAAAGAATACCAATTGTGATTTATGGCGATTTTGAAAGTTTATTAAGAGAATATTCTGATAAAAGTAAATCTGAGCATACTGAAACTATACAAGTTCATGAAGCCACATGCTTTGCGTACTATATATGTTGTGAATCTAAACCTGAACTTAACGAACTTGTTTCATACAAAGGAGCTAACTGTGCTCAAAAATTTGTAGAAACAATTTCAAATGATGTAAAACGATTACATACAATTTTGTTAGAAAATAATCCAATGAAACCTCTTACTGAAAAAGAAAAGAAATGTTTTCATACTGCAAAAGTTTGTCATATATGCAAACAAAAATTTACATCCACAGATAAGATTGTAGCAGATCATGATCATTTTACAGGAGAATATAGAGGGCCGGCTCACAATATTTGCAACTTGAGTGTAAAGAAATGTTCTTTTATACCTATTATATTCCATAAATTAGTAAGTTAAAAACTAAGTAATTACGATTGTCATCTTTTCATTAAAGAGTTAGCGAGTATTAATGGTCGTATAAATATTATTCCAAAAAATAAAGAAAAGTACATATCTTTCACAAAATTTATATCAGTCGAATCAAAAACTGCTGCTCAACTTAAATTCATAGATTGTTTTAATTTTCTCAGCTGTAGCTTAGATAAGTTAGCTAGATCTTTACATCCAAACGACTTCATAAACTTGCGTAGGTATTACAGTGATCCGTGTTTATTTGATTTGATTTGCAGAAACTTATACTTCAAAGATTTAAATTAGAAAAACAATTAAAATTTCGAAAGAAGAGTAAATTAAAAGTTGGAGATTTTGTGCGTATTAGCAAGTATAAAGGTGTTTTTGAAAAAGGTTATACACCTAATTGGTCAACCGAAATATTCCAAATTGAAAAATACAGAAAACGAATCCTGTTACTTACCTGATAGTAGATTCTAAACATCAGCCAATTTTAGGCTCATTTTACACAGAAGAACTTCAAAAAACAGAAAATCCTAATGTATATCTTATTGAAAAAGTTCTAAAGAGAAAAGGAAACAAGATATTTGTAAAGTGGTTAGGATTTCCATCGAGTGAAAACAGTTGGATAGAAAGAACAAATATTTTATAACTTAGCAATTCCTACTTTATTTTCATTATTTAAGAGTTAGTATAGTTTTTTTCATTCATTGTAATAAAAGTAATGAAAGAGAGCAGTCTTCTTAATTGGTTTATAAATCATTTACCATTTGAACTTCATCTACCTGGATATAATTACTGCGGAGCTGGTACAAAACTATATAAATGGCTTGCACGAGGAGACCAAGGTGTAAATAAATTGGATGAGTATTGTAAACAACACGATATTGCATACGACTTATCAACTTCGTTAAGTGATCGTTATAAGGCTGATAAAATATTGATGAAATTGGCAAAACAACGCGCGTTAGCACCTGATGCAAATTTGGGAGAAAAGATAGCAGCAAATTTAGTGAATAAAGCTATGATAGCTAAATTGTATACCGGATCAGGGCTGACCAATAAAGTGAGCAGTCATAAAAAAGTGTCGTCAAAAAAATTCGCCTCAGGCACTGGTTTGAAAAAACACTTTAACCATGTTGTTGCTCATGCGAAAAAGCATATGCAGAAATTAAAACCCAAATGTAAGAAAAAGGCTATAGAATTAGCCATAGCAGCAGCTAAAGAATTGACTAAAGATTCATCAATAAAACTTCCTCGAATCATACCTATTCCGAAAACTGGTGGAGTACTTCCGTTGATACCTATTTTTGCTGGATTATCCGCTGCAGGCAGCTTAGCCGGTGGTGCTGCAGGAATCGCTAAAGTTATAAATGATTTGAAAGACGCCAAAAAACGTTTTACAGAATTAAAGAGACATCATGAAAAAATGGAAGCCCTCCATATAGGGAAAGGTTTAGATATCAAGCCGCATAGAGATAGTTTAGGAATTTACATTTCAAATGAAAAAAACTAAGACGAAGGCTACCCAAACGAGCGCTCACCAATATCGACATCATTAACCATTCGCGAGATATTCCTCATTTTCGAGGGGTGTTTATGAGAGATGAGATGCCAGAATATCCTTTTCAAAAAGAATGCGGTATTGTTAATTTAGATAGCTCCAACAATCCTGGCTCTCATTGGGTAGCCTATGCAAAAGTAAATAATGATATTCAATACTTTGACAGTTATGGAAATTTAAAACCACCTAAAGAGTTAATTAAATATTTAGGAACTGGTATGAGTTATAATTACAAAAATTTTCAAGGTAGTCATCCTTATAACTGTGGTCATCTATGTATAAAGTTTTTAAGACATTTTTGGAATACACAAAAATAAGTATAAATAGTTCAGTAAAATGGAATTTTTTTTAGTTTACAATCATGTCTTTTACAATTACTATTACCGGGCAGAAATCTATATTGGAATCATTTTTTCAACCTCCTCTTATTCTCGGTGGTGAATACGAATGTGGTTTATTACATTTTTCTGCTCTGAACTCAATACCGAACATAAATTATAGCAATAATATATTTGCATATGGTGATAAATGTGAATATATAAAAATTCCATATGGTACTTATGATTTATATGACATAAGAGAATATCTTGCAAGTAAATTAAACAACTGTAAAATTGAAATAAAACCTAATAATAATACTTTAACATGCTCGCTTTTTTGTTCCAAAACTGTACATTTTGACGTAGAAAACAGTTTAGGACGCCTACTTGGTTTCCCAAATGTTAAACTTGAAGCAAATAAATGGCATGAATCTGTTAATTCAGTTAACATTCTTCCATTGTCTGTCATCAGGATCGAATGTGATCTTATATTCGGATCATATAATAATGGATTTGCGTCACATATAATTCATGAATTTATTCCAAACGTTCCACCAGGATATCGATATATAGAAATTCCAAGAAATATTATTTACCTTCCTGTCAATAAGAATAATATATCATCCATAACTGTTAAAATTATTGATGAAAACGGTAATAACATTGATTTTAGAGAAGAAAATATTCAATTGAGACTTCATTTACGCAGAGCACAATGATAATATTTAATAAAACACCTGGGTATGAAGTGAAAAGAATCAATCATTTGCCTACTACTAGAGCGCGTACACGTATTAAAGTAAATCGTAATACCATCACTAAAAGAAACAAGGATTTTCTAAGATCACTAGGATTTAAAGTATGAATATTCTAAGCATTAATAACACTCCAGAATTCGACAATTCTATCGAGAGTTATGAGATACACACCTACAATCCATACAATAATAGCTTCAAAGAAAATGATGAAATTCGCATTCCAATACATCAACAAGATATATACATATTACCATGTAACAGTTCAATTTATGTTGAAGGCTTTGCCACAGTGACTGGAAAAGATCAATCGGGAAAAGAAGTAAAGAAACCTGTGAACTTTACCAATAACCCCGTCATGTTTCTTTTTCAAGACATCAGGTATGAGATGAACGGTATTGAAATAGATCGAATAAGAAACCCTGGAATAACCACAACATTAAAATCATACATATCGATGAATGAAGGGGATAGCAAAGTTGCAGCATTGTGGGGTTGGCAAATGGATGGTTTTAAAATGAAAGAAGGATATTTTAATGCTGTTATACCGTTAAGTAAAATAATGGGATTTGCTGACGATTACAAAAAAATAATTATTAACTGTAAACATGAACTTATTTTGAATAGAAGTAATAGTAATTTGAATAGTGTAACAATTCATAAGGATGATAATATTCAGATAGGAATACAAAGAATTCAATGGCGTGTGCCGCATATAAAAGTATCGGATCGTGAAAGACTTTCACTTCTCAAATATTTAGAAAAAGACAAACCCATTCAAATAGCATTCAGAAATTGGGATTTGTATGAATATCCTTTACTTCCTAAAACTAAGAAACATTCGTGGTCAATTAAAACTACTTCTCAGCTATAAAAGCCTCGATATGTCATTTTTGGTCTACAAACGAATAGAAAAAACAGTAAGACTAATGATAGTTCTATATTTGACCATTGTAAATTAACCAATGTAACACTGTTTTTAAATTCACAATATTATCCATACGATTCGCTTAATTTAAAATTTGATGAAGATAAATACAGTATATTATATGAAATGTACATTCAATTTCGTCAGTCTTATTATAATCTTCCTGTAGACCCGTTGTTTGATCTGATCACGTTTAAAGAAAAGGCACCATTGTTTGTAATTGACTGTTCAAGACAAAACGAGAATTTAAAGACTGGACCTGTAGACGTGCGTTTAGAAATTGAAAGTTCACAAGACATCCCGGATAATACATCAGCATATTGTCTTATAATAAACGATCGTCTAGTAGAATATAAACCCTTGAGTAACATAGTTCGCAAGTTAACATGAGTGTCATCATTGATGTCCAAGGATTCAAAACGGATTCCAATGAGTTTATAGTAAAAGAAATAGCCATATTGTGTAATAATCAGATCCAGACGTATTTAATCAAGCCACCATTTCCATTTTATAATTTAACGAAAACAGAAAGAAAACAAGTTTGCTGGATAGAAAGAAACAGAGGAATACATTGGAAGGAAGGTTTTATTCCATACTTAAATTACAAAGGATATGTAACTAATTATTTAAATAATAAATGTGTTTATGCGAAAGGTGTAGAAAAAGTGCAGTGGATATCAAAAATGTTTGGCTGCGATAATGTTTATAATTTAGAAGATAAATCGTGTCCTAGCTTACTAAGTTTGTATGAACAATACAAAACAACTAGTGATGTATTTAGTTGTTTATATCATCCTTCAATATGTGCATTAAAAAACGCGCTTGTTTTAAGAAAATGGTGTCTCGATAATAAAATTTTGTAAAAAAAAATATATAGTAGTTTTTATTTACAGTCCTATTGCTATAGATTGATTAGAAATATAAGTGTGACTAGTAAAGTAAAATTGACATTTGTATTAGATATTATTAATTGATCTAATATGTCCTTTAGTTTATCTGAGTATATTCTCTAAGCGAGTCGTTCCCTCTCAAAAAGATAAATTCATAGTGTTAATAAGCTAAGAAAAATGATATTAAAAGTTAACGATTTAGTTGATGTTATTATAGTAAAATGGAATTTGTATGGGCTGCATAATGTAAAAATATTAAAATATGAGGAATACGATGGTATTTTGATATCAACGATCTCAAAGAAATCCAAAATTTATTGTCAAGGTCTTAAAGTTTCCGCACGCGTGTTAAGAATAAATAATAAGTCTGTTGATTTGATACCATCTGATTAATTTGTAACTAAAACCGTCTGATAAATTTCATAAAAACCTTATAAAGCTCAGACTTTAGGGTTTATCTCAAAATTGATGCTGAAGTATGATACATTTTAAATAATTTGTTGAACGATTGAAAAATAAGTGATTCAATAGCGTAAAATTGGGAATTCTGGCGCACGTCTCGCAACGCGGGGTGCGTTTATCTAGAGACGTGAGCCAGAACTCCCAATTTTACCCTACTCATCACCAATAAAATGTGCATAGGGTATCACATGAGCCTCAAGACATTGTTCGATGTATCGATGACTAGTGAGTGCAAGCCAAACGTGATTCGGATACGAAGACAATTTCTCTTTTGCCCTTGGTGCTAATGCCTCCCCAAACTGTCCATAACCGCCACCGTAGCTTACTTTTTCTTCAATGCAGCATTGTGCATAGTATTCACCTTCTCATCTGTATACCTTGTTCCTTACGTCGTTACCATACAACATAATTTTGCACTCATCATAAAAGAGAATCTTGCTCCACTGTATTAATGACCAATTTAGGTGCTTACCTGCAAAGTTAAGACGCGCTCTTCGATGGTCTGCTGTAAATTTTGGCCCATTTGCTGGCTTGTGTGGTACCAGTCCACGTTCCTTCAACCTTCTTCTAATTGTAGAGTCACCTACAGCCACCCTTCGACACGGAGCTGCTGCTGCAGGTCGTCTTGCTCAGTAGTAACCCGATTCTTACCAGATCCAGGACTGCGCGTAAATAATCCAGTCACTCGATATCTTTTATACACTCTATGAACAAATGATAGGCTTAGATGCAATCTTGCAGCCACAACACGCTGACTAAGCCAAAAATCCAGCAACGCCACCACTTGGGCGGCTTCTGCGGGCGATGTATCCATGTGTTTTAGTAAAAAAAAAACTTTTATTGAACGTGACAAGGCACAGTTAACAAATAATAAACAAAGAAATTACCAGTTAGGGTAATTTTTAGTTAATTCTGAACTTAAATGTACTCCGACTCTTAACACCCCTTTGTATCAAAACTATGTTTCAGTTCATTTATCGGATAAACAATAAACAATTGAAAATATAATTTTGAATTTAGAATTTCTATACACCAAAGTAAAGATTTGGTCTTTAGCCAGCTACAAGATTATGTGTTTTTTTTTTCATGGAATAAATTTCTCTTTTTTATTTAAATAACACTAGAAAAAAAATCGGAAATGTTTCGATATTTTTGATGAGAAGTGTATTACTAAAAAATAATGAGTTCCCAAAGCTGTTTTCAATAATAAGTATCCTTATCTAGTCAAATACCTACGTTAGATACGATGTGAGCAAAATTGCACAGATTTATAGTTATTTGTGGTAGGTACATTTTTCACTTTGGCCTCCAAAGTGATATTTTGCGCTCGGGATTCTAAAGTAGAATCCAGAGCGTAGCGAGGAATTCCTTCCCTTCGTACACGGATAAAAATATACATCGGTGATTCCCTTAACGCCCACAGATTTACCATTTCAATGTAAAAGATTGCAACTACCAGTAAAACTATCTTTTCCAATGACCAATAATAAATCACAGGGTCAAACATTCAATATTGTAAGTTTAGATTTAGGTAAGAGTTGAGGGTTTTTCACATAGAAAACTGGGTATATAAATATTATATTGTAGCCCTTTCGCATGTAACATCTAACCGAAACCTAGCCATTTGTGTTGTCTACTGCAACAAGTGTAAATTGAAAATTTAAAACAGCAGACATGTGAATCTTTGGCCAGATTATTTAATACGATTTAACTGACAACCTGTTACCCAGTTTTCTGCTCCATCATCATATCCTCCTCTTCTATTCTCGATCCTCGACCATCATCTATCTAAAACCTACTCGTTGAGACCATTCTAATGAGCCCAAGTATACTTTATCTGCTGTCAGTTGCTGAGGAGTTGGATATACTTATCGCAGACTACTTAATGCTACAGCATCAGGCCAAGGTTACCATGCCTTGGAAATAATCCGAAGTGACGGTACGCCTTTCAGATTACTCGCATCAGGGCAGTGAAAGCTTGTAAGACCCTTTAATCAAGTAGAAAATGAGCTGATGATCTTCAATGAATGCCTAAACAGATCTTCATAAATATACTTAGCTAAGATCCACCTCCATTACGTTCAATCATGCAACAAAAACTGAAGATAATCATTGGATGAATCTGGGAGAGGACAGAGTGAGATGGAAGCGGTTGGTGGAGGCCTGTAGGTACCCGTAAAGGGGCTTAGGGTCCATATTTCAAAATGAATTAAAATATAATTTATAACCTTACTAATTTAGGATAATATAAGAAAAATGTTATAATACCTAACAAAACTAACAACAGTCTGCTGTAGTAATTTATGTTGTAAAAATTTAAAAAATATGGGAATAATAAAAGATTCTTTATAATATATTTATTATTTTTCACTAGCTGTCTTAAAAGTTACACAAATCGCAGAAAAAGTTTCCGAGAAACGTGTAACCGACGAACGTGGCCGGGCGCTTACGGCGTTATTAAGCTTGGTTTTCCACTTGTAGCACAGTGTGCGGTAAGAACGTCTTATGCACCATGCCCAGCGTGTCGCTTACGCATTTCTGCGAGTTAACACTTGTTTACCGTATAAGGTAAAGAAAAATAGGCACAGGTAAGGAAAAATCTTAATATATATAAATTACGTGTCACGTTGTTGTCCGCGATGGACTCCTAAACTAATTAACCGAATTTGATCAAACTTCGTAACTATCTGTAATTTGGTCCAACTTGAAAGATAGGACAGTTTTAGTAGTTCTATTTTGTTTTATTTATATAGGTAAGTTGGCGGTACGAAGTTCGCCGAGTCAGCTAGTAGTTTATAGATTATAATATTATCATTATTTCATAGAATAGCAATTTTATGAGTTTAAATTAGTCTATTATATCTATTACATATTATTAATTTCAAATAATCTAATCCTAATTTACTAATTTTACTTTTAGTAATTTTATAACTAACACTGAGCTTTAATGACTTGAAATAAACAGATTTTTTTTTTATTATTTTAAGGTCACTGAATGGCATTTAATCGACGAATAGAGTTTATGTTATGACAGTTTTTGTATTGGTCAAAACGTCTTTGTTTAACGTCGGTTGACTTGGTGAATGGTAAAATAAGCCTCAAATCTATATAAATAAATAAAATTGAAGTGTCCGTGATTTGGAAATACCTTACGCCACGCGCCACGAAAGAAGTCCCGCGGAAATTTAGTGAAACTAATAGATTTTACATACAATAATTGCGTAAACATACGACTACTAGCGCCGCCTCTATGGGCCTTCTTTCGTGGCGCGGACTTTCTTTCTTAAACTTCTTCTTCTTCTTTTTTTTAAGTGGCTCCGCGCGTCGAGCCTTCTTAAACTTATACGTTCGTAATTGACCGAGCGAAGCGAGGTCTCTGAGTCTACTATAGTTCAGATTTCCTTACTTGAGTATTCGAGTAAACAATAATGGCCGAATGTTAACCAAAGACAATTTATAGGGTTGGGAAGTTATCACATGAGCGATTGAACGAATGTGAAAGCATTATACAACTGAATGATTTTCATCCCAACTGCGATGGTCATAGACGTGTACCATTACTACAAATTTGACGTAAAAAGTAACTAAACAATATCTTTTTCGTAATTATATTAAAAAGAGGATTTTACAAGAAAAAATTAACGAAGATTTATTAATTATTACTAATCAGATTTTTGTTCTATTCTAAAGTATACCCCATTTGTGGGTAACATTGTGATACAAACAATTTTCTTAAAAAAAACAGTAGTGTATTTTTATTTACCTGTTTTCTTTAGTAAAATGTTCTTTAGTTTGGTAATAATATAGATTAAGATTATCTATTTTTTATTTTATAATAATATCTAATTTTATTTAAGTTAACCATTACAATCATTTTCTGCTAGTGATTTATTTTTTATCAATATCCATTATATTTTATGTTCTAAAGTTACTCACCTCTAGTGTAATGATGATTCAATCATTGAAGAAGGAAGGCTAGTCGTAATTCCTAGTTCCATGGATTCAATCCATTCATAAGGTCACTCATTCGCCTGTCCCCACCTCAACGATTCATAGACAATCTAGGGTTACGAAATGTCACTTTCTCCTAATCTGTGCAAATGAGTTCTGCTAATATTTCGTTTTTGAGAAAATAAGTATCTTATAATGGTAAACTCGAAGCAATTTTTGGTGTAAATCGTAACGAATGTGTTTGATGAATAGATCTAGACAGTTATACATAGTTAAAAATGTGTGATTTGTGTGTAAATAAGTGATATTCATATCAAGAGGTGTTTGTTTACTCGAATACTCAAGTAAGGAAATCTGGACTATAGGTGAATTTGCTCTTGTCCGTCCGTCCGTCCGTCCGTCTGTCAGAGCCTTATAACTTTTGAATTACTGAACGTAATTACTTCAAATTTAGATATAATATGTAAACTGATGGCCTTCAGCCGACTATTGCATAAAAAATTATAAAAACCTTTATTTCAGGGGGGCTCTCATAGAAGTGAATGCGAAGTAAAAAAAAATTTATCGCGTTATATAAAATTGTAACATATCATGTTAAAGATAATTTCAAACCGAGTACAAAAATATTTTTTTTTTTAATTTTTCCCTTAAAATTGACGAAATGGGGGGCTTTCAAAGTGGAGATTTAATACGCTCTCTTGAAGACGCTCTCTAGGAGAATTGACTATGTATTTTCAAGCTGATTTTAGTTTTTTGTTTCACTTGTATCCTGTACTTGAACAACAAATACTAAAATTATATGAATATTATAAAGAAATGAGATTATTTAATTTTTAATGGGCATCAGTAATTCATATAGCATCAACATAGCTTCACAATAATGCTAATAGATGGCGCAGTCATTAACTATTCCATGGAACTAGGGAGTTACGACTATCCCAAAAACAGTTTTGCGTCGAACATTATTATTTAGTTACATAAAATAATAACTTATTATTCAATTAAAATGATTGTTTAGTTAAATATCAAACTTCAATAAACTATTAATTACTGCATTTTGTATATTTTCTATTCGCGTCGATAGATAACGATTTGTACAGATGCCCGTAACCCGTTTTCACTCGTTAGTACTTATTAATTCAATGTTTTCATTAACGTTGCCTAACCTTACGGGCAATGATAAGTTAGGTGATGATTTCTGTCAACTTCTTTATCACGATCCTGTACGGGACACCTAAAAGGACATTGGGACGGATGTTAGGACTTAGGATTGTATTTAGGAGCTACCTACGTAAAGAGACTCCTACTTAGGGGATGATATAGGTATGTTTGGTGAAAACGGGCATAATAATAATGTCAGTTTTGGTCGTCATGTATCGATTGAATGAATAGTCTTGGGATACCGTTACCGCGAGGTCTCAGTTCGGGGCGAACCACTAGTATTATTGATTATGGTCAAAAAATTGTATTTGTGCCTGTCAATTACCTACTCTTTGTCGACATGGGCGTATTGTTGTCGATTTTGACGCAGGCAGCTACTCTAGTCGGTTACAGTGCCACCAACTTATCTGTTCAGCTTGAGTAACAAATTTTGTTACTCGTGCATCTCAGGGATATCACGAGAAAACGGGTAGACAAAATTTTCTTGTGGTGCGCATGTTAGCCCTGTAGGTCACCGAAATGGTAGGTTCGATGGTTCAGGTGGACAAATTTGGAACGTCCGGGTGACGCTATATTTTAAATACGCACAAAACCAATATGACGGATGCTACATCCAATCCAATCCAACAAAGCTCAGCGAGTCGCGAAACTGAAGTGGAAATGGGTGTGGCATAGTTCGAATAACCGATGGTCGTTGGGGTCCCGAAGTGCTGGAGGGGCGACCCCGCACTGGGGAGACCTTTGTTCAAAAGTGGACGTCTACCGGTTGATAAAGAAATATAGGAGAAGATCATATTTTGATTCCGATTGTAATTAGAACGATTTTTTATTTTTTTATTTTTTTTATTCGATGACAAGATAGTCCTTGACAGCGATCTCACCTGATGGTAAGTGACGATGCAGTCTAAGATGGTAGCGGACTAACTTGGAAGGGGTATGGCAGTGAAAATTCAACCCATACCCCAAATCTGTTTCTAGACGCGATCGTGCCGGAACGCTAAATCGCTTGGCGGCACGTCTTTAACTACTACTAGTGGGTGGTAACTAGCCACGGCCAACGAAAGCCTCCCATTAGACCAGACCAGAGACAATTCAGAAATTATAAATTCCCAAATTGACCCCGCCGGGAATCGAACCCGAGACCTCCCAGTTATAAGACCACAGCGCTCACCACTGCGCCAGGGAGGTCGTCAAGTATCGAATAAGTATACAGTACAACGTTATAAACAAAATCCAAGCAAACGAACTCCACAAGCAGTCTTGTCTGCCGTTTCCCTGGAGTGTTTTTATAAAGCGCTAAACCAGAATATTGCATAGGAGGTTCTGAATGAAGCGAGCCTACGAGGCAGAGGTGTGATCTCCGTAGATTATTATATTTCATTTCTTTTGGAACGCTTGCACTGATTGTAACGGGTCTTTTAAGTACGGGTTAATGTTACCTTAAACTGACTGGGAAAAGATAAACTGGGAGCGATCTAGGCTTATATACTACTGTCACAGTAATATTTAGCTGCTAGCCTTTGAACCTGACTTCGTCCTTTCGTTGACCTAGGTTTTTAAAAATCTAAAGATTTAAGATTTATTTCGTGGTTTAATGACAATTATGTTATGTATTATATTATACGAGTACGTACCACGATAATTGTTCTTATGTCGATATTTCGATCCAGTTGCATGGACCGTGGTCACGACGGGACTCAAATAAAAATAATAATTTTAAAAAATCTCTGGAACCCTTTGTTTTCCGAGATAAAAAGCTTATATTACTCTCCAGTATTTTAACTAGGTAGTATACACTGAGAAAAAATTCCTGGACCGCCATACTTTTTTACGTATCAAAACAGGATACTATTACGTTTGTAGCCGGTACCATGTTGATTATGTAGGTAGCTAGAGTACGTAACATGCTGTTTCTTCTAAACATCACAGTAAGGTGCAACATTACCAAGTATGCGGCGCCTATGTTACGTATGCTGCACCAGTGGTAAGTAGTAAATCGCAAGCTCCTTACGTAAGTAGCTTTTTTTTCTCAGTGTTCCATGCAAAAATTCACTTCGATCCATTTCTTTGTTGCTGTGTGATTGACAGATTAATAAAAAGGCAAACAAAGACACTTCCGCAAATTAAAACTGTTGTTATTACTATGGAAAAGGGTGGATTAGGGATGAGGGGGGATTTGGGCGATATTAATTACTTAATAATATTCGGGATCTAAAATCGTGAATAGGCTAGCGCGCTCCAACCTAGACCTCATCAGTGCTTTCATACAGATAAACTTCGGAGATGGGGAGGGGGGGGGGCTGGTAATTTTCCCCCTTTCTTAAAACTAAAAACCCCGTTTTTCCCACCTTTTTTAATAAAACTAAAAATAACTTTCGCTTTTTTTATTCCAGTGATGGGCCACTATTATGTCACAACTATTCCAAATTTCATGTCGATAGCTTTAATAGTTACTAAAATGATGGACTGTGACAGACGGACGGGCGGACGGTGTGGACGGAAAGTGCATAAGGGTTCCATTTTTACCATTTTGGTACGGAACCCTAAAACGGTATTTAATATTATGTACTTACCTATGCCTAAATGACAAAAATAAACCAATTTTCCTTCCCCGTCTGCTGTTGTTAAACGGCTTTAGTAAATGTCATATCAGTAGTACCTACCTACATAGTGAGTAGTGCAGTGAGTTAGTCAAAATGTTACCGTTTAACCTTAACAGCTGCTATCCTTGGATCTTTGTCCTTATGTTTGTTTTAGGTAAGCCAAACCAATTTTTTCCGTTATTTTGCTTACTTTTACACGATAATCCTCAGGCATAATGATCTTTATTAGTTAAGCACGATTACGATTCCTTCAATACTAGCAATAAGCCAGTCATGCTATTCGATGAATCTAGGTATTCAGCAAAAAGCGATGATATCTTGTGGTTATTAATTTTATTTATTCATATTTCGCATAATGACGTTTAACCGATGAATAAGTTGGGCTTTCTAGGAAATAAGGACAGCTCTTGTATTGAAAATATGCCAAAATATTTTTACACGTACGCTCGGATAAGACGACGATTTACTTTGGTGAAATCGGCTCTTATTAAATTACCGCCCGCAGAGACGAGATTTTTTTTTAAATTGAACCACCCTAGAGATATTATTGGCTCTGATGCTTACGCTGTTAGGATTCGACAGTTAACTGACATAGAAACTGCAAAAATTGTTTATTTTGCATATTTCCATAGTATTATGGCATACGGAATCTTATTATGGGGTAAAGCAGCCGATATTGGGAAAATTTTTGTATTGCAGAAAAGGGCAATTCGCGCAATCTATAATTTAAAACCGCAGGATTCCCTTCGAGAAAAATTTAAAGAAATAGTCTTACAGTAGCTTCACAATATATTTATAACAACATAGTATTTGTTAGACAAAACATTGTGAATTACAAAAAAAGGGTGATTTACACGATAGGCAGGTTAGAGATCCAAACAGGCTCGTGATTCCTCAATTGCGCCTCAAGAGGGTTCGAAAGACATTTGTGGGAATGGGCGTGACGTTTTATAATAAAATTCCACAGTCAATCTTAGACTTGCCTTTACACAAGTTTAAGAAATCAGTTAAAACTAATCTCATGAAAAGAGCATATTATACAATTGAAGACTATATAAATGACAAAAAAGCGTGGATATAATTCGTTCCAGCGATTCATGAGACAGTAGGTAATGATGAACCTGTAAATTCTCTTTTCCCTCATTGTGGAAACACTGCATACATAGCATAATATCGACTATATTGTAAACTTGTTTTGAAAAGAGCGACTGCCAAGTTTCTTGCTGGTTCTTCTCGGCAGGAACGGCAATCCGAACCAGTGGTAGACTCATCGACGATTCAAAAGCACTTGTAAAAAAGTTTATTTGAATAAAAAACATTTCTATTCTATTCTACTATTCTATAGTAGACCATTTTACTAGATTATAGATAAGTCTAGTCCGATAGCTATATAGCAACGCGATCTAAACTCGCCGGCATATTTAGCGGAACATAAAAAAAAGGTCCATAATTAAAAAAATATGGTTTTATTTTAAAATCTACTTACTACACTTCTTTTGTTATTTAAAGTTTCATTTGTTTTACTTAAAATGAGATCACATTAAGAACAGATTTTGCGAGTAAAGGCTATTTGTGAAAAATTGTACATTTTTGAACTTTTCATGTAACCGGGAAAAGTGAAATTTAATATTAAAATAACAATTAATTAAATTAGAAAAATGGTGATTAATATCGCGTATTTCCTCCACGTGCTCTTATTAAAGTTTCTACCCGTCTAGGCATACTGAGAATGATGTTATCGATGGTCTCCTGGGATAGTCTCCGCCATTCCTCAACTACGGCGATTCGCAGTTCTCCCACGTTGGCAGGAGCTGGAATTCTGGACTTAACTTTTCTTTTCAGCAAGTCTCAAACGTGCTCTATTGGGTTCATATCCGGTGATCTCGCCGGCCACTCCATAACAGTGATATTCATATCATTAAGATAAGCTTGAGTTACCCGAGCGGTATGCGGCCGAGCATTATCCTGCATAAAAACAAAATCGTCACCGATATATTGGGCAAACGGTACGACATTTTCTTCTAAAACTTCACTGATATAGCGGTCTGCAGTCAGACTCCCTCTGTCAATCACTACCAAGTCTGTGCGAGCTCCCATACAAATGCCCGCCCAAACCATTATTGATCCACCACCGTATGCAACTGTAGTTTCAAAATTTGTCTGAATGTATCGTTCTCCTTTGCGTCTGTATATTCTTTACCTGCCGTCAATTTGATTTAAGAGAATTCTGCACTCATCACTAAACAATACCTTACTCCATTGGTCCGCGTTCCAAAGTCGATGTTCCTGAGCAAAAGTTAACCTGTTTCTACGATGATTTACCTCGAGCCTTGGAGCCTTGGCGGGCACAAATGAATCCAAACCAGCTTCTTCGTACCGTACGCTCACTTACGGTTACACCCGCACTGCTTCTAACTCATGTCGGGCTTGGACGGCCGTCAAACGGGGGTTCCTACGTACACGAAGCCGAATGAAACGATCATCCCTACTCGAAGTGCGTCTTTTTCTGCCTTGTCCTGCTCTTCTCACATAAGTACCGGTCTCCCTGAACCGTTGGATACTGCGATGGATCGTTGAAACTGGTTGACGAAGATCTCTGGATATCACTCTGTAGGTTTGACCATTTCTTCGCATTTCGAGTGCCCTGGCAATCTCCGTTGGGGCTAAGTCAGGCATAATTCAGTCATCAACTCCAGAAAGATACGCGATTTAAAAAAACTAACAAAAAACAGTATTTCAATGAAATTTGAAATCAAACTCAGAAGGAAGAAAAACTCGAAGTTCGCTCCAGATAAGGTGTATTTGAATAAAATTAAAACAATTGCATAAAATGTGATGTTCAGTTGTTTTCTTAGTTTGAAAATATTTCTTTTTAAATTAAATGACGTATAAACCAGCCAGCAACCTTATATGATACTGATATCAAACCTTTTTTTATGTTCCACTAAATATGCCGGCGAGTTTAGTAACATTACTAGATCACGTTCGTATTATAGCTATATTCCTAGTAAAATAGCTATGAATCGTTTTCGTATTATGGATACAGGATGCGCTGTCAGCAATTATTGTTTTAATTATGTTGTTCGCCTGCGAGCGAATGTATGTTTTATTAGTTAGTTAGTACTCGGCGCGCCTCCTGTCATAACACTTGTGTAGCTAAACGTACATACGTGAAATACATAAGTGTATCAAGTCAAGTGTTTTATTTCTGAGTACTCCTCCCTCAGTTGTGGACTCGAAGAACATACAAGGGCCGCAACAATTGGTGACCCCGACGTGATCTAGGTTTATAGCTTACCTAGGTTTATAACACTGCTTCAACTCTTACTGCGACACAAACACTCTTAAAAAATTTCGTTTTAAGAGACAGATACAGTTACAGTAAAACAGAAAAAGTAAAAGATAAGTAAAGTAAAAAAAGTAAACGTTTCGCTCCGATACCGGAGCATCATCAATCAGGAGATGCTGACTCCACAATGTAAAATTGCAACACGTACGTACGAGTGTTCAAAAGATTTATTCTGGTTTGGCGGATTATAGCAAAGGAATATTAATTTTTCTTTGAATATCATGGGATTCCGCAAAGTAACTCCTGCTTCTATCCAATTATTGTGAGTGTGTTAAGAACTAGAGCACCTTTGAAATGATTATGATATGAGTAGGTATGTATAGAATTATCAGTTACTAGCGGTCGCCCGCGACTTCGTCCGCGTATAATTTCTGATTTTCTATGAGATTATAAAAAGATAAATTTTCCCGCTGCAAGAAGCCTATCATAAAAGTCCTACCGCTATTTTAAATAAAAATAAAAATCATTAAAGCTTTTTCATTCAAATTTCATCCCTTATTTTACCACCCATAAGAAGGGATTTTTCAAAATAACATATACAGGTTTTTATTATTTACAGCTAGTCACCTAAATCCCGATTTTCAAATCTCAAACATAAACTTTCAAATTAAAACTTTCCTATATAAACTATCATCCCCTATTTTACCACCCTTAAGGGGGGATTTTCCAAAATAACTTATACAAATCTTTATTAGTTAAAGTTGATAATCTAAATGCCGATTTTCATATGTCTAACTTCAAAAACATAGGACTTTCATATAACCTTCGAAACCCCATTTTACCCCCTTAGGGGAGGATTTTCTCAAATTCGTTTCTTAGCTGACACCTGCCCTCTAGAAAGAACCTATGTTCCAAATTTCAAGTTAACAATAACAATAATTAAAACTTTCCTATAAAAACTTTCATCCCTTATTTTACCACCCTTGAGGGGGGATTTTCCAAAATAACTTATATAAATCAAATTATTTAAAGTTAGTAATCTAAATGCCGATTTTCATATGTCTAACTTCAAAAACTTTCATATAACCATCGAAATTCCATTTCACCCCTTTAAGGGGGGATTTTCTCAAAACCGTTTCTTAGCTGACACCTACCCCCTAGAAATAACCTACATTCCAAATTTCAAGTTTGTAGGTTTTATAGTTCCTGAGATATCGTGATGAGTCAGTGACCTTTCGCTTTTATATAGATTTGTTACGAGGATATAATATGCGAGTAGGTACCTACACTTTACTTTTACCTTGTTTACGAGTTTTTGCTCGCGATTTCATCCGAATTTCGGGTTTTCAGTATTAACTACTATATCTATAGGTAAACATTTTAGACAAGCTGTTGCCCGCGACTTAGTTCACACGGAAATAAGTTTTAAAATATCTTTTTTTATGTAGAATATTTTTTTATGTGATAAATTCACCGATCAGGTTAAGGAACTGAAATTATGAATATAAAATGACCTGAAATTATGAATGACCTGAATATATAAATGCAGAGCATTGAAAAATCACGTCGATTTGTATGCTCCATTGCTGTGTGTTTGAAGGACAAACCAACAACCATACTTTCACATTTACAAGGACTATCTCAGTAAGGATTTGTATTTTTTTGTATTTTCAGATTCAATAATTGGAGTGTATTCACAAACATACAGGAACTTTCAGTGCGTGTCATTTCATTTATATGATACGTCAACTGTTCGGATAATTTTGAAAGACGTGCCAAAGCACTATAAGAACTTAGAGATTCAATATAAAGCATTAAAATACGGTAAGTTTTGAGTAACTTAGATTAAGTTAGATTGCATAGCTGCACCTTTATTTATTTTTTGTCTTTTTTAGGGTTCCGTAGTAAACAAGGAACTCTTATAGTTTCGCCATGTCCGTCCGTCCGTCTGTCTGTCTGTCTGTCTGTCCGTCCGCGGTTTAGCTCAGAGACTATTGGCACTAGATATCTGTAATTTGACAAGGGTATAAATATTAATCAGGTCAACAAAGTGGTGAAATATAATTGTAAAAAATATTTTTTTTAGGGTACCTCTCCTACATGTAAAGTGGGGATGATTTTTTTTTTTAAATCACTCGGAAACTTCAATTTTCCGGGATAAAATTAGCCTATGACACTCTCCAGGTCCTCAGTTATACCCATGCAAAAAATCACGTCTATCCGTAGTTCTGATGCGGCGTGATTGAAGGACAAACTAACAAACAAACACACCTTCGCATTTATAATATTAGTATAGTATGATTAGTCTGTTTGGGCTCTTTAGAATGATCTCAATGAGTAGGTGTTACAATGGTCGAGGGCGAGGAGGAGGATCTGATGATGGAGTAGAGGACTGGGTAACAGGGTGTCAGGAATACGGTGAATATGTCAGGTGCTTCAAATATTGATTTTACACTTATTATGTCCTCAAAGGTCGAAAAAATTCTGCCAATCCGCATTTGGCCAGCGTGGTGGACTGTATGGCCCACAGACCAACCGAACTGATCCGTGATATGGCCTTTCCTTCAGCTGATGAGCGATCTGCGCCGATTCTGTGAAAGATGCATCAGTCATTGCTACAATCTCAATTGGGTATTTGACTGTAGTCAAAATGTTGATATTCATTATTTATAATCGAAAATGTTACATGTAAGAATAAAATTTGTAAAAACAGGATATAAATCGGTCAAAAAACAAACAAGTTATAGAACTTTAAAGTTTCCTGTTAGACAGAGAGAGCACTACTGAAGTGTGATGTCACAATTCAGCATCTCCATACACGCTCCATAGAATTTTTTGTTTTAGAAAGAGATAGATACAATCACAGTAAAATCACTTATTTAATTCCGAGAATACTAAACGTATTTAAAAAAGAAAAATGGCATTGCGTTATAATATTTGAAAACATTATTTTAAATTAAAAAAACCGGCCAAGTGCGATTCGGACTCGCGCACCTAGGGTTCCGTACTCCAAAAGTAAGTAAGTAACGATAATATTATATTATTAATTAGCTTATTCATCGTTACCTTTGTTTATAGAGGTTTATTGTTAATATTATCAAAAAACTATGCTATAGTCGGAATTTTAATTCGATTCCAGATTTGACAATTTCAGTGTTGCAACGTTATGACAAGTACTAAATAGTGACGTTACGAAATTATTCGATACGGAAATGGAATATTTCCGAATCGATTCCTCTCGTTTATAGTAGTATATCTAAACAACTACTACTTTAATAGAAACTAAGTATCCCAGGAAATTAAATATTTCTGAACGGATAATTTAGTTATGACGATTAATTTTATTAAGGATCTGAGAGTTTTCTTTAATAATTGTGTGTGAAATAAATAAAAAAATGTGATCATGTGTAACGTTTTAGCTTGTAGGTAGAAAAATAACAAAACTTTATCGAAAATTTAAAGTGGTATATTATTTACGTTAGTAGGGCCATGGGTTTTAGGGGCCTTCAAATATTTTGCTCATCCGCAGTGGACCATGTACTGCCCTGTCGTCGTTGCTGTGGCAGGCCTCAAGCGACGGATGCTCGGCAAGGTAGGTAGGCAGGCCGGAAAAGGGCGCGGCGCACGGAAGGACGTTCCCACAGCTTCAGGTAGGAGTGACACGACGTCCACGACACGCAGAAGTGGCGTGCGGAACGTAATTGTGTTGCCAGGAAGTGTGAAGCTCGTACTATGAACCCTGGAACCAGCGCCCAGGCAATAAGGCACCATCCACATCCTCACGCTTAATTGTGACCACGCAATTAACTACGGGTCGTACACTGCATAAGTTGGCGGTGCGGTCACAATCAAACGGAGTTTACACTTTGTTTTTTTTTTCTTTAAAAAAAAACTAGTATTAGCAATAAAGATGTACGCAACACTTACCCGATATTCCGGGGTTGAATACGTACGTCGAATAAGCGTCTTAAGGGATGCTAACGGCAAAAACGTGGCGATTTGGTACCGCCAGCGACACAGGTTACTGCTTTCAGGTGTAAAATTCCAAAATGCCGCCCGCCGCGGAGGTCGACGCGAGCACAAGCATTTGCGAAAGAACCGGTTAGGTGCGGTGCGCGGGGAGAGGGAACGCGCAAGCGTCACCTGAGATACTCAAGGTCGAGCGTCAAGTTATAAAATAATTTTGAATTTAATATGTTAGGTAAACGACAGATCGAAAAAACGTTCCTCAGATGATTTTATTTAAGTATTTACTCGTAGAATTAACCTACTACGTTACATATCCCCCTCTCCTACGAAAGGATTTTATTCTCCTCAAAAGAAAATCCACTAAAGTAAAACTGCTAAGAAGACGTAAGTACAGTATCCATTCAACCTATCCTTTCATAATCTTTCATACCTCACGCAACTATAAAAGCAACAGTACGTAGGTATTTATTCAAAATACTGACGCATCCTATCACGACAAAGTTAACGGTATTATAAAAAACCAAAGACTAAAGGAGACTTTTTACCTGTTATTCTAGCCTTAATAAATTTAGGAGCCAATTTCCGTGAAAATTGATTTTCCTTATTACTTAAGAAGTAAGCACGCTTCATGACTAAGTCACCTACGTTAAATTCTGCGAATTTTCGGCGAAGGTTATAGTGAGAGGTATTTTTTACGTGAGCTTGCCAAAGTCTAGACTGAACTGTATCAAATATTGAAGCTAAATGACCTATATTTTCCGCATAGATTTCGCGAGGCAAAAATAATATTTCATCGCCGTGATCATTATCAACGTAGTGTGATCCACAAGGAACAAGTTCGCGACCGTAAACTAGAAATGAAGGAGTAAATCCTGTTGACTCGTTTACTGAGTTATTAATTGCGAATTGAATTTTGGGAATAAGTACGTCCCATGACCTATGATCATCGTCAACATACATGGAGATACACGTAATTATAGTTTTATTATACCGCTCGACTAAGTTGACTTGAGGAGTGTACTTAGGGGTATAATAAATTTTGGGGATTCTATATTTTTTAAAGAAGGAATCCGCCACTTTTCCGCAAAAAATACTAGCATCATCTATCAGAATAGCTTGTGGCACGCCGTGCACTAATATTACCGAATCTTCTAGTATTTTTGTTACAATTTCCGCAGTAGCCTTCTTTATTGGAAAAATCAAGCAAAATTTTGAAAAACAGCATGTTACCACAAGGATATAACTATTACGCGACCTGGTAATGGGAAGAGGGCCCATTAGATCAATCGAAATCATTTGGAAGGGGCGAGAGACTTGTTTCGGTCTACCCATAGTTCCTAAAGTACCATGTGTAGACTGTTTATAAGTTTGGCATTTAACGCAACGAGAAACAAAGTTAGCGACGTCTGCGTACATGCCTGGCCAATAGAAACGAAGTGAAAGACGCTTATAAGTTTTAAAAATTCCGAGATGACCAGCAGTAGGTTCGGAATGACAGTCAGCCAGAATCTGCTGACGTCGCTCCTTTGGTACGACTTCCTTCCATTCGAATTCCTTATTAAGAGTGCATTTAGATTGCATGTAACGATAAAGCTGGTTGTTTTAAACTATGAAGTTTGGAAAAGATGTGGGAGAATTTTGGCAACCATTGAAAATATTAAGATACCACGGATCCGTAATTTGAGTTGTAGTTAAGGATGATACCGGGCAAGCACGCGAAAGAGCATCTGGGATGATATTATCAACTCCTCGGTGATGTTTGATTGATTTCAAAATTGAAACACGAGAGTCTAACACCCCAGCGAGCGAGACGGCCAGTAGGGTTATTCAAATTAAGAAACCATTTAAGGGCCGAGTGATCGGTATGTACAGTAAATCGTTGACCGTTGTCAAGATAACATCTCCAATGCTCCAGCGCTACGAGAACCGCAAGTGTCTCGCGTTCAGTCACACTGTAATTACGCTCACTAGCTGTTAGCGATCTACTCATATAGGCTATAGCATGTTCAACCTTATCAATAGTCTGAGTTAGAAGAGCGCCAATCCCGAAGTTGCTAGCGTCAGTGTGTACCTCGAACCGAAGATTATAGTCCGGGCAAGATAAAATGGGAGCTGAGATTAAACATTCTTTAAGTTTGTTAAAAGATTCCTCGGCTTCTTTAGTCCAAACGAAAGGTTTAGCCTTTTTACCACCGGATGTTAATTGATTTAAAGGACCTGCAATTGTACTAAAATTTGGTACAAACCTTCGGTACCAAGAAGCTGTTCCGATGAATCTTTTCACCTCTTTCTTGTTAGTAGGAGTAGGGAAATTGAGAATAGCCTCGACTTTTCCAGGATCGACGTGCAAGCCTTTAGAATTAACAACGTACCCAAGATATTTCAATTCATCGAGAAAGAAAACAGATTTAGACAAATTTATAGTTAGATTAGCCGATTGTAATTTTTTGTATACTTTTATTAATAAGGATATGTGAGTATCAAAGTCTGACGAAATTATTATAATGTCATCCACGAAAACGAATACAGAATTTTCGAATTCGGGACCACAAAATAAAAGATCAACTAATCGTTGCTGAGTTGCTGGCGCGTTTGTTAACCCAAAAGGCATAGTTACAAATCGATAAGTACCACGACCAGGGATGTAAAAAGCAGTTTTATCGCGATCTTTCCCCGTAATCGGTATTTGCCAGAAAGCTTTAGACAAGTCGATGCTGATAAGTACTTAGCGTTTTTAAGGTTATCTAAAATTTCCGAAACGTAAGGTAATCTGTACGCATCTTTACGTGTAACAGCATTGAGTTTTCGGCTGTCTAAGCAAAACCTGAGTCTTCCATCCTTTTTTGGGGTAAGTAGAACGGGAGAAGACCAAGGGCTCTCGCAAGGTTCTACGACTCCGAGTTTAAGCATTTGATCTAACTCCTCAATCAAGATTTTTTGTTTATCGGGTGACATTCGGTAGTACCGTTGACGAATCGGTTCAGCGTCTCCAGTATCAATGTTATGAGTAGTAAGATTGGTAATACCGAGACCCTTCTGTTCGAATGAAATGTCATTATAAAGTTTGATGACATTATCAGCTAGCTGTTTTTCAGTCTCTGATAAATTAGTGTAAGGTTGTATAAAGGTACCAAGTATAGTATTATTAATTTCGCTGCTAACCGTACGAACACTATTTACGTATTTTGGACAAAGTTGAAACTTACGCCAAAAGTCAATGCCGAGAATTATGTCAGGTGTTATCTCCGGAACAACAAAAGCTTGCAAAATGTGAAATTGTCCCTCGAATTCTATAGGTAAGTTAATGTATCCGAGACTTTGCAAACGTTGTCCACCGGCCGTAATAACAGCGACGCAGTTCTCCCTAATTAGAGGTAGACCAAGGCATTCAAAAGTGGAGTGGATACTGTTACCTAAGATCGTAACACCAGAACCTGAGTCCAAAAGACCTAAAAAGTTGTGACCACAAACTTGCACTGATGCGTGAGGCCTACTATCATAGTTATAGTTTTTATGGAGAATTGTGTGGATTCTTTAGGTTTTAAAATATAAGTTTACTGTATCCAGCCAATTTTGCCAATCATTTTTATCAAATTTGGTATCCACACAATTCTCTGAATCTAGTTTTTTGTATCAGGACGTTTATTATTTCTAGCGCAGTCTGGGCAGTCTGGGAATTTTACATTTTTACGTCTACAGCCGAAACAGAAAATTTCACTGCGGTCAGCAGTACACCCTCTAGTGCTGTGCGTAACAGTGCGACAACGAATACAGTAACGAGGTCGTTTATTATTTTCAGGGGCACTGACTGCGTGAACATAGTTACTATCTGAGTTTGTAGTTTTATTGCTAGAATGTTGAGGTTTATTAGATTTATTATTGTCAGTAGTAGTATTTTTAAATTTATAGTTATAATTACATTTTTGAGAAAAATTCGAATTCTGTTTGCTACTTGAACTACTAGCGTAAGCAAAATCAGGTGCTAAAGTATCAGCTGTAGCTTTCGGTGGTTCCTTAAAATGCGAAAGGTGAGATTGAATATCCTCGTAGTTACGGCATAAGTTTCTTAACTCATCAATGGACTTTATTGTTGAAACTGTAAAGTACTAGCGTAACATGGTCGAATATTATGTAAGAGAATTTCTAATTTTTCATCTTCTGAAGGTTGTTTCGATAGTCGCGAAAAAAGACCAGACATAATCGAAAGGTAAATAGCAATATTTTCTTTTTCGCCTTGCGTACGAGATCTGATTTCTGAACTAAGTATATAATCATAGTCCGGCCGACTGAAATCCCGCCTCAAGAGAATCGCGAGCTCATCCCAAGTATTAACAGTATCCTTGACACTACGATACCAGTGAATCGCGTCGCCTTGAAAAATTTCCGTTGCATTCCTTAAAACTGTTTCAGATTTAATATTCTTAGCGAGACAAAATTCATTTATACGTTGAATAAAAGCTCTAACGCTGTTTTTCCATCAAATTTAATTTTAGAAAATAAATTTAAATTATTGCCTTCGCATGTGACATTAATAGTAACAGGTGTAGTTCAGGCACTAGATGTAGCATGAGATTCGCTACTCGTGGTTGCTAATGGATCAGTCGCTGTATCAAGGAGTTTATTGAGTGTGGATCTATAATCCTTGTATAGACCAACACACTCGTCACAATCCTCCTGAATTTTATCCGTGCGTGATATCCGGTGAAGCCGGTGATAAATATGGTTCAGCAAATTTTGAGATCGTAAAAGTGCACTCTTATCAGCAGGGGAGAAATTACTGAGCTGACTTTGTCGAGTGCTTCAAAAACACCAAGGATGTCAACCGAAGGTTCGAAAGGGCTTGTTAGAATATCCTCAGAGGGATATGAGGGACTACATTTTGCAATCTGTTTTCTTAGCTCCTGAACTGTAGAACCGGGAGTTTCACCACGAATAGCTACCTCATACTCCAGTTCTCCTTTTTGCAAGGACATGAATTTTATCTCGTAAGACATATTTTTAAATGATAACAATAATTAATTACAAAAAAAAATTAAAGTGCAAATGTATGAGAAATGAGAAAAAAAAAACTAAACACTCCGTCTGTTACAAATTAAAAGAATAATTAATAACGTTTATCTTTGAAAGCGTGAAATGATAAAATGAAATCAGCGAATAAAATTAATGGATGATTAATTGAATGATTGATTGAATGATTGTTGAATACTTGCAACAGAAATAAAAAAATCTACCAAAATAAAATGAAATAAGCAAACAAAATCAATAAATAATTATTGCAACTAATGTGTAGGGGTACGAATATGCAAAACACAACAAAAAAATATTTTTTTTTTTTGCTAACGGTACATTATTAGTTTTAGAACCGATAATAATACACAGATAATACTAATAATCACAAAGGAACAATAAACAAAATTAGAATTTTTATAAGTTTAGGTGAGTTAGGTAGGTAAGGCGCGGTTACCTTAAGTTACAAGTAATACAGTAGGTACGTACCTCGGACACCTTAGCTGCTAGCAACCAAAATAAAATTAACGTTTTACAACTAAAAACAAGCACACACCAAACTTACCACTACGAATGAAGAAGCAAAATAATGAAATTACCACGTTGAGTGCGCCATTGTAACGTTTTAGCTTGTAGGTAGAAAAATAACAAAACGTTATCGAAAATTTAAAGTGGTATATTATTTACGTTAGTAGGGCCATGGGTTTTAGGGGCCTTCAAATATTTTGCTCATCCGCAGTGGACCATGTACTGCCCTGTCGTTGTTGCTGTGGCAGGCCTCAAGCGACGGATGCTCGGCAAGGTAGGTAGGCAGGCCGGAAAAGGGCGCGGCGCACGGAAGGACGTTCCCACAGCTTCAGGTAGGAGTGACACGACGTCCACGACACGCAGAAGTGGCGTGCGGAACGTAATTGTGTTGCCAGAAAGTGTGAAGCTCGTACTATGAACCCTGGAACCAGCGCCCAGGCAATAAGGCACCATCCACATCCTCACGCTTAATTGTGACCACGCAATTAACTACGGGTCGTACACTGCATAAGTTGGCGGTGCGGTCACAATCAAACGGAGTTTACACTTTGTTTTTTTTTTTCTTTAAAAAAAACTAGTATTAGCAATAAAGATGTACGCAACACTTACCCGATATTCCGGGGTTGAATACGTACGTCGAATAAGCGTCTTAAGGGATGCTAACGGCAAAAACGTGGCGATTCGGTACCGCCAGTGACACAGGTTACTGCTTTCAGGTGTAAAATTCCAAAATGCCGCCCGCCGCGGAGGTCGACGCGAGCACAAGCATTTGCGAAAGAACCGGTTAGGTGCGGTGCGCGGGGAGAGGGAACGCGCAAGCGTCACCTGAGACACTCAAGGTCGAGCGTCAAGTTATAAAATAATTTTGAATTTAATATGTTAGGTAAACGACAGATCGAAAAAACGTTCCTCAGATGATTTTATTTAAGTATTTACTCGTAGAATTAACCTACTACGTTACACATGAAGGAACATGAGAAATAAAACAAATAGATGTATTATGGTAATATTTTATTTTATAAATCGTCGCCGTCTTCGCTATCGCTATCGCTGTCACTTTCTGTAACATGTATTATAAATGTGTCTGTGATATTGTCAATTAAAATATCTAGCCTACTCATTTTTTCCTCTTCTTTGACAACATGGGATACGCATTTAGACCATTCGGTAGCCGTAATTTTTTGAATGCCTTCCTCAAATAAATTTCTCACGTCTGTCAATTTGAAGGTTTTATTATTTTGAGCTACATGCCCCTTTACCTGCGCCCATATCAATTCTATAGGGTTCAGCTCGCAATGGTAAGGGGGCAGTCTTAAAACCGTGATCCCATGTTGTGCTGCCATTTCGTCTACAGCGTACTTATTAAAAGACTCGTTATGTGGAATCAGTTCTAAAAGCGTAGCTTTAACCATATCTGGTTCGTAATGAATATTTTTATTTAAAAGCCAGTCTTGAATGGCAGCTTTTTTCCAGCTCATTTTTGGTGCCGTTTCCAATTTTCGGGAGTGGTAAGGTGCATTATCCATCACCACAATTGAGTTTGGTCTTAATTTTGGTAAGACTCCAGCGAACCACTCCTCAAAACAAACTGCGTTCATCTCATCATGGTAATCTTCACAATTTTTCTTTGCTTCAAAAATCATGAGCCCCTTTTCCAGGAAGCCTTCTTCACTACCTATATGGCTAATTATGAGACGTTTGCCTTTTCCAGATGGATTTTTAATCCACTGGTCAGTCCCTCCAAAAACGCTTGCCGAGATGATGTGACTTTCTTGTCCACCCAAGTTTTTTTTACAGTATGACCTAAAAATAAATATAGTACATTAACATTCAATATTACTATTAAATTTAATGTAAAATGTATATAAATTCAAAATGTTAGCCTTACCTGCGTTAACCCAAGTTTCATCTTGATAATATATATGTCTCCCTTCTCGTCGAAACTGACATATAGATCGCAAGTAACGCTGGCGCCATGTTATTATATCATTTCGATCAATAAGTGTGCTCTTGCGTGACCGTGCAACAAATTTAAAATTAAGATGCTTCAAAATTTTTCTAAGGGTGTCTTTGGAAACCTTGGGCATTTCTGGATCATCGTTCATCACTTGTAAAATCTAAAATAGTAAATTTTATAATAGTTTGGAATCATTACTTATATATATAAAAGAAGTAGGTATAAAATAATACTGTCTGACTGATTGACTAACCTTTGCAATCGTTGGGGGTTCATTTCGGTAAAAGAACTGATGAACAAGTCTTCGTATTGCGGAGAATGTAAATTCATCAATTTTGTCTTTGAAACTTCGCTTTGGTCCAGTTTTTTTAGGAGGAGTTGGCGCCGCACCTTTATTTACTTCCTTCAAAACGTTACAAACAGAGCGTGAGGTTATTCCCAATATGTCAGCAACTTTGCTCATACATTCATTTTCTTCCACTACTTCAAAGGCCTCCAATTGCGCAGAAGTTTCATTTTTCACGTACTTGTAGGCATTGCGGATCATTACTTTTTCAGTAACAGTGAAAGCTTTTCGTGGACGTTTTTTTCTTGGGGACAAGAAAACATCCACGTCTTTTTGTGATGTACTTGGCTGAGGATCTATTTTGATGGAAAACCAAAACAAATAGATTCACTCAAAGTTCACAAAAAAACTATAAACGTAACAACAAACACAACGTAACAAAACTTTAACAAAAACCCAACAAAATAACAAAATATAGATTCGCAATGAAACAAGATATTCGTGCAGTCAGACTGGGAGAATGAAGCCGAATGACAAGATAAACAAAATGGCGATAGCTGCACGAGCGCGCACGGGTTGCCAATACAGAAAACTATCTAGGTTCTTTTATTATAAGTTTTGTTTTTAATATAAAAAACAAAAATATTAACTTTTTATAAAATAAAGCAGCGGTTACTAATTAATAAATAATTATTATGAGTAATTATGTATTTATCGACCGAGCGAAGCGAAGGTCTTTGAGTTAACTAGGGCGATTTGCACTTGTCCGTCCGTCCGTCCGTCCGTCCGTCCGTCTGTCAGAGCCTTATAACTTTTGAATTACTGAACGTAATTACTTCATATTTAGATATAATATGTAAACCGATGGCCTCCAGCCGAAAATGGCTTAAAAAGTTATAAAAATCTTTATTTCAGGGGGGCTCTCATAGAAGCGAATGCGAAGTAAAAAAAAAAAAATCGCGTTACATAAAATTGTTACGTATCATTTTAAAGATAATTTTGAACTGAGTACAAAAATATTTTTTTTTAATTTTTCCCTTAAAATTGACGAAATGGGGGGCTTTCAAAGTGGCGATTTTATACGCTCGCTTGAAGACGCTCTCTAGAAAAATCCGCTATGGATTTTCAAACTGATTTTATGTTTTTAGGTCACTTATATCCTGTACTTGAACAACAAATACTAAAATTATATGAATATTATAAAGAAACGAGATTATTTAATTTTTAATGGGCGTCAGTAATTCATATAGCATCAACATAGCTTCACAATAATGCTAATAGATGGCGCAGTCAGTAACTATTCCCATGGAACTACGAGTTAAATTCAATGTTTGATAAATAATTCAATGTTTTCACTAACGTTCCCTAACCTTTACGGGCTACCTATAAGTTAGGTGATTGATGTTTTCTGTCAACTTATTTATCACGATCCTGTACGGGACACCTAAAAGGATATTGGGACGGATGTTAGGACTTAGGATTGTATTTAGGAGCTACCTACGTTAAGAGACTCCTACTTAGGGGATGATTTAGGTATGTTTGGTGAAAACGGGCATAATAATAATGTCAGTTTTGGTTATCATGTATCGATTGAATGAATAATCATGGGATACCGTTACCGCGAGGTCTCAGTTCGGGGCGAACCACTAGTTTAAATAAAAATCAATAATTTAGTCTTTAATTGGCACACCAATATTATGATTACATAAACATAAATCGCGATTGTTTATCGATTTTTGTGTTCATCACTACACTATTATATGTGGTATCATTATTTTACAAAATGACAGTAGCTAATGTCAAACGTGGAATCGAATTATAATTCCGACTATAGTTAGAGCGTATGATTTATTTTTTCTGTAAAATATACATAAACCTCTATTGACACTAATTATTTCTGATTTTTTGATTGGTAAACTTCAAAGATAAGGGGGGGGGGGGCGGTATTTTTTCGACATTTTGCCCAATTAATCAAAAACTAATAATCTAAAGCTATCTGTTTTAGAATGTGCAGGTAAAGGCCTTTCATATGATACCCCATTCGTTATAGATATCTTACTTTGAAATTTGAAACCCCCGTTTTTCCCACCTTTTTTAATAAAACTAAAAATAACTTTCGCTTTTTTTTATTCTAATGATGTTGAGCCACTATTATGTCACAACTATTCCAAATTTCATGTCGATAGCTTTAATAGTTACTAAAATAATCGACTGTGACAGGCGGACGGACGGACGGACAGACGGAGAAAGTCTCACCATAAGTGTTCCATTTTTACCATTTTGGTACGGAACCCTAAAAAAACCTGTCCAAAACACAATTGTAGTGATTGGCTGAATTTATAACGTTCTTTCTGCATCAATGCATCATTAACCGACGACGGCA
Organism: Oeneis ivallda; assembly: GCA_029955525.1. Classification (NCBI taxonomy): domain Eukaryota; kingdom Metazoa; phylum Arthropoda; class Insecta; order Lepidoptera; family Nymphalidae; genus Oeneis; species Oeneis ivallda. The sequence continues at coordinate 20,106,221 of JARPMR010000008.1, forward strand.
AAGTCAAAAGGAAGGGTTACTATTTTAGCAATCTATGGAAGTGACTATTTACGAATGTTCCACCGTAGCGGCTAAACTACTGATTTTGATGAATGAGTGTCAATTAAATCGTTATTATCGTCCGAGTGATAAAGGCTACGTTTTATAAAAAAATCAATATGGCGGATGTTACATGCAATTTTCCGTATGTTATAGTTTTCAAACTTTTTTCTTGTAGCCAATAGCGAGCGAGTATCGGCTAATCAGAAGCAATTGTACCTACCACTATAGCAATATTTTTTAGAGAATCGCATCACTGAACGGCGATGGGTTGAACTAATGATTATTATTAATATAGGTAGGAGCCTACTCCTACTACTTATTATTCTAATCTATTATTTCAGATGATACATTTCAGAAGTTTTCTCCTACTTGGTTTGATGTAAACTACGAGTATATCGAGTTTCATGTGGTTGTAAAGCTGTTTCATGAATCTGCATTAATAGTTAAAGATATTGATGTCGGAGAACCCACGAAGAGAACTATAATTAAATATATTTTAGAAAGTAACCGTAAGTATAATCCTTTTACTTAAATGTAGATAATAATATGTTTCTATTTCCGTATGCTCTACCCTAACGCCGAAACTATTGAGCCGACAACTTTGATACCTAAATGAGGTGATAAATGATGGTTTCGTTATTAGTTATTATGGCCCGTGTGATATTATAGTAATTCAACAAGGCTTCATTGCATACGAATAAAATCAATATGACGAATGCTGTGGGAGACAGCAGGGTTGCGCTGGGAGCTCGCTTGGTTTCCAAGAATAAACACTTGTTGTGGCACAGCAAAAAATTAAATATAATTTTTAACCGACTTCAAAAAAGGAGGAGGTTCTCAATTCATCAGAATCTTGTTTTTTTATGTATGTTCACTCGAAGACGCCTAAACCGATTTGGAAATTTCTTTTTCTTTGAAAGGGTATACTTCCCAGTTCGTTCCATTTAAATTTTATCGAAATCGGTAGAGCAGTTTAAAAAAAAATCAACAATAAAATATAATATACGAGTACTTTGTAGTGGCGCGGGATTTTGATGCCGGTTTTCTAAAAATAATTTTTTATATTAAATTATATTGGGAACAGAACGTGTTATCACTGTGGCAGACCGAAGTCAAGACCACGAGCATATTGCTCATTGAATGAATAGGTCCATTTTACATTTGAATGAACGAATCTTATGTTGTGTTGCCAACAAATGTTACATCCAATGTTCCCTAGTCCGTTTACAGTTCTTCTTCGTTTGTTCAGTGGCTCCGCGCGACGAGCGCTTGACGGTTTACAGTTTGTGAAGTTTGTAAACTTTTATCCTTGTCATATTTGTTGAGATCTATTTTTAATACCCTAGTGGTTAGGACTGTTATAGGAAACAGTGATAGCAGACTTGTTAGGACTGTGGTCTCCTATTCGGGGAGTCGCAGGTACGCACCTCTGACTTTTCGGAGCCATGTGCGTTTAAGCAATTAAATATCACTTGTGTCAGATTCGTGTTTAAAATTGATAACGATTTTAGAAATGATAAAGATTTCATCATTCTATTTATTGAAGTTGGTTTAATTAAATCGACATTTGACTTTGTTGACAGCTTGGGCACGCCATCTTGAAATTACAATTTATATTTTACCTAATAAGTTATTTTCATATGTATAATATTTATTTACTTTAAATGACTACCCTCTTATTCGGGCCCTAGCAGAATATCAGCGCTGTGGTTACATATGTATCCACAGCATTTAGCTGAGCTAGAACCCTTTCATTGGCATGACACATAGTAGACACTAGTTAAGTTAGATTGTAATTACTTTCTGTTTTTCCATTTTCATGTGTATTTCCATTTTGTTTCTTATATTTTGTTTTCTTGTCAATGAATAAATAATATTCTATTCTATTCTATTCTATTCTAAATATTAGTATAAACAGGGATGTTTTGACGATGCGAATTCAGTCTCTGCCCAGAGACTCATCCGACTAGTAGATGCTTTCATGTCTAGGTCGTTGTATTTGATTCAGGGATTGCGATAGCAATCGCCCTAATCTAATAAATATTGCCTGTGCGCTTAAACCTACCCTCACGTTCAGATGGTGTTTGTCTGTCGTGTTTTTGGTGAAATTGATTAGATGTGAGGAAAGGGGCCGTTATAGGGGTGGAGGAGACGGCTATAGGTAGGGTTTAAGCGTTTTAAGAGAATAGATAAGTATTCTCTTAAGGCATGATTAGTTTGTGATTAATAGACTTTTGAGTGGCTCGGTTTTAAAGAGTAAAGTATCGATGTTTGTGACACCTGCTTCCACGGTGAAGAAAATCATCGTGAGGAAACCTGCAAACCTGAGAGTTCTCTATAATGTTCTGAATGTGTGTGTAGTCCGCCAATTCGCATTGGGCCAGCGTGGTGGACTGTGGCCTATAACCCTTCTCTGAGAGGAGACCTGCGCTCAGTAGTAGTAGCCGTTAATGCGTTGCTAATGATGATTTTTAATGCAATGAACGTTTTCAGGGAAAGTATCCGTACACAATTGTTCCAAATACTGTACCATACTGTTTAATGATTGGGGCCTTCCGAGTGAAGAAAAGATAGAAACAAAATTTCTAACACGAGAAAAGGACGGTAAGGACCTGTACATATTATCTATAAAATTATTTTTATCCTATGGTTTTCTATAATTAGGTACCTACCTAGATGGACTATCGAAGCTCTGAACGCGTCGAAAACTAAGCCCAAGACGAGCCTCAGCATCAATCACGTCTTCACCATTTAAAACATAAATTGTCTATGTCGCAGTAAGATAGTTGAAGCCGTGAAATAGCTATAACCCCAGGTTTATAGCTATAAATAAACCGGGATATAGTTATACGCAAGCGGTTCATAGCTATCTTACAAGGAATATAGCTATAATACGAGCACGATCTAGTAAATTAATACATCTACCTATCTGACTAGACTAATCTAGTGAAATGATTAAACTATAAATTTTCTTTGATCTGCACAAGTAAGATAAATTTTAGCCGCTTCCGTATAACTAGATCCCGGTTTATAGCTAATAAACCTAGGTTTATTTATAGCTATATCACGGCTTCAACTATCCTACTGCGACATCTACACTAGATAGGTACGTTTCCGGCTCATTTCAAACGGCACTTTGTAAAACCGAAACGTCAGCTATCAGGTAATTATTAATATAATTTCATATCGGTTTCCGCAAAATAAATCAATAAAGGACCTGTTGACCTGTATCATTGTGTTGATATTATAAAATAACTAGCCGTACCGGCATGCGTTGCAATGCCACGTAAAGTACTATAAAGAAATTATATTATTATAGATTTTTTGGCCCAGGGACCCTCACGGGCGTCCCCACTCCCCAGAACACTCTACCAAAGTTTCATCACAATCTGATCAATGGTTTCGGAACGCATAGCGGACAAACATAAAAACATTGATTTTTATTTATATAAATAAAATAACATAAAATATTATAATGAGTTATAGTTACCTACCTACGTCACTGTGGTAAGCAGGTAATACGTTATGAGTGTGCGGGGCACTGCGTGCCACCAAACACCGCGTATTCAGTAGTTTACGCAACTTCTTCATGCTCGCGAGGGAGGGCGGTAAAGACAGTACATACGTACCTACAACTTACCTTGAATTTCAAGATTGCTTAAGCCATGAGCAAAGATATCTATGTAAATTAAAAACCCTGTCCGGCTTTTATCAGCGAATGAAAAGTTCTGCGAAATTGATGAGACGAATAATAACTGTAAAATCCAGAAGAAGACATGCGAGAATAAATTAGTCCAACTTATAAATGTTTATAGTTATTTATATTTCTACTGTTATCCCTGCTCGTGGCGAATTATTTATGAAGATGACGTGTCAAATTCAAAACTTAATGGAGCCGGAATCATTAATCTCAGAGAAAAATGCACGGTGAAGGGAGATTTCTCAATTTTTTCGCATCAACCATCTAAAAACACCATACACATTAACCCAAAAATCATGCACCCTGAAATTCCATCTATCAATTATCTACTCAATCTATCATTCTCAAACATATCTAATGACTCATCAGAAGGTACAACTATCATGAAGATCTAAATCACATCCAAACACAAATACAGTTGATGAAGAAGAACGAAAAGCTGGCGGAGTCTGACATATCGGCATATGATGTACACCAATATATCATCAGCTACGGACTGTTGGCGGCAGCTGTGGCCCTGGGAGGGCTCGTCTGGTGGAGAAGGCGGAGGCGCACTCGGGTGTCTCCCTCCCCCGCCCCCGCCCCGGCGAACGAGAGTGATAGTGAAGTGAGTGTGAGTGAAAAAGTGAAGGGCAATTATCAAAGCTCAAATTATAAAAAGGGCAAGCATAATATAGAAATGGTGGATATGGCTTCGTCGCCTATTCAAAAAAAATGCGTTCGGTTTTATGAAGAATATTATTTGGTGTAGAGACTAAGTATCACAGATCTAGAGACTTTAATAAATAATCATAGCAAAATGTTTTATAAGTTCATGCTTCTTGTTACTTAATAGCTATTTCATCATCATTATCCATCAATTTGATTTGTTATCATGGCACCCTCATCTCGCGGTCGGGAGCATGTTCGGGTCACTGCGTGCCACCGAACACCGCGTACTCAGCAGTTTACGCAACTGCTTCATGCTCGCGAGGGAGGGCGGTAAAGACAGTACAATTCGGACGTCCGCACGGGACGTACTCATTTATATATCAATATAATAATATCAATAGCATCAGATCATAATATCATCATATCATTATATCATAAAATATCAGAATATACAGCTCACTAGCATATCTCTATATCTAATTTATCATTTATCAACCTCCACAAAGAACTGCACCCCACAATGAGTTATACACGCTGAATGAAATATGTATATTTGTACACCACACTGCGGTGGGAAATCGACTATTAAAATCTTATTAAAACAGTGTGTATTTGTTTAATTTCGCTGCCGCGGTGTCGGGGCATGTAGTAAAGACTCGATTTAAATTTCTGGTGAAGACTTTCTTTCAACTTGCAGCTTCGATAATAAACCTACAGTGCGACAAGTATAACTTGGCGCGGCTGTGCGCCACTGCCATTGTATAGAACATGTGACTAAATTTGGGAAAAAAACATTTTTAATTTACACAATGAACGCAACAGCATACAACGAAATCCAATAGTGAATTTTCAAGATGCCCATGGAGTATAAAAATTGGATGACCGAATTAGTGCCTCAAAACGCCACCACCAACTTATACTTGTGGCACTGTATCTAGTAAGATTGGCGGTCCGAACACTCGCTTTGTTCAGCTGAACTGCACTCGTTGCAGACCGTACACTAATGACACGAAATACGAATAATCTAACTATGTAACGAACAAAGTGTGTTTGGACCGCCTTACCTAGTAACTAGTACAATGATATTTATATGAACAAAAACAGGTTGTACATAATGACTTTGCAGCTGCTGCGAGCAACAAGAGCTTCAGTAGCAATCAGAAGAATATGTCAAAGGCTGCTCAAAGGCTATTAAAGCATCGAATACCAATATAACAACTTTATATATAGACTTTATGACTTTGTTGTTGCGACTAGAGATTGTGGTTTTAACAAAACCACCACAAACTCATTTCGTTGATTTATCATTCAAAAGTAGTTATGTATTATCCGCACTATTACTATATTACTATTTATTTAACTTCCAGTGCATGTAAACACGAATCAGAAGAATGTCAAAGGCTACCAACGCATCGAATACCATTCTAAGGACAATGTAACTATAGAGGGTGTGGTTATAACAAATTTACCACCATCAACTCATTTCGTTGATTTATCATTCAAGGGTATGTATCATCCGCGCTATTATTATATTATTAAAAAAATAACTAAATTCCTTTTTAATTCCAGAGACTAAAATGACGTTTCATGTGTTGCCTGTTTTTTACAGCACTTAAATAGTGATGTATGTATGTATGTATATACTTTATTGCACCACAAAACACAAATGAAAAACACAGGTTACAATAAATCGGGCAAGTGCGAGGCGGGCCTCGCTCTTTTAGGGTTCCGTTAAAAAAAATTAAATAAAAATATTTCCATGTACCCATGGAAATATTTTAATTTATTTTTTTTAATTTAATTTAATTTTTATTATTTGTTGTTATAGCGGCAATAGAAATACATAATATGTGAAAATTTCATCTGTCTATCTATTACGGTTTACGAGATACAGCCCGCTGACAGACGGACGGACGGACGGACGGACGGACAGCGTAGGCTTAGGAATAGGGTCCCGTTGGTACCCTTTGGGTACGGAACCCTAAAAAGAAAACTTAAAATGTAGGTACAAAAAGGCGGTTTTATCGCTAAATAGCGATCTCTTCCAGACAACCTTTACGTTAGGGAGAAAATGAACAAATATACAGTGGAAGGTTGTGTATATAATATAGCTAAATACTAAGAGGGCCGGAAAATCAAAGAGTTCCCGAGGGACTTTAAAAACTAAATCCACGCGGACGAAGTCGCGGGCATCAGCTAGTATTAATATAAATTCACAAAATTTGACATGAATGAATGAATGATTGAATGAATGAATGAATGAATGAATGAATGTATGAATGAATGAATGAAATTTTATTCACAAAAATGCAGGTACAACATGATTGTAAACAGGAAATCGAGCCTAATACATTTAACCAGTACTTGTGTGTGAATATTTATAATGTCAATTTAAGTATAAACATAATGTCAATATTAAAAACTAATACATAAACATTATATTTAAAACCTATAAGAATATTGAAAACTAAAAATATTAACTATTTCGTCAAAAATAAAATCCTAAGTGCGAATCTTTTATGAAATATCACGCATGCATGCATTTATGTAGGGGGGGGGGGGTAAGGGAGCGCACCTTCATCTAGCGCTCCAACAGTCAACCTCACCTGCCCGCGGTGCCCCCTGCTGGTTTACTGACGAGGCTATGGCGACCGACAGATGGCGGTATAACCATCTCATACTAGCTAGACTGAACAAATGGCACAGGCCGGTGTCGGGCAGCAGCGACATCGGCGCGATCAGTCTAGCCCTGCGATGACCAACACGCCTACCCAGCCTGGTCATTATGGGCAAAACCCAAATGGTAACGAACACAAGGCCAAGGCCCCTAGTTCCCGGCGGCCTCGCTGTGCCTGACCCTGGCAGCGGTCACGGACAATGGCGGGGCAGGGGTTGCTAAGAATCTTCGGATGATATTCCGCTGCCAACCCCGACGACTGGACCTGGCGACGTATAACGCACGCACTTTGAGGACTGACGAGAAGATCATCGAGCTGGAAGAAGCAGTGAGCAAGTTGCGCTGGAATGTTATAGGATTGTCTGAAGTTCGAAGAGAGGGGGAGGACTCGATAATCCTCAATTCCGGCAACTTGTTCTACTACCGGGAGGGCGATCAACAGTCCCAGGGTGGTGTCGGGTTTATCGTCCACAAGTCCCTCTTCAACAATATCGTTGAAGTCAAAAGTGTGTCGAGTAGGGTAGCGTAACTTATACTCAGAATCACCAATCGGTATTCGTTGAAGGTTATACAGGTTTACGCACCGACATCGGCACATCATGACGAGGAGGTGGAGGCGCTGTATGAGGATATATCAAAAGCCATACACGCCTCTACCACTCACTACAATGTTGTGATGGGGGATTTCAACGCGAGGCTGGGTGAATGAAGCGGCGCAGAGACGAGGGTAGGGCAATTTGGTTATGGGCGAAGGAACCAGAGGGGTCAAATGCTGGCCGACTTCATGGAGAAGGAGGGCCTCTTTATGATGAACTCCTTCTTCAGGAAGCGGCCACACATAAAATGGACTTGGATGAGCCCCGATGGTTCTAGGAGAAGTGAGATTGACTTCATTATGTCGACCAAGCGCCATATATTCAATGATGTCTCTGTGATCAACAGGGTGGAAACCGGGAGCGATCACCGTATGGTACACATTGAATATTAATGTGAAGCTGGAAAGGGCTAGACTGGTGAAGTCAACTCTCCGACCCTCTCGTGCTCATATCCAAAACCCCGAAAACTTCCAACTCGAACTGCAGAACCGATTCGATTGCCTAGCAGACTGCGTTTCTGTGGACGATCTAAACAACAGGTTCGTGGAAACTGTCCATACTGTGGGGTCTAAGTTCTTTAAGACCCATCGCAGGAAAAGAACCGAAAAGTTCTCTGACCATACTCTCAAGCTCATGGAGGAGAGACAAGAGATGAGGCTGCAGTCATCGGTAGACGCGGCTGCCTACCGGCGGATTAATAGGCAGATCTCTAAGGCACAAACTCGCGACCTTCGGGTCTTTAATACCAAGTGTATTAAAGATACCATCGAGCGGAACAATTAGGCTCAAAAGTGTTCGCGAGAGATCTGTCTATCGGACAGAGCCAGCTGACGCGGCTTAAAACTCATGACGGTCGTCTCGTCTCTTCTCGACCTGAGATTTTGGGAGAGGTCGAGAAGTTCTATGGGCAGTTATATACCACGACACAAAAACCTGTTGAGGATTTGGCCAAAGATCCCAGAGCCAAACTGACCCGACACTATACCGAAGATATCCCGGACGTCAGCCTATACGAGATTAGAATGGCTCTCAAACAGCTCAAGAACAACAAGGCGCCAGGTGATGGCGGAATCACTGCGGAACTCCTGAAAGCGGGTGGAAAACCGGTACTTAAGATCTTTCAGCGATTGTTCAATTCCGTCATTCACGAGGGTATAACGCCGGAAGCATGGCACAGGAGCGTGGTGGTCCTGTTCTTCAAAAAGGGTGATAATACCTTGCTGAAGAATTATAGACCCATCTCACGGCTGAGTCATGTTTACAAGTTGTTCTCGAGAGTCATTACGAATCGTCTCGCTCGTAGATTTGACGACTTCCAGCCTCCCGAACAAGCCGGATTTCGAAAAGGCTTTGGTACCATAGATCACATTCATACGCTGCGGCAGGTTATACAAAAGACGGAAGAGTATAACCGGCCACTTTGCTCAGCGTTTGTGGACTATGAGAAAGCCTTTGATTCGGTGGAAACTTGGGCTGTGTTGAGGTCGCTGCAGAGATGCCGGATTGACTACCGGTATATCCAAGTGTTGAAGTGCTTGTACGAAAACTCCACTATATGTCAGTACGTATACAGGACCAGACTACGAGACCAATCCACTTGCAGCGTGGAGTGCGACAGGGAGATGTAATCTCCCCGAAGCTATTTACCGCTGCGTGAGGACGTCTTTAAGCTTCTGGATTGGAATGGACTTGGCATCAACATAAACGGCGAGTACATCACTCACCTGCGATTTGCCGATGACATAGTAGTCATGGCAGAGACTCTGAGAGATCTCAATACAATGCTCACTGATCTCAGCAGGGTTTCTCAACAGGTGGGCCTGAAAAGGAACATGAGAAAGACGAAAATCAATGCTCATGCTCCGCTCCACCCAGTAATCGTTGAGAACTCTGCGCTCGAAATTGTAGACGAGTATATATACCTGGGACATACAGTCCAGCTAGGTTGGTCCAATTTCGAGACAAAAGATTAACCACCAAATCCAATTTGTCTGGGCAGCGTTCGGGAAGCTCCAAGATGTCTTCTCGTCCAAAATCCCTCAGTGCCTGAAGACTCAAGTCTTCGAACAGTGCGTGTTGCCAGTGATGACTTACGGATCCGAGACATGGTCGCTAACTATGGGCCTCATAAGAAGGCTCAAGGTCACCCAGCGAGCGATGGAGAGAGCTATGCTCGGTATATCCCTGCGAGATCAAATCAGAAATGAGGAGATTCGTAGGAGAACCAAAGTCACCGACATAGCTCAGCATGTCGCGAAACTGAAGTGGAAATGGGCGGGCCACATAGTTCGAAGAGCTGATGGTCGTTGGGGTCCCAAGGTGTTGGAGTGGCAACCCCGCACCGGGAAACGCAGTGTTGGCAGGCCCCCCACCAGGTGGACCGACGACATCAAATGAGTCGCAGGGAGCCGCTGGATTCAAGCGGCGCAAGATCGAAGCCTGTGGAAGTCCATGCAGGTGACCTTTGTCCAGCAGTGGACGTCTATAGGTTGATAAAGAAGAAGAAGATGCATTTATGTATAAAGGAATAAGGGATATTAATAGAACAGTAAAAACACAGTAAATATTAAATGGCTATTTATTCAGCGTCTGAACTATCATTACATTGACTCGTTTCGGATTAGAGCCTTTCGGTTATTTGCTCCATTAAAGAACTGAGATGGTACATTTCATTTTCTCCCTCGCTGCGGGGTCATTAGACGAAGCCCTTCTTCAAAAATTTCGGACTTCGTTCATTTTAAATGTTTTGTTATTTTTAGCGACGTGTTTAGATGAACCTTCCTCACCAGATGCGATAAAGTAGATGGTTGATCATCAACCATCGTAAGTAATAATAAACCAACAAAACGTAAAACAAAACAAAACTCAACAAACAACAATAACACCAAAAATAATACTTGAAAATACGCAGATACGCAAAACACATCAGCACCCCGATTCAGAACGAATCGATCGATTCATCATTTCTTACCGTTTCGATACGGTATGATATCGATCTCGTATCGAAAATTTGTTGTCGTGCGATTCAGAACGTTCGGTTAGAGAATTCGATTCGATGTCGACTACGGTATCGGTATCGACAAGATACATTTATTTAAATTACATTGTGAATTTACGAAGCTATTTTACCAAAATTTTACTTGCTACTAAATTCACGTTATGCACCAAAGAAACAGGTTTTAATCATTTTCGAAGGTAATTAAAGTAATTATTTAAAAATGATAACTTGTTAAATTATTGACGGCCAATTTTCATCCTCGTCGATAGATTATCTTGTTTTGTTATGCTGTTTTGTTATTATGTACTTAATATTAAGTATATTGTTAGCTGAGGGTAGAATTTTATAATAACTACCGATTGCGCCGTTCGTCAATTCCATAAAAGCCAGGTCCCATTCTGCTTCGAGTTGTCACACCGTTCATACCTACTTGTGATGAATAAATATTTCAATTATTGAGTATTGCTTAATTACTAAATGAAGAATTCCTTACTTTGTGTTTTTTTGTAAAAATAATAAGGGTCCGCTAATATCAGGCGTGGGATTGAATGCCTTTTACCGTTCGATTTCCATCTCTGATTTTGGAAATTTCCCTTTGTGAGTTAAACAATACAGTTCTTTATAATAAGACGTGACGTGACTTGAAAGCAGAGAGAGAACGGCTGAACAGATTTTCATGAAACATGGCTCGGGATAAAATTATCTATGACACAAAAAAACTAAACGAAAATCGGTTCATCCGTTTGGGAGCTACGCTACTACAGACAGATACACAGATACACAGATACACAGACAGACACGTTAAACTTATAACACCCCTCTCTTTTTGCGTCGGGGGTTAAAAATAATGATAGGTATCTAATCAAGCTGCAGGTACCAACAGAGCATAGACATTTAAAAAGATCGATATTTGACTGTGTATCTTATATTATATCTATACTATATTTATAATAATAATTACATATAGGGTTAGTAAGCCGGTTCGCCGGCCGCCTTCGGTTATCGGCCTTTACGCGTACTCCATGCAGTAAAATTGAGATAATATCGCTTAGAAACACTATTTCCAAATGAAATATTTATTCAGTCATTTGAAAATGTTTGCTTTGTATATTCAGATTGCTTTGTGTTCAGATAACATCTTCGAGTAATTTTAGTGAATTTTTTCAAATCGGCGACGGCCATCGGAGGTAACGCAACCTGCGATAAATTAAAAAAAAATTGTGCCGCGCGTTTCACTCCTCCTAATATAATTTTTGGAATATTTTATAAAGAACAACAATAATTATCGGGGCCGGGGTCTAAAATCAGATTTTTTCCAAAACTTTGTTTTTTCGGCCTAGGGGCCGATATGTGGTATTTCGAGTCTTCCAATCTTTTGTCTCTTTTATTCAAATGGTGAAATAGTATATCTCATGACTTTTCCTTTTATTATTGTACCTGATTCAAAGATCCTCGTCATCAGTTTTCGGCTGTCAATTTATGTGGTAATCATTAAGTAATGAAGATCACTTTGGCGGTGGCCGAAAATTGAAACATATCGCTGTTAGTTTGCGGCCACTAGGTAAACTGCAAAGTTTAAATTAGTTTTAATTTTAATTTCATTTATTATAAAATAATAAAAAAGAATGCAGTAGATAGTTTAAATATAGGTGTAGTTATTGAGTGACAAAATTTTCTTAGTTTTTTAATTATTTAATTTTCTTGAATTATGTTGATTGTTATTTTTAATAACATTGGGATATCTAAACAAATAACGATTAACGTACAAAAAAGCTTTATAATGTTTTAGACTATTAAGTTCATTTTATATCCATCACAATACAGTGGCCGATAATAGAATATCCCACGTCCGATAACTGAAATTTTAGCGTTTTTCCGGATTAAATAAAAATTAAAAATATGTAATAGCTTCAAGCGCAAAACAGTTTATAAGACAGAAACTTCATTGTATGGGCTTTCATCAAACATGGTGATCATAACTATATTAAAGTTGAAACATTTTTTTCTGATGTCCTAAACTTGATAGCAGCACTAAGAGGCCGATATCCGGCACATCGACCCTACCTACCTACTTACTTTTGTTAGGTTTTTTTATCTTTGTTTACGTACGCTATAATGGCTAAATACTCAAATTATTTAAGATAATAATATAATGGTCGTGTTAGTGTTGCCAGTACATGGATTTATCACATATAATTCAATATAAAAAAATATTTTTAAAAAATTAAGTGGCACTCGGGGACTGCCGCGGTTGAGCTATTGCATAGCATTTTTTATCAACTTATACAATTATAAATATTTATGCATTTTTTTTTGCATGATAAAAATTATGCAAAAAAAATTTAAAAAAACAAACAAACAAGAAAAGCGCACTGTCACTACTTCGCGAGTGAGATTCGAACCTGCGACATAATACACCATACGGTAAAGAAAGCGGCCGCTCGCCCACTGCGCCAAACAGAGCTAGCTACTTGTGAACCTCTAAAATGTTGAACGCTTACTGAACGACGGTGTTATGTTTATTTTCGTTACGGAATTTCTTGATTCGGTCGCTGCGCTCAAACTGTTTGTCCTAGTTCAAAGCTCGCGATAAAAGCTATGCAATAGCTTAAAACTGACTTCAAACGCCCGCGCCACTACGAAGTATATAATTTATTGTTGATTTTTTAAAACCGCTCGACCGATTTTGATATAATTTAAAATAGGACCACCTGGGAAGTATGCGCTTTCAAACAAAAAAAAAGAACATACAAATCGGTTTAGGCGTCTTCGAGTAGGTAGGTAGTCGGTGAACATACAAAAAAATAATAAAAAACAATTCGACCAGATAATAATTTTTAAAAATTATTACGACGATTATAAAATGAATTATACCTCATTATAATCGTATGTGATAGAAAAAAACTAATACCATATTCGGATTCCGCATCCCAAAATTACCAAATATAGACCTTTCAAACAAACAATTTTCAAAAAGGTCAATTTTGCAAACCTGTGTTATTGACACTTTAATTGGTAATTTCACGGGAAAAGCCCGGACCAAGCTAGCGCGGGGACATAGTCCAACGCGTAGAGGCTTTATGAGTTGATCTAATTTGAGAGTTGAATACACCAACCGGATTTTATCCTTCAATATGTACATCAATAATTTGCACTTAATGAAACCACGATGGATGCAGGATTATTTTAAGGAATGGACGATTGGACAGTAAATTACTTAATAGGGCTAATGGTTAAGGTGATGTTGACATAAGATCTAGGCTATGGGCTGTGAGATACCTGACACCTGCCATTTAAATACCTCGCAAATTGAAATTATCGTAATAATAACAATAATAATATTATAATTACGTTGCCGCAACGAATAGTAATAGTAACCCTTGTACACAATCGATAGATTGAATATGGGAACCGGACGTTAATCTGCTTTAATTTATTTCACAGACAAAAAGGAAATCTTCAATGATGAAGTTGTTGTGGAACGTTCGTGCGTATTTAAAAATATCACTTATGCTCTTTATCGATCTTATAATAATTCAGCCATATTAATTAAGCTTAAAGATCAAAATAAAGGAGTGTTTGCAGAAAGAGAAATAATAAAATTTATTTTAGATCCACAAAATATTGCTAGTAAGTATACATAATAATTATATTTTTATATTTATGTAGCATTTCAATTTGCATACATAAGCCACGCATTTTTAACGAATAGTTAAGTATAAGTAACGAAACAAGCGTTCAGATAGCTCATGTGGCACCCAAATGTCGAGCTTTTTAATGTAGGTACCCTGCTTTTTTCAAATGGTTTAAAATTTTTTTGTAGTCGATTCACAGTTCTTCAGCTATGTAGTAAAATTCAAAAAAATTCAAAATTCAAAATTATTTATTTCATGTAGGCCAACCTGTGGCTCTTATGACACGTCAAGATTCTACCACCGGTTCGGAAAGCGGATTCTGCTGAGAAGAGCCGGCAAGAAACTCAGCAGTTGCTCTTTTCAAAATAATCATTTTACAATATTAATAAGTAGCTATTACATTGTAATAAGTTTTTATACTATCTTGTGGGCAGCTGGATGGCAAGCTGATTTAACCCGTGCATCTTTGTTAGAATAGAATATGACATTTCCACAAAACGTACTACAATTCAATTCATGTCAAAGACGGGCAGACAGAAAGAAAGTAGAGTAACTACTGATATGCCGATCTTGCTCCACTTTTTCAAAAATGGCGTCCATTTTATTTATAAAATTAAAATTCCCGGCTTGAAAATGCTTAAGCCAACTTTGTGCTACTCTTACTGACACTGCATTAGGTCCACAAACGTCAAAATTTAGTTTCGCGTTCTGCGTTGCATTTTTCCTTTTTTGTAGGTAGTAAAATTTTAAAATTTATCGAATTTCTTCATTAGATTCACTCATTTTGACAGAAAGAAAAACAAATGAAAAATAGCTGGAAATAACATTTTACCAATTTGTTTCTTTTTTGAAATGTAACCTTTTTAACACTTTTCACCGCCATACGGTCTGCCGGTGGGACGTATCTTTTCGAGTACACCATCTATACAGGGTGGAAAAAAATTATGGGCCCTGGAGGGGAACTACCTCAAATCCTTAAGTTAGATCATTTTACTTTTAGGAAACATTCCCTTATTTTTAAAAAGAAACAAAACTGCATTCAAAGTTTTTCAAAAATTCTCTTGTCTCACCCGGGAATCGAACCAGCTAAAAATCCAAAAAATAAACACTCATTATTTTATTGCACTAGTCGATGCAGTCGATGTTAAAGATAAAATTTCTCCAAGAAACATTATGTCTTACACTCATCTGTCGTGCAAGATATCCATGAAATCGAATATTTAGTATACAAGTTCTTTAGTCAACATTACCTAGAACTGTTCACTTTCAAGTAAAAGACACGTCAAGTATAATTTTCTAATAACTCTAACATCCAAAGACATTGTATGAAGTACAAATCTTGCTAATTATTATCTCTAAGTACCTTTTTGAAGACTTAGATAAGAAAATCGTTTAATGGTAATAATAATTCTATGCACGTTTCCTTTTTACGAAAAGTTTAAAAATTTAAACGTTTAACTTTGCGGTGCGGGACAGCAATTTTGAAATTCAATGAACATTTTGAGCATTTTTATCGATTTTGTTTTGTTTTGCTTCCATTTAGTAACTGTGTAATAATGGGCGTATCGTTTTATTAGAAGCTCAGGTACTTTTCAAACAACAAGAATTGCAATTTAGCTCAACAGTGTAGAAGCTAAATTGCAATTCTTTTTTTTTCAATTCTCAAAAAAAAACAATTTTATCTAAATCTTCAACAAGGTAGGTACTTAGAAATAATTAGCAAGCTTATACTTCATACGTGTCCTTGGATGTTAGACTTATAAGACAATTATAAGTTATAACGTGTCTTTTACTTGTTGAAGTTGAAAAGATCTAGGGAATGTTGATTAGAGAACTTGTATGCCAAATATTCGATTTTATGGATATCTTGTACGACAGACAAGTGTAAGACATAATGTTTCTTGGAGAAATTTTATCTTTATTATTGACTGTATCGACTAGTGCAATAAAATAGCGGGTGTTTATTTTTTGAATTGTTAGCTGGTTCGATTCCCGGCTGAGACAAGCGAATTTTTGAAAAACTTTGAATGCAGTTTTGTTTCTTTTTAAAAATAAGGGAATGTTTCCTAAATGTAAAATAATCTAAGTTAAAGATTTAAGGTAGTTCCCCTCCAAGGCCCATAATTTTTTTCCACCCTGTATATGTATATATATATGTATGGCCTGCTGATCTCGCTAAGGGCAACATATGCCCTTAGAGAGATCAGCAGGCCATACGGGCCTCCAGCGCGGCGTACCAAATCTTTCCGTCCGTTCCGTTTCCGAAAATTTCCGTTAAAACTTAAAATTTATTTATTAAACAATTATCGAGTCTGTCACGCCACACTAGTAAACAATCATCAGCCCGCCGGCCGCCCGACGGACGGACGAACGGACAGACAGGCGGACGGACGGACAAGTGCAAATTCACTCAAGTAGACTCAGAGACCTCGCTTTGCTCGGTCAATAAGACGCTTCGTCAAGATCCTTTCAAAAAAATTTGACCAATACAAAACACCTGGAGACTTTCTTACCGTTGATGAAACAATGGTAGCTTTTCGTGACCGGATCGCTTTTATGACGACCTCCCTGGTGCAGTGGTGAGCGCTGTGGTCTTATAACTGGGAGGTCTCCGGTTCGATTCCCGGCGGGGTCAACTTGGGAATTTATAATTTCTGAATTGTCTCTGGTCTGGTCTGGTGGGAGGCTTTGGCCGTGGCTAGTTACCACCCTACTGTCAAAAACGTGCCGCCAAGCGATTTAGCGTTCCGGCACGATGGCGTGTAGAAACCGATTAGGGTTATGGGTTGAATGAATAAAAAAAATGCAATACGTACCTGGAAAACGACATTAGTATGGAATTAAATTATTTAAAATTTGCGACGACGATGGTTAAACTTATGACTTGATTGTATATGAAGGCAAAAGGACCACTTCAACCACACAAAACGTATCCAGTGAAATAGTCATGAAACTCAGTGAAATAAATCCGAATGCTGGAAGAAGTATCGTTACTGATAATTACTATACAAGTGTCACTTTAGCTAATAGCTTACTCCAAAAAAGCACCCATTTGTTGGGGACTGTAAGAAAAAATAGAAAAGGGCTACCAAAAGAATTATTGAAAGAGAAACTAAAGAAAAGCGAGACCTGTATTAATTCTACGATGTATTGGCTCTATCAACTTCACTTTTCCGTAATAGCAGGCCACGCACTACAGAATTAATTTGAAATCACGAGGTCGTAGCGGACCGCACGGCCTGCTAGTAAAAATACACAGTGAGCCCGCCAGCCGCCCGTACGGCCTGCTAAACTCAAGATTTTTAACCGCGGCCTGCACTGGTGGGCAAAGATGCGCCCGCCTGTAGACCGCGTGGCCTGTAACGCTGAAAAAATCTATATATGGATGGCGGTGAGAGTGTTAATGTCATCAAAATCAGTCAGATACAAATAATACATTTACTGTATTGTAAATTTGTTTTGAAAAGAGCAACCGCCGAGTTTCTTGCTGGTTCTTCTCGGCAGGAAAGGCATTCCGAGCCAGTGGTAGATTCATCGACTATTCAAAAGCACTTGTAAAAGTTTATTTGATTAAAAAATATTTCTATTCTATTCTATACAGCCAAAGAGATTTTACTACAAGTTTATACCATACTCGCGAAAAGACTTTTTCCCCGACCTAATAGGTATTAGTATTTTAATTTGGTGAGTGTTAATTCGTATTCTGTAAAACTTGGTAGTGCAGCTGGTGGGGTCGCATTGACGAATTTGGTGGTGAGATAAACTACCTACTTGGTCAATTATTAAGGGATTGGTTTGGTATTCTATAGGTTATTTCCCTATAGAATACCAAACCAAGGTGAAGTGAGTTTGATTTCGAAGTGAGCTATATCACTTGAGTGAGTTTCGACATCGAGATGGTATTTTAGTGAATAGCCCTGCAGATATAAATATAATATACCTACATCATTACTATAGTGATCCTTCCTACCTATCCTACCCTACCTGATCAAATTACTAATCTAATTGATAAACTATCTCCTATTAATAAGTGTTTATTACTGTTTACTTATCTAGCAACAAAAAAACACGCGTGCTTGACCAAATGCACCATAGAATATGATTACAATGAAAAAATGGATACTGTACATGAGGCTGTTTGCCCTAAGGTGGAAACGCTAAAATCAACAGAATCAACTATACAATATGGCAGTAGTACAAAAAAGTCTTATATTACAACATCATCAACAATAACAACAGCAATACCAACGACAAATACAAACGAAGAAACAAACGCTCTTACAGGTAAATAAGTAAGCACAAATTACAATACTAAATTACGAGTAGTAGGTATAATATTGTTGTACACAACAACAATATTATACTACTCGTAATTTTTTAATTAATTTAATTTTCTATCTATAATATAATAAAACTGTTATATCTCGTAATTTAGTATTGTTGTTGCGGACATCTGTTATAAACACAACTATTTTTATTCTCGTGCGGGGTGTGAAGTGTCCAAGGCTGGAAGGGCCCAATGCTGGACTTACCATTAGGGTGGCCAGGGCGGTATTAGTGGATGAGACCTCCGGATTTTTTTCTACTCCTCTTTTTGGTCCTGGTAGGGGCGTACTTTCTATTTGGAACTAACCCCACCCACCCGTTTGATTGAGATGAAGCGAGCGATTTTCTTTCTGTTTGATTGTTCCGTAGATTTTTTGATCAATAAGATAATTATAAAATGGCATGCGTGAAGCGAAAACATTTTTTTCACAACTCAATAGAAAGTTACAAAAGATGTTTCGGTTCTCGTAGGATCGAACAGGAAATCAACATCTAGATAATTAATATATTATATTAGAATAATATTATCACGAGCGAAGCGAGCGCTTAAAATTTTTCTCTGTTTTTCAGATTCAGGTTACAAGCTCAGCATCATCGTTCCCATTGTCGCTGTTGGGTTGCTCACATTAATATGTGGCACTGTGTTGTATATTAGGTATAAAAGAAAAATGTCGATAAATGAGAACGATAACACTTATTTATATGTAAGTAGCGAATCTCTCTCCCTGCTTCGTAATCCTTATATTGCTGTGGGTATTGATCCTTTTACACACTGTGCTAGGGTTTTCGTGGGAATTGGGATAATAAAGGATCTCGAATCTTAGGTACAAGGATTATTACATGACGGAGACCGGAGTTAATAACCGGAAACCATTTTTTTGGGAATGATGCAGTGGATTTCCAAATCCTTCAGCATACGACTAGACTGAGAATACGAGATTTTGATTCTTTAAGTATGACGCGACGGTTACGGTACTATCAGATGTTGGTGATTTTATAATTAATAATGACTAGACGATGCCCGCGACTTCGTCCGCGTGGATGAAGGTTTTTTGATTCCCGCGGGAACTCTTTACTTTTATGGGATAATTTGTAGCCTGTGTGTTAATCCTGGGTATGAGCTATCTCCATGTCAAATTTCAGCCAAATCCGTTTTGTAGTTTTTGCGTGAAAGAGTAACAAACATACACACAGATACACAAACTTTCGCCTTTATAATAATATTAGTGTGATGTGAAGTGTGATGTGATAACTAGATGATGCCCGCGACTTGTTCCGCGTGGATTAAGGTTTTTTTAATCCCCACAAACAAACTTTCACCTTTATAATATTAGTGTGATTAGTATGATGTGATAGCCGAGACCGAGCGACGGCTCGTGCTTTCCGAGTCATGGAGGAAACGAAACGAGTCAAAAGTTCAAACTGGATCTCCGTAGTCGATCACCCATCTAGTTACACAATAGTTATTTGTGTCATATGGGGCCAAAGGAATTTTTTGTTCCCCGAGGGCGTTATTTTGAATTCAGAGCGAAGTGAAGGATTCTATAGTAGACTCCCGAGCGCAGCGAGGGATTCTAAAGTCGAATCCTGAGCGTAGCGAGGAATTCAACATAAGCCGCCCGAGAACAAAAAATTTTGGCCCCGAATGACACACACTATTTTTCATCATTACCTATGAGAAAAAGCTAGGAGTATCAACCTACTATGTATAGAGTATAGACATTACCAATACGTATATTGAAAGTTTAAATAAAACACAAATAATTTTTTATGAAATAATTAAATATTAATATTTATGTGGGAAGTATGGGCGTATATATCTAATCGACAAATTTGATCACGTGACTTATCGAAGACAACAGCTTCTCAAACATTTATGAATTCTCTCTTCTGATTGGTCCGCGTTAGTGCTTTAGTATGCTAAAGCACGAACGCGGACCAATCAGAAGAGAGAAATGAAAAGTCCCATGGGGTTAAAATTAAATTTTGCTCCCGCTATCCTCTGAAGGCAATATTCGTTTTTCGAATAGGTATGATGAAAATAACTATTTTCGACTTCGTCCGCGTGGATTTAGTTTTTGATTTAGGGATAAAAAGTAGCCTATGTCACTCTCCAGGTCCTCAACTATACGCATGCAAAAAATCACGTCGATCCGTAGCCCTGTTGCGGCGTGATTGAAGGACAAACCAACAAACACACTTTCGCATTAATAATATTATTATTCGATTCGATATACAGCAATAGGGAGTTTCTAATTTATTACTACTTGCTCGTAATTTACTCCGCTGCAACATGTCAAAATAATTTTGAAATAATACAACTTTAAGGGATGGTGGTTTGGCTCCACCAGTATTTTCGAGGATTTTCATTACATGCTGCATATAGTAATACTGATGATGTCTGCAACATCGTTTTTGTTTATTCCCGTGGGAATAAAAAAGCCGGCCAAGTGCGAGTCGGACTCGCGCACCGAGGGTTCCGTACTCCAAAAGTAAAAGTAAAACGATAATATTATATTAATTTGCTTATTTATCGTTAACTTTGTTTGTAGAGGATTATTGTTAATATAAAAAAACTATGCTAGTTAGAGCGTTGGTTTTATTTTTCCTGTAAAATATACATAAACCTCTATTGACCATAATTATTTCAGTTTTTTCGATTGGTAAACTTCGGAGATAAGGGGGGGAACTGTATTTTTTTCGACATTTTGGCCGATTACTCAAAAACTATTATATCTAGAAATAAATAAAAAACTGTTTTAGAATGCACAAGTAAAGGCCTTTCATATGATACCCCACTCGGTATAATTATCTTACTTTGAAATTTCAAACCCCTGATTTTCCCCCTTTTTTAATTAAACTAAAATAATTTTCGCGTTGATTTTATTTTTTCTGTAAAATATACATAAACCTCTATTGACCATAGTTATTTCAGATTTTTCGATTGGTAAACTTCGGAGATAAGGGGGGGGGAACTGTATTTTTTTCGACATTTTGGCCGATTAATCAAAAACTATTATATATAAAAATAAATAAAAAACTGTTTTAGAATGCACAACTAAAGGCCTTTCATATGATACCCCACTCGGTATAGTTATCTTACTTTGAAATTTCAAACCCCCGATTTTCCCCCTTTTTTAATCAAACTAAAATAATTTTCGCGTTGCTTTTATTTTTCCTGTAAAATATACATAAACCTCTATTGACCATAATTATTTCAGATTTTTCGATTGGTAAACTTCGGAGATAAGGGGGGGGAACGGTATTTTTTTCGACATTTTGGCCGATTACTCAAAAACTATTATATATAGAAATAAATAAAAAACTGTTTTAGAATGCACAAGTAAAGGCCTTTCATATGATATCCCACTCGGTATAGTTATTTTACTTTGAAATTTCAAACCCCCGATTTTCCCCCCTTTTTAATAAAACTAAAAATAATTTTCGATTTTTCTTTATTCTAATGATGGTGGGCCACTATTGTACACAACTATGTCAAATTTCATGTCGATAGCTTTAATAGTTACTGAAATAATCGACTGTGACAGACGGACGGACGGACGGACGGAGAAAGTCTCACCATTAGGGTTCCATTTTTACCATTTTGGTACGGAACCCTAAAAACGAAGTTGCAGGAATTTTTAATTTTCCGGGATAAAATGTAGCTTATGTTTTAATGCAGGGTATAGTCTGTCTGTAATACCACAATAAGCTTAAAAAACTTAAGCCAAAGAAGTCTGCGGGGCCGGATGGCATACCACCTTATGTTTTTAAAGACTGCCGATTTGTCCTAGCAAAGCCGTTACTCCATATTTACAATCAGTGTCTCAAGGCAGCTCTGTTTCCCAAGAAATGGAAAGTGACTCGGGTCGTTCCTGTATCGAAAGGTGGATGTGGAACACAGGTCAGGAACACAGGCCAGTGGCAGTGTTGTCGACTCCGGCGAAGATATTGGAATCGGCTATTCACAGTAGTATTTACAGTCAGGTTAGCGCGCAACTATCCGATTGTCAGCATGGATTCCGTCCTTCGAGAAGCACTACCTTCTCGGATATATGTCTCATATTGTTCCAGCGGTTGATGGTGGGGGCCAGGGTGATGTAGCATACTTTGATTTTCGATAAGCCTTCGATTTAGTTGATAACGATATGTTGCTACAAAAGCTAGCATCAGTTGGGTTCACGCCACATTTGTTAAACTTTTTTGCGAGTTATATGAGAGATAGGCAGCAATATGTTGAATATAGGGGTCACAGGTCAGAACCGTATTTTACAAGGTCTGGTGTGAGTCAGGGCAGCAACCTGGGACCCTTGCAGTTTTTAATGATAAACGATCTGCCGAAGGTGGTCCAGGACGCTAAATGCTTGTTATATGCGGACGATCTCAAGCTCGCTCTGGCTGTAAATGGCGAAGAGGACTGTGTGAAGCTGCAGCAGGACATAGACAGAGTGGTGACATGGAGCAAGGGCAACCTATTGCAGTTTAATAACTCCAAATGTGCAGTCATCACTTTCTCTAAGTCACGGGACCCCATCTTATATAATTACAATATCGATGGGATACCAATGGCGAGAGTCTCAGAGGTTAAAGACTTAGGGGTTAGCATAAACACTGAGCTTTCGTTTCGTAATCATATCGTAAATTGCTGTAAGAAAGCTTACAGAAATTTGGGTTTCTTGCTTCGTACAGTTAGTGGTTTCACTAATCTAAGCGCTATCATCGCATTATATAATGCGTTGGTAAGGAGCCAACTTGAAAGTAATGCAGTCATTTGGGCTCCACATGAAGCAAAATATTGTATCATGTTGGAGCGGGTTCAGAATAAATTTATTAGGTTCTTGTACATGAGGCTTTATGGGGTTTACCCATTCTACCCATTGAAGTACCCTACACTCTTTGTTCTGGGTATGGTCGGATACAATGAGCTCAGATCTAGAAGGGAACTAGCGCTTGTTACGTATGTTTTTAAAATAATGAGAGGCAAGTCATTCAATGCGGACGTGTTAGGGCAAGTCAGTCTCAGAGTGCCGGACCGGTACGTGTGGCGCAGGCGCAGGCCGCCGCTGCTGGCGCTGCCGCGAGGGCGCACCAACTTGCTCAAGAAGGCGCCGCTGACGCGCGCGCTTCGCACCCTGAACTTGGTGGCCGAGCAGATCGACCTGTTTTGTTGCACTCTGAATGAGCTCACCAGGATCGCAATGTGGTCAATATGTTATCAAAATAATTCATAAGTTATTTTTAGAATGTTAGATTTAGGTTTTTGATACAGTTATAAATGATATTGTGTTGCACTAACGAATTGGGATAAATTATCCTGTAATGTCAGTGTAAGTGTGGAAAATAAATAAATTAAAATAAAATCCGTCCAGTACTTAGGTAGTTTTTGCGCGAAAGAGTAACAAATACACAAACTTTCACGTTTATGATATAATTAATGTGATCATAATTATTTTTGTTTCAGGAACCAAGTATCGTACACCTAAACTTATCTAATTTCAACTTAAAAAGCGATGAAGATGATGTGACAGATTCAGAATGCAAACACGTTGTTGATGCGGTTGATGTTTACGATTACACCTACCCTGACTACGTCAAACGTCTGAGAACCTTCAAACCTATGAAACCGCCATTATGTCCCTGCCCACATTGTAGGGGAATAATCACATAATCTTTAAATCTACATCTCTTCTTTAATCTAAACAGTTTATATCTATCTCTAAAAAGATTATAGCAAAGTCGCTGTTTTCATCTATCTGTTTCCCTGCTAACTTCTTCTAAACTACGCAACGGATTTTGATACGGTTTTCACTATCATTTAGAGATATTTTTCGGAGAGAGGGTCTATCTTCTAAGGATAACCCTTAGAATAACCTAATCTAATAATAATCTTGTACATAATACTCTTCTCATCAAAAAATCGAAACACCTCGCATGTTTATGTTTCGTAAGGATTATCAGAAAAATCTTTATTTTTAGGAATAACTATTAAATGTTGTTTAATAGTGAGTAGTATGAGGTATTCAATCCCTAATGTTAATGTTCCAAATTCAAATTAAATTTCGATAAAATTCGTGTTCTTTTTAATGAGTCATTTTAACCCTGTATAGAATATGAGAGAAATGGGGAAAACAACGTAAATGTAAATGGAAAAAAGTTTAGAGACAGTTTATTTAATAGCTTGTATTCCGTCCCCGGGCTCTTATTACTGCTTTCATGTGTTCGATCTGATTAGAGTCATTCTTCATCGATCGGATCAGTCACTATCACATGTTGTGGAATGTTATCCCACTCTTCTTTAATTGCATTTCGTAGCTGGCCAAGAGTTTCTGGGGCGGAATCCCTTGCTCGAATTCGTCTTTTTAATTCATCCCATGGATGTTCTATGGGATTCATGTCAGGGATTTTCGCTGGCCATTCGATAACAGAGATACCGACTTCAGTAAGATAATCTTGTACGACGACGGCTGCGGTATGAGCCCTAGCATTATCGTGCATGAATATATATGAAAGCATCACAGTAGTAGGGTAAAATTGGGAGTTCTGCCTCACGTCTCTAGATAAACGCGCCGCGCGTTGCGAGACGTTAGCCAGAACTCCCAATTTTACTAGGTAAGTACATCTTACTTATTGATTACAATCGTTCAGCAAATCATCGCTCAGCTTGTTATTGAAACTGGACACACAATGTCACGTCTAATTTAAATATGATTTTATTATTAATCATTCTTCTTGAACGATATTAGGTATAATCAGTAACAAGAGAATGATCAGGTTGTTACAAACTCATGTTGGAAGATTATTCAATGATCGATAGAGTACATTCTTAAGTGATATTATTTTGATAGACCCTAACCAATGCAACTATTCCTAAGCATTACTGTACCCAACTTTCCATCTATTACTATATTATAGGAGTTTATATTTTGTACGGAAAACCTTAACTATCTTATGTTATTAATATAGTGGTGTGTCAGTTTAAGATATAAGCATGCTAAACTGGGAACAGGTAAGTATGTCAGTTTATTATTTAAAATACTCCACACTCCTATATCGGAAGGTTAAAATGCTTAATCGAAGATGTTAATAATAAATAAATAATAAAATTAGTTACAGCTGAAGAAGATCTCAGATCGAATCTTAACCAATTTTGTGAAATAAAAAGTCTCAAATTGCATTTCAAGTGTTGCACTATAATAGCTATTTATGCAACTGCATCGTAATGAGGGTCATTTTAATTCGAGTGCTGTTTTTTGATACGAGGCTTGCCGAGTATCAAAATAGGATAGTACGAGAATTAAAATGACTAATTACGATCAGTTACATACAAGATTTTATCTACGATAAGGAAAATAAAATCATTAACAAAACAAAATACGCCGTAGTAGGCTCAATAAAGTAACAAAAAGTAACTCCGTAAGCCGCCACCAGCCGCCTGTGGCGCCACTGTCGTATGAACGGTACAAAAGTGCCGGAACTCAGAGCCTTAACTTTAGGTATCCTATTTTAAGAAGATAACCATTTCGATTCAACTCCCATACAACGAGCTGCATCGAAATGAGAAGCAAAACCGAAAGAGGGTTCATTTCGATTCAGCTGTCAAATTCGAAATTGGAACTTTTCGATGCTGGAGTAGATAAAGGTAATAGTAATTTATCAGTACTATTCCATAAACTAATATACATAATAATTTTCTAATTATTATGTCACTAAAATCATTTAGCTAAATTTGTCATTGTTGTAATGGGATAATTTAGTTGCAATAGGAGATAATTTTATAAAATTATTACTCGATTCGCTTTTAGTAAGTAGTAAGTACCTACCTAATGAAAAATTATTATATTTTAGCATTAGACTACTTCAACTTCTGTGAACATTACATAGTGCCTAGATAAATACCTATGCATAATGTAGAAATACAGTACAGACGCAGAAAGCAGTAAAAAATAATAGCAAACAATAGTCGGGATATATAATGTGTTAACTAAAAGTGATTATTTTTCGGTGTCTAATGTCTCGTATAGGATTGCATATTTGCAGTTTGTTTCCTAAAAGGGAATCCTAAAAATGTATGCAGCATCTTACATATGTCTGTAATAAGAGACCAAGAAATCTCTTTCTAATTACTTTTATATTTAAGAGTCATTATTCTATGATAATAATATGATCTTTTGACTTTATTGATTGACTTAAAGAAGATATGCAACTTCTGTTAGCCCAGTTCAACACGCATTTCTTTTCGGATCACTCCAGCGAGTAAACGTTTACTCAAAACATTTAAAAATACATTTTTTGATTTTCAAATAAGCAGTTATTTAGCTCCAGTATGTATGTATATTTTTATTATTTTCATATATTTTAAAGAAAGAGTTGTAAAATGAAATAGTTAAAAATTAGCTTTCTTAAAGAAAAGTTTTTCTTATATAATAGTGTTTTCAAATTAACAATAATGTTTTAATTTCATAGTAGTAAAAATACTATGCTGTGACAACATTTCAAAAGTGGTTTTTCTATGGCAGGGCTGCAAACTACAGTAATAATCCTTTTAATTCGGATGATGAGTTACCTATAGCTTCGCCTTCAACTTCGAAGCGTAAATCACTCAATAAATTGAAGAAATCAAAAAGTCAACAGTCAGATACGGAATCTGAACCGGATACACCTGTAAAACGTAAGAAAGCACTTCCGAAAAAGCCTGTCAAGGTTACTGCCCGTCCTTCGTGGGATTCTGAGGTGAGTTATGACAGTTTATTTCTACAGTATAAATATAATAATATTAAGAATTATTAAAATTTTGAATTTATGCATCAACTGAAGTCTTAGAGAAGATATTAATATATATTTTTTTACATTATATAAAGTGTTAACAAGTATGAACATGGGCGCGAGGTTTCGAGTTCGATTCTTTTTCTTCTTCAGAAAAATTGTTTAGGGTTTTGTGTGTGTGTGTTTTTAAGGAGGGGTTTTTTTTTAGGGTTTTCCAACAAAAAATCTCAGCAACAATCCTAAATTAATGTTTGGTAACTGAGTTAATGTTTATAATAACTAAAAATATTATTTTCCTTTTTTCAGCACGAAGAAGAAGTGGTACAAAAGCTTGAACCGCTTAAAAATTTTATTACTAAGAAGATAGCATCAGGGTATTCTACACAGCGAAAACAAGAAAAATTAATAATTGAAGGTGACTATTATTTGGAACTCCGCATCTATAACGCTGTCGAAGCATCAAAAATAAGCCCGGGTAATCGATGGCGTCACGCTCTTTTTACTTACAAGTCATGTATGGATACCAACTCAGAAATTTGGCAAGCAACGAATCGCTTGGTCGCTGCTGCCAAGGAAGATTTTAAAGGGGTTAAACCCACACTATATCCAGCATAAATATTTTTTCTAATTTCAAATAATAAATACTTTGACAATATATTATATTTTATTATATAATATAGGAGTTTCATAATGATTTTTTGTGATATTTGTAATATTTCTGCACCAAAATACTTTTCACATAAGAAAAGTTATATTCACAAATCAAATTGTTTACTCCGCACAGAATTCGATAATGTTCAAATAATTGCAACTGCTTTTAAGAACAGAATAATAAGCTATCGTGTATATCCATCAAAAAAATTTTTACTGTCTGAACAATTTTTATCTGAAGTTGTGAATACGATATGTAATTTAGTAAAAAGAAGTCTTGACAAGCATAATGCTCTAAAAATAAATTTCGAACTATTTGCGACTTTCACATTACCAAAAAATAACGAAAAATCTTTAAAATCGTTCAATACTAAATATATACAAATTTTTCAATCCACAAACATAAAGAATATATATTTAGAGTGTGTAAAAAGTCTACTTACCAAATTATCAGAGTTTGAACATTCCGAATCAGGCTGGTCTTTTGATTCTTTGAATAATTTAGGAGTAAACATTA
The DNA here is from genome assembly GCA_029955525.1 of Oeneis ivallda. Taxonomy (NCBI): domain Eukaryota; kingdom Metazoa; phylum Arthropoda; class Insecta; order Lepidoptera; family Nymphalidae; genus Oeneis; species Oeneis ivallda. The sequence goes on from JARPMR010000008.1 coordinate 20,134,777, forward strand.
ATAAATATAATCCTTTAAGAACAGGCTCCTATATTCCACTACCAATAAAAATCCTGAAAACTAGATCTTGTGTAAATATTAAAAATAATGATGATAAGTGTTTTCTGTGGAGTATATTAGCACATATGTATCCCACTAATAAAAACTCTAATAGAGTTAATTCATATCCTCATTATTCTAAAGTTTTAAAAACAGATGGTATGTCGTTTCCACCATCTTTTGAGGATATCAAATTATTTGAAAAAAATAATTCTAACATAAGTGTTAATATATACAGTTTAGAAAAAAAGGGGGATATTAACGGACCTCTCTACAAAACCAACAAACGTAAACTTGTACATGTCAACTTGCTTTACATTACTAAGAACAATAAAAGACATTTTTGTTTGATAAGAAACTTTGAACGGTTGGTTCATAGTCAACTTACTAAGAATAACTCTAAAATTTTTCTGTGTGAGGAGTGTTTCATTTATTTTAATTCAGAAGAAAAGTTATGCAAACATAATTGTGCAAGAATTAAAACTATTCTTCCAGAAAAAAATAGTAAATTATATTTTGATCATTATGAAAGAACTCAAAGAATACCAATTGTGATTTATGGCGATTTTGAAAGTTTATTAAGAGAATATTCTGATAAAAGTAAATCTGAGCATACTGAAACTATACAAGTTCATGAAGCCACATGCTTTGCGTACTATATATGTTGTGAATCTAAACCTGAACTTAACGAACTTGTTTCATACAAAGGAGCTAACTGTGCTCAAAAATTTGTAGAAACAATTTCAAATGATGTAAAACGATTACATACAATTTTGTTAGAAAATAATCCAATGAAACCTCTTACTGAAAAAGAAAAGAAATGTTTTCATACTGCAAAAGTTTGTCATATATGCAAACAAAAATTTACATCCACAGATAAGATTGTAGCAGATCATGATCATTTTACAGGAGAATATAGAGGGCCGGCTCACAATATTTGCAACTTGAGTGTAAAGAAATGTTCTTTTATACCTATTATATTCCATAAATTAGTAAGTTAAAAACTAAGTAATTACGATTGTCATCTTTTCATTAAAGAGTTAGCGAGTATTAATGGTCGTATAACTAGTGGTTCGCCCCGAACTGAGACCTCGCGGTAACGGTATCCCATGATTATTCATTCAATCGATACATGATAACCAAAACTGACATTATTATTATGCCCGTTTTCACCAAACATACCTAAATCATCCCCTAAGTAGGAGTCTCTTAACGTAGGTAGCTCCTAAATACAATCCTAAGTCCTAACATCCGTCCCAATATCCTTTTAGGTGTCCCGTACAGGATCGTGATAAATAAGTTGACAGAAAACATCAATCACCTAACTTATAGGTAGCCCGTAAAGGTTAGGGAACGTTAGTGAAAACATTGAATTATTATGTAGGTACTAACGAGTGAAACCGGGTTACGGGCATCTGTACAAATCGTCATCTATCGACGCGAATAGAAAATATACAATATTTAACTAAAATTTAACTAAAAAATAATTTTAATTGAATAATATGGTACAAAAAAAATTACAATACAATTATTGTATTATAATAAGTAACTAAATAATAATGGTCGACGCAAAACTGTTTTGGGATAGGTCGTTAGTCGTAACTCGTAGTTCCATGGGAATAGTTACTGACTGCGCCATCTATTAGCATTATTGTGAAGCTATGTTGATGCTATATGAATTACTGATGTACATTAAAAATTAAATAATCTCGTTTCTTTATAATATTCATATAATTTTAGTATTTGTTGTTCAAGTACAGGATATAAGTGACCTAAAAACATAAAATCAGTTTGAAAATCCATAGCGGATTTTCTTAGGGAGCGTCTTCAAGCGAGCGTATAAAATCGCCACTTTGAAAGCCCCCCATTTCGTCAATTTTAAGGGAAAAATTAAAAAAAAAATATTTTTGTACTCAGTTCTAAATTATCTTTAAAATGATACGTAACAATTTTATGTAACGCGATATTTTTTTTTTTACTTCGCATTCGCTTCTATGAGAGCCCCCCTGAAATAAAGATTTTTATAACTTTTTAAGCCATTTTCGGCTGGAGGCCATCGGTTTACATATTATATCTAAATTTGAAGTAATTACGTTCAGTAATTCAAAAGTTATAAGGCTCTGACAGACGGACGGACGGACGGACGGACGGACGGACAAGTGCAAATCGCTCTAGTTAACTCAAAGACCTTCGCTTCGCTCGGTCGAATATTATTCCAAAAAATAAAGAAAAGTACATATCTTTCACAAAATTTATATCAGTCGAATCAAAAACTGCTGCTCAACTTAAATTCATAGATTGTTTTAATTTTCTCAGCTGTAGCTTAGATAAGTTAGCTAGATCTTTACATCCAAACGACTTCATAAACTTGCGTAGGTATTACAGTGATCCGTGTTTATTTGATTTGATTTGCAGAAACTTATACTTCAAAGATTTAAATTAGAAAAACAATTAAAATTTCGAAAGAAGAGTAAATTAAAAGTTGGAGATTTTGTGCGTATTAGCAAGTATAAAGGTGTTTTTGAAAAAGGTTATACACCTAATTGGTCAACCGAAATATTCCAAATTGAAAAATACAGAAAACGAATCCTGTTACTTACCTGATAGTAGATTCTAAACATCAGCCAATTTTAGGCTCATTTTACACAGAAGAACTTCAAGAAACAGAAAATCCTAATGTATATCTTATTGAAAAAGTTCTAAACAGAAAAGGAAACAAGATATTTGTAAAGTGGTTAGGATTTCCATCGAGTGAAAACAGTTGGATAGAAAGAACAAATATTTTATAACTTAGCAATTCCTACTTTATTTTCATTATTTAAGAGTTAGTATAGTTTTTTTCATTCATTGTAATAAAAGTAATGAAAGAGAGCAGTCTTCTTAATTGGTTTATAAATCATTTACCATTTGAACTTCATCTACCTGGATATAATTACTGCGGAGCTGGTACAAAACTATATAAATGGCTTGCACGAGGAGACCAAGGTGTAAATAAATTGGATGAGTATTGTAAACAACACGATATTGCATACGACTTATCAACTTCGTTAAGTGATCGTTATAAGGCTGATAAAATATTGATGAAATTGGCAAAACAACGCGCGTTAGCACCTGATGCAAATTTGGGAGAAAAGATAGCAGCAAATTTAGTGAATAAAGCTATGATAGCTAAATTGTATACCGGATCAGGGCTGACCAATAAAGTGAGCAGTCATAAAAAAGTGTCGTCAAAAAAATTCGCCTCAGGCACTGGTTTGAAAAAACACTTTAACCATGTTGTTGCTCATGCGAAAAAGCATATGCAGAAATTAAAACCCAAATGTAAGAAAAAGGCTATAGAATTAGCCATAGCAGCAGCTAAAGAATTGACTAAAGATTCATCAATAAAACTTCCTCGAATCATACCTATTCCGAAAACTGGTGGAGTACTTCCGTTGATACCTATTTTTGCTGGATTATCCGCTGCAGGCAGCTTAGCCGGTGGTGCTGCAGGAATCGCTAAAGTTATAAATGATTTGAAAGACGCCAAAAAACGTTTTACAGAATTAAAGAGACATCATGAAAAAATGGAAGCCCTCCATATAGGGAAAGGTTTAGATATCAAGCCGCATAGAGATAGTTTAGGAATTTACATTTCAAATGAAAAAAACTAAGACGAAGGCTACCCAAACGAGCGCTCACCAATATCGACATCATTAACCATTCGCGAGATATTCCTCATTTTCGAGGGGTGTTTATGAGAGATGAGATGCCAGAATATCCTTTTCAAAAAGAATGCGGTATTGTTAATTTAGATAGCTCCAACAATCCTGGCTCTCATTGGGTAGCCTATGCAAAAGTAAATAATGATATTCAATACTTTGACAGTTATGGAAATTTAAAACCACCTAAAGAGTTAATTAAATATTTAGGAACTGGTATGAGTTATAATTACAAAAATTTTCAAGGTAGTCATCCTTATAACTGTGGTCATCTATGTATAAAGTTTTTAAGACATTTTTGGAATACACAAAAATAAGTATAAATAGTTCAGTAAAATGGAATTTTTTTTAGTTTACAATCATGTCTTTTACAATTACTATTACCGGGCAGAAATCTATATTGGAATCATTTTTTCAACCTCCTCTTATTCTCGGTGGTGAATACGAATGTGGTTTATTACATTTTTCTGCTCTGAACTCAATACCGAACATAAATTATAGCAATAATATATTTGCATATGGTGATAAATGTGAATATATAAAAATTCCATATGGTACTTATGATTTATATGACATAAGAGAATATCTTGCAAGTAAATTAAACAACTGTAAAATTGAAATAAAACCTAATAATAATACTTTAACATGCTCGCTTTTTTGTTCCAAAACTGTACATTTTGACGTAGAAAACAGTTTAGGACGCCTACTTGGTTTCCCAAATGTTAAACTTGAAGCAAATAAATGGCATGAATCTGTTAATTCAGTTAACATTCTTCCATTGTCTGTCATCAGGATCGAATGTGATCTTATATTCGGATCATATAATAATGGATTTGCGTCACATATAATTCATGAATTTATTCCAAACGTTCCACCAGGATATCGATATATAGAAATTCCAAGAAATATTATTTACCTTCCTGTCAATAAGAATAATATATCATCCATAACTGTTAAAATTATTGATGAAAACGGTAATAACATTGATTTTAGAGAAGAAAATATTCAATTGAGACTTCATTTACGCAGAGCACAATGATAATATTTAATAAAACACCTGGGTATGAAGTGAAAAGAATCAATCATTTGCCTACTACTAGAGCGCGTACACGTATTAAAGTAAATCGTAATACCATCACTAAAAGAAACAAGGATTTTCTAAGATCACTAGGATTTAAAGTATGAATATTCTAAGCATTAATAACACTCCAGAATTCGACAATTCTATCGAGAGTTATGAGATACACACCTACAATCCATACAATAATAGCTTCAAAGAAAATGATGAAATTCGCATTCCAATACATCAACAAGATATATACATATTACCATGTAACAGTTCAATTTATGTTGAAGGCTTTGCCACAGTGACTGGAAAAGATCAATCGGGAAAAGAAGTAAAGAAACCTGTGAACTTTACCAATAACCCCGTCATGTTTCTTTTTCAAGACATCAGGTATGAGATGAACGGTATTGAAATAGATCGAATAAGAAACCCTGGAATAACCACAACATTAAAATCATACATATCGATGAATGAAGGGGATAGCAAAGTTGCAGCATTGTGGGGTTGGCAAATGGATGGTTTTAAAATGAAAGAAGGATATTTTAATGCTGTTATACCGTTAAGTAAAATAATGGGATTTGCTGACGATTACAAAAAAATAATTATTAACTGTAAACATGAACTTATTTTGAATAGAAGTAATAGTAATTTGAATAGTGTAACAATTCATAAGGATGATAATATTCAGATAGGAATACAAAGAATTCAATGGCGTGTGCCGCATATAAAAGTATCGGATCGTGAAAGACTTTCACTTCTCAAATATTTAGAAAAAGACAAACCCATTCAAATAGCATTCAGAAATTGGGATTTGTATGAATATCCTTTACTTCCTAAAACTAAGAAACATTCGTGGTCAATTAAAACTACTTCTCAGCTATAAAAGCCTCGATATGTCATTTTTGGTCTACAAACGAATAGAAAAAACAGTAAGACTAATGATAGTTCTATATTTGACCATTGTAAATTAACCAATGTAACACTGTTTTTAAATTCACAATATTATCCATACGATTCGCTTAATTTAAAATTTGATGAAGATAAATACAGTATATTATATGAAATGTACATTCAATTTCGTCAGTCTTATTATAATCTTCCTGTAGACCCGTTGTTTGATCTGATCACGTTTAAAGAAAAGGCACCATTGTTTGTAATTGACTGTTCAAGACAAAACGAGAATTTAAAGACTGGACCTGTAGACGTGCGTTTAGAAATTGAAAGTTCACAAGACATCCCGGATAATACATCAGCATATTGTCTTATAATAAACGATCGTCTAGTAGAATATAAACCCTTGAGTAACATAGTTCGCAAGTTAACATGAGTGTCATCATTGATGTCCAAGGATTCAAAACGGATTCCAATGAGTTTATAGTAAAAGAAATAGCCATATTGTGTAATAATCAGATCCAGACGTATTTAATCAAGCCACCATTTCCATTTTATAATTTAACGAAAACAGAAAGAAAACAAGTTTGCTGGATAGAAAGAAACAGAGGAATACATTGGAAGGAAGGTTTTATTCCATACTTAAATTACAAAGGATATGTAACTAATTATTTAAATAATAAATGTGTTTATGCGAAAGGTGTAGAAAAAGTGCAGTGGATATCAAAAATGTTTGGCTGCGATAATGTTTATAATTTAGAAGATAAATCGTGTCCTAGCTTACTAAGTTTGTATGAACAATACAAAACAACTAGTGATGTATTTAGTTGTTTATATCATCCTTCAATATGTGCATTAAAAAACGCGCTTGTTTTAAGAAAATGGTGTCTCGATAATAAAATTTTGTAAAAAAAAATATATAGTAGTTTTTATTTACAGTCCTATTGCTATAGATTGATTAGAAATATAAGTGTGACTAGTAAAGTAAAATTGACATTTGTATTAGATATTATTAATTGATCTAATATGTCCTTTAGTTTATCTGAGTATATTCTCTAAGCGAGTCGTTCCCTCTCAAAAAGATAAATTCATAGTGTTAATAAGCTAAGAAAAATGATATTAAAAGTTAACGATTTAGTTGATGTTATTATAGTAAAATGGAATTTGTATGGGCTGCATAATGTAAAAATATTAAAATATGAGGAATACGATGGTATTTTGATATCAACGATCTCAAAGAAATCCAAAATTTATTGTCAAGGTCTTAAAGTTTCCGCACGCGTGTTAAGAATAAATAATAAGTCTGTTGATTTGATACCATCTGATTAATTTGTAACTAAAACCGTCTGATAAATTTCATAAAAACCTTATAAAGCTCAGACTTTAGGGTTTATCTCAAAATTGATGCTGAAGTATGATACATTTTAAATAATTTGTTGAACGATTGAAAAATAAGTGATTCAATAGCGTAAAATTGGGAATTCTGGCGCACGTCTCGCAACGCGGGGTGCGTTTATCTAGAGACGTGAGCCAGAACTCCCAATTTTACCCTACTCATCACCAATAAAATGTGCATAGGGTATCACATGAGCCTCAAGACATTGTTCGATGTATCGATGACTAGTGAGTGCAAGCCAAACGTGATTCGGATACGAAGACAATTTCTCTTTTGCCCTTGGTGCTAATGCCTCCCCAAACTGTCCATAACCGCCACCGTAGCTTACTTTTTCTTCAATGCAGCATTGTGCATAGTATTCACCTTCTCATCTGTATACCTTGTTCCTTACGTCGTTACCATACAACATAATTTTGCACTCATCATAAAAGAGAATCTTGCTCCACTGTATTAATGACCAATTTAGGTGCTTACCTGCAAAGTTAAGACGCGCTCTTCGATGGTCTGCTGTAAATTTTGGCCCATTTGCTGGCTTGTGTGGTACCAGTCCACGTTCCTTCAACCTTCTTCTAATTGTAGAGTCACCTACAGCCACCCTTCGACACGGAGCTGCTGCTGCAGGTCGTCTTGCTCAGTAGTAACCCGATTCTTACCAGATCCAGGACTGCGCGTAAATAATCCAGTCACTCGATATCTTTTATACACTCTATGAACAAATGATAGGCTTAGATGCAATCTTGCAGCCACAACACGCTGACTAAGCCAAAAATCCAGCAACGCCACCACTTGGGCGGCTTCTGCGGGCGATGTATCCATGTGTTTTAGTAAAAAAAAAACTTTTATTGAACGTGACAAGGCACAGTTAACAAATAATAAACAAAGAAATTACCAGTTAGGGTAATTTTTAGTTAATTCTGAACTTAAATGTACTCCGACTCTTAACACCCCTTTGTATCAAAACTATGTTTCAGTTCATTTATCGGATAAACAATAAACAATTGAAAATATAATTTTGAATTTAGAATTTCTATACACCAAAGTAAAGATTTGGTCTTTAGCCAGCTACAAGATTATGTGTTTTTTTTTTCATGGAATAAATTTCTCTTTTTTATTTAAATAACACTAGAAAAAAAATCGGAAATGTTTCGATATTTTTGATGAGAAGTGTATTACTAAAAAATAATGAGTTCCCAAAGCTGTTTTCAATAATAAGTATCCTTATCTAGTCAAATACCTACGTTAGATACGATGTGAGCAAAATTGCACAGATTTATAGTTATTTGTGGTAGGTACATTTTTCACTTTGGCCTCCAAAGTGATATTTTGCGCTCGGGATTCTAAAGTAGAATCCAGAGCGTAGCGAGGAATTCCTTCCCTTCGTACACGGATAAAAATATACATCGGTGATTCCCTTAACGCCCACAGATTTACCATTTCAATGTAAAAGATTGCAACTACCAGTAAAACTATCTTTTCCAATGACCAATAATAAATCACAGGGTCAAACATTCAATATTGTAAGTTTAGATTTAGGTAAGAGTTGAGGGTTTTTCACATAGAAAACTGGGTATATAAATATTATATTGTAGCCCTTTCGCATGTAACATCTAACCGAAACCTAGCCATTTGTGTTGTCTACTGCAACAAGTGTAAATTGAAAATTTAAAACAGCAGACATGTGAATCTTTGGCCAGATTATTTAATACGATTTAACTGACAACCTGTTACCCAGTTTTCTGCTCCATCATCATATCCTCCTCTTCTATTCTCGATCCTCGACCATCATCTATCTAAAACCTACTCGTTGAGACCATTCTAATGAGCCCAAGTATACTTTATCTGCTGTCAGTTGCTGAGGAGTTGGATATACTTATCGCAGACTAATGCTACAGCATCAGGCCAAGGTTACCATGCCTTGGAAATAATCCGAAGTGACGGTACGCCTTTCAGATTACTCGCATCAGGGCAGTGAAAGCTTGTAAGACCCTTTAATCAAGTAGAAAATGAGCTGATGATCTTCAATGAATGCCTAAACAGATCTTCATAAATATACTTAGCTAAGATCCACCTCCATTACGTTCAATCATGCAACAAAAACTGAAGATAATCATTGGATGAATCTGGGAGAGGACAGAGTGAGATGGAAGCGGTTGGTGGAGGCCTGTAGGTACCCGTAAAGGGGCTTAGGGTCCATATTTCAAAATGAATTAAAATATAATTTATAACCTTACTAATTTAGGATAATATAAGAAAAATGTTATAATACCTAACAAAACTAACAACAGTCTGCTGTAGTAATTTATGTTGTAAAAATTTAAAAAATATGGGAATAATAAAAGATTCTTTATAATATATTTATTATTTTTCACTAGCTGTCTTAAAAGTTACACAAATCGCAGAAAAAGTTTCCGAGAAACGTGTAACCGACGAACGTGGCCGGGCGCTTACGGCGTTATTAAGCTTGGTTTTCCACTTGTAGCACAGTGTGCGGTAAGAACGTCTTATGCACCATGCCCAGCGTGTCGCTTACGCATTTCTGCGAGTTAACACTTGTTTACCGTATAAGGTAAAGAAAAATAGGCACAGGTAAGGAAAAATCTTAATATATATAAATTACGTGTCACGTTGTTGTCCGCGATGGACTCCTAAACTAATTAACCGAATTTGATCAAACTTCGTAACTATCTGTAATTTGGTCCAACTTGAAAGATAGGACAGTTTTAGTAGTTCTATTTTGTTTTATTTATATAGGTAAGTTGGCGGTACGAAGTTCGCCGAGTCAGCTAGTAGTTTATAGATTATAATATTATCATTATTTCATAGAATAGCAATTTTATGAGTTTAAATTAGTCTATTATATCTATTACATATTATTAATTTCAAATAATCTAATCCTAATTTACTAATTTTACTTTTAGTAATTTTATAACTAACACTGAGCCTTAATGACTTGAAATAAACAGATTTTTTTTTTATTATTTTAAGGTCACTGAATGGCATTTAATCGACGAATAGAGTTTATGTTATGACAGTTTTTGTATTGGTCAAAACGTCTTTATTTAACGTCGGTTGACTTGGTGAATGGTAAAATAAGCCTCAAATCTATTTAGATAAATAAAATTGAAGTGTCCGTGATTTGGAAATACCTTACGCCACGCGCCACGAGTGAGTTAGTGGAACTAATAGATTTTACATACAATAATTGCGTAAACATACGACTACTAGCGCCGCCTCTATGGGCCTTCTTTCGTGGCGCGGACTTTCTTTCTTAAACTTCTTCTTCTTCTTCTTTTTTTTAAGTGGCTCCGCGCGTCGAGCCTTCTTAAACTTATACGTTCGTAATTGACCGAGCGAAACGAGGTCTCTGAGTCTACTAGGTGAATTTGCTCTTGTCCGTCCGTCCGTCCGTCCGTCCGTCTGTCAGAGCCTTATAACTTTTGAATTACTGAACGTAATTACTTCAAATTTAGATATAATATGTAAACTGATGGCCTTCAGCCGACTATTGCATAAAAAATTATAAAAACCTTTATTTCAGGGGGGCTCTCATAGAAGTGAATGCGAAGTAAAAAAAATTTTATCGCGTTATATAAAATTGTAACATATCATGTTATAGATAATTTCAAACCGAGTACAAAAATATTTTTTTTTTAATTTTTCCCTTAAAATTGACGAAATGGGGGGCTTTCAAAGTGGAGATTTAATACGCTCTCTTGAAGACGCTCTCTAGGAGAATTGACTATGTATTTTCAAGCTGATTTTAGTTTTTTGTTTCACTTGTATCCTGTACTTGAACAACAAATAATAAAATTATATGAATATTATAAAGAAATGAGATTATTTAATTTTTAATGGGCATCAGTAATTCATATAGCATCAACATAGCTTCACAATAATGCTAATAGATGGCGCAGTCATTAACTATTCCATGGAACTAGGGAGTTACGACTATCCCAAAAACAGTTTTGCGTCGAACATTATTATTTAGTTACATAAAATAATAACTTATTATTCAATTAAAATTATTGTTTAGTTAAATATCAAACTTCAATAAACTATTAATTACTGCATTTTGTATATTTTCTATTCGCGTCGATAGATAACGATTTGTACAGATGCCCGTAACCCGTTTTCACTCGTTAGTACTTATTAATTCAATGTTTTCATTAACGTTGCCTAACCTTACGGGCAATGATAAGTTAGGTGATGATTTCTGTCAACTTCTTTATCACGATCCTGTACGGGACACCTAAAAGGACATTGGGACGGATGTTAGGACTTAGGATTGTATTTAGGAGCTACCTACGTAAAGAGACTCCTCCTTAGGGGATGATATAGGTATGTTTGGTGAAAACGGGCATAATAATAATGTCAGTTTTGGTCGTCATGTATTGATTGAATGAATAATCTTGGGATACCGTTACCGCGAGGTCTCAGTTCGGGGCGAACCACTAGTAAGTATTATTATTAATTTCAAATAATCTAATCCTATTTTTTTATTTTTTTATTATTTCAAGGTCACTGAATGGCATTTAACCGACGAATAGAGTTTATGTTATGACAGTTTTTGTATTGGTAAACGGTAAAATTGGTCTAAAAACGTCTTTATTTAACGTCGGTTGACTTGGTGATGGTAAATAAGCCCCAAATCTATATAAATAAATAAAATTGAAGTGTCTGTGATTGGAAAATACCTTACAAGAGTCTGCGCCACGAAAGAAGTCCCGCGGAAAATTAGTGGAACTAATAGATTTTACATACAATAATTGCATAAACATACGACTACTAGCGCCGCCTCTATGGGCCTTCTTTCGTGGCGCGGACTTTCTTTCTTAAACTTATTCGTTCGTAACAACGTACAAATACGACAAAAAATTGTATTTGTGCCTGTCAATTACCTACTCTTTGTCGACATGGGCGTATTGTTGTCGATTTTGACGAGACTCTCACAGGCAGCTACTCTAGTGGGTTACAGTGCCACCAACTTATCTGTTCAGCTTGGGTAACAAATTTTGTTACTCGTGAATCTCAGGGATATCACGACAAAACGGGTAGACAAAATTTTCTCGTGGTGCGCATGTTAGCCCTGTAGGTCACCGAAATGGTAGGATTTCGATGGTTCAGGTGGACAAAATTGGAACGTCCGGGTGACGCTACATTTTAAATACGCACAAAACCAATATGACGGTTGCTACATGCAATCCAATCCAACAAAGCTCAGCGAGTCGCGAAACTGAAGTGGAAATGGGTGTGGCATAGTTCGAAGAACCGATGGTCGTTGGGGTCCCGAAGTGCTGGAGGGGCGACTCCGCACTGGGAAGTGCAGTGTAGGCAGACCCCCCACTAGATGGTCCGACGGAGGATCTCAGAGTGCAGCTGTAAAGAGGCGGCCCAAATCCGAGGCCTATGCAGGTCCATGCGAGAAACCTTTGTTCAAAAGTGGACGTCTACCGGTTGATAAAGAAATAGAGGAGAAGATCATATTTTGATTCCGATTGTAATTAGAACGATTTTTTTTATTTTTTTATTTTTTATTCGATGACAACATAGTCCTTGACTGCGATCTCACCTGATGGTAAGTGACGATGCAGTCTAAGATGGTAGCGGACTAACTTGGAAGGGGTATGGCAGTGAAAATTAACCCATACCCCAAATCTGTTTCTACACGCCATCGTGCCGGAACGCTAAATCGCTTGGCGGCACGTCTTTAACGGTTGGGTGGTAACTAGCCACGACCAACGAAAACCTCCCATTACCAGACCAGAGACAATTCAGAAATTATAAATACCCAAATTGACCCCGCCGGGAATCGAACCCGAGACCTCCCAGTTATAAGACCACAGCGCTCACCACTGCGCCAGGGAGGTCGTCAAGTATCGAATAAGTATACGTACAACGTTACAAAATCCAAGCAAACGACTCCACAAGCAGTCTTGTCTGCCGTTTCCCTGGAGTGTTTTTATAAAGCGCTAAACCAGAATATTGCATAGGAGGTTCTGAATGAAGCGAGCCTACGAGGCAGAGTGGAGCGAAGGGAGCATGTGACGAGCGAAGCGAGCCGGTGATCTCCGTAGGTTATTATTATATTTCATTTCTTTTAGAACGCTTGCACTTATTTTAACGGGACTTTTAAATGCGGGTTAATTTTACACCTTAAACTGACTGGGAAAAGATAAACTGGGAGCGATCTAGGCTAGGATATTCTACTGTCACAGTAATATTTAGCTACTAGCTTTTGAACCTGACTTCGTCCTTTCGTTGACCTAGGTTTTTAAAAATCTAAAGATTTAAGATTTATTTCGTGGTTTAATGACAATTATGTTATTATGTAATAAATTATACGAGTACGTACCACGATAATTGTTCATGTGATAGAGGTTTATGTATATTTTACAGGAAAAATAAAACCAACGCTCTAACTAGCATAGTTTTTTATATATTAACAATAAACCTCTACAAACAAAGTTAACGATAAATAAGCAAATTAATATATTATTATCGTTTTACTTTTGCTTTTGGAGTACGGAACCCTCGGTGCGCGAGTCCGACTCGCTCTTGGCCGGCTTTTTTTTCTCAGTGTTCCATGCAAAAATTCACGTCGATCCATTTCTTTGCGTGAATGACAGATTAATAAAAACCGGCCAAGTGCGTGTCGGGCCACGCGCAGTGTAGGGTTCCGTAGTTGAAAGTCTCAAATATTATTGCTGTCCTAGGATAGTGCTTTTATTTTATTTATGAATACTGAATATATTTTGAGTTCCATGGCTTAAATACTATAATAAACTACAAAATATGCAACTTACACTACGTGTAATACCTAACTTAGAAGAAACAGATATAACTCCTTAACTAATGAACCCTACATAGCCATGATAGTTTTCCTTTAAAATTCATTAATTATATACTACTGCTGTGAATTTTTTCTTGTATCCTATATACAACCATTTAGCTGGCAGAGGGGGGGGGACACTTGACTCTAATAAAATTTCGCACTTTAAAATATCATATTTCACAAACGGATCCCTGAATTGAAAAATGGTGTTCCCACACCCACAATATTTTTAAAAGACCTGTTCAACGACACCCCACACTATGGGATAGACGAGGAAAAAAAATTCATCCCCACTTTACATGTAGGGGAGGTACACTAAAAAAAATTATTTTTCACAATTTTATTTCACCACTTTGTCGGCGTGATTGATATTTATACCCTTGTCAAATTAAAGATTTCTAGTACCAATAGTCTCTGAGCTAAACCGCGGACGGACGGACAGACAGACAGACGGACGGACATGGCGAAACTATAAGGGTTCCTTGTTTACTACGGAACCCTAATAAAAAGGCAAACAAAGACACTTCCGCATTTTAGTGGATAATAATATGTAAAAATTAAAACTGTTATTATTATGGAAAAGGGTGGATTAGGAATGAGGGGGATTTGGGCGATATTAATTACTTAATAATATTCGGGATCTAAAATCGATCGTGAATAGGCAAGCGCGCTCCAACCTAGACCTCATCAGTGCTTTCATACAGATAAACTTCGGAGATGGGGGGGGGGGGGAGCATGGTAATTTTCCCCCTTTTTTAATAAAACAAAAAAAAAAAACGTTTTTTTTATATTCCAATGATGTTGGGCCACTATTATGTCACAACTATTCCAAATTTCATGTCGATAGCTTTAATAGTTACTAAAATAATGGAATGTGGCAGACGGACGGGCGGACGGACGGAGAAAGTCTCACCGTAAGGGTTCCATTTTTACCATTTTGGTGCGGAACCCTAAAACGGTCTTTAATATTATGTACTTTCCTATGCCTAAATGACAAAAATAAACCAATTTTCCTTCCCCGTCTGCTGTTGTTCAACGGCTTTAGTAAATGTCATATCAGTAGTACCTACCTACATAGTGAGTAGTGTAGTGAGTTAATCAAAATGTTACCGTTTAACTTTAACAGCTGCTATCCTTGGATCTTTGTCCTTATGTTTGTTTCAGGTAAGCCAAACCAATTTTTTCCGTTATTTTGCTTACTTTTACACGATAATCCTCAGGCATAATGATCTTTATTAGTTAAGCACGATTACGAGTCCTTCAATACTAGCAATAAGCCAGTCATGCTATTCGATGAATCTAGGTATTCAGCAAAAAGCGATGATATCTTGTGGTTATTAATTTTATTTATTCATATTTCGCATAATGACGTTTAACCGATGAATAAGTTGGGCTTTCTAGGACATAAGGACAGCTCTTGTATTGAAAATATGCCAAAATATTTTTACACGTACGCTCGGATAAGACGACGATTTACGTTGGTGAAATCGGCTCTTATTAAATTACCGTCCGCAGAAACGAGATTTTTTTAAAAATTGAACCACCCTAGAGATATTATAGGCTCTGCTGCTTACGCTGTTAGGAGGATTCGACAGTTAACTGACATAGAAACTGCAAAAATTGTTTATTTTGCATATTTCCATAGTATTATGTCATACGGAATCTTATTATGGGGTAAAGCAGCCGATATTGGGAAAATTTTTGTATTGCAGAAAAGGGTTATTCGCGCAATCTATAATTTAAAACCGCGGGATTCCCTTCGAGAAAAATTTAAAGAAATAGGCATTCTTACAGTAGCTTCACAATATATTTATAACAACATAGTATTTGTCAGACAAAACATTGCGAATTACAAAAAAAAGGGTGATTTACACGATAGGCAGGTTAGAGATCCAAACAGGCTCGTGATTCCTCGATTGCGCCTCAAGAGGGTTCAAAAGACATTTGTGGGAATGGGCGTGACGTTTTATAATAAAATTCCACAGTCGATCTTAGAGTTGCCTTTAGACAAGTTTAAAAAATCAGTTAAAACTAATCTCATGAAAAAATCATAATATGCTTTTATACAATTGAAGACTATATAAATGACAAAAAAGCGTGGATATAATTCGTTCCAGCGATTCATGAGACAGTGAGTAATGATTAACCTATAAATTCTCGTTTTCCTCATTGTGGAAACACTGCATACATAGCATAATATCTACTATATTGTAAACTTGTTTTAAAAGAACAACTGCCAAGTTTCTTGCTGGTTCTTCTCGGCAGGAACGGCAATCCGAACCAGTGGTAGACTCATCGACGATTCAAAAGCACTTGTAAAAAAGTTTATTTGAATAAAAAACATTTCTATTCTATTCTACTATTCTATAGTAGACCATTTTACTAGATTATAGAGAAGTCTAATCAGATAGCTATATAGCAACGCGATCTAGTAATATTACTAGATCACGTTCGTATTATAGCTATATTCCTAGTAAGATAGCTATGAATCGTTTTCGTATTTATAGCTAGGTTTATAGCTTACCTAGGTTTATAACACTGCTTCAACTATCTTACTGCGACACAAACACTCTAAAAAAATTTCGTTTTAAGAGTCCGGCGAACATCGTTCGCAACTCCAATTCAAGGCGCGTGCAAAAATTGGCCGGTATATTGCTATCTCTTTTTATTTATACACATCGGCTCCATGCTTGGTGCGACAGCAATATTTAGCGTCTGAATTTGGTCTTTTTCCGTAAATACCAAAAATGATGAATGAAAATTTGTTGTGTTTTTCACTTTGTGTTGTTATTTTGTAACTTGACAATATAAGCTATGTTCCTGATCAATTATTAGCTAAGATATCGTTGGTTTTATTATGAAAAAAATAAGAAGAAAACATGCCATTTACGTCGTAAAAATATGCAAAACGCAATTCGTTTACATTTCATTTTAGTAAACTATTTTGAAAACATATATATCCAGGTACCTAGATAAATACAATTTGAATCCAAATAATCGCATAATATGATGGAAATATTCTCCAATTACAAATTATTTTGGTATTACGTTTGTATGGGCAATTCATTCTCCGCTGGCCTCTTAAGAGACAGATACAGTTACAGTAAAACAGAAAAAGTAAAAGATAAGTAAAGTAAAAAAAAGTAAACGTTTCGCTCCGATACCGGAGCATCATCAATCAGGAGATGCTGACTCCACAATGTAAAATTGCAACACGTACGTACGAGTGTTCAAAAGATTTATTCTGGTTTGGCGGATTATAGCAAAGGAATATTAATTTTTCTTTGAATATCATGGGATTCCACAAAGTAACTCCTGCTTCTATCCAAATATTGTGTGTGTTAAGAACTAGGGCACCTTTGAAATGATTATGATATGAGTAGGTATGTATAGAATTATTAGTTATTTGTTACGAGGATATATGCGAGTACCTACCTACACTTTACTTTTACCTTGTTTACGAGTTTTTGCTTTACGATTTCATCCGAATTTCGGGTTTTCAGTATTAACTACTATATCTATAGGTAAACATTTTAGACAAGCTATTGCCTGCGACTTAGTTCACATGGAAATAAGTTTTAAAATATCTTTTTTTATGTAGAATATTTTTTTATGTGATAAATTCACCGATCAGGTTAAGGACCTGAAATTATGAATATAAAATGACCTGAAATTATGAATGACCTGAATATATAAATGCAGAGCATTGAAAAATCACGTCGATTTGTATGCTCCATTGCTGTGTGTTTGAAGGACAAACCAACAACCATACTTTCACATTTACAAGGATTATCTCAGTAAGGATTTGTATTTTTTTGTATTTTCAGATTCAATAATTGGAGTGTATTCACAAACATACAGGAACTTTCAGTGCGTGTCATTTCATTTACATGATACGTCAACTGTTCGGATAATTTTGAAAGACGTGCCAAAGCACTATAAGAACTTAGAAATTCATTATAAAGCATTAAAATACGGTAAGTTTTGAGTAACTTAGATTAAGTTAGATTGCATAGCTGCACCTTTATTTATTTTTTGTCTTTTTTAGGGTTCCGTAGTAAACAAGGAACTCTTATAGTTTCGCCATGTCCGTCCGTCCGTCTGTCTGTCTGTCTGTGTGTCCGTCCGCGGTTGAGCTCAGAGACTATTGGCACTAGAAATCTGTAATTTAACAAGGGTATAAATATTAATCAGGTCAACAAAGTGGTGAAATATAATTGTAAAAAATATTTTTTTTTAGGGTACCTCTCCTACATGTAAAGTGGGGATGATTTTTTTTTTAAATCACTCGGAAACTTCAATTTTACGGGATAAAATTAGCCTATGCCACTCTCCAGGTCCTCAGTTATACCCATGCAAAAAATCACGTCTATCCGTAGTTCTGATGCGGCGTGATTGAAGGACAAACCAACAAACAAACACACCTTCGCATTTATAATATTAGTATAGTATGATTAGTCTGTTTGGGCTCATTAGAATGATCTCAATGAGTAGGTGTTACAATGGTCGAGGGCGAGGAGGAGGATCTGATGATGGAGTAGAGAACTGGGTACCAGGGTGTCAGGAATAAGGTGAATATGTCAGGTGCTTCAAATATTGATTTTACACTTGTTATGTTCTCAAAGGTCGAAAAAATTCTGCCAATCCGCATTTGGCCAGCGTGGTGGACTGTATGGCCCACAGACCAACCGAACTGATCCGTGATATGGCCTTCCCTTCAGCTGATGAGCAATCTGCGCCGATTCTGTGAAAGATGCATCAGTCATTGCTACAATCTCAATTGGGTATTTGACTGTAGTCAAAATGTTGATATTCATTATTTATAATCGAAAATGTAACATGTAAGAATAAAATTCGTAAAAACAGGAAATAAATCGGTCAAAAAACAAGCAACTTATAGAACTTTAAAGTTTCCTGTTAGACAGAGAGAGCGCTACTGAAGTGTGATGTCACAATTCAGCATCTCCATACACGCTCCATAGAATTTTTCGTTTTAGAAAGAGATAGATACAATCACAGTAAAATCACTTATTTAATTTCGAGAATACTAAAGGTATTTAAAAAAGAAAAATGGCATTGCGTTATAATATTTGAAAACATTATTTTGAATTAAAAAAAAACCGGCCAAGTGCGATTCGGACTCGCGCACCGAGGCCGAGGGTTCCTTACTCCAAAAGTAAAAGTAAAACGATAATATTATATTAATTTGCTTATTCATCGTTACCTTTGTTTATACAGGTTTATTGTTAATATTATCAAAAAACTATACTAGTTAGAGCCTATGTTTTATTTTTCCTGTAAAATACACATAAACCTCTATTGGCA
Organism: Oeneis ivallda; assembly: GCA_029955525.1. Taxonomy (NCBI): domain Eukaryota; kingdom Metazoa; phylum Arthropoda; class Insecta; order Lepidoptera; family Nymphalidae; genus Oeneis; species Oeneis ivallda. The sequence goes on from JARPMR010000008.1 coordinate 20,154,027, forward strand.
CTAATTATTTCTGATATTTCGATTGGTAAACTTCGGAGATAAGGGGGGGGGGGGGGGGGTTATTTTTTTCGACATTTTGCCCAATTAATCAAAAACTAATAATCTAAAACTATCTGTTTTAGAATGTGCAGGTAAAGGCCTTTCATATGATCTTACTTTGAAATTTCAAGCCCCCGTTTTTCCCCCTTTTTTAATAAAACTAAAAATAACTTTCGCTTTTTTTATTCCAATGATGTTGGGCCACTATTATGTCACAACTATTCCAAATTTCATGTCGATAGCTTTAATAGTTACTAAAATAATCGACTGTGACAGACGGACGGACGGACGGACGGACGGACGGACGGACGGAGAAAGTCTCACCATAAGTGTTCCATTTTTACCATTTTGGTACGGAACCCTAAAAATACCAGTCAAATACCCAATTGTAGTGATTGGCTGAATTTATAACGTTCTTTGTGCATCAATGCATCATTAGCCGACGACGGCAAAGTCAAAAGGAAGGGTTACTATTTTAGCAATCTATGTGACTATTTACGAATGTTCCACCTTAGCGGCTAAACTACTGAGCCGATTTTGATGAATGAGGTTTCAATTAAATCGTTATTATCGTCCGGGTGATAAAGGCTACGTTTTATAAAAAAAATCAATATGGTGGATGTGACATGCAATTTTCCGTAGGTTATAGTTTTCAAACTTTTTTCTTGTAGCCAATAGCGAGCGAGTATCGGCTAATCAAAGGCAATTTAATCGTCACACTAAAGCAATATTTTTTAGAGAATTGCATCACTGAACGGCGATGGGTTGAATTGATGATTATTACTAATATAGGTAGGAGCGTACTCCTACTACTTATTATTCTAATCTATTATTTCAGATGATACATTTCAGAAGTTTTCTCCTTTTCCTTCTTCTCTTGATGGAAACTTTATCGAGTTTAATGTGAATGTAAGGCTAAAATCAGATGAATCTGCATTAATAGTAAAAGATATTGATGTTATAGAACCCACGAAGAGAACTGTAATTAAATATATTTTAGAAACTGACCGTAAGTATAATCCTTCTACATAAATGTAGATAATAATATGTTTCTATTTCCGTATGCTCTACCGTAACGCCGAAACTATTGAGCCGACAACTTTGATACCTAAATGAGGTGATAAATGATGGTTTCGTTATTAGTAATTATGGCCCGTGTGATATTATAGTAATTCAACAAGGCTTCATTGCATACGAATAAAATCAGTATGACGAATTCTGTGGGAGACAGCAGGGTTGCATAGCAAAATTTTAAATATAATTTTTAACCGACTTCAAAAAAGGAGGACGTTCTCAATTCATCAGAATCTTTCTTTTTTATGTATGTTCACTCGAAGACGCCTAAACCGATTTGGAAATTTCTTTTTCTTTGAAAGGGTATACTTCCCAGTTCTTCCGTTTAAATTTAATCGAAATCGGTCGAGCAGTTTTTAAAAAAATCAACAATAAATTATAATATACGAGTACTTTTTTGAAGTCGGTTTTATAAAAATAATTTTTTATATTAAATTATATTGGTAACGGTCATGTTATCACTGTGGCAGACCGAAGTCAAGACCACGAACATATTGCTCATTGAATGAATAGGTCTATTTTACATTTGAATGAACGAATCTTATGTTGTGTTGCCAACAAATGTTACATCCAATGTTCCCTAGTCGGTTTACAGTTTGTGAACTTTTATCCTTGTCATATTTGTTGAGATCTATTTTTAATACCCTAGTGGTTAGGATTGTTATTGGAAGCAGTGATAGCCGACTGGTTAGGACTGTGGTCTCCTATTCGAGGAGACGCAGGTTCGATCCCGGGTACGCACCTCTGACTTTTCGGAGCCATGTGCGTTTAAGCAATTAAATATCACTTGTGTCAGATTCGTGTTTAAAATTGATAGCAATTTTAGAAATGATAAAGATTTCATCATTCTATTTATTGAAGTTGGTTTAATTAAATCGACATTTGACTTTGTTAACAGCTTGGGAACGCCATCTTGAAATATTAGTATAAATAGGGATGTTTTGACGATGCGAATTCAGTCTCTGCCCAGAGACTCATCCGACTATACTACGGCTGTTCAGAGAATGCGTTCCTGACACGTCGCGATTGAACTGACGACGTAACTTTGTAATGGCGTTGCAGTTACGATAAAAATATTATTGCTGGTTTTTTACCGTTTTAACATTGATGAGCGTTAAAACAACATTATTATATCAATAATCAATTAATGTTATAATTTTGTGACAGTTGTCGTGACTAACTGACAGGTGTCAGGAACGCATTCTCTGAACGGCCGAACTTTAGTAGATGCTTTCATGTCTAGGTCGTTGTATTTGATTCAGCGATTGCGATAGCAATCGCGCCCTAATCGAATAAATATTGCCTGTGCGCTTAAACCTACCCTCACGTTCAGATTGTGTTTGTCTGTCGTGTTTGTGGTGAAATTGATTAGATGTGAGGAAAGGGGCCGTTATAGGGGTGGAGGAGACGGCTATAGGTAGGGTTTAAGCGTTTTAAGAGAATAGATAAGTATTCTCTTAAGGCATGATTAGTTTGTGATTAATAGACTTTTGAGTGGCTCGGTTTTAAAGAGTAAAGTATCGATGTTTGTGACACCTGCTTCCACGGTGAAGAAAAACATCGTGAGGAAACCTGCACACCTGAGTGTTCTCTATAATGTTCTGAAAGTGTGTGTAGTCCGCCAATTCGCATTGGGCCAGCGTGGTGGACTGTGGCCTGTAACCCTTCTCAGGAGACTTGTGCTCAATTTACTCGTGTGGTAGTGAGCCGTTAATACGTTGCTAATGATGATTTTTAATGCAATGAACGTTTTCAGGGAATGTACGTGTACACAATTGTGCCCAGTATTGTACTATAGTGTTTGATGATTGGGGCCTTCCGAGTAAAGAAAAGACAGACACAAGATTTCTAAATAAAGAAATATCCGGTAAGGACGTGTACATATCTATAAAATTATTTTTATCCTATGATTTCCTATAATTAGGTACCTAGATGGACTCTCGAAGCTCTGAACGCGTCAAAAAACTAACCCCAAGACTTGACCCTCAGTATCAATCGCGTCTTCACCATTTAAAACATAAATTGTCTATGTCGCACTAAGATAGTTGAAGCCGTGAAATAGCTATAACCCCAGGTTTATAGCTATAAACCGGGATATAGTTATACGGAAGCGGTTCATAGCTATCTTACAAGGTATATAGCTAGAATACGAGCACGATCTAGTAATTAATATATCTACCTATCTGACTAGACTAATCTAATGAAATGATTAAAGTATAAATTTTCTTTGATTTCACATCAGTTTCCGCAAAATAAGTCATTAAAGGCCTATTTATTTTATTCTTAATTAGCGCGACACTCTACCTATATAGGTAAATAGGTACCTATACCTAATCCTATGATTAGTTTTTATCATGAGGCACGTTAAAATGGCTGACTTGAATTAATAATTCACTAAACAGAACAGATTGAAGAAATATACTAGAGGTTTCATTGTGTTGATATTAAAATATACTAGCCGTACCCGGCATGCGTTGCAATGCCACGTAAAGTATAAAGAAATTATATTATAGATTTTTGTAGGGCCAGGAACCTTCACGGGCGTCCCCACTCCCCAGAACACTCTACCAAAGTTTCATCACAATCTGATCATTGTTTTCGGGACGCATAGAGGACAAACATACATTTTTTTATTTATATAAATAAAATAATATAAAATATTATAATTAATATGTTATAGGTACCTACGTTACTTTTGTAAGCAGGTAATACGTTATGAGTTATACACGCTGAATGAAATACGAGTATGTATATTTGTACACCACACTGTGATGATCACCACAATCTGCTGACGCCGCGTCCCGACCGCCGTCGGTCGAATGCGTGCGGCATAATGACCTAGTTCCGCGTTTCGTCGCGTCAGGTTTATTATAAAATAATAAATCGCAGCTATACTATCTTTATACTGCAACTATGGATACGCCTATTAAATTAATAACAGAAACGGAGCAAATGCTTTTTAAGGCATTCGCAGAAAAAAAGGCCGAAAATGAGAAACTTCAGCTCATCATTAGCAAAATGGAAAAGCAAATTATTGAGCTCCAAAATCAGATAAAATTCTTATCCAGTCAGAACCCAATGGATACCAGCCAGAACACTACCACGAAGGTAAGCTAACCTCAACCTACCGAATATCAGACGGATGAGGAAGAGCTAGCCAGAGAGACGGAGTGGATTAGAGCAAAAAGCCGGAAGAAAAGAAAATTGAACACTTCACCTGCGCAGTCCACATCTACCAAACAGCATGATGATTCCACGACCGATCTACCTAAAGAAAAGACAAAGAAAATTCCGCCGCCGCCACCAATAATCGTAGACGACGTTAAAAATTATCAGTCATTCTATGACTTGCTAACAGAGGGTCCAACCGGAGATTCTTTTCGAATTAAAATGTTGAATGGCAACAATGTTAAAATAAATACCAATAATGAAGACTCATATCGGTCAATCACTAAAATATTGACCGCAGGTAACTTTCTATGGCATTCTTTTGAAAATAAGCAAGAGAGGCCTATTAAAGTCATGGCTAAAAAGCTGCATTTCACCTGCAAGCCAGAAAGAATAATAGAAGACCTTCAGAAAAAGGGATTTAAGGTCGAAAATGCCGTTAACAAGCTGAGATGGAAAACCAAGGAACCTCTTAACATGTTCCTGCTTAGTTTTAAAAATGGAGAAGATATTAATAAAATTTATGGAATCACCTCGATTCTTGGGTGTAAAGTGGAGATTCATCCTCTGAGATCATCAAAGCTCATACCGCAGTGCAAAAGATGTCAAACGTATGGACACACCCAGAAGTATTGCTCCAGAGAGCCAAGATGTGTCAAATGCAATGGAAAACATCTTAGTGTTGAATGCAAAAAACCAGTTGAACAGAAACCCAAATGTGTACACTGTGGGGAGGCTCATCCGGCTAATTATCGAGGTTGCATAGTAGCCAAAGAAATGCAATCCATCAGAAACAAGACCTATAAAAAACCTTCTGCCCAAAACACCCAGGTAACTGGTATTAATGCAAAACAAACTCCAGTGGTCAAGAATATGCGACTTTCCGAAACCATTAAAGAAAATCCGAATAAAAAGGTAACATATGCACAAGTAGCATCAAATAAAGTACCCAACATTAATAAATCGAGCGATTCTACTCTAAATAAATTAGACGAGATTCTAAAACTCATGTCGTCATTCGATGACCGCCTGCGAAAACTTGAAAATATCAGAACAAAATAATGGATAAGGAATTAAAGATATTGGCATGGAATTCTAATGGGCTACTACAACATCAACATGAGTTACAAGTAGTCCTAGATACCGAAAATATCGACGTATGTTTGATCTCCGAAACACATTTTACAAAAGAATCTTATATAAAATTCAAAGGGTCTAAAGTTTACCACGCTCTACATCCCCATAATTCAGCCAGAGGAGGTAGTGCTGTTATAATAAAAGAGAATATTTACCACTACGAAGAAAGTAAATACGAGGAGTTAGAAATCCAAGCAGTGGCAGTAAATATCAAAACAGAACGATACCCTATCACAATCGTAGCCATATACTGCCCACCACGGCATTCTCTAAAAAAACATGAATACCTAAGATTCTTGGAACAATATGGTCACAGATTTATAATTGGTGGAGACTTCAACGCCAAAAATATTTTCTGGGGCTCAAGACTGACAACAACAAAAGGAAAAGAACTGCTAAGTGCGATCAAAGAAAAGAGATGCGATGTAGTCAGTACTGGGATGCCAACGTACTGGCCTACTGATCCTTGCAAAATTCCAGATCTGATAGATTTCTTTATATCTAAGAATATCTCACCAAAGTACCTTAGTATTGAAGGAAAATATGACATGAATTCGGACCATTCACCGATAATGTTAATAATTAATAAACACACTATTGCAGTCAATGAAACTAAGCTTACTCTAGTGAATAAGAATACAGACTGGGAGAGCTTTAAGATAGAATTAGACAGTGTTATAAACCTACAGGTCCCCTTGAAAAATCCAGATCAACTCAATATGGAACTAGCTAAATTTATAACTGACATACAAAAGTCGGCCTGGAATAATACGCCTCCGACAAAAAAATGGAGTCGGGGTACCACCTATCCTAAGGAAATTATCGACCTCATTAAAATAAAGAGAAAGCAAAGAAAAAAGTGGCATGCTTCTAGGTCACCACAAGATAAAAGAATACTAAATAAACTCACCAAAACAATCAAGAAAGCTATCGAAAATTACAATGAATATAAACTAAATGATTACCTACAAAACTTGACTGGTGATAGAGAAACGGACTATTCTCTTTGGAAAGTAACTAGAAATCTAAAAAGACCCATCACACATATACCACCTATTAAAGAGCAAAATGGAACATGGGCCATCAACAACATTCAAAAAGCTAATAGATTTGCTCAACACCTGGAAGATATATTCCAACCAAATGAAGGTCGTCCAATTGATTTTTGTGAGAATGAAGAAAATCAAGATGATCTGCAAAAGATTAGACTTGCGACACCAAAGGAAGTATCTAAAGAAATAATGTACAACTTAAGCAAAAAGAAATCTCCGGGATACGATCTTATTACCGGAGAAATCTTAAGAAATCTACCTCGAAAAGCTTTAGTGAAACTTACCAATCTCATAAATACGTCATTTCGACTGAAACATGTACCTGAGCTATGGAAAGTCGCTGAAGTTATCTTGATTGCTAAACCCGGGAAACCACCTCATGAAGCAACTTCTTATAGACCGATCTCTTTATTACCAGTAATTTCAAAATTATTTGAAAAACTGTTACTTAAGAGAATAAAACCCCTACTAGAAGACAGAAAATTAATACCAGATCACCAATTTGGATTCCGAGAAAAACACTCAACAATAGACCAAGTCCACAGAATTACTAAGGCTGTATTTAGTGCTCTACCGACGGTGAGCGCTGAGGTCGGTCGAGCGTAGCTATATCAATGAAAACGTATGAACGACTACAATGCAGTGCTGATGAATTGATACGCGCGTACAGCTACGTCGCGCTGACGAAAACCGTCGGTCAAGCTCGTCGGTCCGGCGTGCGTCGGTTGACTGACGCGCTAGGTGATATACACCCGCGTTCAGTGCAACGCTGACCGAGCAACCGACCACACGCGCGTACGCAATATCGTGAATTATCGAGTACAAAAATGAATATCGATACCGAGCGAGTTATAACTGAGGTGCATCTTCGTCCGCCATTGTGGGACCTCTCTTGTCAGTTGTACAAAGATCGTGATGCCAAAATTAAAGCTTGGCATGAAGTTTGCCAAGCAATAATCCAAAATTACGACGAACTCTCAGACAATGAGAAAAAACTTATAGGTAAGTAAATAAAACAGTATTTTTGTATTTTATGAGTTTATTAGAAGATACTAGCATCTTGCCACGATACAGTACCATCAGGAGAAACGAAATAGTTTGCAAATTTATCCCTTATCATATCGCCTGATCTGATATTACGGTTCATATTGAGGTCATGATCTTCGAACCCTTCGATAGTTAACGTGTCATCTACTCTGTAACCATCCCGTTCCCTAATGAAGTTATGTAAAACGCAACACGCCTTTATTATTGCTATTGTATTAGGCAAGGAAGTATTCATTGGTCTATGAAATATCTTGAATTTATTACTCATTATTCCAAAAGTAGACTCAATATACCTCCTAGCACGGCTTAATCTATAGTTAAATATTTTTTTTTATGTGTTAGATTACTTCGTGCGTAAGGTCTTAAAACTTTGTTCGATATACCGAACGCAGAATCGCCGATAATCATGTATGGAAGTGGTTCTGTAGTATTCGGTAGTGGTTTTGGTGCAGGTAATATTATTTCTCCGTTATTTAATTTAGTAAGCAAACTGCTTTCCTTAAAAATATTTGAATCGGAATCTGTTCCACATGCACCTACATTTATATCGGTGAAGCGATAGTCAGAATCACACATCGCCAATAGAACAACAGAATAATATTTTTTGTAATTTGAAAACAAACTTCCGCTGTGATCAGGGCAGATTATTCTTACGTGCTTCCCGTCTATACTGCCGATGCAGTTAGGGAAGTTTGCTATCTTCTCAAACCCGGCAGCGACTTTAAGCCATTCTTCCTGTGTATTCGGTAAGGAAAGGCATTCTTCGTGAAGTAGTCCCCAAATCTTTGCACATACTTCTTTAATGATTCCACCGATAGTTGCCGTACCGAGACGGTAACTGAAATAAATATCACTGTATCGTTGGCCAGTCACTAGGTATCTGAAACAAAAAAAAATCAGTTATTATACTTACAGAAAAACAAGTGCAGCAGCGGTGGAAAACAGCGCGCGACGCCTATGTAAGGTGCAAAGTCACACTGAAAAATACAAAATCTGGATCTGGAGGTGGAAACAAAAAGAAATATATATTTTTTGACTGTATGCAATTTCTAGATAAAAAACAAATAGTAGACACTGAAGATTCAATTTTAGTTAGTCAGAACACAATTGAATCCCGATCAACTAGCGAACCACCAACTATCGATACAGGAGAAGGTTCTTCTTCAAACCCTCCATCAAACCAAAATGCTGTACCTTCTACGTCCGAGGGCCCCAACACTTCGCATATAAACCAAACTGCTGCAAGTAGACCGAAAAATGTGCATAGAAGGCGAAAGAGAATTCCTGATGAAGACGACAGTTTTGAGAGAGAAATGTTGAACATATTTAAAGAGAACACAAAGCTGATGCAGAACGATGATATGTCGTTTTTTTGTTCGCTTCTGCCGATCATGCAAAGTTTTTCTAATCACCAAAAATTACTTTTTCATCATACCTATTCGAAAAACGAATATTGGCTTCAGAGGACAGCGGGAGCAAAATTTCATTTTAACCCCATGAGACTTTTCGTTTCTCTCTTCTGATTGGTCCGCGTTATAGTGCTTTAGCATAATAAAGCTAACGTGGACCAATCAGAAGAGAGAATTCAAAAATGTGTCGAAATTCAAAAATGTTTGAGAAGCTGTTGTCTACGATAAGTCACGTGATCAAATTTGTCGATTAAAATATATACGCCCATACTTCCAACATAAATATTAATGTTTAATTATTTCATAAAAATTTATTTGTGTTTTATTTAAACTTTCAATATACGTATTGGTAATCTCTATACTCTATACATAGTAGGTTGATACTCCTAGCTTTTTCTCATAGGTAATGATGAAAAATAGTGTGTGTCATTCGGGGCCAAAATTTTTTGTTCTCGGGCGGCGTATATTGAATTCCTCGCTACGCTCAGGATTCTACTTTAGAATCCCTCGCTGCGCTCGGGATTCTACTATAGAATCCTTCACTTCGCTCTGAATTCAAAATAACGCCCTCGGGGAACAAAAAATTCCTTTGGCCCCATATAACACAAATAACTATTCCGTTCGGAAGTGCTAAAAAAAGCCATCGAAATTTCAAGCGTTAACAGCGGTGAAGACCGGCCTGGGACATCCCATACTTTTTCTACGATGTCGGAACATTCAGATATAGCTACTCTATACTCAACAGAACAATCCACATCTCAACCCCGTCCTGAACAAAATTCTCATTTTATAGAAGAACCCGCAACTCAACAATTGGTATTGCAAGGTGATTCATCGACTCCAACCTACACGTTGGAAGAATATCTTACCTTCCAGAAAATGTGAATCGATTACTTTTGTAACACTTTTAATTAAAATACTAATTATATGAACTTTTGAGTTATTTTTGTCCTAACAACTATAGAAAAAGATTTAAGTAATTTTTTAAGTAGTAGTAGGGCTCCTTGTGAAAGAGCTCGCCCGGGAAATAAAGTACTACCACCGTACCTATTTCTGCTGCTAAACAGTAATGTTACAATGCTGTGTTCCAGTGGAAGGGTACGGGTGCCGGTGAAATTGCAATCACATGAGACTTTCCATCTTCATGTCCCTGTTTGGCGAACGAGATTTTCAATACCATTTGGGCAACAGCCTGGATGGTGTTGCAGTATTAATGGGCACATGTAGGCACTTGACATCACGTGGGCCTTTAGCTCGTTTCGCCATTCTATATCATAAAAAAAGTAAAAAACAAAAAATAGATTAAAAAAAAATAGTAAATTAGTAGGTACTTACCTTAAAGTAACGGCCAATCTTTCTACTGGTGGCACTGGAATACGGAACATGTTGTTATGTTTCAAATTATCCTGTAGTTTAGCTAGCAGTTCATCAAAACTTCTGATAGACATCCTGAAGTACTCAAAAAATTTTTCCTCGTGTTCTCGCAATTTAGAATACAATGTACAAAATTCTCCTTCAATTAGCCGGTCTATAATTATTGGGTGCACATGATATCTTCTCCGTCTTTTGTGCCGTAATCGTAATCGTTTGCGTAAATAGTACGCACATATTATAGAGTTAACAAATGGATTCATTTTTCTTCGCAACTGTACACGTCTGGCTAAGTTTTCCGTCAGTTAAGCACTAAACGCTTGGCCACGACTGCCAATCAGGATGTACGATCATCGCGTACGGTACGCGCTGACCGTCGGTCGAGCACTAAATTCAGCCTAATATAATAGAGAAATCATTAGAAGATAAGAAAGTGTGTTCTACTGTATTTTTAGACGTAGCGCAAGCTTTCGATAAAGTGTGGCACGAAGGGCTTATCTATAAACTCAGAATTATGCTACCAAAGTCATTTGCCGATATTCTTGAGTCATATATTTCGAACAGATGGTTTAGAGTTCGTCAAGAAGATGCATATTCTGAACTCAAGGAAATTAAAGCTGGGGTACCGCAAGGAAGTGTTTTAGGTCCGGTCCTGTACTTATTATACACCTGTGATATTCCAGCACTAGAAAATAATACCATTGCAACATTTGCTGATGATACTGCCATAATAGGAACTGGAGAAAGTCACGAAGAAGCAGTGGAAAAAGTACAAATTGCCATAAACAAAGTCAATGAATGGACTATAAAGTGGCGAATTAAACTTAACGAGTCTAAATCAATGCATATAGATTTCACCAATAAGCTACCGCAATATCACCCGATTTACCTAAATCGGCAACTTATCCCCTACGTAAATACAGCGAAGTACCTGGGTATGACGCTAGACACAAAGCTTCGATGGAAAGCTCATGTTAAAAAGAAACACGAGGAATTAGAATTACGATATAAAAAAATGCATTGGCTGCTTGGAAGGCATTCTAAGCTCTCATTACATAATAAGCTTATGCTATATAAGCAAGTTCTGATGCCTGTATGGACGTATGGTATACAACTTTGGGGGTGTACTAAACCCAGCAATATCCAAATAATACAGAGATTCCAGAACAAAGTACTCAGGGAATTATCCAATGCACCCTGGTACGTCAGAAATCACGATCTCCACAGGGACCTTAAGATGGAGTTCGTGAACAAGATTATACAAAACTACGCAGAAGCTCACCAACATCGACTTCGTCATCATGTGAATCTGGAAGCTGTAAAGCTTCTCGATTACACGAACATTAAAAGAAGACTTAAAAGAACAAAACCGTTCGAACTAGTGTTTAAAAGTGCATAAGTGCAGTGTCAGTGCAGTGCTTGTGTTATTTGACTAGGTCACAAAAACAAAGTGAACTTATATAATAGAATAAACTAAGGACAGTTATTGGACTGTAAATTAGATATAGAATTTAATTATAAGTAGAAGTTCAAGTTAAAATAATATTGCTAATTAGCCCTTAGGCTAGATTGCAGTAAAAAATAAGGCTACCCTTATGTAATGGTCCCTTATGGTAGGGAAAAAAAAAAAAAACCACACTGTGGTAATGTAAATCTCCTATTGTTATAAATCGATTGCACTATTAAGACAAAATCAATTCTCTGTGGGAAAACGACTATTAAAACAGTGTGTATTTGTTTAATTAATTAATTTTTTGGTGCATGTGGTAAAATACCCGATTCAAGGGTCTAGCCGTGTTTCCACGGGCAAACTGGCCCCGATAGGAACCTATATCGTCACCTATGCTATATTGTAGAGGAGGCTAATCAGTAGATATTAGCTCTTGGATAGTCGAGGAGATATTAACAAACAAGTGTCGGGCGTCGACTTTTATTTCCTTTAGAAGTTACTTAGATATATCGATTTGAAAAAAAGTTATTATTAGTAGGTTATTAGGTTATCTCGTGTATGTCACAGCTCAAATAATTAATAAAAATAATTACATATAAAACTATAGCCAGACCGGCAATAAATAAAACAAAACTACTGTCTTGCCTTTTTTTGATGACACTTATAAACACATTATTAGATATAATATGTTTTTGTTTTTTATAATATTTCATTTTATTCCGATAATTTTGATAAAATTTTTCAGGAACCTCTAGGTAAAAAAAATGTGTACATTATTTTGAATGTCGTAATTATTATTTATACTACACCTGCTCGGAAAGTACCTTCTGATTTGTGTCATATCGAGAAAGAGCGAGAAAGAAAATACGTCTTTACGTGGAGACAAATCTGCGGGCTGAAAAAATGTATGAAATTTCATTACTTACGTGCTTTAGCGGGCTGAAAAGTTGTATGAAAATCCATTACATACGTGGTTGTCTTTTTTTAATTTTTGACAAAATTAGTTCAGTCATACAAAATACTTTAAAAAATTGTGGTAAGCAGGCTACTTTTAAGGTACGCCAGCTACTTTAGAGGTACTCCGTCTACTTTAGAGGTACGCAGGCTACTTTGGTGGTACGCAACCTACTTAGAAGTTACGCACTGCAGGCTACTTGGGAGGTACGCAGGCTACTTTTAAGGTACGACAGCTACTTTAGAGGTACGCCGTCTACTTAAGAGGTGCGCTGTCTACTTTAGAGGTACGCAGGCTACTTTGGTGGTACGCAGGCTACTTTTACGGTACGCCAGCTCGTTTAGAGGTACGTCGTCTACTTTAGAGGTACGCAAGTTACTTTAGAGGTACGCAGGCTACTTTGGTGGTACGCAGGCTACTTTGGATGTACGCAGGCTACTTTTAAGTTACGCAGGCTACTTTGGAGGTACGCAGGCTACTTTGCTGGTACGCAGACTACCTGTGTACCTCTAAAGTAGTCGGCGTACCTCTAAAGTAGCCGGTGTACCTCGAAAGTTGCCTGCGTACCTCTAAAGTAGTCACCGTAGAGGTACGCCGACTACTTTAGAGGTACGCAGGCTACTTTTAAGGTACGACAGCTACTTTAGAGGTACGCCGGCTACTTTAGAGGTACGCCGGCTACTTTAGAGGTACGACGTCTACTTTAGAGGTACGCAGCCTACTTTGGTGGTACGCAGGCTACCTGTGTACCTCTAAAATAGTCGGCGTACCTCTAAAGTAGCCGGCGTACCTCTAAAGTAGCTGTCGTACCTTAAAAGTAGCCTGCGTATCTCTGAAGTAGTGGGCGTACCTCTATGGTGACTACTTTGGAGGTACGCAGGCTACTTTAGAGGTACGCAGGCTACTTTAGAGGTATGCCGTCTACTTTAAAGGTACGCAGGCTACTTTGGTGGTATGCAGGCTACCTGCGTACCTCTAAAGTGGTCGGCGTACCTCTAAAGTAGCTGGCGTACCTTAAAAGTAGCCTGCGTACCTCCAAAGTAGTCAGCGTACTTCTAAAGTAGCCGGCGTACCTCTAAAGTAGCTGGCGTACCTTAAAAGTAGCCTGCGCACCTCCAAAGTAGCCTGCGTACCTTAAAAGTAGCCTGCGCACCTCTAAAGTAGTCGACGTACCTCTAAAGTAGCCAGCGTACCTCTAAAGTAGCTGTCGTACCTTAAAAGTAGCCTGCGTACCTCTAAAGAAGACGGCGTACCTCTAAAGTAGACAGCGCACCTCTTAAGTAGACGGCGTACCTCTAAAGTAGCTGTCGTACCTTAAAAGTAGCCTGCGTACCTCCCAAGTAGCCTGCAGTGCGTAACTTCTAAGTAGGCTGCGTACCACCAAAGTAGCCTGCGTACCTCTAAAGTAGACGGAGTACCTCTAAAGTAGCTGGCGTACCTTAAAAGTAGCCTGCTTACCACAATTTTTTAAAGTAAACTTCAATAATTAAAAAATGTGTCTGTTATTTTCCTCGTAGGTGTAGTATAAAGCACTATGTATCACTCGGGAGAAAGTGCGATTCCTAACTCGGGCGTATTAATACACTCGGCTTCGCCTCGTGTCTCAAATGAAACCCTCGTAAGTAATGGGTCACTTTCACCCCTCGTAGAACAATGTACTATTGTCTTGTAAGTGTATTTAAATAAATAAATAGGAATGAAAAGTTCATGTACTTATTATTACGTATTATTTGTGTTTTATAGGGTCTTTCTTCCAGATCATGTAAAACATAGTTCGATATAAAATTAAACCCGGAAATAAATTGATAGCACAACTTAAGATGCAATGCAATACGAGCAGTCGAAAAAGTATAAGTGATTTGATATATTTGTTAGTTTTCTTAAATTGGAAAGAAAACTTTATACATGTGATTAGCAACACAATAATTTATTGTTATTTTATTGTAAAAGACATCAAAATTATGTGTGTAACATGTTCAATTTTTTGTTTGAGTTTATTACCCCTGGATTGACGACTATGTTTCACTTACCCCATTTTCAGTTTTTTCCATTTGTTTAAGAAATTAGACCATATAGCCATGCACTGAGACTCGTTATCGATTAAGGCAATTAAAGATGCCATTTTAGTTGTTGAAATAGTTCCATAGACCTCATATTTATAGAGTTCTGATTATAGTTTCACTTACCCCCGAAACGGGGTAACAAAAACAAAACAAATCCATAGTCTACTTTTAATTAGTAATTTCAGTGTTATTCGCACGACTAGAGGGCTTGAAGATCATGTCACAAGAAAGCCGATTCAATGAATAGTATATAGCATTTATCGTTATTGAAATTGAAAATCCTTTTACTGATATACAGATCATTTTGTAGAAAAAACAGTAAAGTATGTTTCACTTACTCCCCGTACAAAGTCTATCAACTTTGTGACTTTGTTGCTGTGACTAGAGAGTGTGGTTTTAACAAAACCACCACAAACTCATTTCGTTGATTTATCATTCATAAGTTGATATGTATTATCCACACTATTACTATATTACTATTTATTTAACTTGCAGTGCATGTAAACAGGAATCAGAAGAATGTCAAAGGCTACCAACACATCGAATACCAATCTAAGGACTATTTAAAAATAGAGAGTGTGGTTATAACAAACTTACCACCACAAGCTCATTTCGTTGATTTATCATTCAAGAGTATGTATTTTTCACACTATTATTATATTATTTAAAAAAAAAAACTAAAGTCCTTTTTAGGGTTCCGTAGTAAACAAGGGACCCTTATAGTTTCGCCACGTCCGTCCGTCCGTCAGCGGTTTAGCTCAGAGACTATTGGTACTAGAAATCTGTAATTTGACAAGGGTATAAATATTAATCACGCCAACAAAGTGGTGAAATAAAATTTAAAGAATAAAAAAAATCGAAAATTATTTTTAGTTTTATTAAAAAAGTGGGAAAATCGGGGGATTGAAATTTCAAAGTAATATAACTATACCAAGTGGGGTATCATATGAAAGAGGATATCATATACTTGTAAATTCTTAAACAGATTTTTATTTATTTTTATCTATAATATAGCCCGGTCAATTTAGACATCCAAGGTTACAATAATTCCCACTTGGCTGAAAATTGATAGGATTGTTTAAAACACTATAATAAATGAAATGTGAAAAGTCCTCATCGATCCGACACCTGGAAAAAAAATTACTCAGTGTCAAAGGTCACAAAAACGGGTTTTTCGCGATTTTCACCAAAACGGTAAGTTTTATCATAAAACTAGTGTTTGCTCAGTGCGCGAGCTGCTAAAGCAGCTCACGGGAAGTGTTATTACTAAAAGTAGGGCGCGTGGGTGCGCGGCCCGCTAAAGCGGACCGCGATTTTTCTACTAATCAAGTAGACCTTCGGATTCTGGTCATCTTTTGCCAAAAAAACATTCTCATCATCTTTTGCCAAAAAACATTCTCATCATCTTTAGCCCAGAAACTACTCTTCCACCTTGTATACTCTCCGAGATAGACAGCGACGAAGTTTGTATGGCTGCCATCTTGAATCCGCCATTTTGGAATTTTTTTTCAACTCACTGGCAATTGGATGAGGTTTCGAGTGACTTTTGTTCGAGCACACCTCACCTATTTTCAATACCCTGGTCGTGCTCCTCACCCGTCTCCGAAATCCTCAATCATCAGCTCTCTCCATATTTTTTCTCCAAATTATTTGTCAGAGTGAGAATTCTCCTATAAAAAATATTTTGAAAGGGGTACTTCTAGCTATTCCATATTCGCCATATATTATTTTGTATGGAAAAAAATCCGCCATCTTGTTTTTTTTCCTGATCATCAAGTAGACCTTTGGGTCTTAATCATCTGTTGCCAAGAAACTTCTCTTCCATCTTGTATACTCACTGAGATAGACAGCGACGAAGTTTGTATGGCCGCCATCTTGAATCCGCCATTTTGGAACATTTTTAGGGTTCCGTACCCAAAGGGTACCAACGGGACCCTATTACTAAGCCTACGCTGTCCGTCCGTCCGTCCGTCCGTCCGTCCGTCCGTCCGTCCGTCCGTCTGTCAGCGGGCTGTTTCTCGTAAACCGTAATAGATAGACAGATGAAATTTTCACATATTAAGTATTTCTATTGCCGCTATAACAACAAATAATAAAAATTAAATTAAATTAAAAAAATTAAATTAAAATATTTCCATGGGTACATGAAAATATTTTAATTTAATTTTTTAACGGAACCCTAAAAGAGCGAGGCCCGACTCGCACTTGGCCGGTTTTTTTTCAACTAACTGGCAATTGGATGTGGTTTCGAGTGACATTTGTTCGAGCACCCCCTACCTATCTTCAATACCCTGGCCGTGCTCCTCACCCGTCTCCGAAATCCTTAATCATCAGCTCTCTCCATATTTTTCCTCCGAATGAATTTTTATCCTCTATACCTAAATGTCATTTATGCGAGTGAGACACGTTGGTACTCGGAAGTTGCAAAAAGTCCGTATTTAGATTTTTTAATTTTTTAGGTAAATCTTGAAAATTTCCCGAGAAATGGGGTAATTATTTTTTCACCAACCCATACCTCGAGTCGGTCCACACAATCGCCCCTTACAACAATCGTCCTTGTACGTGGGTTTTCTCGCACCATCATTTCAATAGTCAACAGATTCTCTGCGGTGACTGCTGCTGGCGGGCGACCACTTCCGTCATCATCTCCAAGGCTAGTTTTGCCACTTTTAAATTCTTTAAACCATCTAAAAATTGTTGCCCGTGAAGGAGCAGACTCCCCTAAAGCTGATTTTAAACGCGCTAAGCTTAAAACATCGGATAAACCATATTTAAAATCGTAATAAATCATAGCACGCAAATGTTCTCGTTTAAGCTCCATTGTAGCAGACGAAAAAGCGGGAAATGATGACAGTATAATACCGCGAAATTCTAATTTTTGGGGTTCCGTACCAAAATGGTAAAAATGGAACCCTTATGGTGAGACTTTCTCCGTCCGTCCGTCCGTCCGTCTGTCACAGTCGATTATTTCAGTAACTATTAAAGCTATCGACATGAAATTTGGCATAGTTATGTATAATAGTGGCCCAACACCATTGGGATAAAGAAAAATCGAAAATTATTTTTAGTTTTATTAAAAAAGGGGGAAAATCGGGGGTTTGAAATTTCAAAGTAAAATAACTATACCGAGTGGGGTATCACATGAAAGGTCTTTACTTGTGCATTCTAAAACAGTTTTTTATTTATTTCTATATATAATAGTTTTTGATTAATTGGCCAAAATGTCGAAAAAAATACCGTTCCCCCTCCCTTATCTCCGAAGTTTTCCAATCGAAAAATCTGAAATAAATATGGTCAATAGAGTTTTATGTATATTTTACAGGAAAAATAAAAGCAACGCGAAAATTATTTTAGTTTGATTAAAAAAGGGGGAAAATCGGGGGTTTGAAATTTCAAAGTAAGATAACTATACCGAGTGGGGTATCATATGAAAGGCCTTTACTTGTGCATTCTAAAACAGTTTTTTATTTATTTCTATATATAATAGTTTTTGATTAATCGGCCAAAATGTCGAAAAAAATACCGTTCACCCCCCTTATCTCCGAAGTTTACCAATCGAAAAATCTGAAATAATTATGGTCAATAGAGGTTGGATCTTAGACTTGCCTTTACACAAGTTAAAGAAACCAGCTAAAACTAATCTCATGAAAAAAGCATATCAAACAATTGAAGACTATATAAATGATAAAAAAGCGTGGATGTAGTAAATGTGCCTGCGGTCAGTCTGTCACGAAGCCTCTTGGAGGGTAGTTGTTGTATTGACATAGTGCAAGCATGTTTATAATTCCGATATAAAGAACAGGTGTTTTATTTAAACACCACAAAAGTGGCAACGAGGCGAGGATCGAGCTGCACGTGAGCAATTCAAATAATATTTTTTTTGAAGTTTTCAAAGAAGGACTGAGTGTTTACATTAACTTGTTATTCGAACAGTTGTGTTCCCATACAATAATTATTTTTAAATGATATAAGTAATTCAATAAAATAGATTATTAATTATAAATTAAAGTATAATACGTTTTGACATAATATTTTGAGCAATTAGTTTAAACGCCTACCTACATACTGGCTAAAGTATTGATTGGCATAATTATGGTTTTTGTTGTGTACCGACACAAAATGTGAGTGTTTAGTTTATCGCTAATCTTATAAGTTTTAGGCGT
Source organism: Oeneis ivallda (assembly GCA_029955525.1). Lineage (NCBI taxonomy): Eukaryota > Metazoa > Arthropoda > Insecta > Lepidoptera > Nymphalidae > Oeneis > Oeneis ivallda. The sequence continues at coordinate 20,172,955 of JARPMR010000008.1, forward strand.
AAATAATAGGGTAAAGTACTGTTCGGATAACCAAGTTAAAATAATTAATAGTTATTAATAAAAATAGAAAACAAAACAAAACTATTCAAAATCGAATGAAGTTAGTTTTGTGGAATTGTACCTACCTAAATAGTAAGTTGGTAAACATATTGCTGTAATATTACATGGTCTATACTCAATAGCATGCAAATATTGAAAAGTACCTGCCAGGTGCTCATTTAGTTAAAAATATAATGGGTTGTGCAGAGATTAACTACCGTCAATGCATTGACAAACAAATGAAGAATAAGCAAAAGAACGGTCGTAGTGAAAGAAAAAGCTTTAGTTTGCGTACTTATTATTAATGAATCATACTTTTGTACTACCCACAGATAGTTAATTTCCACGTTAATTTCATTTATTCATTCATTTCACCCCAAAATAATACGAGGTAATAAAAATCCACTTCCAACTCAAAAGCAATACCTACCTACGGTAAGTAGGTAAATACATAATACAATATCATTGAGTTAGGTACGTTTATTTCTGAACATACCTATTGCAAATACCTGATACAGTGAGTACCAGCTGCGAGATTGTCTAAAAATGATTGTGCAGTGTAGCGATCGTAATCAACTCCGATTGGCCGACACTCTGTCGCTATAGGCTAAAGTTGCTGTGGTGAGGAGAATATGCCATACAAATTGAGATGCAGTGAAAAGCAACGATATTGTGGCGCAATGATTGCTGCAATTTTTCCGGAATCGACCAGCTGTTACCATTTTATCAGATAATCAGGGTAATTTCAATGTTTATAAAAAATGTATTTATTTTGCATTTTGTTATTCCTACCTTTTAATATCATATTATGTATTAATTAAAAAAATACAAATATGAATAGAACATTTGCAAAATATTTATGTTTTATGGCTAAGGTCTCCAGCCAAAGGTAAAGGTAAAGGTTTAAATTTTAAGGTAAAGGTAATCAAGGCAACGTAAAGGTAACGTAAAGGTAACGTAAAGGTAACGTAAAGGTAACGTAAAGGTAACGTAAAGGTAACGTAAAGGTAGCGTAAAGGTAACGTAAATGTAATTTAAAGGTAATCAAGACAACGTACAGGTAACGTAAAGGTAATTTAAAGGTAAAATTAAATTTAACAACAAGATAACAATGAGCTAATGCTCACGCTATTGCTAATAATAAATAATTTATTAGAGAGTCATGCTTGATACCAAGGGCTATGCCAGTTACAATACTGTTGCTTAAATGTAAGCAAAGAGCCACGCACATTGCTTGACACCAAAAGGCTATGCCAGTTACAATACTGTTGCTTAAATGTAAGCAAAGAGCCATGCACATAAAATAATAATAATCGTATCTCAGGGCTATGCGGTTAAGATACTGTCGATCACAATGTAAGCAAAGAGCCACGCATACAAAATAATCAAAATATCCATTATATTCTGTAAGATATTGTTACTGGAAAAACCACACCATAAATATTGTAATTTATAGACTTTTATAATTGCAATGGTGAATTGGTGACTTAGCTGTCGCTTCGCGATGAAAAAGTTTGTGTTTTAATGTATGTTTTGAAACACCAAAAAAAAATAAAAAAAAAAAAATAGGCGAGCTATTTTCTTCATATTACTACTGTAGTACCACTACAGAAGGCTTAACTGAGGTTTTACCACAACCAACCAACTAAATTGAGGTTTTAACCATCGAGAATAAGAATTATTTATTTCTCAGTGTTAAAAAAAAAGGAGTTTGATATTTTAATTATAATTCAACATTATTTTGTATTTCTTTTTCATATTTAATATGGAAAAGGGAAATTTTGAAAGGCTCCTTGTAATCATAAATTGAGAACAACTTATTTTCAATAAATTGAAACAGCCTTTACAGTAAATGTGGCCGGAAAAAATAAAATTTACTAAAATTTACAATAACCAAAATTACTTGATCTTATCAAACAATACCATTAAAATAAATGAATATGTGAAATTTCTATTCTATTCTATTCTAAATATACAATTGAATAAAGAACGACACAAAGAAGAAGTCTTATGATTAATAAGATTGTAAAATATAGGTATTTTCATATGTCGTAATCATCACAAAAGAAAGATGGGCGATGTTTTATTAAACCAATTCAGCAATTTAAGATGGCAGTCCACACACAAAAAAAAAAAAATTATATTATTAATAAGAAACAACAAGTAGGGTGTTTCAACAAGAAATATCCTTCTCGATAGACCTACCCACCGCCGTGTGGTGAACTTAACAAATTGTTAATTATTTGAAAATAGTGATATTTTATAACATGGCAATGTCAGTGGATGAATTAATTACCATAAAGTAAAAAAATAAGTAGGCGATAATTGGGGAAAACCGTTCGCTTCCGATTATAAACGAGCTATTGGAAAGTTGTATTGCTCAGATTAACTTTTCTAAATTAGATAAAAATATATTACCACTTTTAGTGCGGGTATTTGTTCTGACATTAGAGATAGATTTTTGAAATTTCTTGTACTCAAAAGTGCACGTTTCAGAGTATGTATTTTGATTAAGATGCTACTGAGTAACAGTACCAATGATTGTTATGGATAACAGTGCATAATAACTAATACTCGGCAATTCCTTAAGATAAACTATTTGTATACTAATGCACTTATTGTATACTAATGTAATAATACTTTAAGCGAAATCATGAAATTAATGTGAACAGGTCTCTTCGGTATCCAAATAAGATATTGATTTAAAAATGTATACCAGTACATATTATATGAAAAGTCCCTACTGTATGGCGGTCAGGTTATATAATAAACTGCCAGCAGATTTTCAAAAATTATCTATAAATAAGTTTAAAAGAAAACTCAACGAATGGCTATTGGAGAAAAGTTATAATGATGTAAAAGAATATTTAGTGTAATAATTAGGTACGGGAAAACATAAATATTGCCACAATAGTAAAGGTAAAATTTTTAAATTGTAAAAGAACTTCCATATTGAATGCCCCCGCTCTTAAAATAAAAGAAATACCTAGGAATTGAAAGCAATCCACATGAGGGTTGTTTATGGTTATGTAAGCTCTAGCTAGTTAAGAATAAGAACTTATGATACAGTAGCTATATGATACTACAACAAAATAATAAAAATAACACGCAACACTTTTGAATTATTATTCTTAATTAGTTACAGTCCCATTTAATGGGGTTCATCGAAACTCTAATTAGTAGGTATGTACCTATAATATATGCATAATATTAAAAGATGTCCCAAAGCCGTTTCTTAATCTACTTCGCTGATCGATCAGTCATTTTATGTTTACGTATTGCAAAACTTGCAGTGACCTAATAATACTTATAGTTTTATTAAGTAATCATTGATGTCAATGTGGTCATATTACGATATTTTGCTAGTCAATAATATTGCGTCTTAAAGTTGAGTCCTAAAGTTACTAAGTAGGTAGCACTTTAAATCTTATCTGTCCGCATCATATGAACTCACAGCTGGTCATATCTTTAAAAGAAATGGGACACTTAAAGATCTTCTCGGGGTTCATCTATCCTGCGACTATTCCCGTGAAAATGGTAATCACTAGCAGTAGCATTTTGATTTGTATACCTCATAAATCTTGAAATCAGACAGCCTGAGTGGAAAAGAAGGAAGGAGGATAGAGGCAGGAAGTTAAACATTTTATAACAAGAGAGATATTATTTTCCAATATAAACCTTACATAGCCGACCAAGCAAGCGAGGTGCGGTCATAATCTAAACATAGCTTGTTACAGTTTAATGATTACTGAATTTAAAGACCTTATAACATTTTCTCTGATATAGTTGCACACTAAAGTTATGTTTCCTGTTATACTTAAAATGAAATATTAAGATGTTATAAGTTGTATTGACAAAGTTGCATATAAGCAATCAGCTTTGTATTCAGCTATCTACAAGAACTTGTCATATTTAAGTAGCTATCTGCTTTATATTTGTAACATTTTGTTGTTGAAAAGAGCAACTGCTGAGTTTCTTGCCGGCTCTTCTCAGCAGAATCAGCTTTCCGAACCGGTGGTAGAATCATGATGTAACAAGAGCCACAAGTTGGCTTCTATAAAATTAATAATGTTGAATTGAATTAATTATTGTATAAAATTATATTTTCTATTAATTACATTGTTACATACATTCAAAATTGAAATAAAGAAGGGATGTAGTAAATGTGCCTGCGGTCAGTCTGTCACGAAGCCTCTTGGAGGGTAGTTGTTGTATTGACATAGTGCAAGCATGTTTATAATTCCGATATAAAGAACAGGTGTTTTATTTAAACACCACAGTGGATATAATTCGTTCCAGCGATTCGTGAGACAATTATTACAAGAGGTAATTAAACTGTATAACAAAATTTATTCCTTAAAATAATCTTGCACCCATCGTGCATCGTTATCGTTCATTCAGTGCAAATTAATACAAAATGATTGGACAATAAACTACTTAATAGGGCTATTGGGTAAGGTGATGTCGACATAAAATCTAGGCTATGGGCTGTGAGATACCTGACACCTGCCATAACAATACCTCGCAAATTGAAATTATCGTAATAATAACAATAATAATATTATCATTACGTTGCCGCAACGAATAGTAATAGTAACCCTTATACACAATCGATAGATTGAATATGGGAACCGGACGTTAATCTACTTTAATTTATTTCACAGACAAAAACGAAATCTTCAAAGGTGAAGTTGTTGTGAAACGTTCGTGCTTATTTAAAAAGATCACTTTTACTCTACGTGAACCTTATAATCATTCAGCCATATTAATTAAGCTTAAAGATCAAAATAAAGGAGTGCTTGTAGAAAGAGAAATAATAAAATTTATTTTAGATCCACAAAATATTGCTAGTAAGTATACATAATAATTATATTTTTATATTTATGTAACATTTCAATTTGCATACATAAGCCACGCATTTTTAACGAATAGTTAAGTATAAGTAACGAAACAAGCGTTCAGATAGCTCATGTGGCACCCAAATGTCGAGCTTTTTAATGTACCCTGCTTTTTTCAAATGGCTTAAATTTTTTTTGTAGTCGATTCACAGTTCTTCAGCTATGTAGTAACTACTGATATGCCGATCTTGCTCCACTTTTTCAAAAATGGCGTCCATTTTATTTATAAAATTAAAATTCCCGGCTTGAAAATGCTTAAGACAACTTTGTTGGTGTCCAGTTACTTTTTACTTAATGTCCTAATCAGAATGTATACTAACATACTCATTCTTACACTAAAAAAGATATTATACTCTGCTCTTACAATAAACACTATACACTTTACACTTACACTTTCTTATTTACAATATTATATACTGACTAGATTATCCCATACTATTGAATGTTTCAAGCATAATAACTATGTTATACTTATTATAAATGAAAATATATTGAACTTAGTACTACAGAACTTGCTTACTTATACTCATATCTTTTATTACAGTAATATTTGCAATAAAGAACATAAACATTATTTAGTATTACTAAGGTACTTCATTTTTTGTTTTGTAGAGATTAGGAATACATTAATTAAATACATTTTGTTTCAATATTTTTGCCCATTTTTGGATATCTATTACACAACTTATGGTTAGTACAACCAACATCTGTGACTTTATGAAAACCTTAGATGCTGTGGAAGCATCCTTCTCTACTGAATGTGCCCCAGAGGATTGCAATGTATATGTAAGTACCTCAACTAATTCATTAAATATATTAACTCAAAATATTAGGAGTATAAATTGTAATTTTGACGGTTTTCTTGTATTTCTAAAAAGATTAAAAGTCATGCCAGATATTATAATTCTAACAGAATGCTGGCTAACCCCTAAAACTTTTATTCCAACTATTGATAGCTACTTTAGCTACCCAAATAAAAAACTGTTTAATCAAAATGATGGGATTGTTTTATATATTAAGCATAATCTTGTTTGCCATTCATATGAACCAGCTTTTAATGAAGCAAACTGTATTGTGTCAACACTTGATAATAATATTGCTATTGTATCAATTTATAGACCCCCCTCATTTACTAATACAGATGAATTTCTGGATTCACTTGACATGCTTCTTAACTCCTTGAGTTCATATAGAAACTTAATTTTAATAGGTGATATAAATATTAATATTATTAAACAGATACCTGATACAAAAACCTTGGACTATCTTAATCTATTAGCAACACATGGCTTACTGCCTGCGCATACCCTTGCCACAAGAGAAACTGCTTGCTTAGAAACCAATTTCAAATCCAATAATTTAGTTTTAAAGCATTCATTAACTGATCATGATAGTGTTCTTGTATCATTTGAAACTAGTATTCCGCGGACTCAACCTTCAAGTACTCCATAAAATTAATTACACAAAAGTTAGCTCTGACTTAAAAAGCTGTGATTTCACGGCAGTTTTAAACATCTATGACTGTAACAAAGCTACAGAACTTTTTGTGGAACTTGTTTCATCAGTGGTCAAGAAAAATTATATTGAAAAAAAACTATCGCGGCGCTATTTACCATTAAAACCCTGGATTACTCCAGGTCTAGTAAAATGTATGAGGAATAGAGACAAGTTATATAAAAAATATGAAAAAGAACCTGAAAATCTTATGCATAAAGTAACTTATACGCGCTATCGTAATTTTTGTAACAATTTACTTAAAAAAATTAAAAGGCAGTATGAGAGATCTGAACTGGAAAAAGCAAGTTCTAAAGGGATTAAACAAACTTGGAAAGTTATTAACTCAATTGTAAATTTTAAAAAAGAATTAACGTCTTCAATTAATCTTTTAAATTTAAACGAGAACCCTAAGGAAACTGTAAATAGTATTAACGAATATTTTATATCTACGGGTGCTTGCATAGCCAACTCCTTAACCAACCAAAGTCAGGACAGTACCCTTCTACCGCTTAATTTACCATCTCCATCCTACTCTTTTGTTTTAAATGAGACTGATCTTACTGAAATAGTAGGAATTATAAATTCACTCAAATCTGATTCAGCCCCAGGCATCGACCAAATTTCAAACAAAATACTTAAAGGTAACGTAGAACTTCTTAGCGGGCCTATCCTTCATATTTGCAATCTAGCAATTAGCACAGGAGTTTTTCCGAAAATCCTTAAACATTCTATTGTGACACCTATTCATAAACAAGGCCCTAAAAATCTTGTTACCAATTATAGGCCCATATCAATTCTTTCTTCATTATCCAAAGTACTAGAAAAAATTATGAACAGAAGACTCATGAATTTTTTAGAGTCCAAACAATTGTTATCCTGTAATCAATTTGGTTTTCGTAAATCTAAAAGTACTGGTGATGCTGTAGCGGCTCTTACAGATGAAATAGTCAAAAGCCTCGATAATGGTGACAAATGTCTTGGAATATTCTTAGATTTAACCAAAGCTTTCGACACGGTATCTATACCTCTTTTGTTGCGTAAGCTGGATAACATAGGAGTTCGTGGCATTCAGCACCAGTTGTTTAAAGATTATCTCAGTGATAGATATCAAAGTATCAAATTAGGTAAATATATTAGTGATCCATTACCTATTAAACATGGAGTTCCCCAGGGCAGTGTTCTTGGACCAACCCTCTTCCTTGTGTTTATAAACGACATATGTAATATGAACCTAAAAAATGGTAAAGTCTACTCATTTGCTGATGATACAGCATTGGTGTTTAGGGGAGAGGGTTGGGCCCAGACATTCTACTATGCACAGCAGGGATTAAACCTAGTTGCACGGGCATTAGGACAGAATCGTCTTAGCCTGAAAGCGGATAAAACAAAATATGTTCCCTTTTCGATGTTAAAAAATTCGCAACCCCCGAATGACCTATATAAAATTACATCACATACCTTTGACTGCTTAAATCTAAATATTACTGACTCTTGCTCTTGCCCAGCACTCGATAGACAAATAGAAATTAAATACCTTGGTGTCTTGATAGATAGTCAACTGTCCTTTGCATCACATATTAAACTGATAGTAAACCGTGTTAGAAAGCTGATTGCTATTTTTAAAAATGTTTGTCACATAGCTAATCTCAAAATCATGAAAGTCATGTACATGGCACTCTGTCAGTCTATATTATTATACTGTATTGATACATGGGGAGGAATTCCTAAATCAAATCTTTTGCCATTAGAGAGGGCCCAACGTGCAGTTTTGAAAGTCATGTTAAAACTACCTAAGCGATTTCCTACTTCGGATTTATATGCTGATGCCCAAGTTCTAACGGTACGACAGCTGTTCATTTTACGTATAATTCTAAATCAACATGGCTCACTAGATCAACTAGTAGCAGACCGTAGTATTAAGCGGCGTAAATTTAAAATTTTTAATATTCCGCGTTTTCGCTCTCGTTTTGCACAACGTTTCCAATGCTATTTAGGTAAGACGTTATATAACAAACTAAATAAAACACTTTCAATATATGAAATGAATAGATTTAATTGTAAAAATACTGTCACTCAATTCTTACAAAGTCTTAGTTATGATGAGACAGAAAACATAATAAAATGTATAAATTGAACTTTAAAAGAAACATAATTCTATTTTTTATATTTAACCTAAGATATATATTTTCTACATATTACAAAAACAATCTAGCACACACACACACACACCCAAACACAATCACACACACCCACACACTCACATACACTACAACTTACTTAAGCTCACGTTATTTTTCATATGGGCACCCTTGTAAACCTTTCTGTATTGAAATATTGTGTAGTAGTTTCTAATGGAGGGAAGGCCACTGCTGCCTAAAGTACAGGGCAACCTAAATTAGGCAGCAGAGACCGACCATAATTTGTTTGCTCATTAAGTTATACTTATTGTAAACTTTTTGGAAAATAAATAAACTATTATTTATTATTTGTGCTACTCTTACTGACACTGCATTAGGTCTAGGTCTGCATGTTTGTTGGTTTGTCCTTCAATCACTCTGCAACAGAGCTATGGATCGACGTGATTTTTTGCCTGGGTATAGCTTAGGATCTAGAGAGAGAGAACTATTGCAATATCTTCTGCAAGCTATACCCAGGCAAAAAATCACGTCGATCCGTAGCTCTGTTGCAGAGTGATTGAAGGACAAACCAACAAACATACTTTCGCATTTATAATATTATAGTATGATGATATTATCTCTCACACACTTAAACAAGTGAATCATGTTCTAGCGCTCATACATATGGGGACGCATAATGTGTGTCTGGGGGGATGTTTGACCCTTCCAATAGGTCTGACAGCTTACAGATAATATCGCAATAGTTCCCTGAGTATCATGTATAAAAATCAGAACTGAGAATATAAGTTAACTTAAATTATAGATATTTTTGGGAGCTTCAAAGCGTCTGGCTAAAGTAACCGCCGGCGGTAAGCGTCTGGCAGTATTAATTTATTAATTTTTAAAATATTCTTTAAAACATATATGAAAATCAGCCCTGAGAATTTAAGATAAGTTATTCTAGTTTTTACCTACCTTTAGCACCTGGTATCTGGAAATTGGCCGTCGGCACAATCTAGCTGGTACGCATATACTGAAAGGACATTCGAACAGTACTCTATCGTACACAAATAATTGCTGAGAAAATAACTTAGGTCTGGCGGCACTGGGATCTTGCTCTATACGGTCTGCCGGTGGGACGTATCTTTTCGAGTACACCATCTATATATGTATAAATATGTATGGCCTGCTGATCTCGCTAAGGGCAACATATGCCCTTAGCGAGATCAGCAGGCCATACGGGCCTCCAGCGCGGCGTACCAAATCTTTCCGTCCGTTCCGTTTCCGAAAATTTCCGTTAAAACTTAAAATTTATTTATTAAACAATTATCGAGTCTGTCACGCCACACTAGTAAACAATCATCAGCCCGCCGGCCGCCCGACGGACGGACGGACGGACAGACAGGCGGACGGACGGACAAGTGCAAATTCACTCAAGTAGACTCAGAGACCTCGCTTTGCTCGGTCAATAAGACGCTTCGTCAAGATCCTTTCAAAAAAATTTTGCCAATACAAAACACCTGGAGACTTTCTTACCGTTGATGAAACAATGGTAGCTTTTCGTGGCCGGATCGCTTTTATGACGACCTCCCGCAGTGCAGCGCGCAGTGGTGAGCGCTGTGGTCTTATAACTGGGAGGTCTCCGGTTCGATTCCCGGCGGGGTCAACTTGGGAATTTATAATTTCTGAATTGTCTCTGGTCTGGTCTGGTGGGAGGCTTTGGCCGTGGCTAGTTACCACCCTACTGTCAAAAACGTGCCGCCAAGCGATTTAGCGTTCCGGCACGATGGCGTGTAGAAACCGATTAGGGTTATGGGTTGAATGAATAAAAAAAAATGCAATACGTACCTGGAAAACGACATTAGTATGGAATTAAATTATTTAAAATTTGCGACGACGATGGTTAAACTTATGACTTGATTGTATATGAAGGCAAAAGGACCACCTTCAACCACACAAAACGTATCCAGTGAAATAGTCATGAAACTCAGTGAAATAAATCCGAATGCTGGAAGAAGTATCGTTACTGATAATAACTATACAAGTGTCACTTTAGCTAATAGCTTACTCCAAAAAAGCACCCATTTGTTGGGGACTGTAAGAAAAAATAGAAAAGGGCTACCAAAAGAATTATTGAAAGAGAAACTAAAGAAAAGCGAGACCTGTATTAATTCTACGATGTATTGGCTCTATCAACTTCACTTTTCCGTAATAGCAGGCCACGCACTACAGAATTAATTTGAAATCACGAGGTCGTAGCGGACCGCACGGCCTGCTAGTAAAAATACACAGTGAGCCCGCCAGACGCCCGTACGGCCTGCTAAACTCAAGATTTTTAACCGCGGCCTGCACTGGTAGGCAAAGATGCGGCCGCCGGTAGACCGCGTGGCCTGTAACGCTGAAAAAATCTATATATGGATGGCGGTGAGAGTGTTAATGTCATCAAAATCAGTCAGATACAAATAATACATTTACTGTATTGTAAATTTGTTTTGAAAAGAGCAACCGCCGAGTTTCTTGCTGGTTCTTCTCGGCAGGAAAAGCATTCCGAACCAGTGGTAGATTCATCGACTATTCAAAAGCACTTGTAAAAGTTTATTTGAATAAAAAATATTTCTATTCTATTCTATTCTATACAGCCAAAGAGATTTTACTACAAGTTTATACCATACTCGCGAAAAGACTTTTTCCCCGATCTAATAGGTATTAGTATTTTAATTTGGTGAGTGTTAATTCGTATTCTGTAAAACTTGGTAGTGCAGCTGGTGGGGTCGCATTGACGAATTTGGTGGTGAGATAAACTACCTACTTGGTCAATTATTAAGGGATAGGTATTGATATTTCCCTATAGAATACCAAACCAAGGTGAAGTGAGTTTGATTTCGAAGTGAGCTATATCACTTGAGTGAGTTTCGATATCGAGATGGTATTTTAGTGAATAGCCCTGCAGATATAAATATAATATACCTACATCATTACTATAGTGATCCTTCCTACCTATCCTATCCTACCCTACCTGATCAAATTACTAATCTAATTGATAAACTATCTCCTATTAATAAGTGTTTATTACTGTTTACTTAACTAGCAACAAAAAAACACGCGTGCTTGAACAAATGCACCATAGAATATGATTACAATGAAGAAATGGATACTGGTCATGTTTGCCCTAAGGTGGAAACGCCAAAACCAAAAGAATCAACTATACAATATGGCAGTACAAGTACAAAAAAGTCTTATATTACAACAACATCATCAATAACAACAGCAATACCAACGACAAATACAAACGAAGAAACAAACGCTCTTACAGGTAAATAAGTAAGCACAAATTACAATACTAAATTACGAGTAGTAGGTATAATATTGTTGTACGCAACAACAATATTATACTACTCGTAATTTAGTATGGTTGTTGCGGACATCTGTTATAAACACAACTATTTTTATTCTCGTGCGGGGTGTGAAGTGTCCAAGGCTGGAAGGGCCCAATGCTGGACTTACCATTAGGGTGGCCAGGGCGGTATTAGTGGATGAGACCTCCGGATTTTTTTCTACTCCTCTTTTTGGTCCTGGTAGGGGCGTACTTTCTATTTGAAACTAACCCCACCCACCCATTTGATTGAGATGAAGCGAGCGATTTTCTTTCTGTTTGATTGTTCCGTAGATTTTTTAATCAATAAGATAATTATAAAATGGCATGCGTGAAGCGAAAACATTTTTTTCACAACTCAATAGAAAGTTACAAAAGATGTTTCGGTTCTCGTAGGATCGAACAGGAAATCAACATCTAGATAATTAATATATTATATTAGAATAATATTATCACGAGCGAAGCGAGCGCTTAAAATTTTTCTCTGTTTTTCAGATTCAGGTTACTGTGATGTAGGTACCTAGTCGTATGTGGGTAGATAATTTAATTGTATCTTTCTGTTGTCAAGTTGTTGTGTGTAATGGCAGTTGTTCGTGAATACAGGCATTAGAGCATTAAGTACGTGGTATTATTTATCCAGACATTTCAGTGGCGACGAGTATTTGTTTTTGAAAGAATTTCACGCGTGTGTAGAATATACTTAAACTTTTAACAATGTCAATTGGTAAAATCGCGGAGTTTAGAGTTGAAAGTGATAACTGGCGGTTGTACGTGGAACGTTTAGAACAGTACTTCGTAGTTAATAAGATTCCAAGTGAATTGCAAGTGCCGACGTTGATTACTGTGATAGGGGCGAATTGCTACGAGCTGTTAGTGAATTTGTGTACGCCGGACAAACCAATTACTAAAACATTTAAAGAGTTGACGGATATACTCGGTAGCCATTTGCAACCGAAACCAAGTGTGTTGGCCGAAAGATTTAAGTTTCGGCGTCGTGCGCAGAAGGCGGGCGAGTCCATATCGCAGTACGTCGCAGACTTAAAGAAGATGTCAAAGACGTGTGAGTTTGGGACCTGGCTGGAAGACAGTCTTCGCGACCAGTTAGTTTGCGGCTTGGCGAGTGAGACGATACGACAACGTCTGTTCGCGGAAGTGGGGATAAATTTTGCCAAAGCGTACCAGCTGGCGAGCAGCATGGAGGCGGCCGAGAAGGATGCTGCGCTGGTGGAGAGTGCAGCAGTAGCCACGGCGGGTGGCAGCAGTGGTGTCACGGCGGATTGCTGGGCCATGGCGGGAGCATGGCGGGGCAAGGGCACCGCCGATCGAGCTCGATCGTCGAAGAATCGGGAGCGGCAGCAGAGGGGGCGTACCAGCGGCAGTGACACGTTGGCGTCTACGGAGGCCGGGCGTGGTGAAAAGCGGCGCCAGAGCAGCGCTTGCGGAGCGTGTGGAAGTGAATCACACCGAACAGCCAGGTGCCGCTATAACCGGTTCGTCTGTAGGGTCTGTAACCGGCAGGGCCACATCGCCCGGGTCTGCTCGTACATGGCCCACTACAACGCAGCTACGACGGAGGTAATGGACGATAGGGAGCCATGCAGCGACGAGAGTGAAGAGGTAATTGTCGATTTTAATCAGATATCGATAGAACGTTGTAAACCTATTTTAATATCGCTCAGTGTCAACGATCATATGCTCAAGATGGAATGCGATACGGGTAGTGCCGTATCCTGTGTTAGTTATGAACTATATTTACAAAAATTTAAAAATTTGAGAATAGATAAGTGTAACTTAGCTTTAAGATATTATACGGGTGAGGTGATTTACCCCATAGGGGTAATACGCCCGTGGGTGAAATATCGAGACAAAAGTAAATATCTGGATTTGTACGTCATAAGAAATGGAAAGACTATATTGTTAGGTAGACAGTGGATTATGGAGCTAGCGATTCAATTACCTGTGTTAAATTGTAACAATATTGGCGCATGTGAATTTAATTTTTCGGAATTCAGTTCCAGATATTGTGAAGTGTTCGCGGACGGGCTGGGCCGGTTCACTGGCGGCGCGGTGAGCATACACCTGCGGCCGGACGCGGCGCCGGTGTTCATGCGCGCGCGGCCGCTGGCGTACGCGCTGCGGGAGCCGGTGGAGCGCGCGCTGGAGCAGCTGACGCGCGACGGCATCCTCACCCCCGTGGAGCGCTCTGACTGGGCCTCGCCGATCGTGCCGGTCGTCAAAAAGGACGGTAACATACGGATATGCGCTGATTATAAATTAACGTTGAACAAAGTAATTGAAGTCGATCGTTACCCACTGCCGCGAGTGGAAGACTTGCTGACGCGTCTGCATGGAGGGGAACGTTTCAGTAAGATTGATCTGTCGCAAGCCTATGCACAGTTTGAGCTAGATGAGCGTTCGAGACAATGCACGGTAATAAATACTCATAAGGGGCTATTTAGGTACAATAGGTTGGTATTTGGGCTATCGTCGAGTCCGGGTATTTTCCAAAAAAGGTTAGAGTCATTGTTCGCAGATCTACCGCACGTAGGTGTCTTCCTCGACGATATAATCATCACTGGATCAAATAATAGGGATCATTTGAATAATTTGCATAAAGTTTTTGAACGGCTACGGTCAAACGGGTTGCGAGTAAAGAAAGAGAAATGTAGTTTTTTTGCGGAATCTATAAATTACTTAGGTCACGTTATCAGCAAAGCGGGCGTGCACACCTGCCCGGACAAGGTCAAGGCCATCGTTAAAACTCCCGCGCCGTCAAACGTTTCGGAACTGAGAGCGTTCATAGGAATGATAATGTATTATTCCAAGTTTATAAAGAATGTTAGCACCATATTAGCTCCTCTTTATAATGTTTTACGTGTAGGGGTCGCGTTTATATGGAGTAAGGAATGCCAGGATGCTTTTTCAACAATTAAAAATAAGTGATGTCAAGCGAGGTGTTGGTGCACTATTCCGTTGAGCTGCCGCTGATCTTGACGACGGACGCGAGCAGTGTCGGTGTGGGAGCGGTGATCTCGCAAGTCACGGCGCAGGGCGAGCGGCCCGTCGCGTACGCTTCGCGCTCCTTGTCGGCCGCGGAGCGGGCGTATTCACAGATAGACAGAGAAGCTCTCGCGATAGTGTTCGGAATAAGGAAATTCCATCAGTACTTGTACGGTAGGAAGTTCACGCTACGAACGGATCACAAGCCGTTGACGTACATTTTCGGAAACAAGGTAGGTATTCCGATTATGGCGGCTTCGCGCTTACAGAGGTGGGCGGTTCTTTTGTCGGGCTATAATTATGAAATCGAATACATCGCCTCCGGCAAGAACTGTGCGGATGCCTTGTCTCGGCTGCCGTCACAGAGTAGTGACAACCGCAAGTCGGTGAACGAAGTCACGTACGTGAATTTTGTAGAAAATTTCCTACCTATCACTCACGATGACATTAGGAAGAATACGTCGAAAGATAAGTTGCTAAGTAAAGTAATGTCATATATTCAGTCTGGTTGGCCTGCTAGCTGTTCAGACGAGGAAATTAAGCCTTATTATTTACGGCGTAGCGAGTTGTATTGTGAGCGCGGCTGTATAATGTGGGGTTATAGACTGGTCGTTCCTCAGTGTCTGCAGGAGGGAATTTTAAAACAACTACATGTTGGGCATATGGGAATAGTAAAAACAAAAGCCGTAGCTCGTAGTTATGTATGGTGGCCTAACATTGATGCGGAAGTAGAAACCACATGTAAACAGTGCGAAACGTGTGCAATGGAGGCCCCGGCGCCAGCTCGGGCTCCGCCACAACCCTGGCCTTATCACGTGCAACCATGGTCGAGGTTACATATCGATTTTTTAGGCCCTTTGAACGGTAAAACATTTTTGATACTTATCGATTCTACCTCGAAATGGCTAGAGATATTCGAGATGTCTAAAACAAATGCACTAAGTGTAATTAGGGTATTAAGGCAAACCTTTGCCAGGTTTGGGCTGCCTTTGGAGCTGGTCTCCGATCAGGGGCCGCCTTTTTCCAGCTCGGAATTCAAGAATTTTTTAGCAAATAATGGTATACGTCAGTCGTTTTCACCCGTTTATCACCCATCTTCCAATGGAGCGGCAGAAAACGCAGTCAAATTATGTAAACGCGCTATTAGGAAGGCTCAAAGAGATAATGTTGATTTCGATGCAGCGTTGCAGGCATTTTTAATGGCCTATAGGAACAGTGCCCACTGCACTACAGGTGAAAGCCCAGCCGCCGTGCTACAACGCCGACCTTTGCGTTCACGTTTAGACTTGTTGCGTAGCGAACGCGCGCGAGAGGACCGAGTACGTGAGGCTCAGAACCGACAGGTAGCGCTGGCGGACGGTACCGAGCGAGTATTGACACCCGGGGACTTAGTCTGGGCCCGCGAGTATGGTGCACATAGTGATAAATGGTCAAAAGGCACGGTCACCGCGAATGAAGGGTCGCGTCGATACTTAATCGATACGGGAAACGATCGCATTTTGCAAAGGCACGTAGATCAAATTAGGCGCAGATCACGCATGTCCGATGTTCCTTGTCCAACAATACCGAGTAATAACCAAGGCTCATCTAGGAATGAGGATGTCGTCATACCCCCGGTGGCAACCGCAGGAAGTGAAATCTCGGTGGAGACAAGTCCTACGAATGCGGGGTCGGATATGGTAGGGGAGGAAAATAGCAATGATGGCCAAACTAAAAATAGCAATGATGGCCAAAATGTTGGAAGGGTTGCTTCTCCGCCAGAGGTTGTCACAACGCCGCGAGTGTCCCGTTCCAAGCGTATTAGGAAACCGGTCATTAAATTTCAGTAGTTTAATTTGTAATTATTATATTAATGTGTATGTTATTAATTATATTATTTAGTGTTTAATCCTCTATCTAGAATAAGTTGGGAGGTGTGATGTAGGTACCTAGTCGTATGTGGGTAGATAATTTAATTGTATCTTTCTGTTGTCAAGTTGTTGTGTGTAATGGCAGTTGTTCGTGAATACAGGCATTAGAGCATTAAGTACGTGGTATTATTTATCCAGACATTTCAGTTACAAGCTCAGCATCATCGTTCCCATTGTCGCTGTTGGGTTGCTCACATTAATATGTGGCACTGTGTTGTATATTAGGTATAAAAGAAAAATGTCGATAAATGAGAACGATAACACTTATTTATATGTAAGTAGCGAATCTCTCTCCCTGCTTCGTAATCCTTATATTGCTGTGGGTATTGATCCTTTTACACACTGTGCTAGGGTTTTCGTGGGAATTGGGATAATAAAGGATCTCGAATCTTAGGTACAAGGATTATTACATGACGGAGACCGGAGTTAATAACCGGAAACCATTTTTTTGGGAATGATGCAGTGGATTTCCAAATCCTTCAGCATACGACTAGACTGAGAATACGAGATTTTGATTCTTTAAGTATGACGCGACGGTTACGGTACTATCAGATGTTGGTGATTTTATAATTAATAATGACTAGACGATGCCCGCGACTTCGTCCGCGTGGATGAAGGTTTTTTGATTCCTTCGGGAACTCTTTACTTTTCCGGGATAAATTGTAGCCTATATGTTAATCCTGGGTATGAGCTATCTCCATGACAAATTTCAGCCAAATCAGTTTTGTAGTTTTTGCGTGAAAGAGTAACAAACATACACACAGATACACAAACTTTCGCCTTTATAATATTAGTGTGAAGTGTGATGTGATGTCATGTGATGTGATGTGATATTAATGTGATAACTAGATGATGCCCGCGACTTGTTCCGCGTGGATTAAGGTTGAAGACAAGGGTCTGCCCGCGAAATTCAAATTTAATTTGGTTTTTCGCAATTTGTAAACTAATACGACAAAGTAGGCTTTTATAGCCTTGTAATTGCGCCAGTGGAATTATCATCTTCACAGGTTTACATAAATCGATATTTTGATTAATTTCTTAAACTGGACACTTTCAAGTTAATTTGTCTCTGTCTCTGTCCTTGTCTTCAACCTTAAGATTTTTTGATTCCCGCAAACAAACTTTCACCTTTATAATATTAGTGTGATTAGTATGATGTGATAGCCAAGACCGAGCGACGGCTCATCCTTTCCGAGTCATGGAGGAAACGAAACGAGTCAAAAGTTCAAACCGGATCCCGTTGTCGATCACCCATCTAGTTACCACCGCAGTCAACGTTGCTTAACCAGCGTGATTATTCTATATCCGTACATGTGTTCGGTAATAGGTACATTAATTCTGAAACCTAATTGTCTAATGTTCCAGTTACTAAAATCCTATTATTTTCCTATTAATATTATAAATGCGAAAGTTTGTGAGGATGGATGTATGGATGTTTGGATGGATGGATGGATGGATGTTTGTTACTCTTTAACGAGACAACTAATGAACCGATTTTGCTGAAATTTGGCACAGACATAGATTATAGTCTGGAATAGCACAAAGGCTACTTTTTATCCCGGAAAAGCAAACAGTTCCTGCGGGATAGCATCGCTTTTTTTACGCATTTGTCCTTCAAAATTCGCGCAATGGAGTTTTATATTAACGTGTTTTTTTTGTATACGTAAAGTTAAGGGCCTGAAAAGTGACAAAGGCTACTTTTTATCCCGGGAAAACAAACAGTTCCTGCAGGATATTAGTATTCTACTTTTCACATATTTATCCTTCAATTATGCGCCAACGGAGTTACAGATTGACGTGGTTTATTGAATAGGCATAGTTGAGGACTTGAATAGTGACAAAGGCTACTTTTAAACCCGGGAAAACAAACAGTTCCCGCGGGATATTCGCATGCTACTTTTCACATATTAATCCTTCAATATGCGCCAACGAAGTTACAGATTGACGTGGTTTTTTGAATAGGCATAGTTGAGGACCTGAAACGTGAAAAGGCTACCTTTATTCCGGGAAAACACAGTTCCCGCAGGTTATTCGTTTGTTACTTTTCACATATTTATCCTTCAATTTTGCGCCAACGGAGTTACAGATTGACGTGGTTTTTGTATGGGTATATTTGAGGACCTGAAAAGAGAAAAGGCTACTTTTATCCCGGGAAAACAAACAATTCCCGCGGGATATTCGTATGCTACTTTTCACATATATGCCCCAACGGAGTTACAGATTGACGTGGTTTTTTGAATAGGCATAGTTGAGGACCTGAAAAGCGAAAAGGCTTCTTTTTATCCCGGGAAAAGAAACAGTTCCCGCGGGATATTCGTATGGTACTTTCACATTTTTATCCTTCAATTATGTGCCAAGGGAGTTACATATTGACGTGATTTTTGGGATAGGCATAGTTGAGGAACTGAAAAGTGACAACGGCTACTTTTTATCCCGGGAAAACAAACAGTTCCCGCGGGATATCCGCTCCCTACTTTTCACATATTTATCCTTAAATTATACGGTAATATGCATGCATGCATACATGTATTTATGTATGTGTGTATGCATGTATGTATGCAAGTATGCGTGTTTGTATGCATGCATGTATGAACGCATACATACATACATACATATGTTAAGTTTGTGAGGATGGGCGTATATTGTATACGGATGTATGTTTGTGTAGATGTAGTATAGGGATGTATGGATGGATGGATGTATGTTCTCTGAGATAGGGGTTGAACTATTTTGACTGTTTTACTCCATAACTTCGTTGAATTTAAACTAATTTTTATTATTATTTTAACCGATTTCAAAAAAGAAGGAGGATCTCAATTTAACGGAATCTTTTTTATGTATGTTCACCGATTACTCGACGACACCTGAAACGATTTGGAAAATTATTTTTTGTTTCAAAGGGTCCCAGGTGGTCCCATTTAAATTTTATCGAAAACTCAACAATAAATTATATACTTTGTAGTGGCACGGTCGTTTAAATGTATGTTCCCTGGACAAAAAGTAGCCTGTTTTATTTTCCAGGTCCTCAACATTACCTGTGTAAAAAATCACGTCAACTATATGCACTTGCACCTTATATTATGTGAAATATTATAAATGCGTAAGTGTGATGGTTTCTCCTTCAATCACGCCCAAACAGAGCTACGGATCGACGTGATTTTTTGCAAGGATAGCTATAGTTGACCTGGAGAGTGACAGGCTACTTTTTATCCCGCAAAATCAAAGAGATCCCGAGGCATTTTAAAAACTAAATTCACGCAGACGAAGTTGCGGGCATCAGCTAGTAAATATTATAATATCGAATTCCCTGTAAAATGTTATCCATCTTTACACTAGATTATCCTACGGTATCGCAGGAGCGTATAGCCGATAGCGTATTAAAGGACTTTTGGAGTTTAATATGCTTATCATTTTCCCACGGTACGGATTCCGTGATTCCTGAACAACTAGGTATATTAGAAAATAAAGACATTAGCTGAAATTATTAATAAGTTACGTTTACCTTCTCGTCGTTTGTTTTGCAAATGACTATGCAGATTCCGAACGTATCTCAGTTAATGCATCTTGGCAGCCTGATAATTTTTAGGGTTCCATACCAAAATGGTAAAAATGGAACCCTTATGGTGAGACTTTCTCCGTCTGTCCGTCCGTCTGTCACAGTCGATTATTTCAGTAACTATTAAAGCTATCGACATGAAATTAGGCATAGTTATGTATAATAGTGGCCCAAAATCATTGGAATAAAGAAAAAATTGAAAATAATTGTTAGTTTTATTAAAAAAATGGGGAAAAATGGGGGTTTGAAATTTCAAAGTAAAATAACTATATCGAGTGGGGTATCATATGAAAGGCCTTTACTTGTACATTCTAAAACAGTTTTTTATTTATTTCTATATAAATAAGTTTTTGAGTAATCGGCCAAAATGTCGAAAAAAATACCGTTCCCCCCCCCCTTATCTCCGAAGTTTACCAATCGAAAAATCTGAAATAATTATGGTCAATAGAGATTTATGTATATTTTACAGGAAAAATAAAATCAACGCTCAAACTAGCATAGTTTTTTTTTATATTAACAATAAACCTGTACAAACAAAGTTAACGATAAATAAGCAAATTAATATAATATTATCGTTTTACTTTTACTTTTGGAGTATGGAACCCTCGGTGCGCGAGTCCGACTCGCACTTGGCCGGCTTTTTTACTATGAAGACATCCGCCGTAGATATGGAGTTTTCATGCAATTTATCGAATTTGAATTGTTTATTTATTTAATTTTCATTTAACTGTTTTGGATACCAGTTTAGTAGTTTACAATTACTATAAAACGAACATACAGGAGCATTAACCCAGTAGTAAAAAGCTATTGTAAGGCAGCCCGCACACAGTCAATAATATTGACGAAAATATTGACGAAAATATTGACAATATTTTCGTCAATATTTAGACCCCGCACACTACGCAAATAATATTGTCAATATTTCTAACAAAAAGTGATTCAGTAAGACGTAGAAGCTTGATTTGCATGCACGTGTGCTAAAATGGATACAAAGAAAAAACCATTGCATTGGTTATTGCATTAACTTTATTGAATAAAAAAAGAAAGAAACGATGGCTTAAATACTGGATGACAAAAAAAATTTCGCATTTATTTTATTTTTCCTGTAAAATATACATAAACCTCTATTGACCATAATTATTTCAGATTTTTCGATTGGTAAACTTCGGAGATAAGGGGGGGAACGGTATTTTTTTCGACATTTTGGCCGATCTATCAAAAACTATTACATATAGAAATAAATAAAAAACTGTTTTAGAATGCACAAGTAAAGGCCTTTCATATGATACCTCACTCGGTATAGTTATCTTACTTTGAAATTTCAAACCCCCGATTTTCCCCCTTTTTAGGGTTCCGTACCCAAAGGGTACCAACGGGACCCTATTACTAAGCCTACGCTGTCCGTCCGTCCGTCCGTCCATCCGTCCGTCCGTCTGTCAGCGGGCTGTATCTCGTAAACCGTAATAGATAGACAGCTGAAATTTTCACATATTATGTATTTCTATTGCCGCTATAACAACAAATAATAAAAATTAAATTAAATTAAAAAATTAAATTAAAATATTTCCATGGGTACATGGAAATATTTTTATTTAATTTTTTTTAACGGAACCCTAAAAGAGCGAGGCCCGACTCGCACTTGGCCGATTTTTTTTTAATAAAACCAACCAAACCAAAACAATAAAACCAAAATTGAAAATTTTTAATAAAACCAAAATTGGCCAAGTGCGAGTTGGGCCTCGCTCTTTTAGGGTTCCGTTAAAAAAAATTAAATTATTATATTTCCATGTACCCATGGAAATATTTTAATTTAATTTTTTTAATTTAATTTAATATTTATTATTTGTTGTTATAGCGGCAATAGAAATACATAATATGTGAAAATTTCATCTGTCTATCTATTACGGTTTACGAGATACAGCCCGCTGACAGACGGACGGACGGACGGACGGACGGACGGACAGCGTAGGCTTAGTAATAGGGTTCCGTTGGTACCCTTTGGGTACGGAACCCTAAAAATAATTTTCGATTTTTCTTTATTCCAATGATGTTGGGCGACTATTAGACATTATTTTAAATTATATATTATTATATACAATGCCCAATATATTATATATTTTATATTATATATTATTATATACAATGCCCAATTTCATGTCGATAGCTATAGTTACTGAAATAATCGACTGTGACAGACGGACGGACGGACGGACGGACGGAGAAAGTCTCACCATAAGGGTTCCATTTTTACCATTTTGGTACGGAACCCTAAAAAAGAAAGAAACGATGGCTTAAATACTGGATGACAAAGTGGAAAAGTGGAATTAAATCATTTAAATCTAATAAAAGAACTTCGAAATACAGAAAAAGATGATTTTAAAAATTACATGAGAATAAAAGGTAGTAGCTTTCAAAAAATACTATCTTTAGTAACCCCTTACTTAAAAAAACAAGATATACTGATGCGAAAATCGTTACGTCTCCCACATTCTAATAAATTCTATTAAATATTCTTTTTCATTGCTTGTTGCACTGGGGATGTCCTCCATTTTTGGTTGCGAGCGCACGTCCTCCTGCCTTGAAATCTTTTTTCAACTAAAATATTGACGCGCGCCCGCACACTGTCAATATTATTGTCAATATCCCTGCCTCCCCCCGATATTGACGAAATTTCCGGACTTCGACAATAATATTGATCAAACCCCGCACACAGTCAATAATATTGTCAATATTCGTAAATATTGACAATAATATTGACTGTGTGCGGGGTGCCTAAGACGCAGCGCATCTGCCCGTGCTAACTCTGACCAACTCCCCTCGCCCTTCCGTCGCCTGTGCATGCGCGCGCGTTAAGACTGTACCACTTATATATACTATAATAATACCACAACCAAATCCGTCCAGTAGGTAGTTTTTGCGCGAAAGAGTAACAAATACACAAACTTTCGCCTTTATAATGTTATTAATGTGATTATAATTATTTTTGTTTCAGGAACCAAGTACCCTACACCTAAACTTATCTAATTACAATTTAAAAAGCGAAGAAGATGATGTGACAGGTTCAGAATGCAAACACGCTCGCACAAACGTTGTTGATGCGGTTGATGTTTACGATTACACCTACCCTGACTACGTCAAACGTCTGAGGACCTTCAAACCTATGAAACCGCCATTATGTCCCTGCCCACATTGTAGGGGAATAATCACATAATCTTTAAATCTACATCTCTTCTCTAATCTAGACAGTTTATATCTATCTCTAAAAAGATTAAAGCAAAGTCGCTGTTTTGATCTGTCTGTTTCCCTGCTAACTTCTAAACTACGCAACGGATTTTGATACGGTTTTCACTATCATTTAGAGATGTTTTTCGGAGAGAGGGTCTATCTTCTAAGGATAACCCTTAGAATAACCTAATCTAATAATAATCTTTTACATAATACACTTCTCATCAAAAAAATCGAAACACCTCGCGTGTTTATGTTTCGTAAGGATTATCAGAAAAATCTTTATTTTTAGGAATAAATATTAAATGTTGTTAAATAGTGAGTAGTATGAGGTATTCAATCCGTAATGTTAATGTTCCAAATTCAAATTAAATTTCGATAAAATTCGTGTTTTGTTTGATATGTCATTTTTACCCCGTATAGAATATGAGGGAAATGGGGAAAACAATAAACGTAAATGGAAAAAAGTTTAGAGACAGTTTATTTTATAGCTTGTATTTCCTCCCCGGGCTCTTATTACTGCTTCCATGTGGTTCTTCATCGATGGGATTAGAGTCACGATCATATTTTGTGGAATGTTATCCCACTCTTCTTTAATTGCATTTCGTAGCTGGCCAAGAGTTTCTGGAGCGGAATCCCTTGCTCGAATTCGTCTTTTTAATTCATCCCATAGATGTTCTATGGGATTCATGTCAAGGCTTTTCGCTGGCCATTCGATAACAGAGATACCGACTATAGTAAGATAATCTGTACGACGGCTGCGGCATGAGCCCTAACAGTATCGTGCATCAATATGTAAGCATCACCAATAAAATGTGCATAGGGTATCATGAGCCTCAAGACATTGTTCGATGTATCGATGACTAGTGAGTGCAAGCCAAACGTGGTCCAGATACGAAGACAAGTTCTCTTTTACCCTCGGTGCTAATGCCTCCCCAAACTGTCCACTAACCGCCACCGTAGCTTACTTTTTCTTCAATGCAGCATTGTGCATAGTGTTCTCCTTCTCTTCTGTATACCTTGTTCCTTCCGTCGTTACCATTCAACATAATTTTGCACTCATCAGGAAAGAAAATCTTGCTCCACTGTATTAATGACCAATTTAGGTGCTTACGTTCAAAGTTAAGGCGCGCTCTTCGACGGTCTGCTGTTAATTTTGGCCCATTTGCTGGCTTGTGTGGTACCAGTCCACGTTCCTTCAACCTTCTTCTAATTGTAGAGTCACTTACAGCCAACCTTCGAACAACACGGAGCTGCTGCTGCAGGTCGTCTTGCTCAGTAGTAACCCGATTCCCACCAGATCCAGGACGGCGCGTAAATAATCCAGTCACTCAATATCGTTTATACACTCTATGAACAGATGACAGGCTTAGATGCAATCTTGCAGCCACAACACGCTGACTAAGCCTAAAATCCAGCAACGCCACCACTTGGGCGGCTTCTGCGGGCGATGTATCCATGTGTTTTAGAAAAAAAAACTTTTTATTGAAGGTGACAAGGCACAGTTAACAAATAATAAACAAAGAAATTACCAATTAGGGTAATTTTTAGTTTATTCTGAACTTAAATGTACTCCGACTCTTAACACCCCTTTGTATGAAAACTATGTTTTAGTTCATTTAACGGATAAACAATAGGGTATTTGACCAAAGAAAATCATCTCAAATTGTTAATAATGCTATGCTGAAGCTAACAAAACGTATATTTCGGCATAATTTTCAGTATTTTTCATAAAAATCGAGAAATAAATTCAAATTCAAATTCAAATTCAAATTCAAAATCATTTATTTCATGTAGGCCAACCTGTGGCGCTTATGACAAGTCATGACTCTACCACCGGTTCGGAAAGCGGATTCTGCTGAGAAGAACCGGCAAGAAACTCAGCAGTTGCTCTTTTCAAAATTACACATTTTACAATATTTTTTTGTAGGTAATATGTATTTACATTTTAATAACTTTTTATAATATCTTGTGGGCAGCTGGATGCCATGCCGATTTACCCCATGCAACTTGTTAGAATAGAATATTTCCAACAATGCGATGATATAATATTTATAGAACTCCAAAAATACATAAGTACAATATTCAATACATGTCAAGACTGGCAGACCAGCAGCCCCGCTTCCGACGGTGGCACCCGTTCACGAGCATGACGCATGATCCAGCCATTGCTTCGCTCAACCATATTTGAGGGAACGTAACAACCCGCACCACACGACACCACCTACAGAAACGTTAAAGAGAGTGTGACATACTCGACTACCCATGTCAAGACATCGAATTTATCTAATCTAATACAGTACTATTACTATTCAAATACTCCTTTCAAGATCCCATGCAACTTTATCACTAAGAAAGTCATTAACTTTGTAATAACCGCGACTCAGTAAGTGAGTTTTTACGCATTCTTTAAATTTGTGCAGTGGCAAATCTAGCAATTCCTTCGGAATCAGATTATATAAGCGTACGCTCAACCCCACAAAGGATTTTTGCACTTTACGCAGGCGACATGATGGTATTTCTAGTTTATGACGATTTCTAATAAGACGATTGTGTGCATCGCCCCTTTGTTTATACAGATGAATATTTTGTCTCACAAAGACTATATTATTATAAATGTACTGTGAAGCTACTGTAAGTATCCCAATCTCTTTAAACTTTTCACGAAGAGATACGCGCGAACCGAGTTTATAGATAGATCGAACGGCTCTTTTCTGCAATATAAAAATAGTTTCAATATTAGCTGCTCCGCCCCACAATAAGATTCCATAGGACATTACACTATGGAAGTAGGCGAAGTAGAGAAGCCTAGCCGTTTCCACATCGGTAAACTGTCTGATTTTTCTGACAGCATAGGCAGCTGAGCTGAGTTTGCCCGCTAATGTCTCAATGTGAGCGTCCCACTGTAGCTTACTATCCAAGGTCACCCCCAGAAAAACAGTGGAGTTCTCAATTTTAAGGTTATCTCCGTTAAATTTTATTGATTTATCAATTTTCTTTACATTAGGTACAATAAATTCTAAACACTTAGTTTTTTTGGCGTTCAGGAGCAAATTATTAACAGTAAACCAACGCGATATTTGAGATAACGTACTGTTTACATCGTCAAAATTTACTTTGTTTCTATCTGTTTTAAATATTAGAGATGTATCATCTGCAAACAATACAATATTGCAAGCATCGCGTACATGATATGGTAGGTCATTAATATATACCAAAAATAGAAAAGGACCCAAGATAGAGCCCTGTGGGACACCCAACAGAGCAGATGAACCCCGCGATTTCACGTCACCTACGCATACACTTTGAGTTCGATCATTAAGGTAAGAGGCAATGAGATCAAGTGCAACGTCTCTGATGCCATAATGTCTAAGTTTAAGTAAAAGAGTTTGGTGATCAACGCAATCGAAGGCCTTAGATAAGTCACAAAATACCCCAATGGCATTCTGTGAACGCTTCCAGGCATCGTAAATATGTTCAAGTAGCTTAGCACCTGCGTCAGTGGTGCTTCGACCCTTCGTGAAGCCGTACTGTTCAGGATGTAGCAAATTATTTACATTAAAATGATTTACTAGTTGATTAAGAATAATTTTTTCAAAAATTTTGCTTAGAGTCGGCAAGATTGAAACAGGTCTGTAATTATTAAGGTCGGTTTTACTGCCTGATTTGAATAAAGGAATAAGTTTAGCATGTTTCATTAGATTTGGGAAGGTACCTAGGGCAACACACTCGTTAAAAATAACGGCTAAGTAAGGAGCAATGTCATTAATTATATTAGATATAACTTTCACGGAAATACCCCACAGATCTCCCGTTTTTTTCATTTTCAACAACTTAAAATTTTTGATAACCTCAGATGCAGTAATAAATTTGAACTCGAAGAAAACATTGCATTCTTTGACGTTGCCCCTCAATAAACTCTGAGCTGCAGTAGGTGAGGTGTATTCAAAAAATAAATTGCCGCCGAAACGTTCCATTTGCTCTCATGACGTCACAGTTCACATTTCAAACAATGAAAATTCCACAGCCCATAGGTAGTGTGGACTGTGACGTCATTCGAGATCGCGGAACGTTTTCGATCACGTGACCATGGCCGGAATCATAGCAATGTTATTTAATGTTTTCTAATTAAATAAAACTCTAATGTTTAGTTTTGTCGTATGGAATAATGTTTTTAGATAATAATCTTTTAGGATGACACCAGATGAAACGATATTTTTAATATAGTCAAATACCCTATTGAAAATCTAATTTTGAATTTAGAATTTCTATACACCAACGTAACGACCAAACAGCCAGCTATAAGAAGATAATATAATTCATAATTCATTTATTAATTTGTGAATATGGTACAGTCAAGATGTTATAATATACAATTTAGAATGCGCATATCCTACCAAAGTGTGGTGTACAAATATAGGAATTTATTATTATAATGTCAAAAAAATTAACTAAATGTCAAAAAATAATATACTTACAAGAGTTAAAATTGTGTTTTTTTTTTCATGGAATAAATTCTCTTTTTTATTTAAATAACACTAGAAAAAAAAATGGAAGTGTTTCGATATTTTTGATGAGAAGTGTATTACTAAAAAATAATGAGTTACCAAAGCTGTTTTCAATAATAAGTATTAACACACGAGTAAATATTCCGAACAGAGAGGAAGCTTCCTAACAAGGTCGAAGAAGTATACCTATTCTGCTAGGGTTGTCACCTGATGCATGTAAACAATTTAAGGAAAAAATAAAAATATTTTAAAGTTTGTACAATTATGTATAATTTCAGTTATATTCTGAACTTGAACAAAAAATACCTAAATTAAAAAAATATAAAGAAACGTTTTTTTTTTTAATGAACATCAGTATTTTTGCCATAACTTCATAATTAATGTTGTTTCACAAATAATGGCCCAGGGAAGCCTTAATATCGATTTTGAACGAAATCTGACGAATAACAAAGAATTTCAATATGGCGGTGACTTTTAAAATTTTGGCATCTATTTCCTCTTTCTTGACCCCAGGGAAGCCCAAATATGGATTTTAAACGAAATCGGTCGAATAACAAAGAATTTCAATATGGCGTTGACTTTTTATAATTTTGGCATCCATTTCCTCTTTCTTGACCCCAGGGAAGCCTAAATATCGATTTTGAACGAAATCGGTCGAATAACAAAGAAATTCAATATGGCGGTGACTTTTAAAAATTTTGGAACCCATTTCCTAATTCTTGACCCCAGGGAAGCCTAAATATTGATTTTGAACGAAATCGGTCGAATAACAAAGAATTTCAATATGGCGGGGACTTTTTAAAATTTTGGAACCCATTTCCTAATTCTTGACCCCAGGGAAGCCCAAATATGGATTTTAAACGAAATCGGTCGAATAACAAAGAATTTCAATATGGCGTTGACTTTTTATAATTTTGGCATCCATTTCCTCTTTCTTGACCCCAGGGAAGCCTAAATATCGATTTTGAACGACATCGGTCGAATAACAAAGAATTTCAATATGGCGGTGACTTTTTAAAATTTTGGAACCCATTTCCTAATTCTTGACCCCAGGGAATCCTAAATATCGATTTTGAACGAAATCGGCCGAATAACAAAGAATTTCAATATGGCGGTGACTTTTTAAAATTTTGGAACCCATTTCCTATTTCTTGACCCCAGGGAATCCTAAATATCAATTTTAAACGAAATCGGTCGAAAGAATTTTAATATTATTTATTAAATAATTTATTACGTACCTATACGTATAAAATAGTACTTACTTCTCTTTATCTCTCAGACATAAAAAAAAGGAAAATAAATGTCCTTCTTGTCTTTGGGTTATTTTAAACAAACTGTGCAAGAGTTTGGCATTTTTACACTATTTAAGTACACAAATAAATCTAAATCACTCACTCTTCGTCTATTTATTTCCACTAACCGCACGACCGTCAGCCCTTACGTTCTGACCCTGAGTGGACCGGTTTGACCCTGAGCGGCGTGTCGGTGAATGTGTCGGTGAGAGCTCACGCACACAGCGTTGCGCTATGTATGGGTGAGCCCGCCGCGAGCCGTTTGTATGTAGCTTCCGCTCTGTTACCTTACTCGTGTGGTATTAATCCATAACTAGTCAAATACCTACGTTAGATACGATGTGAGCAAAATTGCACAGATTTATAGTTATTTGTGGTACATTTTCACTTTGGCCCCCAAAGTGATATTTTGCGCTCGGGATTCTAAAGTAGAATCCTGAGCGTAGCGAGGAATTCCTTCCCTTCGTACACGGATAAAAATATACATCGGTGATTCCCTTAACGCTCACAGATTTACCATTTCAATGTAAAAGATTGCAACTACCAGTAAAATTATCTTTTTCAATGACCAATAATAAATCACAGGGTCAAACATTCAATGTTGCAAGTTTAGATTTAGGTAAGATAACATTTCACACAGAAAACTGGGTATATAAATATTACATTGTAGCCCTTTCGCGTGTAACATCTAACCGAAACCTAGCCATTTGTGTTGTCTACTGCAACAAGTGTAAATTGAAAATTTAAAACAACAGACATGTGAATCTTTGGCCAGATTATGTTAGTACGATATACCTGACAACTTGTTTTCTGCTCCATCATCAAATCCTCCTCTTCTATTCTCGATCCTCGACCATCATCTATCTAAAACCTACTCGTTGAGACCATTCTAATGAGCCCAAGTATACTTTATCTGCTGTAAGTTGCTGAGGAGTTGGATATATTTATCGCAGACTACTTAATGCTGCAGCATCAGGTCAAGGCTACCATGCCTTGGAAATAACCCGAAGTAATGGTACGCCTTTCAAATTACTCGCATCAAGGCAGTGAAAACTTGTAAGACCCTTTAATCAAATAAGAAATGAGCTGATGATCTACAGTGAATGCCTAAACAGATCTTCATAAATATACTTAGCTAAGATCCACCTCGATTACGTTCAATCATGCAACAAAAACTGAAGGGAATGAGTGGATGAATCTGGGAAAGGACAGAGTGAGATGGAAGCGGTTGGTGGAGGCCTGTACCCGTAAAGGGGCTTAGGGTCCATATTTCAAAATGAATTAAAATATAATTTATAACCTTACTAATTTAGGATAATATAAGAAAAATGTTATAATACTTAACAAAACTAACAACAGTCTACTGTATTAATTATTGATGTAAAAATTTAAAAAATATGGGAATAATAAAAGATTCTTTGTATATTTATTATTTTTCCTTAGCTGTCTTAAAAGTTGCACAAATCGCAGAAAAAGTTTCGGAGAAACGTGTAACCGACGAACGTAGCCGGGCGCTTACGGCGTTATTAAGCTTGGTTTTGCACTTGTAGCACAGTGTGCGGTAAGAACGTCCTATGCACTATGCCCAGCGTGTCGCTTACGCATTTCTGCGAGTTAGCACTTGTTTACCGTATAAGGTAAAGAAAAATAGGCACAGGTAAGGATAAATAGTTTATAGAAATCATGATTACTATAAAATAAATCATAGAATAGCAATTTTATGAGTTTAAATCTATTACATATTATTAATCCTATCCTATTAATATTATAAATGCGAAAGTTTGTGAGGATGGATGTATGGATGTTTGGATGGATGGATGGATGGATGGATGGATGTTTGTTACTCTTTAACGCGACAACTAATTAACTGATTTTGCTGAAATTTGGCACAGACATAGATTATAGTCTGGAATAGCACATAGGCTACTTTTTATCCCGGAAAAGCAAACAGTTCCTGCGGGATAGCATCGCTATTTTTTACGCAGTTGTCCTTCAAAATTCGCGCAATGGAGTTTTATATTAACGTGTTTTTTTGTATAGGTAAAGTTAAGGGCCTGAAAAGTGACAAGCTACTTTTTATCCCGGGAAAACAATCAGTTCCTGCAGAATATTAGTATTCTACTTTTCACATATTTATCCTTCAATTATGCGCCAACGGAGTTACAGATTGACGTGTTTTATTGGATAGGCATAGTTGAGGACTTGAATAGTGACAAAGGCTACTTTTAAACCCGGGAAAACAAACAGTTCCCGCGGGATATTAGTATGCTACTTTTCACATATTTATCCTTCAATTTTGCGCGAACGGAGTTACAGATTGACGTGGTTTTTTGTATGGGTATATTTGAGGACCTGAAAAGAGAAAAGGCTACTTTTATCCCGGGAAAACAAACCATTCCCGCGGGATATTCGTATGCTACTTTTCACATATTAATCCTTCAATTTGCGCCAACGGAGTTACAGATTGACGTGGTTTTTTGAATAGGCATAGTTGAGGACCTGAAAAGTGAAAAGGCTACTTTTTATTCCGGGAAATCAAACAGTTCCCGCAGGTTATTCGTATGCTACTTTTCACATATTTATCCTTCAATTATGCGCCAACGGAGTTACAGATTGACGTGGGTTTTTTTGATAGGCATAGTTGAGGACCTGAAAAGTGAAAAGGCTACTTTTTATCCCGGGAAAAGAAACAATTCCCGCGGGATATTTGTATGGTACTTTCACATTTTTATCCTTCAATTATGTGCCAAGGGAGTTACATATTGACGTGATTTTTAGGATAGGCATAGTTGAGGAACTGAAAAGTAACAACGGCTACTTTTTATCCCGGGAAAACAAACAGTTCCCGCGGGATACCCGCTCCCTACTTTTCACATATTTATCCTTAATTTATGCGGTAATATGCATGCATGCATACATGTATGTAGGTATGTGTGTATGCAAGTATGTATGTATGTGTATGTATGTGTGTGTATGTATGTATATTGTATGTATGTATGTATGTATGTATGTATGTATGTACGCATGCATGTATGTACGTATCTATGTGTGTATGCATGTATGTATGTATGTTTGTATCCTCCCCCTCCAATAACTACATTAACTATATTCGATCCTACTTATCCCACTAATATTATTAATGTTGTTAAGTTAGTGTTAAGTTTGTGAGGATGGATGTATATTGTATACGGATGTATGTTTGTGTAGATGTAGTATAGGGATGTATGGATGGATGGATGTATGTTCTCCGAGATAGGGGTTGAACTATTTTGACTGTTTTACTCCATAACTTCGTTGAATTTAAACTAATTTTTATTATTATTTTAACCGACTTCAAAAAAGAGGAGGATCTCAATTTAACGGAAACTTTTTTATCTATGTTCACCGATTACTCGACCACACCTGAACCTTAAATTTTATCGAAAATACAACAATAAATTATATACTTTGTAGTGGCGCGGTCGTTTAAATGTATGTTCCCAGGACAAAAGTAGCCTGTGTTATTTTCCAGGTCCTCAACATTACCGGTGTAAAAAACCACGTCAACTATATGCACTTGCACCTTATATGTGAAATATTATAAATGCGAAAGTGTGATGGTTTCCCCTTCAATCACGCCCGAACAGAGCTACGCATCGACGTGATTTTTTGCAAGGATAACCTATAGTTGACCTGGAGCGTGACAGGCTACTTTTTATCCCGCAAAATCAAAGAGATCCCGAGGCATTTTAAAAACTAAATTCACGCAGACGAAGTCGCGGGAATCAGCTAGTGTTACATAATCTACAGATTACGGATAGGATTTCAATTTAACTATAATTTAATAAATAATAATGTGTCGATAAGTTGTATTTGTTAGACGATAATGCCATCATCTAGCAATCAGTAAGTCGTACTAATCTATATATATAAAAGAAAGTCGTGTTAGTTACACTATTTATAACTCAAGAACGGCTGAACCGATTTGGCTGAAAATTGGTGGGGAGGTAGCTTAGAACCAGGAGACGGACATAGGATACTTTTTATGCGAAAGTGTGTTTGCATGTTGGTTTGTTTTCAATCAAGTAGCAAAAAGCTACGGATCGACGTGATTTTTTGCATGGGTATAGTTGAGAACCTGGAGGGTGACAAATGCTAAATTTTATCTGGGAAAATCAAAGAGTTCCCGTGGAATTTGGAAATGAAATCCACGCGGACAAAGTCGCGGGCATCAGCTAGTTTCAAATAATCTAATCCTAATTTACTAATTTTACTTTTAGTAATTTTGTAACACAGCCTAAATGACCTGAAATAAACAGATTTTATTTTTTTATTATTTTAAGGTCACTGAATGGCATTTAACCGACGAATAGAGTTTAATATGTTATGACAGTTTTTGTATTGGTCAAAACGTCTTTATTTAACGTCGGTTGACTTAGTGATGGTAAAATAAGCCAGAAATCTATATAAATAAATAAAATTGAAGTGTCTGATTTGAAAATACCTTACTAGACTCCGCGCAACGAAAGAAGTCCCGCGGAAATTTAGTGGAACTAATAGATTTTACATACAATAATTGCATAAACATACGACTACTAGCGCCGCCTCTATGGGCCTTCTTTCGTGGCGCGGACTTTCTTTCTTAAGAGTCCGGCGAACATCGTTCGCAACTCCAATTCAAGGCGCGTGCAAAAATTGGCCGGTATATTGCTATCTCTTTTTATTTATACACATCGGCTCCATGCTTGGTGCGACAGCAATATTTAGCGTCTGAATTTGGTCTTTTTCCGTAAATACCAAAAATGATGAATGAAAATTTGTTGTGTTTTTCACTTTGTGTTGTTATTTTGTAACTTGACAATATAAGCTATGTTCCTGATCAATTATTAGCTAAGATATCGTTGGTTTTATTATGAAAAAAATAAGAAGAAAACATGCCATTTACGTCGTAAAAATATGCAAAACGCAATTCGTTTACATTTCATTTTAGTAAACTATTTTGAAAACATATATATCCAGGTACCTAGATAAATACAATTTGAATCCAAATAATCGCATAATATGATGGAAATATTCTCCAATTACAAATTATTTTGGTATTACGTTTGTATGGGCAATTCATTCTCCGCTGGCCTCTTAAACTTATACGTTCGTAAAATTATTGATTACGGACAAAAAATTGTATTTGTGCCTGTCAATTACCTACTCTTTGTCGACATGGGCGTATTGTTGTCGATTTTGACGAGACTCTCACAGAGAATCTAGTGGGTTACAGTGCCACCAACTTATCTGTTCAGCTTGGGTAACAAATTTTGTTACTCGTGCATCTCAAGGATATCACGACAAAACGGGTAGACAAAATTTTCTCGTGGTGCGCATGTTAGCCCTGTAGGTCACCGAAATGGTAGGTATTTCGATGGTTCAGGTGGACAAAATTGGAACGTCCGGGTGACGCTATATTATTATTTTAAATACGCACAAAACCAATATGACGGATGCTAGATCCAATTAAAAAAAAATTCAAAATTCAAAATTATTTATTTCATTTAGGCCAACCTGTGGCTCTTATGACACGTCAAGATTCTACCATATCAATACAATCCAATCCAACAAAGCTCAGCGAGTCGCGAAACTGAAGTGGAAATGGGTGTGGCATAGTTCGAAGAACCGATGGTCGTTGGGGTCCCGAAGTGCTGGAGGGGCGACCCCGCACTGGGAAGTGCAGTGTTGGCAGACCCCCCACTAGATGGTCCGACGGAGGATCGCAGAGTGCAGCTGTAAAGAGGCGGCCCAAATCCGAGGCCTATGGGCTATGCAAATCAATGCGAGAGACCTTTGTCTAAAAGTGGACGTCTACCGGTTGATAAAGAAATAGAGGAGAAGATCATATTTTGATTCCGATTGTAATTAGAACGATTTTTTTTTTATTTTTATTTTTATTCGATGAGAAGATAGTCCTTGACTGCGATCTCACCTGATGGTAAGTGACGATGCCGTCTAAGATGTTAGCGGACTAACTTGGAAGGGGTATGGCAGTGAAAATTCAACCCATACCCCAAATCTGTTTCTACACGCCATCGTGCCGGAACGCTAAATCGCTTGGCGGCACGTCTTTGACGGTAGGGTGGTAACTAGCCACGGCCAACGAAAGCCTCCCACCAGACCAGACCAGAGACAATTCAGAAATTATAAATTCCCAAATTGACCCCGCCGGGAATCGAACCCGAGACCTCCCAGTTATAAGACCACAGCGCTCACCACTGCGCCAGGGAGGTCGTCAAGTATCGAACAAGTATACGTACAACGTTATAAACAAAATCCAAGCAAACGATTCCACAAGCAGTCTTGTCTGCCGTTTCCCTGGAGTGTTTTTATAAAGTGCTGAACCAGAATATTGCACAGGAGGTTCCGAATGAAGCTAGCCCACGAGGCAGAGTGGAGCGAAGGGAGCATGTGACGAGCGAAGCGAGCCGTTGATCTCCGTAGGTTATTATATTTCATTTCTTTTGGAACGCTTGCACTGATTTTAATGGGACTTTTAAAAGCGGGTTAATGTTACCTTAAACTGACTGGGAGCGATCTAGGCTTATATTCTACTGTCACAGTAATATTTAGCTACTAGCTTTTGAACCTGACTTCGTCCTTTCGTTGACCTAGGTTTTTAAAAATCTAAAGATTTAAGCTTTATTTCGTGGTTTAATGACAATTATGTTATGTATTATATTATACGAGTACGTACCACGATAATTGTTCTTATGTCGATATTTCGATCCAGTTGCATGGACCGTGGTCACGACGGGACTCAAATAAAAATAATAATTTTAAAAATCTCTCTGGTACCCTTTGTTTTTCCGGGATAAAAAGCTTATATCACTCTCCAGTATTTTAACTAGGTATACACTGAGAAAAAAATTGCTGGACCGCCATACTTTTTTACGTATCAAAACAGGATACTATTACGTTTGTAGCCGGTACCATGTTGATTATGTAGCTAGATTACGTAACATGGTGTTGCTTCTAAATGTCACAGTAAGGTGCAACATTACTAAGTATGCGGCGCCTATGTTACGTATGCTGCACCAGTGGCAAGTAGTAAATCGCAAGCTCCTTACGTAAGTAGCTCATTTAAGTAGCTTTTTTTCTCAGTGTTTATTTATTTATTTTTATTTTTATTTATTTTGGCAAAAACAGTCATAACTTAAAAACAATACATATCGATACAAAAAAAAGCTTAAAAATAGACTTAACATTGCCGAAAGATACATAATTAATAAAGTTTTAAATAGGAGCACTGAGCAGAAACAGAAAAAATATAAAAAATATAATAAAAACATAGCATGATATCTTTATCAGAGTAAAAGTATAGTTTTGGTAAGGTTAAGTAAGGTTTATAGTTTATATTATAGATATTTTTTTAAACATGCCGTTCTAATTCCCTTCAAAGAGCTAACAAATAAGTCTACATCAGAAAATTCATCATTGTATAGTCTCATAGCTCGAGATACATAACAGTTGCGTGTGTATTTTTTGTGAAGAAATGGCGGTGAAAACAAGTTTAATTTACGGTTGGGGCGTATAGGGAGTTTAATTCGACATGAAAAGTTTAATTTAGATAGCAGCACAGGACAATCAATTTGACCGTTTATGATTTTATGTAGAAATGCGATGTCGAACTGCTTCCGGCGGCTATGAAGGCTTAAAATACTATGGTGTTTTAAGGAATTGTCGTAGGATTCATTGTAGCGATTACAACGAAAGTTGTTCCATGCAAAAATTCACGTCGATCCATTTCTTTGTTGCTGTGTGATTGTCAGATTAATAAAAAGGCAAACAAAGACACTTCCGCATTTTAGTGGATAATATGTAATTAAAACTGTTGTTATTATTATGGAAAAGGGTGGATCAGGGATGAGGGGGATTTGGGCGATATGAATTACCTAATAATATTCGGGATCTAAAATCGATCGTGAATAGGCAAGCGCGCTCCAACCTAGACCTCATCAGTGCTTTCATACAGATAAACTTCTTAGATGGGGGGGGGGGGGAGCACGGTAATTTTCCCCCTTTTTTAATAAAACTAAAAAAACGTTTTTTTTATTCCAATGATGTTGGGCCACTATTATGTCACAACTATTCCGAATTTCATGTCGATAGCTTTAATAGTTACTAAAATAATGGAAGCAAGCCGCTTTTCTATCTGGTCTAAAGTTTTAGATCAAGATGTTTTCGTGGATGATGTTGTGTTAGGTGAACGCACAGTAGCAAGAGAGGGCACTTATGCTGCAAACTGAATTGATCCAACTTTGTAAATCAGCCGGTTTTGAATTACGAAAATGGCACAGTAATGCACCAGCTATAATCGCTCGCGCTGCTGTTCAGCCCTCAGACACTCATGGCGAGCGGCCTGAAATCGTCCCCATTGCAGGTATGGAAAACGATACTACCACTAAGGTGTTAGGACTTGAATGGGATTCCAATGCGGACATTTTCACCTTCAGCGTAAAGGATTCGCCCCGGCACTGCACTAAAAGTAGCATATGGGGTGGTTATCTCCAATAACGCTTCATGCAAAACATTTAATTCAATTACTTTGGTTATAGGGCGTAGGGTGGGATGACATTGTTTCTGTCGACATTGCCAATTCATGGTCAAACTTTCTCGATCAGTTGTCAACCCTATCTAACGTATCGATTCCACGTCACGTTATTACTGACATAAATAACAATATACATTTACATAGCTTCTCAGATGCATCTGAGAAGGCGTATTCAGCATGTGTTTATTTGCGTCAAGTCGATGGACTAGGTAAAGTTCACACTTTTTTACTATTAGGTAAAATGGGGGGGGGGGGGGGGACACACGGTAATTTCTTCGGCATTTTGCACGATTAATCAAAAAATGTTATGTATAAAAATATATTCCAAATTTAATGTCGATAGCTTAAATAGATACTGAAATAATCGACTGTGACAGACGGACGGAGAAAGTTTCACCATAAGGGTTCCATTTTTACCATTTTGGTACGGAACCCTAAAACGGTATATAATATTATGTACTTACTTTTGCCTAAATGACAAAAATAAACCAATTTTCCTTCCCCGTCTGCTGTTGTTAAACGGCTTTAGTAAATGTCATATCAGTAGTACCTACCTACATAGTGAGTAGTGTAGTGAGTTAATCAAAATGTTATCGTTTAACTTTAACAGCTGCTATCCTTGGATCTTTGTCCTTATGTTTGTTTCAGGTAAGCCAAACCAATTTTTTCCGTTATTTTGCTTACTTTTACACGATAATCCTCAGGCATAATGATCTTTATTAGTTAAGCACGATTACGATTCCTTCAATACTAGCAATAAGCCAGTCATGCTATTCGATGAATCTAGGTATTCAGCAAAAAGCGATGATATCTTGTGGTTATTAATTTTATTTATTCATATTTCGCATAATGACGTTTAACCGATGAATAAGTTGGGCTTTCTAGGACATAAGGACAGCTCTTGTATTGAAAATATGCCAAAATATTTTTACACGTACGCTCGGATAAGACGACGATTTACGTTGGTGAAATCGGCTCTTATTAAATTACCGTCCGCAGAAACGAGATTTTTTTAAAAATTGAACCACCCTAGAGATATTATAGGCTCTGCTGCTTACGCTGTTAGGAGGATTCGACAGTTAACTGACATAGAAACTGCAAAAATTGTTTATTTTGCATATTTCCATAGTATTATGTCATACGGAATCTTATTATGGGGTAAAGCAGCCGATATTGGGAAAATTTTTGTATTGCAGAAAAGGGTTATTCGCGCAATCTATAATTTAAAACCGCGGGATTCCCTTCGAGAAAAATTTAAAGAAATAGGCATTCTTACAGTAGCTTCACAATATATTTATAACAACATAGTATTTGTCAGACAAAACATTGTGAATTACAAATAAAAGGGTGATTTACACGATAGGCAGGTTAGAGATCCAAACAGGCTCGTGATTCCTCGATTGCGCCTCAAGAGGGTTCGAAAGACATTTGTGGGAATGGGCGTGACGTTTTATAATAAAATTCCACAGTCGATCTTAGAGTTGCCTTTAGACAAGTTTAAAAAATCAGTTAAAACTAATCTCATGAAAAAATCATAATATGCTTTTATACAATTGAAGACTATATAAATGACAAAAAAGCGTGGATATAATTCGTTCCAGCGATTCATGAGACAGTGAGTAATGATTAACCGATAAATTCTCGTTTTCCTCATTGTGGAAACACTGCATACATAGCATAATATCTACTATATTGTAAACTTGTTTTAAAAGAACAACTGCCAAGTTTCTTGCTGGTTCTTCTCGGCAGGAACGGCAATCCGAACCAGTGGTAGACTCATCGACGATTCAAAAGCACTTGTAAAAAAGTTTATTTGAATAAAAAACATTTCTATTCTATTCTACTATTCTATAGTAGACCATTTTACTAGATTATAGATAAGTCTAGTCAGATAGCTATATAGCAACGCGATCTAGTAATATTACTAGATCACGTTCGTATTATAGCTATATTCCTAGTAAGATAGCTATGAATCGTTTTCGTATTTATAGCTAGGTTTATAGCTTACCTAGGTTTATAACACTGCTTCAACTATCTTACTGCGACACAAACACTCTAAAAAATTTCGTTTTAAGAGACAGATACAGTTACAGTAAAACAGAAAAAGTAAAAGATAAGTAAAGTAAAAAAAAGTAAACGTTTCGCTCCGATACCGGAGCATCATCAATCAGGAGATGCTGACTCCACAATGTAAAATTGCAACACGTACGTACGAGTGTTCAAAAGATTTATTCTGGTTTGGCGGATTATAGCAAAGGAATATTAATTTTTCTTTGAATATCATGGGATTCCGCAAAGTAAGGCCTGCTTCTATCCAATTTTTGTGTGTTAGGAACTATAGCACCTTTGAAATGTTTGTAATATGAGTAGGTATGTATAGAATTATTAATTATTTGTTACGAGGATATATGCGAGTAGGTACCTACACTTTACTTTTACCTTGTTTACGAGTCTTTGCTCGCGATTTCATCCGAATTTCGGGTTTTCAGTATTAACTACTATATCTATAGGTAAACATTTTAGACACGCTATTGCCCGCGACTTAGTTCACATGGAAATAAGTTTTAAAATATCTTTTTTTATGTAGAATATTTTTTTATGTGATAAATTCAAAGATCAGTAAGTAAAAGACCTGAAATTATGAATATAAAATGACCTGAAATTATGAATGACCTGAATATATAAATGCAGACCATTGAAAATCACGTTGATTTTTATACTCCATTGCTGTGTGTTTAAAGGACAAACCAACAACCATACTTTCACATTTACAAGGATTATCTCTGTAAGGATTTGTATTTTTTTGTATTTTCAGATTCAATAATTGGAGTGTATTCACAAACATACTGGAACTTTCAGTGCGTGACATATCATTTACATGATACGTCAAATGTTAGGATAGTTTTGAAAAACGTGCCAAAGCACTATAAGAACTTAGAAATTCACCATAAAGGATTAAAATACGGTAAGTTTTGATTAATTTAGATTAAGTTAGATTGCATAGCTGCACCTTTATTTATTTTTCTCTTTTTTAGGGTTCCGTAGTAAACAAGGAACCCTTATAGTTTCGCCATGTCCGTCCGTCTGTCTGTCTCTCTGTCTGTCCGTCCGCGGTTTAGCTCAGAGACTATTGGCACTAGAAATCTGTAATTTGACAAGGGTATAAATATTAATCAGGTCAACAAAGTGGTGAAATAAAATTGTGAAAAATATTTTTTTAGGGTACCTCTCCTACATGTAAAGTGGGGATGAATTTTTTTTTAAATCACTCGGAAACTCTTCAATTTTCCGGGATAAAATTAGCCTATGCCACTCTCCAGGTCCTCAGTTATACCCATGCAAAAAATCACGTCTATCCGTAGCTCTGTTGCAGCGTGATTGAAGGACAAATCAACAAACAAACACACCTTCGCATTTATAATATTAGTATAGTACTATTAGTCTGTTTGTGCTCATTAGAATGATCTCAATGAGTAGGTGTTACAATGGTCGAGGGCGAGGAGGAGGATCTGATGATGGAGTAGAGAACATTATAACATAGGTTTCGACTCAAAGGATTCAGTTAGGATAAAACTAATAATCTAAAACTATCTGTTTTAGAATGTGCAGGTAAAGAAGGCCTTTCATGTGATACCCCATTCGTTATAGATATCTTACTTTAAAATTTCAAACCCCCGATTTTCCGCCTTTTTTAATTAAACTAAAAATAATTTTCGCTTTTTTTTATTCCAATGATGTTGGGCCACTATTATGTCACAACTATTCCAAATTTCATGTCGATAGCTTTAATAGTTACTAAAATAATCGACTGTGACAGACGGACGGACAGACGGAGAAAGTCTCACCATAAGTGTTCCATTTTTACCATTTTGGTACGGAATCCTAAAAATACCAGTGAAATACCCAATTGTAGTGATTGGCTGAATTTATAACGTTCTTTGTGCATCAATGCATCATTAGCCGACGACGGCAAAGTCAAAAGGAAGGGTTACTATTTTAGCAATCTATGGAAGTGACTATTTACGAATGTTCCACCGTAGCGGCTAAACTACTGAGCCGATTTTGATGAATGAGGTGTCAATTAAATCGTTATTATCGTCCGGGTGATGAGGGCTAGGTTTTATAAAAAAAAATCAATATGGCGGATGTTACATGCAATTTTCCGTAGGTTATAGTTTTCAAACTTTTTTCTTGTTGCCAATAGCGAGCGAGTATCGGCTAATCAGAGGCAATTGTAATCGTCACACTAAAGCAATAAATTTTAGAGAATCGCATCACTGAACGGCGATGGGTTGAAATGATGATTATTATTAATATAGGTAGGAGCCTACTCCTACTACTTATTATTCTAATCTATTATTTCAGATAATACATTTAAGAAGTTTTCTCCTACTCCTCCTACTTTTAATGAAAATAATATCGAGTTTAATGTGGATGTACAGCCAACTGATGAATCTGCATTAATAGTTAAAGATATTTATGTCGGAGAATCCACGGAGAGAACTGTAATTAAATATATTTTAGAAACTGATCGTAAGTATAATCCTTCTACTTAAATGTAGATAATAATTTATGTTTCTATTTCCGTATGCTCTACCCTAACGCCGAAACTATTGAGCCGACAACTTTGATACCTAAATGAGGTGATAAATGATGGTTTCGTTATTAGTTATTATGGCCCGTGTGATATTATAATAATTCAACAAGGCTTCATTGTATACGAATAAAATCAATATGACGAATGCTGTGGGAGACAGCAGGGTTGCGCTGGGTGCTCGCTTGGTTTCCAAGAATAAACACTTGTTGTGGCACAGCAAAAATTTAAATATAATTTTTAACAGACTTCAAAAAAGGAGGAGG
Organism: Oeneis ivallda; assembly: GCA_029955525.1. Taxonomy (NCBI): domain Eukaryota; kingdom Metazoa; phylum Arthropoda; class Insecta; order Lepidoptera; family Nymphalidae; genus Oeneis; species Oeneis ivallda. The sequence continues at coordinate 20,215,805 of JARPMR010000008.1, forward strand.
TTCTCAATTCATCAGATTTTTTTTTTTTATGTTCACTCGAAGACGGCTAAACCGATTTGGAAATTTCTTTTTCTTTGAAAGGGTTGACTTCCCAGTTGGTTCCATTTAAATTTTATCGAAATCGGTCGAGCAGTTTTAAAAAAAATCAACAATAAATTATAATATACGAGTACTTTGTAGTGGCGCGTGTTTTTGAAGTCGGTTTTATAAAAAGAATTTTTTATATTAAAATTATATTGGGAGCAGAACGTGTTATCACTGTGGCAGACCGAAGTCAAGACCACTAACATGCAATCTGTTGTCAGCATAGCAACAGCATCAGCATGCAACAGTCATTGAATGAATAGGTCCATTTTACATTTGAATGAACGAATCTTATGTTGTGTTGCCAACAAATGTTACATCCAATGTTTCGTAGTCGGTTTACAGTTTGTGAACTTTTATCCTTGTCATATTTGTTGAGATCTATTTTTAATACCCTAGTGGTTAGGACTGTTATAGGAAGCAGTGATAGCCGAGTGGTTAGGACTGTGGTCTCCTATTCGGGGAGTCGCAGGTTCGATCGCGGGTACGCACCTCTTACTTTTCGGAGCCATGTGCGTTTAAGCAATTAAATATCACTTGTGTCAGATTCGTGTTTAAAATTGGTAACGATTTTTAGAAATGATAAAGATTTCATCATTCTATTTATTGAAGTTGGTTTAACTAAATCGAAATTTGACTTTGTTGACAGCTTGGGCACGCCATCTTGAAATATTAGTATAAATTAGGCTGTTTTGACGATGCGAATTCAGTCTCTGCCCAGAGACTCATCCGACTAGTAGATGCTTTCGAGTCTAGGTCGTTGTATTTGATTGAGGGATTGATATAGCAATCGCGCCCTAATCGAATAAATATTGTCTGTGCGCTTAGATTAGTGTGATTGATTAATTATCATTTAGATATTTTTGATAAATACCCTCACGTTCAGATGGTGTTTGTCTGTCGTGTTTGTTAACCATAAATTGATTAGATGTGAGGAAAGGGGCCGCTATAGGGGTGGAGGAGACGGCTATAGGCAGGGCTTAAGCGTTTTAAGAGAATAGATAAGTATTCTCTTAAGGCATGATTAGTTGGTGAGTAATAGACTTTTGCGTGGCTCGGTTTTAAAGAGTAAAGTATCGATGTTTGTGACACTTGCTTCCACGGTGAAGAAAAACATCGTGAGGAAACCTGCACACCTGAGAGTTCTCTATAATGTTCTGTCATGATTTTAATTTATTAATAGGATATTGTTTTGATTTTTGTTGATCGAGTGTCATGATTTTCAATTAAATAAGATAATATTTGACCTAAATTATATAGCATGAAACTGGAAATAAGGAAATAGTTAGGAATAGAATTTTTATGACTTGAAAATGTATTAAAAAACGGAAATGTAAGCTGATTGGTTGAATGGAAGTTGAAATTGTAATCACGGGTCCATTTTGTTAGTCTAAAAATATAAAAGGGAAATGTGAGTTAGTTTAAAGTTTGTCTTCGTAGAGCGTCGGAGCCGATTGTGGCTCCATAAGTGTTTAATATACAGTAATCATAATATTAATAATTGTACTAGAGCCCTAAGTGTGCGAAATATAACAACGTTTATTACTGACGAAGGTGTTTTCTTCACAAATCAGAAGTGACAAGAACCAAGGAAAAAGGGTATGTAGATAATATTTTCTAATTAATTGTTTCATTAATCACAGTTAAAACAAAGTTCCTAAAACGCCCACTGTTAAGAAACTATCCAAGATATGATATGAAGCATAATTATGAGGGTTTATCAATATCAATCTTAATTTAATTATATTTATGATGAGTGAACTATGATTGTTCACTAGATTTTGTTAGGGGACGCACTATGTGACTTCACTGGATTTTTGAGTGGGTATGGTTCCTACTGCTTATTGAGTGAGTCACTAGTCGTCGGATATATGTGTCAGGAACATGATTGAATTGCCAGATTCATGTTTAAAATTGATAAAGACTTTAAGAAATGATGAAAATATGGTCATTTTGTTTATTGAAATTAGTTTGATTGAATCGACATTTGTCAATGTTGACAGTGTAGGCACGCCATCGTGCGCGCCATCTTGGAATATTAGTATAAATGCAGCTATTTTGACGATACGAGTTCGGTCTCTGCCAGAGACCGACTAGTGGATGCTTTCGTGTCTAGGTCGTTGTATTTGATTGAGGGATTGCGATAGCAATCGCGCCCTAATCGAATGAATATTGCCAGTGCGCTTAAGATTAGTGTAATTGGTTAATTAATATTTAGATGTTTTTGATAACTACCCTCACGTTCAGATGGTGTTTTTGTCGTGTTTGTGGTTAAATTGCTTGGATGTGAGGAAAGGAGCCGTTATAGGGGTGGAGACGGCTATAGGTAGGGTTCAAGCGTTTAAAGAGAATAAATAAGTATTCTATTAAGGCGTGATTAGTTTGTGAGAAATAGTTCTTTTGAGTGGCTCGGTTTTAAAGAGTAAAGTATCGATATTTGTGACATATGTAAATTTATTTAAAACTATTTGAAATATGTTTGGTTATCTTTATTCATACTGACTTGCATTTAATTATATTTAGGGTGGCTGAACTATGATTGTTCAATTTAGGGTGAGTTAGTGGGCGTACCATGTGACTTCGCTGGATTTTTGAGTGGGTATGTTTCCCACTGGATTGGGATGAGCGAGTCACTGGTCGTCGGATTGTGTTAGTGGGCGTACCATGTGACTTTGCTGGATTTTTGAGTGGGTATGTTTCCCACTGGATTGGGATGAGCGAGTCACTGGTCGTCGGATTGTGTTAGTGGGCGTACTATGCGACTTCACTGGATTTTTAGTGGGAATGGTTCCTACTGATTGTTGAGTGAGTCACTAGTCGTCGGATATATGTAAATTTATTGAAACTATTTAAAATCTCTTCTCTCTCTCTCTCTCTCTTTCTCTTTTTTTTTATAGTAGCTTGAGTAAGGATAACCAAGTCAAGTTGTATAGATTATACTGTTATGCAGTGATCAATTTAAGTTTGATTGCGCCCATGCGTTAACTTTATAGAGCCCCATCCCATACGCAATGACTGTGAATGGATTGTGGCCCAAGTTATGTACCTGTTTCAGTGAGGTGTGACGATGATGTCTGATGAAGAGCTTGGTGGCACTCCACCTTGTACGCCTCCGAACTATCGGCATGCATCTAAGAAAAAGAAGACTAAGCGGAGGAGGAGAAGCCCATCCTCGCCTAGTTCAAATGAAGAGGCTGTACCTAAGAAGATACGTAAGCGTGCAAAAAAATTATCCACTAAAGATATTATAAAATTAGTTAAACATGCTTCAAGAGGTCCTCGTGAAACCTCATGGAGCAACAACAATCTGAATAACGTTATACCGGAATTCAATCCATCAAATAGAAATCAAACGATTGAGTCCTGGTTGCGAAAGGTCAACGAATGTTCTGTTATATATGGGTGGGACGAGAAACAAATCGTCCACTTCTCTCTACAAAAGTTAGCAGGTCTAGCAAAAAAATGGTTTGAAGCGCTGCCAACGGTTGTTTTTACTTGGGATGAGTGGCAGGTTAAGCTCAGGAAGGCTTTCCCTAGTGAGGAAAATTATGGACGTCTTTTAGAAGAAATGCTAAGTAGGACTTCGCGTAGTGATGAAAGTCTTCGAGAATATTTCTATGATAAATTAGGATTGTTGAACAGGTGTGAAATTACTGGTAGGAAAGCTGTTGACTGCATTATAATCGGTATCAGTGATCGGTCAATTAGGAATGGGGCGCAGGCGCAGAATAGTTCTGAGCCTGAAGATTTACTTAACTTTCTTTCATCCCAAAGTTCTCGACCGCTGTTTAACAGCAAGTCACATGAACGTATATTTCCAAGACCAAGCTCTAGTAATCCCAACGCAAGTTCAAGCGGTGCTAACGCCAGTTCAATAACTTGTTACAATTGCCATTTAAAGGGTCATCCTTTTTATAAGTGCACTAAGCCTATATTAAAATGCAGAACATGTCATCGGATCGGACACGATTATGACGGATGTAGATTAGAATCCATAGCTACTTCGAATCCTAAATCTAGCCTAGTAGGAAGTTCGGCGCAGAAAAATGTTTTAAAAATTGATTCTTGCAATGATAATAACGCCAAATTTTTTAAATCAGTTGTAATCAATGATAAGTCTTTTAAAGCATATATTGACTTTGGTAGTGAGTGTACGCTCCTGCGTAAAACCGATGCTGAATTTCTTAAATTAGCTAAAAATTTTGATAACGTTCCAGTAGTTAAAGGCTTTGGACATTCTTCCGTGGTACCCCTTTACAAGACAAATGTATTCATTGGGATCGACGAAATTGAATCGGATATTGAGGTATTGGTTGTGGACGACATTCACATGCAGACATCTCTTATTATTGGACAGAATTTTACGGAATTACCGTATATCACAGTTTTGAAAAATAGCTCTAAACTAATATTTTATAAAAGCCCAAGCCCAGCCCTGTCTGAGAATCCGCAAGTTACTTTAAAACTCTACGTTAGTGACACGACCAACATCTTGAAAACCAGTACTGTCCCTGTCCATTCGAACTGTAGTTTCACGGGAGATGTATTTATTGAAGGTTACAATAGTGTCGAAACGGGTAACGAGTTTTGTCTATTGCAGGGTGCTTTTAGTATTTCTAATGGTAAGGGAGTAGTTGTTATAACTAATATGTCACCTTATACCTTAACCTTAAAATCAAACGTTTTGATAGCCAGGGCCGTTCCTTTTAAAGAACAAAAGGTATGTCAGGTAAATCGAATAGCAGTAGATCCGTCTACTATAGAACCTCTTAATAAAGAAGAAATTAAAACGGGACCAGGTTTGGATAGTGAACAATTGGATAGGTTGTACGTATTGTTGCAAAATTACCGCGATTGTTTTGCTACAAACCTCAGTGAAATAGGTTGCGCGAGAGATGTAGAAATGAAAATCGATTTATCAGATAGCAGGCCAATTGTTTATCGTCCATATCGGTTGTCACATCACGAACGGGAACGAGTCCGAGAAACTATTGACGAATTACTTCGAAACGATATAATTCAGGAATCGAGGTCTGACTATGCTAGCCCGATTTTAATGGTTAAAAAGAAAACGGGAGAGCAGCGGTTATGCGTCGACTTTCGAGCCCTGAATAATAAGACCATTAAGGATCGTTTTCCATTACCGCTTATAGAGGATCAAATCTCTAATCTCAGTGGCAATAGTTTCTTTACAACTCTGGACCTCGCGTCAGGGTATTATCAGATCCCCATGGCTAAAGAAAGCCAACATCTCACAGGCTTTGTCACGCCCGATGGGCATTTTGAGTTCAAAAGAATGCCTTTCGGCCTAGCAAATGCTCCAGCCGTTTTTCAGAGGATGGTTAACAGAATCCTTGGGAACAGGCGGTTTGAATATGCGTTAGCTTACTTAGATGACGTTTTAATCCCCTCGAAAAGTATTGATGAAATGTTCCAACGACTGGAAGACGTGTTGACACTTTTTAGGCAATATGGCTTAACCTTAAAGCTGAGCAAATGTCGATTCTTTGATAACACTGTTAGCTATCTTGGATACGAAATCTCTCCACACGGCATTCAGCCGAGCGAAGCTAAAATTTTAGCGGTTAGAGAATTTCCAACACCACAAAATGTCCATGAAGTGCGCCAGTTTTTAGGCTTAACTGGTTATCTTAGAAAATTCATTAAGGGTTATGGAGAAATTGCTCGCCCATTAACATCTTTGTTAAAAAAAAATTCCGTTTGGCGGTGGTCTGATACAGAGGAACAGGCATTTTTAACTTTAAAGGATAGGTTAGCTGATCGGCCTGTACTAGCTCTTTACGATCCTACACTTGAAACCGAACTCCACACCGACGCAAGTTCGCGAGGAATAGGGGGTATCCTTATGCAATGGCAAAAAGATACTAGGGTTTTAAAACCAGTCGCCTATTTTAGTCGGCAGACTACTCCCGAAGAAAAACACCTCCATTCCTACGAACTAGAAACACTAGCTGTTGTATGTTCTCTAAAGAAATTCCGCGTGTATCTGCTAGGCATTCATTTCAAAGTTTATACCGACTGTGCTGCTTTACGCACCACACTAACCAAAAGGGATCTTGTTCCGCGAATAGCGAGGTGGTGGCTGCAAATTAGCGAGTTCACGTTTGATATTGAATACCGACCTGGTGTTCAAATGTCACACGTGGATGCGTTGAGTAGAAACACCCGACTGTCTGCGGAGCCAGATAATAGCCCCTCTGTGGGTGTGTATGCCATAGGGAAAGAAAACTGGCTTCTATCATTGCAATTAGCAGATCCCGAAATATCTCGCATTTTTAAAATTCTTAAGCCCGATAATGACCAAGAAAGTAGGGATATTCGTAAAAATTATGTGGTGAAAGACCATACCGTGTATAGGAAGGTAGACGATAGGCTATGTCTAGTTGTTCCGCGAAGTGCTCGATGGCAAATATGTCGGGCCAACCACGACGAAATTGGCCATTTGGGGTATGCAAAAACTCTAGAAAGAATACAACATCTGTACTGGTTCCCTAAATTGAGAAAATTTGTTAAAAAATATATTGCAGCATGCTTAGAGTGTGCTTATAATAAGGATAACGCTTCCAAACAAAAGTCAGGTCATTTGTACCCAATAGAAAAAGTTCAAATACCATTTCACACGATTCATTTGGATCACCTTGGGCCTTTTGTTAAGAGTAAAAACGGTAATACTCACATTTTAACTGTAGTAGACGCTTTTACAAAATATGTTTTTGTAAGAGCTGTTAAAGATTTAAAAACTAAAACCACTGTCAAGGTATTGGAGAAAATATTTTATGATTTTGGTGTCCCAGCTAGAATTATCTCTGACCGAGGAACTAGTTTTACGTCAGCAGCTTTCCAAACCTTTGCAAATGCACTTGGCATTAAACATATTTTGAACGCAGTCGCTTGTCCCAGAGCGAATGGTCAAGCAGAGCGGTTTAACCAAACCATTTTAAACTCATTGTCGGCACAAAACCATTCAAATCATGAACGCGACTGGGACAAGTGTCTGGGTAAAATCCAATGGGGCATCAACAATACGATGAATGCCTCAACCCAGAAAACTCCGACAGAAGCTATGTTTGGAGTTAAATTGCGCGACGTTTTGTCAAATAAACTTAACACTGAATACTACTCGAGTAACAACTTAGAGTTACAACAACTTAGACAGCAAATAAGTAATAATATCCAAAAAGACCAAGCAAAACAAAAAGAAAAACATGATGCTGACCGCATCCCCGCCACTAAGTATGAGATCGGTGATCTAGTTAAAATTTCTCGTAATAATTTTGATAACAATGGGAAAAGTACAAAGCTTCTGTCGAAGTTTGTGGGTCCATATAAAGTCACTGAAGTTCTAGGCAATGACCGCTATAGAATTACAGATGTCCCTGGTTTCACTAAGAAGGGCAAACCTTATAAAACAGTCATTGCAGCTGATAGAATCCGACCCTGGATACATGTAAAAGCTCTGGAATTGTATAGCTCTGGCGATAGTAGCTCTGACACTGATAATAAAAACAACTCCGAGTAGTGAATTAATAAACTGTAACTATCTCTGTATATAAATTGTGTTCTAGATTAAGTTTTTCAAATTAAATTTAATGATTATTGAGTTGTGTCTGATGTGGTGTTTTGTATATATTAGTTATAAGAATCAGTATTTTGTATAATTTTCATTTTCAATATAAGAAAAATGTCATGATTTATAGGTGTGTGTGCCAGGAGGCAACACATTGTCGGATGGCCGAATGTCATGATTTTAATTTATTAATAGGATATTGTTTTGATTTTTGTTGATCGAGTGTCATGATTTTCAATTAAATAAGATAATATTTGACCTAAATTATATAGCATGAAACTGGAAATAAGGAAATAGTTAGGAATAGAATTTTTATGACTTGAAAATGTATTAAAAAACGGAAATGTAAGCTGATTGGTTGAATGGAAGTTGAAATTGTAATCACGGGTCCATTTTGTTAGTCTAAAAATATAAAAGGGAAATGTGAGTTAGTTTAAAGTTTGTCTTCGTAGAGCGTCGGAGCCGATTGTGGCTCCATAAGTGTTTAATATACAGTAATCATAATATTAATAATTGTACTAGAGCCCTAAGTGTGCGAAATATAACAACGTTTATTACTGACGAAGGTGTTTTCTTCACAGTTCTGAAAGTGTGTGTAGTCCGCCAATTCGCATTGGGCCAGCGTGGTGGACTGTGGCCTATAACCCTTCTCTGAGAGGAGACCTGCGCTCAGTAGTAGTAGCCGTTAATGCGTTGCTAATGATGATTTTTAATGCAATGAACGTTTTCAGGGAAAGTATCCGTACACAATTGTTCCAAATACTGTACCATACTGTTTAATGATTGGGGCCTTCCGAGTGAAGAAAAGATAGAAACAAAATTTCTAACACGAGAAAAGGACGGTAAGGACCTGTACATATTATCTATAAAATTATTTTTATCCTATGGTTTTCTATAATTAGGTACCTACCTAGATGGACTATCGAAGCTCTGAACGCGTCGAAAACTAAGCCCAAGACGAGCCTCAGCATCAATCACGTCTTCACCATTTAAAACATAAATTGTCTATGTCGCAGTAAGATAGTTGAAGCCGTGAAATAGCTATAACCCCAGGTTTATAGCTATAAATAAACCGGGATATAGTTATACGCAAGCGGTTCATAGCTATCTTACAAGGAATATAGCTATAATACGAGCACGATCTAGTAAATTAATACATCTACCTATCTGACTAGACTAATCTAGTGAAATGATTAAACTATAAATTTTCTTTGATCTGCACAAGTAAGATAAATTTTAGCCGCTTCCGTATAACTAGATCCCGGTTTATAGCTAATAAACCTAGGTTTATTTACAGCTATATCACGGCTTCAACTATCCTACTGCGACATCTACACTAGATAGGTACGTTTCCGGCTCATTTCAAACGGCAGTTTGTAAAACCGAAACGTCAGCTATCAGGTAATTATTAATATAATTTCATATCAGTTTCCGCAAAATAAATCAATAAAGGACCTGTTGACCTGTATCATTGTGTTGATATTATAAAATAACTAGCCGTACCGGCATGCGTTGCAATGCCACGTAAAGTACTATAAAGAAATTATATTATTATAGATTTTTTGGGCCAGGGACCCTCACGGGCGTCCCCACTCCCCAGAACACTCTACCAAAGTTTCATCACAATCTGATCAATGGTTTCGGAACGCATAGCGGACAAACATAAAAACATTGATTTTTATTTATATAAATAAAATAACATAAAATATTATAATGAGTTATAGTTACCTACCTACGTCACTGTGGTAAGCAGGTAATACGTTATGAGTGTTCGGGGCACTGCGTGCCACCAAACACCGCGTATTCAGTAGTTTACGCAACTTCTTCATGCTCGCGAAGGAGGGCGGTAAAGACAGTACATACGTACCTACAACTTACCTTGAATTTCAAGATTGCTTAAGCCATGAGCAAAGATATCTATGTAAATTAAAAACCCTGTCCGGCTTTTATCAGCGAATGAAAAGTTCTGCGAAATTGATGAGACGAATAATAACTGTAAAATCCAGAAGAAGACATGCGAGAATAAATTAGTCCAACTTATAAATGTTTATAGTTATTTATATTTCTACTGTTATCCCTGCTCGTGGCGAATTATTTATGAAGATGACGTGTCAAATTCAAAACTTAATGGAGCCGGAATCATTAATCTCAGAGAAAAATGCACGGTGAAGGGAGATTTCTCAATTTTTTCGCATCAACCATCTAGAAACACCATACACATTAACCCAAAAATCATGCACCCTGAAATTCCATCTATTAATTATCTACTCAATCTATCATTCTCAAACATATCTAATGACTCATCAGAAGGTACAACTATCATGAAGATCTAAATCACATCCAAACACAAATACAGTTGATGAAGAAGAACGCAAAGCTGGCGGAGTCTGACATATCGGCATATGATGTACACCAATATATCATCAGCTACGGACTGTTGGCGGCAGCTGTGGCCCTGGGAGGGCTCGTCTGGTGGAGAAGGCGGAGGCGCACTCGGGTGTCTCCCTCCCCCGCCCCCGCCCCGGCGAACGAGAGTGATAGTGAAGTGAGTGTGAGTGAAAAAGTGAAGGGCAATTATCAAAGCTCAAATTATAAAAAGGGCAAGCATAATATAGAAATGGTGGATATGGCTTCGTCGCCTATTCAAAAAAAATGCGTTCGGTTTTATGAAGAATATTATTTGGTGTAGAGACTAAGTATCACAGATCTAGAGACTTTAATAAATAATCATAGCAAAATGTTTTATAAGTTCATGCTTCTTGTTACTTAATAGCTATTTCATCATCATTATCCATCAATTTGATTTGTTATCATGGCACCCTCATCTCGCGGTCGGGAGCATGATCGGGTCACTGCGTGCCACCGAACACCGCGTACTCAGCAGTTTACGCAACTGCTTCATGCTCGCGAGGGAGGGCGGTAAAGACAGTACAATTCGGACGTCCGCACGGGACGTACTCATTTATATATCAATATAATAATATCAATAGCATCAGATCATAATATCATCATATCATTATATCATAAAATATCAGAATATACAGCTCACTAGCATATCTCTATATCTAATTTATCATTTATCAACCTCCACAAAGAACTGCACCCCACAATGAGTTATACACGCTGAATGAAATATGTATATTTGTACACCACACTGCGGTGGGAAATCGACTATTAAAATCTTATTAAAACAGTGTGTATTTGTTTAATTTCGCTGCCGCGGTGTCGGGGCATGTAGTAAAGACTCGATTTAAATTTCTGGTGAAGACTTTCTTTCAACTTGCAGCTTCGATAATAAACCTACAGTGCGACAAGTATAACTTGGCGCGGCTGTGCGCCACTGCCATTGTATAGAACATGTGACTAAATTTGGGAAAAAAACATTTTTAATTTACACAATGAACGCAACAGCATACAACGAAATCCAATAGTGAATTTTCAAGATGCCCATGGAGTATAAAAATTGGATGACCGAATTAGTGCCTCAAAACGCCACCACCAACTTATACTTGTGGCACTGTATCTAGTAAGATTGGCGGTCCGAACACTCGCTTTGTTCAGCTGAACTGCACTCGTTGCAGACCGTACACTAATGACACGAAATACGAATAATCTAACTATGTAACGAACAAAGTGTGTTTGGACCGCCTTACCTAGTAACTAGTACAATGATATTTATATGAACAAAAACAGGTTGTACATAATGACTTGCAGCTGCTGCGAGCAACAAGAGCTTCAGTAGCAATCAGAAGAATATGTCAAAGGCTGCTCAAAGGCTACTAAAGCATCGAATACCAATATAACAACTTTATATATAGACTTTATGACTTTGTTGTTGCGACTAGAGATTGTGGTTTTAACAAAACCACCACAAACTCATTTCGTTGATTTATCATTCAAAAGTAGTTATGTATTATCCGCACTATTACTATATTACTATTTATTTAACTTCCAGTGCATGTAAACACGAATCAGAAGAATGTCAAAGGCTACCAACGCATCGAATACCATTCTAAGGACAATGTAACTATAGAGGGTGTGGTTATAACAAATTTACCACCATCAACTCATTTCGTTGATTTATCATTCAAGGGTATGTATCATCCGCGCTATTATTATATTATTAAAAAAATAACTAAATTCCTTTTTAATTCCAGAGACTAAAATGACGTTTCATGTGTTGCCTGTTTTTTACAGCACTTAAATAGTGATGTATGTATGTATGTATATACTTTATTGCACCACAAAACACAAATGAAAAACACAGGTTACAATAAATCGGGCAAGTGCGAGGCGGGCCTCGCTCTTTTAGGGTTCCGTTAAAAAAAATTAAATAAAAATATTTCCATGTGCCCATGGAAATATTTTAATTTATTTTTTTTAATTTAATTTAATTTTTATTATTTGTTGTTATAGCGGCAATAGAAATACATAATATGTGAAAATTTCATCTGTCTATCTATTACGGTTTACGAGATACAGCCCGCTGACAGACGGACGGACGGACGGACGGACGGACAGCGTAGGCTTAGGAATAGGGTCCCGTTGGTACCCTTTGGGTACGGAACCCTAAAAAGAAAACTTAAAATGTAGGTACAAAAAGGCGGTTTTATCGCTAAATAGCGATCTCTTCCAGACAACCTTTACGTTAGGGAGAAAATGAACAAATATACAGTGGAAGGTTGTGTATATAATATAGCTAAATACTAAGGGGGCCGGAAAATCAAAGAGTTCCCGAGGGACTTTAAAAACTAAATCCACGCGGACGAAGTCGCGGGCATCAGCTAGTATTAATATAAATTCACAAAATTTGACATGAATGAATGAATGAATGAATGAATGAATGAATGAATGAATGAATGAATGAATGAATGAATGAATGAAATTTTATTCACAAAAATGCAGGTACAACATGATTGTAAACAGGAAATCGAGCCTAATACATTTAACCAGTACTTGTGTGTGAATATTTATAATGTCAATTTAAGTATAAACATAATGTCAATATTAAAAACTAATACATAAACATTATATTTAAAACCTATAAGAATATTGAAAACTAAAAATATTAACTATTTCGTCAAAAATAAAATCCTAAGTGCGAATCTTTTATGAAATATCACGCATGCATGCATTTATGTAGGGGGGGGTAAGGGAGCGCACCTTCATTTAGCGCTCCAACAGTCAACCTCACCTGCCCGCGGTGCCCCCTGCTGGTTTACTGACGAGGCTATGGCGACCGACAGATGGCGGTATAACCATCTCATACTAGCTAGACTGAACAAATGGCACAGGCCGGTGTCGGGCAGCAGCGACATCGGCGCGATCAGTCTAGCCCTGCGATGACCAACACGCCTACCCAGCCTGGTCATTATGGGCAAAACCCAAATGGTAACGAACACAAGGCCAAGGCCCCTAGTTCCCGGCGGCCTCGCTGTGCCTGACCCTGGCAGCGGTCACGGACAATGGCGGGGCAGGGGTTGCTAAGAATCTTCGGATGATATTCCGCTGCCAACCCCGACGACTGGACCTGGCGACGTATAACGCACGCACTTTGAGGACTGACGAGAAGATCATCGAGCTGGAAGAAGCAGTGAGCAAGTTGCGCTGGAATGTTATAGGATTGTCTGAAGTTCGAAGAGAGGGGGAGGACTCGATAATCCTCAATTCCGGCAACTTGTTCTACTACCGGGAGGGCGATCAACAGTCCCAGGGTGGTGTCGGGTTTATCGTCCACAAGTCCCTCTTCAACAATATCGTTGAAGTCAAAAGTGTGTCGAGTAGGGTAGCGTAACTTATACTCAGAATCACCAATCGGTATTCGTTGAAGGTTATACAGGTTTACGCACCGACATCGGCACATCATGACGAGGAGGTGGAGGCGCTGTATGAGGATATATCAAAAGCCATACACGCCTCTACCACTCACTACAATGTTGTGATGGGGGATTTCAACGCGAGGCTGGGTGAATGAAGCGGCGCAGAGACGAGGGTAGGGCAATTTGGTTATGGGCGAAGGAACCAGAGGGGTCAAATGCTGGCCGACTTCATGGAGAAGGAGGGCCTCTTTATGATGAACTCCTTCTTCAGGAAGCGGCCACACATAAAATGGACTTGGATGAGCCCCGATGGTTCTAGGAGAAGTGAGATTGACTTCATTATGTCGACCAAGCGCCATATATTCAATGATGTCTCTGTGATCAACAGGGTGGAAACCGGGAGCGATCACCGTATGGTACACATTGAATATTAATGTGAAGCTGGAAAGGGCTAGACTGGTGAAGTCAACTCTCCGACCCTCTCGTGCTCATATCCAAAACCCCGAAAACTTCCAACTCGAACTGCAGAACCGATTCGATTGCCTAGCAGACTGCGTTTCTGTGGACGATCTAAACAACAGGTTCGTGGAAACTGTCCATACTGTGGGGTCTAAGTTCTTTAAGACCCATCGCAGGAAAAGAACCGAAAAGTTCTCTGACCATACTCTCAAGCTCATGGAGGAGAGACAAGAGATGAGGCTGCAGTCATCGGTAGACGCGGCTGCCTACCGGCGGATTAATAGGCAGATCTCTAAGGCACAAACTCGCGACCTTCGGGTCTTTAATACCAAGTGTATTAAAGATACCATCGAGCGGAACAATTAGGCTCAAAAGTGTTCGCGAGAGATCTGTCTATCGGACAGAGCCAGCTGACGCGGCTTAAAACTCATGACGGTCGTCTCGTCTCTTCTCGACCTGAGATTTTGGGAGAGGTCGAGAAGTTCTATGGGCAGTTATATACCACGACACAAAAACCTGTTGAGGATTTGGCCAAAGATCCCAGAGCCAAACTGACCCGACACTATACCGAAGATATCCCGGACGTCAGCCTATACGAGATTAGAATGGCTCTCAAACAGCTCAAGAACAACAAGGTGCCAGGTGATGGCGGAATCACTGCGGAACTCCTGAAAGCGGGTGGAAAACCGGTACTTAAGATCTTTCAGCGATTGTTCAATTCCGTCATTCACGAGGGTATAACGCCGGAAGCATGGCACAGGAGCGTGGTGGTCCTGTTCTTCAAAAAGGGTGATAATACCTTGCTGAAGAATTATAGACCCATCTCACGGCTGAGTCATGTTTACAAGTTGTTCTCGAGAGTCATTACGAATCGTCTCGCTCGTAGATTTGACGACTTCCAGCCTCCCGAACAAGCCGGATTTCGAAAAGGCTTTGGTACCATAGATCACATTCATACGCTGCGGCAGGTTATACAAAAGACGGAAGAGTATAACCGGCCACTTTGCTCAGCGTTTGTGGACTATGAGAAAGCCTTTGATTCGGTGGAAACTTGGGCTGTGTTGAGGTCGCTGCAGAGATGCCGGATTGACTACCGGTATATCCAAGTGTTGAAGTGCTTGTACGAAAACTCCACTATATATCAGTACGTATACAGGACCAGACTACGAGACCAATCCACTTGCAGCGTGGAGTGCGACAGGGAGATGTAATCTCCCCGAAGCTATTTACCGCTGCGTGAGGACGTCTTTAAGCTTCTGGATTGGAATGGACTTGGCATCAACATAAACGGCGAGTACATCACTCACCTGCGATTTGCCGATGACATAGTAGTCATGGCAGAGACTCTGAGAGATCTCAATACAATGCTCACTGATCTCAGCAGGGTTTCTCAACAGGTGGGCCTGAAAAGGAACATGAGAAAGACGAAAATCAATGCTCATGCTCCGCTCCACCCAGTAATCGTTGAGAACTCTGCGCTCGAAATTGTAGACGAGTATATATACCTGGGACATACAGTCCAGCTAGGTTGGTCCAATTTCGAGACAAAAGATTAACCGCCAAATCCAATTTGTCTGGGCAGCGTTCGGGAAGCTCCAAGATGTCTTCTCGTCCAAAATCCCTCAGTGCCTGAAGACTCAAGTCTTCGAACAGTGCGTGTTGCCAGTGATGACTTACGGATCCGAGACATGGTCGCTAACTATGGGCCTCATAAGAAGGCTCAAGGTCACCCAGCGAGCGATGGAGAGAGCTATGCTCGGTATATCCCTGCGAGATCAAATCAGAAATGAGGAGATTCGTAGGAGAACCAAAGTCACCGACATAGCTCAGCGTGTCGCGAAACTGAAGTGGAAATGGGCGGGCCACATAGTTCGAAGAGCTGATGGTCGTTGGGGTCCCAAGGTGTTGGAGTGGCAACCCCGCACCGGGAAACGCAGTGTTGGCAGGCCCCCCACCAGGTGGACCGACGACATCAAATGAGTCGCAGGGAGCCGCTGGATTCAAGCGGCGCAAGATCGAAGCCTGTGGAAGTCCATGCAGGTGACCTTTGTCCAGCAGTGGACGTCTATAGGTTGATAAAGAAGAAGAAGATGCATTTATGTATAAAGGAATAAGGGATATTAATAGAACAGTAAAAACACAGTAAATATTAAATGGCTATTTATTCAGCGTCTGAACTATCATTACATTGACTCGTTTCGGATTAGAGCCTTTCGGTTATTTGCTCCATTAAAGAACTGAGATGGTACATTTCATTTTCTCCCTCGCTGCGGGGTCATTAGACGAAGCCCTTCTTCAAAAATTTCGGACTTCGTTCATTTTAAATGTTTTGTTATTTTTAGCGACGTGTTTAGATGAACCTTCCTCACCAGATGCGATAAAGTAGATGGTTGATCATCAACCATCGTAAGTAATAATAAACCAACAAAACGTAAAACAAAACAAAACTCAACAAACAACAATAACACCAAAAATAATACTTGAAAATACGCAGATACGCAAAACACATCTGCACCCCGATTCAGAACGAATCGATCGATTCATCATTTCTTACCGTTTCGATACGGTATGATATCGATCTCGTATCGAAAATTTGTTGTCGTGCGATTCAGAACGTTCGGTTAGAGAATTCGATTCGATGTCGACTACGGTATCGGTATCGACAAGATACATTTATTTAAATTACATTGTGAATTTACGAAGCTATTTTACCAAAATTTTACTTGCTACTAAATTCACGTTATGCACCAAAGAAACAGGTTTTAATCATTTTCGAAGGTAATTAAAGTAATTATTTAAAAATGATAACTTGTTAAATTATTGACGGCCAATTTTCATCCTCGTCGATAGATTATCTTGTTTTGTTATGCTGTAAGTACATAATATTAAGTATATTGTTAGCTGAGGGTAGAATTTTATAATAACTACCGATTGCGCCGTTCGTCAATTCCATAAAAGCCAGGTCCCATTCTGCTTCGAGTTGTCACACCGTTCATACCTACTTGTGATGTATAAATATTTCAATTATTGAGTATTGCTTAATTACTAAATGAAGAATTCCTTACTTTGTGTTTTTTTGTAAAAATAATAAGGGTCCGCTAATATCAGGCGTGGGATTGAATGCCTTTTACCGTTCGATTTCCATCTCTGATTTTGGAAATTTCCCTTTGTGAGTTAAACAATACAGTTCTTTATAATAAGACGTGACGTGACTTGAAAGCAGAGAGAGAACGGCTGAACAGATTTTCATGAAACATGGCTCGGGATAAAATTATCTATGACACAAAAAAACTAAACGAAAATCGGTTCATCCGTTTGGGAGCTACGCTACTACAGACAGATACACAGATACACAGATACACAGACAGACACGTTAAACTTATAACACCCCTCTCTTTTTGCGTCGGGGGTTAAAAATAATGATAGGTATCTAATCAAGCTGCAGGTACCAACAGAGCATAGACATTTAAAAAGATCGATATTTGACTGTGTATCTTATATTATATCTATACTATATTTATAATAATAATTACATATAGGGTTAGTAAGCCGGTTCGCCGGCCGCCTTCGGTTATCGGCCTTTACGCGTACTCCATGCAGTAAAATTGAGATAATATCGCTTAGAAACACTATTTCCAAATGAAATATTTATTCAGTCATTTGAAAATGTTTGCTTTGTATATTCAGATTGCTTTGTGTTCAGATAACATCTTCGAGTAATTTTAGTGAATTTTTTCAAATCGGCGACGGCCATCGGAGGTAACGCAACCTGCGATAAATTAAAAAAAAATTGTGCCGCGCGTTTCACTCCTCCTAATATAATTTTTGGAATATTTTATAAAGAACAACAATAATTATCGGGGCCGGGGTCTAAAATCAGATTTTTTCCAAAACTTTGTTTTTTCGGCCTAGGGGCCGATATGTGGTATTTCGAGTCTTCCAATCTTTTGTCTCTTTTATTCAAATGGTGAAATAGTATATCTCATGACTTTTCCTTTTATTATTGTACCTGATTCAAAGATCCTCGTCATCAGTTTTCGGCTGTCAATTTATGTGGTAATCATTAAGTAATGAAGATCACTTTGGCGGTGGCCGAAAATTGAAACATATCGCTGTTAGTTTGCGGCCACTAGGTAAACTGCAAAGTTTAAATTAGTTTTAATTTTAATTTCATTTATTATAAAATAATAAAAAAGAATGCAGTAGATAGTTTAAATATAGGTGTAGTTATTGAGTGACAAAATTTTCTTAGTTTTTTAATTATTTAATTTTCTTGAATTATGTTGATTGTTATTTTTAATAACATTGGGATATCTAAACAAATAACGATTAACGTACAAAAAAGCTTTATAATGTTTTAGACTATTAAGTTCATTTTATATCCATCACAATACAGTGGCCGATAATAGAATATCCCACGTCCGATAACTGAAATTTTAGCGTTTTTCCGGATTAAATAAAAATTAAAAATATGTAATAGCTTCAAGCGCAAAACAGTTTATAAGACAGAAACTTCATTGTATGGGCTTTCATCAAACATGGTGATCATAACTATATTAAAGTTGAAACATTTTTTTCTGATGTCCTAAACTTGATAGCAGCACTAAGAGGCCGATATCCGGCACATCGACCCTACCTACCTACTTACTTTTGTTAGGTTTTTTTATCTTTGTTTACGTACGCTATAATGGCTAAATACTCAAATTATTTAAGATAATAATATAATGGTCGTGTTAGTGTTGCCAGTACATGGATTTATCACATATAATTCAATATAAAAAAATATTTTTAAAAAATTAAGTGGCACTCGGGGACTGCCGCGGTTGAGCTATTGCATAGCATTTTTTATCAACTTATACAATTATAAATATTTATGCATTTTTTTTTGCATGATAAAAATTATGCAAAAAAAATTTTAAAAAACAAACAAACAAGAAAAGCGCACTGTCACTACTTCGCGAGTGAGATTCGAACCTGCGACATAATACACCATACGGTAAAGAAAGCGGCCGCTCGCCCACTGCGCCAAACAGAGCTAGCTACTTGTGAACCTCTAAAATGTTGAACGCTTACTGAACGACGGTGTTATGTTTATTTTCGTTACGGAATTTCTTGATTCGGTCGCTGCGCTCAAACTGTTTGTCCTAGTTCAAAGCTCGCGATAAAAGCTATGCAATAGCTTAAAACTGACTTCAAACGCCCGCGCCACTACGAAGTATATAATTTATTGTTGATTTTTTAAAACCGCTCGACCGATTTTGATATAATTTAAAATAGGACCACCTGGGAAGTATGCGCTTTCAAACAAAAAAAAAGAACATACAAATCGGTTTAGGCGTCTTCGAGTAGGTAGGTAGTCGGTGAACATACAAAAAAATAATAAAAAACAATTCGACCAGATAATAATTTTTAAAAATTATTACGACGATTATAAAATGAATTATACCTCATTATAATCGTATGTGATAGAAAAAAACTAATACCATATTCGGATTCCGCATCCCAAAATTACCAAATATAGACCTTTCAAACAAACAATTTTCAAAAAGGTCAATTTTGCAAACCTGTGTTATTGACACTTTAATTGGTAATTTCACGGGAAAAGCCCGGACCAAGCTAGCGCGGGGACATAGTCCAACGCGTAGAGGCTTTATGAGTTGATCTAATTTGAGACTTGAATACACCAACCGGATTTTATCCTTCAATATGTACATCAATAATTTGCACTTAATGAAACCACGATGGATGCAGGATTATTTTAAGGAATGGACGATTGGACAGTAAATTACTTAATAGGGCTAATGGTTAAGGTGATGTTGACATAAGATCTAGGCTATGGGCTGTGAGATACCTGACACCTGCCATTTAAATACCTCGCAAATTGAAATTATCGTAATAATAACAATAATAATATTATAATTACGTTGCCGCAACGAATAGTAATAGTAACCCTTGTACACAATCGATAGATTGAATATGGGAACCGGACGTTAATCTGCTTTAATTTATTTCACAGACAAAAAGGAAATCTTCAATGATGAAGTTGTTGTGGAACGTTCGTGCGTATTTAAAAATATCACTTATGCTCTTTATCGATCTTATAATAATTCAGCCATATTAATTAAGCTTAAAGATCAAAATAAAGGAGTGTTTGCAGAAAGAGAAATAATAAAATTTATTTTAGATCCACAAAATATTGCTAGTAAGTATACATAATAATTATATTTTTATATTTATGTAGCATTTCAATTTGCATACATAAGCCACGCATTTTTAACGAATAGTTAAGTATAAGTAACGAAACAAGCGTTCAGATAGCTCATGTGGCACCCAAATGTCGAGCTTTTTAATGTAGGTACCCTGCTTTTTTCAAATGGTTTAAAATTTTTTTGTAGTCGATTCACAGTTCTTCAGCTATGTAGTAAAATTCAAAAAAATTCAAAATTCAAAATTATTTATTTCATGTAGGCCAACCTGTGGCTCTTATGACACGTCAAGATTCTACCACCGGTTCGGAAAGCGGATTCTGCTGAGAAGAGCCGGCAAGAAACTCAGCAGTTGCTCTTTTCAAAATAATCATTTTACAATATTAATAAGTAGCTATTACATTGTAATAAGTTTTTATACTATCTTGTGGGCAGCTGGATGGCAAGCTGATTTAACCCGTGCATCTTTGTTAGAATAGAATATGACATTTCCACAAAACGTACTACAATTCAATTCATGTCAAAGACGGGCAGACAGAAAGAAAGTAGAGTAACTACTGATATGCCGATCTTGCTCCACTTTTTCAAAAATGGCGTCCATTTTATTTATAAAATTAAAATTCCCGGCTTGAAAATGCTTAAGCCAACTTTGTGCTACTCTTACTGACACTGCATTAGGTCCACAAACGTCAAAATTTAGTTTCGCGTTCTGCGTTGCATTTTTCCTTTTTTGTAGGTAGTAAAATTTTAAAATTTATCGAATTTCTTCATTAGATTCACTCATTTTGACAGAAAGAAAAACAAATGAAAAATAGCTGGAAATAACATTTTACCAATTTGTTTCTTTTTTGAAATGTAACCTTTTTAACACTTTTCACCGCCATACGGTCTGCCGGTGGGACGTATCTTTTCGAGTACACCATCTATACAGGGTGGAAAAAAATTATGGGCCCTGGA
This sequence comes from Oeneis ivallda, assembly GCA_029955525.1. Taxonomy (NCBI): domain Eukaryota; kingdom Metazoa; phylum Arthropoda; class Insecta; order Lepidoptera; family Nymphalidae; genus Oeneis; species Oeneis ivallda. The sequence goes on from JARPMR010000008.1 coordinate 20,236,918, forward strand.
GGGGAACTACCTCAAATCCTTAAGTTAGATCATTTTACTTTTAGGAAACATTCCCTTATTTTTAAAAAGAAACAAAACTGCATTCAAAGTTTTTCAAAAATTCTCTTGTCTCACCCGGGAATCGAACCAGCTAAAAATCCAAAAAATAAACACTCATTATTTTATTGCACTAGTCGATGCAGTCGATGTTAAAGATAAAATTTCTCCAAGAAACATTATGTCTTACACTCATCTGTCGTGCAAGATATCCATGAAATCGAATATTTAGTATACAAGTTCTTTAGTCAACATTACCTAGAACTGTTCACTTTCAAGTAAAAGACACGTCAAGTATAATTTTCTAATAACTCTAACATCCAAAGACATTGTATGAAGTACAAATCTTGCTAATTATTATCTCTAAGTACCTTTTTGAAGACTTAGATAAGAAAATCGTTTAATGGTAATAATAATTCTATGCACGTTTCCTTTTTACGAAAAGTTTAAAAATTTAAACGTTTAACTTTGCGGTGCGGGACAGCAATTTTGAAATTCAATGAACATTTTGAGCATTTTTATCGATTTTGTTTTGTTTTGCTTCCATTTAGTAACTGTGTAATAATGGGCGTATCGTTTTATTAGAAGCTCAGGTACTTTTCAAACAACAAGAATTGCAATTTAGCTCAACAGTGTAGAAGCTAAATTGCAATTCTTTTTTTTTCAATTCTCAAAAAAAAACAATTTTATCTAAATCTTCAACAAGGTAGGTACTTAGAAATAATTAGCAAGCTTATACTTCATACGTGTCCTTGGATGTTAGACTTATAAGACAATTATAAGTTATAACGTGTCTTTTACTTGTTGAAGTTGAAAAGATCTAGGGAATGTTGATTAGAGAACTTGTATGCCAAATATTCGATTTTATGGATATCTTGTACGACAGACAAGTGTAAGACATAATGTTTCTTGGAGAAATTTTATCTTTATTATTGACTGTATCGACTAGTGCAATAAAATAGCGGGTGTTTATTTTTTGAATTGTTAGCTGGTTCGATTCCCGGCTGAGACAAGCGAATTTTTGAAAAACTTTGAATGCAGTTTTGTTTCTTTTTAAAAATAAGGGAATGTTTCCTAAATGTAAAATAATCTAAGTTAAAGATTTAAGGTAGTTCCCCTCCAAGGCCCATAATTTTTTTCCACCCTGTATATGTATATATATATGTATGGCCTGCTGATCTCGCTAAGGGCAACATATGCCCTTAGAGAGATCAGCAGGCCATACGGACCTCCAGCGCGGCGTACCAAATCTTTCCGTCCGTTCCGTTTCCGAAAATTTCCGTTAAAACTTAAAATTTATTTATTAAACAATTATCGAGTCTGTCACGCCACACTAGTAAACAATCATCAGCCCGCCGGCCGCCCGACGGACGGACGAACGGACAGACAGGCGGACGGACGGACAAGTGCAAATTCACTCAAGTAGACTCAGAGACCTCGCTTTGCTCGGTCAATAAGACGCTTCGTCAAGATCCTTTCAAAAAAATTTGACCAATACAAAACACCTGGAGACTTTCTTACCGTTGATGAAACAATGGTAGCTTTTCGTGACCGGATCGCTTTTATGACGACCTCCCTGGTGCAGTGGTGAGCGCTGTGGTCTTATAACTGGGAGGTCTCCGGTTCGATTCCCGGCGGGGTCAACTTGGGAATTTATAATTTCTGAATTGTCTCTGGTCTGGTCTGGTGGGAGGCTTTGGCCGTGGCTAGTTACCACCCTACTGTCAAAAACGTGCCGCCAAGCGATTTAGCGTTCCGGCACGATGGCGTGTAGAAACCGATTAGGGTTATGGGTTGAATGAATAAAAAAAATGCAATACGTACCTGGAAAACGACATTAGTATGGAATTAAATTATTTAAAATTTGCGACGACGATGGTTAAACTTATGACTTGATTGTATATGAAGGCAAAAGGACCACTTCAACCACACAAAACGTATCCAGTGAAATAGTCATGAAACTCAGTGAAATAAATCCGAATGCTGGAAGAAGTATCGTTACTGATAATTACTATACAAGTGTCACTTTAGCTAATAGCTTACTCCAAAAAAGCACCCATTTGTTGGGGACTGTAAGAAAAAATAGAAAAGGGCTACCAAAAGAATTATTGAAAGAGAAACTAAAGAAAAGCGAGACCTGTATTAATTCTACGATGTATTGGCTCTATCAACTTCACTTTTCCGTAATAGCAGGCCACGCACTACAGAATTAATTTGAAATCACGAGGTCGTAGCGGACCGCACGGCCTGCTAGTAAAAATACACAGTGAGCCCGCCAGCCGCCCGTACGGCCTGCTAAACTCAAGATTTTTAACCGCGGCCTGCACTGGTGGGCAAAGATGCGCCCGCCTGTAGACCGCGTGGCCTGTAACGCTGAAAAAATCTATATATGGATGGCGGTGAGAGTGTTAATGTCATCAAAATCAGTCAGATACAAATAATACATTTACTGTATTGTAAATTTGTTTTGAAAAGAGCAACCGCCGAGTTTCTTGCTGGTTCTTCTCGGCAGGAAAGGCATTCCGAACCAGTGGTAGATTCATCGACTATTCAAAAGCACTTGTAAAAGTTTATTTGAATAAAAAATATTTCTATTCTATTCTATACAGCCAAAGAGATTTTACTACAAGTTTATACCATACTCGCGAAAAGACTTTTTCCCCGACCTAATAGGTATTAGTATTTTAATTTGGTGAGTGTTAATTCGTATTCTGTAAAACTTGGTAGTGCAGCTGGTGGGGTCGCATTGACGAATTTGGTGGTGAGATAAACTACCTACTTGGTCAATTATTAAGGGATAGGTATTGATATTTCCCTATAGAATACCAAACCAAGGTGAAGTGAGTTTGATTTCGAAGTGAGCTATATCACTTGAGTGAGTTTCGACATCGAGATGGTATTTTAGTGAATAGCCCTGCAGATATAAATATAATATACCTACATCATTACTATAGTGATCCTTCCTACCTATCCTACCCTACCTGATCAAATTACTAATCTAATTGATAAACTATCTCCTATTAATAAGTGTTTATTACTGTTTACTTATCTAGCAACAAAAAAACACGCGTGCTTGACCAAATGCACCATAGAATATGATTACAATGAAAAAATGGATACTGTACATGAGGCTGTTTGCCCTAAGGTGGAAACGCTAAAATCAACAGAATCAACTATACAATATGGCAGTAGTACAAAAAAGTCTTATATTACAACATCATCAACAATAACAACAGCAATACCAACGACAAATACAAACGAAGAAACAAACGCTCTTACAGGTAAATAAGTAAGCACAAATTACAATACTAAATTACGAGTAGTAGGTATAATATTGTTGTACACAACAACAATATTATACTACTCGTAATTTTTTAATTAATTTAATTTTCTATCTATAATATAATAAAACTGTTATATCTCGTAATTTAGTATTGTTGTTGCGGACATCTGTTATAAACACAACTATTTTTATTCTCGTGCGGGGTGTGAAGTGTCCAAGGCTGGAAGGGCCCAATGCTGGACTTACCATTAGGGTGGCCAGGGCGGTATTAGTGGATGAGACCTCCGGATTTTTTTCTACTCCTCTTTTTGGTCCTGGTAGGGGCGTACTTTCTATTTGGAACTAACCCCACCCACCCGTTTGATTGAGATGAAGCGAGCGATTTTCTTTCTGTTTGATTGTTCCGTAGATTTTTTGATCAATAAGATAATTATAAAATGGCATGCGTGAAGCGAAAACATTTTTTTCACAACTCAATAGAAAGTTACAAAAGATGTTTCGGTTCTCGTAGGATCGAACAGGAAATCAACATCTAGATAATTAATATATTATATTAGAATAATATTATCACGAGCGAAGCGAGCGCTTAAAATTTTTCTCTGTTTTTCAGATTCAGGTTACAAGCTCAGCATCATCGTTCCCATTGTCGCTGTTGGGTTGCTCACATTAATATGTGGCACTGTGTTGTATATTAGGTATAAAAGAAAAATGTCGATAAATGAGAACGATAACACTTATTTATATGTAAGTAGCGAATCTCTCTCCCTGCTTCGTAATCCTTATATTGCTGTGGGTATTGATCCTTTTACACACTGTGCTAGGGTTTTCGTGGGAATTGGGATAATAAAGGATCTCGAATCTTAGGTACAAGGATTATTACATGACGGAGACCGGAGTTAATAACCGGAAACCATTTTTTTGGGAATGATGCAGTGGATTTCCAAATCCTTCAGCATACGACTAGACTGAGAATACGAGATTTTGATTCTTTAAGTATGACGCGACGGTTACGGTACTATCAGATGTTGGTGATTTTATAATTAATAATGACTAGACGATGCCCGCGACTTCGTCCGCGTGGATGAAGGTTTTTTGACTCCCGCGGGAACTCTTTACTTTTATGGGATAATTTGTAGCCTATGTGTTAATCCTGGGTATGAGCTATCTCCATGTCAAATTTCAGCCAAATCCGTTTTGTAGTTTTTGCGTGAAAGAGTAACAAACATACACACAGATACACAAACTTTCGCCTTTATAATAATATTAGTGTGATGTGAAGTGTGATGTGATAACTAGATGATGCCCGCGACTTGTTCCGCGTGGATTAAGGTTTTTTTAATTCCCACAAACAAACTTTCACCTTTATAATATTAGTGTGATTAGTATGATGTGATAGCCGAGACCGAGCGACGGCTCGTGCTTTCCGAGTCATGGAGGAAACGAAACGAGTCAAAAGTTCAAACTGGATCTCCGTAGTCGATCACCCATCTAGTTACACAATAGTTATTTGTGTCATATGGGGCCAAAGGAATTTTTTGTTCCCCGAGGGCGTTATTTTGAATTCAGAGCGAAGTGAAGGATTCTATAGTAGACTCCCGAGCGCAGCGAGGGATTCTAAAGTCGAATCCTGAGCGTAGCGAGGAATTCAACATAAGCCGCCCGAGAACAAAAAATTTTGGCCCCGAATGACACACACTATTTTTCATCATTACCTATGAGAAAAAGCTAGGAGTATCAACCTACTATGTATAGAGTATAGACATTACCAATACGTATATTGAAAGTTTAAATAAAACACAAATAATTTTTTATGAAATAATTAAATATTAATATTTATGTGGGAAGTATGGGCGTATATATCTAATCGACAAATTTGATCACGTGACTTATCGAAGACAACAGCTTCTCAAACATTTATGAATTCTCTCTTCTGATTGGTCCGCGTTAGTGCTTTAGTATGCTAAAGCACGAACGCGGACCAATCAGAAGAGAGAAATGAAAAGTCCCATGGGGTTAAAATTAAATTTTGCTCCCGCTATCCTCTGAAGGCAATATTCGTTTTTCGAATAGGTATGATGAAAATAACTATTTTCGACTTCGTCCGCGTGGATTTAGTTTTTGATTTAGGGATAAAAAGTAGCCTATGTCACTCTCCAGGTCCTCAACTATACGCATGCAAAAAATCACGTCGATCCGTAGCCCTGTTGCGGCGTGATTGAAGGACAAACCAACAAACACACTTTCGCATTAATAATATTATTATTCGATTCGATATACAGCAATAGGGAGTTTCTAATTTATTACTACTTGCTCGTAATTTACTCCGCTGCAACATGTCAAAATAATTTTGAAATAATACAACTTTAAGGGATGGTGGTTTGGCTCCACCAGTATTTTCGAGGATTTTCATTACATGCTGCATATAGTAATACTGATGATGTCTGCAACATCGTTTTTGTTTATTCCCGTGGGAATAAAAAAGCCGGCCAAGTGCGAGTCGGACTCGCGCACCGAGGGTTCCGTACTCCAAAAGTAAAAGTAAAACGATAATATTATATTAATTTGCTTATTTATCGTTAACTTTGTTTGTAGAGGATTATTGTTAATATAAAAAAACTATGCTAGTTAGAGCGTTGGTTTTATTTTTCCTGTAAAATATACATAAACCTCTATTGACCATAATTATTTCAGTTTTTTCGATTGGTAAACTTCGGAGATAAGGGGGGGAACTGTATTTTTTTCGACATTTTGGCCGATTACTCAAAAACTATTATATCTAGAAATAAATAAAAAACTGTTTTAGAATGCACAAGTAAAGGCCTTTCATATGATACCCCACTCGGTATAATTATCTTACTTTGAAATTTCAAACCCCTGATTTTCCCCCTTTTTTAATTAAACTAAAATAATTTTCGCGTTGATTTTATTTTTTCTGTAAAATATACATAAACCTCTATTGACCATAGTTATTTCAGATTTTTCGATTGGTAAACTTCGGAGATAAGGGGGGGGAACTGTATTTTTTTCGACATTTTGGCCGATTAATCAAAAACTATTATATATAAAAATAAATAAAAAACTGTTTTAGAATGCACAACTAAAGGCCTTTCATATGATACCCCACTCGGTATAGTTATCTTACTTTGAAATTTCAAACCCCCGATTTTCCCCCTTTTTTAATCAAACTAAAATAATTTTCGCGTTGCTTTTATTTTTCCTGTAAAATATACATAAACCTCTATTGACCATAATTATTTCAGATTTTTCGATTGGTAAACTTCGGAGATAAGGGGGGGGAACGGTATTTTTTTCGACATTTTGGCCGATTACTCAAAAACTATTATATATAGAAATAAATAAAAAACTGTTTTAGAATGCACAAGTAAAGGCCTTTCATATGATATCCCACTCGGTATAGTTATTTTACTTTGAAATTTCAAACCCCCGATTTTCCCCCCTTTTTAATAAAACTAAAAATAATTTTCGATTTTTCTTTATTCTAATGATGGTGGGCCACTATTGTACACAACTATGTCAAATTTCATGTCGATAGCTTTAATAGTTACTGAAATAATCGACTGTGACAGACGGACGGACGGACGGACGGAGAAAGTCTCACCATTAGGGTTCCATTTTTACCATTTTGGTACGGAACCCTAAAAACGAAGTTGCAGGAATTTTTAATTTTCCGGGATAAAATGTAGCTTATGTTTTAATGCAGGGTATAGTCTGTCTGTAATACCACAATAAGCTTAAAAAACTTAAGCCAAAGAAGTCTGCGGGGCCGGATGGCATACCACCTTATGTTTTTAAAGACTGCCGATTTGTCCTAGCAAAGCCGTTACTCCATATTTACAATCAGTGTCTCAAGGCAGCTCTGTTTCCCAAGAAATGGAAAGTGACTCGGGTCGTTCCTGTATCGAAAGGTGGATGTGGAACACAGGTCAGGAACACAGGCCAGTGGCAGTGTTGTCGACTCCGGCGAAGATATTGGAATCGGCTATTCACAGTAGTATTTACAGTCAGGTTAGCGCGCAACTATCCGATTGTCAGCATGGATTCCGTCCTTCGAGAAGCACTACCTTCTCGGATATATGTCTCATATTGTTCCAGCGGTTGATGGTGGGGGCCAGGGTGATGTAGCATACTTTGATTTTCGATAAGCCTTCGATTTAGTTGATAACGATATGTTGCTACAAAAGCTAGCATCAGTTGGGTTCACGCCACATTTGTTAAACTTTTTTGCGAGTTATATGAGAGATAGGCAGCAATATGTTGAATATAGGGGTCACAGGTCAGAACCGTATTTTACAAGTTCTGGTGTGAGTCAGGGCAGCAACCTGGGACCCTTGCAGTTTTTAATGATAAACGATCTGCCGAAGGTGGTCCAGGACGCTAAATGCTTGTTATATGCGGACGATCTCAAGCTCGCTCTGGCTGTAAATGGCGAAGAGGACTGTGTGAAGCTGCAGCAGGACATAGACAGAGTGGTGACATGGAGCAAGGGCAACCTATTGCAGTTTAATAACTCCAAATGTGCAGTCATCACTTTCTCTAAGTCACGGGACCCCATCTTATATAATTACAATATCGATGGGATACCAATGGCGAGAGTCTCAGAGGTTAAAGACTTAGGGGTTAGCATAAACACTGAGCTTTCGTTTCGTAATCATATTGTAAATTGCTGTAAGAAAGCTTACAGAAATTTGGGTTTCTTGCTTCGTACAGTTAGTGGTTTCACTAATCTAAGCGCTATCATCGCATTATATAATGCGTTGGTAAGGAGCCAACTTGAAAGTAATGCAGTCATTTGGGCTCCACATGAAGCAAAATATTGTATCATGTTGGAGCGGGTTCAGAATAAATTTATTAGGTTCTTGTACATGAGGCTTTATGGGGTTTACCCATTCTACCCATTGAAGTACCCTACACTCTTTGTTCTGGGTATGGTCGGATACAATGAGCTCAGATCTAGAAGGGAACTAGCGCTTGTTACGTATGTTTTTAAAATAATGAGAGGCAAGTCATTCAATGCGGACGTGTTAGGGCAGGTCAGTCTCAGAGTGCCGGACCGGTACGTGTGGCGCAGGCGCAGGCCGCCGCTGCTGGCGCTGCCGCGAGGGCGCACCAACTTGCTCAAGAAGGCGCCGCTGACGCGCGCGCTTCGCACCCTGAACTTGGTGGCCGAGCAGATCGACCTGTTTTGTTGCACTCTGAATGAGCTCACCAGGATCGCAATGTGGTCAATATGTTATCAAAATAATTCATAAGTTATTTTTAGAATGTTAGATTTAGGTTTTTGATACAGTTATAAATGATATTGTGTTGCACTAACGAATTGGGATAAATTATCCTGTAATGTCAGTGTAAGTGTGGAAAATAAATAAATTAAAATAAAATCCGTCCAGTACTTAGGTAGTTTTTGCGCGAAAGAGTAACAAATACACAAACTTTCACGTTTATGATATAATTAATGTGATCATAATTATTTTTGTTTCAGGAACCAAGTATCGTACACCTAAACTTATCTAATTTCAACTTAAAAAGCGATGAAGATGATGTGACAGATTCAGAATGCAAACACGTTGTTGATGCGGTTGATGTTTACGATTACACCTACCCTGACTACGTCAAACGTCTGAGAACCTTCAAACCTATTAAACCGCCATTATGTCCCTGCCCACATTGTAGGGGAATAATCACATAATCTTTAAATCTACATCTCTTCTTTAATCTAAACAGTTTATATCTATCTCTAAAAAGATTATAGCAAAGTCGCTGTTTTCATCTATCTGTTTCCCTGCTAACTTCTTCTAAACTACGCAACGGATTTTGATACGGTTTTCACTATCATTTAGAGATATTTTTCGGAGAGAGGGTCTATCTTCTAAGGATAACCCTTAGAATAACCTAATCTAATAATAATCTTGTACATAATACTCTTCTCATCAAAAAATCGAAACACCTCGCATGTTTATGTTTCGTAAGGATTATCAGAAAAATCTTTATTTTTAGGAATAACTATTAAATGTTGTTTAATAGTGAGTAGTATGAGGTATTCAATCCCTAATGTTAATGTTCCAAATTCAAATTAAATTTCGATAAAATTCGTGTTCTTTTTAATGAGTCATTTTAACCCTGTATAGAATATGAGGGAAATGGGGAAAACAACGTAAATGTAAATGGAAAAAAGTTTAGAGACAGTTTATTTAATAGCTTGTATTCCGTCCCCGGGCTCTTATTACTGCTTTCATGTGTTCGATCTGATTAGAGTCATTCTTCATCGATCGGATCAGTCACTATCACATGTTGTGGAATGTTATCCCACTCTTCTTTAATTGCATTTCGTAGCTGGCCAAGAGTTTCTGGGGCGGAATCCCTTGCTCGAATTCGTCTTTTTAATTCATCCCATGGATGTTCTATGGGATTCATGTCAGGGATTTTCGCTGGCCATTCGATAACAGAGATACCGACTTCAGTAAGATAATCTTGTACGACGACGGCTGCGGTATGAGCCCTAGCATTATCGTGCATGAATATATATGAAAGCATCACAGTAGTAGGGTAAAATTGGGAGTTCTGCCTCACGTCTCTAGATAAACGCGCCGCGCGTTGCGAGACGTTAGCCAGAACTCCCAATTTTACTAGGTAAGTACATCTTACTTATTGATTACAATCGTTCAGCAAATCATCGCTCAGCTTGTTATTGAAACTGGACACACAATGTCACGTCTAATTTAAATATGATTTTATTATTAATCATTCTTCTTGAACGATATTAGGTATAATCAGTAACAAGAGAATGATCAGGTTGTTACAAACTCATGTTGGAAGATTATTCAATGATCGATAGAGTACATTCTTAAGTGATATTATTTTGATAGACCCTAACCAATGCAACTATTCCTAAGCATTACTGTACCCAACTTTCCATCTATTACTATATTATAGGAGTTTATATTTTGTACGGAAAACCTTAACTATCTTATGTTATTAATATAGTGGTGTGTCAGTTTAAGATATAAGCATGCTAAACTGGGAACAGGTAAGTATGTCAGTTTATTATTTAAAATACTCCACACTCCTATAACGGAAGGTTAAAATGCTTAATCGAAGATGTTAATAATAAATAAATAATAAAATTAGTTACAGCTGAAGAAGATCTCAGATCGAATCTTAACCAATTTTGTGAAATAAAAAGTCTCAAATTGCATTTCAAGTGTTGCACTATAATAGCTATTTATGCAACTGCATCGTAATGAGGGTCATTTTAATTCGAGTGCTGTTTTTTGATACGAGGCTTGCCGAGTATCAAAATAGGATAGTACGAGAATTAAAATGACTAATTACGATCAGTTACATACAAGATTTTATCTACGATAAGGAAAATAAAATCATTAACAAAACAAAATACGCCGTAGTAGGCTCAATAAAGTAACAAAAAGTAACTCCGTAAGCCGCCACCAGCCGCCTGTGGCGCCACTGTCGTATGAACGGTACAAAAGTGCCGGAACTCAGAGCCTTAACTTTAGGTATCCTATTTTAAGAAGATAACCATTTCGATTCAACTCCCATACAACGAGCTGCATCGAAATGAGAAGCAAAACCGAAAGAGGGTTCATTTCGATTCAGCTGTCAAATTCGAAATTGGAACTTTTCGATGCTGGAGTAGATAAAGGTAATAGTAATTTATCAGTACTATTCCATAAACTAATATACATAATAATTTTCTAATTATTATGTCACTAAAATCATTTAGCTAAATTTGTCATTGTTGTAATGGGATAATTTAGTTGCAATAGGAGATAATTTTATAAAATTATTACTCGATTCGCTTTTAGTAAGTAGTAAGTACCTACCTAATGAAAAATTATTATATTTTAGCATTAGACTACTTCAACTTCTGTGAACATTACATAGTGCCTAGATAAATACCTATGCATAATGTAGAAATACAGTACAGACGCAGAAAGCAGTAAAAAATAATAGCAAACAATAGTCGGGATATATAATGTGTTAACTAAAAGTGATTATTTTTCGGTGTCTAATGTCTCGTATAGGATTGCATATTTGCAGTTTGTTTCCTAAAAGGGAATCCTAAAAATGTATGCAGCATCTTACATATGTCTGTAATAAGAGACCAAGAAATCTCATTCTAATTACTTTTATATTTAAGAGTCATTATTCTATGATAATAATATGATCTTTTGACTTTATTGATTGACTTAAAGAAGATATGCAACTTCTGTTAGCCCAGTTCAACACGCATTTCTTTTCGGATCACTCCAGCGAGTAAACGTTTACTCAAAACATTTAAAAATACATTTTTTGATTTTCAAATAAGCAGTTATTTAGCTCCAGTATGTATGTATATTTTTATTATTTTCATATATTTTAAAGAAAGAGTTGTAAAATGAAATAGTTAAAAATTAGCTTTCTTAAAGAAAAGTTTTTCTTACATAATAGTGTTTTCAAATTAACAATAATGTTTTAATTTCATAGTAGTAAAAATACTATGCTGTGACAACATTTCAAAAATGGTTTTTCTATGGCAGGGCTGCAAACTACAGTAATAATCCTTTTAATTCGGATGATGAGTTACCTATAGCTTCGCCTTCAACTTCGAAGCGTAAATCACTCAATAAATTGAAGAAATCAAAAAGTCAACAGTCAGATACGGAATCTGAACCGGATACACCTGTAAAACGTAAGAAAGCACTTCCGAAAAAGCCTGTCAAGGTTACTGCCCGTCCTTCGTGGGATTCTGAGGTGAGTTATGACAGTTTATTTCTACAGTATAAATATAATAATATTAAGAATTATTAAAATTTTGAATTTATGCATCAACTGAAGTCTTAGAGAAGATATTAATATATATTTTTTACATTATATAAAGTGTTAACAAGTATGAACATGGGCGCGAGGTTTCGAGTTCGATTCTTTTTCTTCTTCAGAAAAATTGTTTAGGGTTTTGTGTGTGTGTGTTTTTAAGGAGGGGTTTTTTTTTAGGGTTTTCCAACAAAAAATCTCAGCAACAATCCTAAATTAATGTTTGGTAACTGAGTTAATGTTTATAATAACTAAAAATATTATTTTCCTTTTTTCAGCACGAAGAAGAAGTGGTACAAAAGCTTGAACCGCTTAAAAATTTTATTACTAAGAAGATAGCATCAGGGTATTCTACACAGCGAAAACAAGAAAAATTAATAATTGAAGGTGACTATTATTTGGAACTCCGCATCTATAACGCTGTCGAAGCATCAAAAATAAGCCCGGGTAATCGATGGCGTCACGCTCTTTTTACTTACAAGTCATGTATGGATACCAACTCAGAAATTTGGCAAGCAACGAATCGCTTGGTCGCTGCTGCCAAGGAAGATTTTAAAGGGGTTAAACCCACACTATATCCAGCATAAATATTTTTTCTAATTTCAAATAATAAATACTTTGACAATATATTATATTTTATTATATAATATAGGAGTTTCATAATGATTTTTTGTGATATTTGTAATATTTCTGCACCAAAATACTTTTCACATAAGAAAAGTTATATTCACAAATCAAATTGTTTACTCCGCACAGAATTCGATAATGTTCAAATAATTGCAACTGCTTTTAAGAACAGAATAATAAGCTATCGTGTATATCCATCAAAAAAATTTTTACTGTCTGAACAATTTTTATCTGAAGTTGTGAATACGATATGTAATTTAGTAAAAAGAAGTCTTGACAAGCATAATGCTCTAAAAATAAATTTCGAACTATTTGCGACTTTCACATTACCAAAAAATAACGAAAAATCTTTAAAATCGTTCAATACTAAATATATACAAATTTTTCAATCCACAAACATAAAGAATATATATTTAGAGTGTGTAAAAAGTCTACTTACCAAATTATCAGAGTTTGAACATTCCGAATCAGGCTGGTCTTTTGATTCTTTGAATAATTTAGAAGTAAACATTAATAAATATAATCCTTTAAGAACAGGCTCCTATATTCCACTACCAATAAAAATCCTGAAAACTAGATCTTGTGTAAATATTAAAAATAATGATGATAAGTGTTTTCTGTGGAGTATATTAGCACATATGTATCCCACTAATAAAAACTCTAATAGAGTTAATTCATATCCTCATTATTCTAAAGTTTTAAAAACAGATGGTATGTCGTTTCCACCATCTTTTGAGGATATCAAATTATTTGAAAAAAATAATTCTAACATAAGTGTTAATATATACAGTTTAGAAAAAAAGGGGGATATTAACGGACCTCTCTACAAAACCAACAAACGTAAACTTGTACATGTCAACTTGCTTTACATTACTAAGAACAATAAAAGACATTTTTGTTTGATAAGAAACTTTGAACGGTTGGTTCATAGTCAACTTACTAAGAATAACTCTAAAATTTTTCTGTGTGAGGAGTGTTTCATTTATTTTAATTCAGAAGAAAAGTTATGCAAACATAATTGTGCAAGAATTAAAACTATTCTTCCAGAAAAAAATAGTAAATTATATTTTGATCATTATGAAAGAAGTCAAAGAATACCAATTGTGATTTATGGCGATTTTGAAAGTTTATTAAGAGAATATTCTGATAAAAGTAAATCTGAGCATACTGAAACTATACAAGTTCATGAAGCCACATGCTTTGCGTACTATATATGTTGTGAATCTAAACCTGAACTTAACGAACTTGTTTCATACAAAGGAGCTAACTGTGCTCAAAAATTTGTAGAAACAATTTCAAATGATGTAAAACGATTACATACAATTTTGTTAGAAAATAATCCAATGAAACCTCTTACTGAAAAAGAAAAGAAATGTTTTCATACTGCAAAAGTTTGTCATATATGCAAACAAAAATTTACATCCACAGATAAGATTGTAGCAGATCATGATCATTTTACAGGAGAATATAGAGGGCCGGCTCACAATATTTGCAACTTGAGTGTAAAGAAATGTTCTTTTATACCTATTATATTCCATAAATTAGTAAGTTAAAAACTAAGTAATTACGATTGTCATCTTTTCATTAAAGAGTTAGCGAGTATTAATGGTCGTATAAATATTATTCCAAAAAATAAAGAAAAGTACATATCTTTCACAAAATTTATATCAGTCGAATCAAAAACTGCTGCTCAACTTAAATTCATAGATTGTTTTAATTTTCTCAGCTGTAGCTTAGATAAGTTAGCTAGATCTTTACATCCAAACGACTTCATAAACTTGCGTAGGTATTACAGTGATCCGTGTTTATTTGATTTGATTTGCAGAAACTTATACTTCAAAGATTTAAATTAGAAAAACAATTAAAATTTCGAAAGAAGAGTAAATTAAAAGTTGGAGATTTTGTGCGTATTAGCAAGTATAAAGGTGTTTTTGAAAAAGGTTATACACCTAATTGGTCAACCGAAATATTCCAAATTGAAAAATACAGAAAACGAATCCTGTTACTTACCTGATAGTAGATTCTAAACATCAGCCAATTTTAGGCTCATTTTACACAGAAGAACTTCAAAAAACAGAAAATCCTAATGTATATCTTATTGAAAAAGTTCTAAAGAGAAAAGGAAACAAGATATTTGTAAAGTGGTTAGGATTTCCATCGAGTGAAAACAGTTGGATAGAAAGAACAAATATTTTATAACTTAGCAATTCCTACTTTATTTTCATTATTTAAGAGTTAGTATAGTTTTTTTCATTCATTGTAATAAAAGTAATGAAAGAGAGCAGTCTTCTTAATTGGTTTATAAATCATTTACCATTTGAACTTCATCTACCTGGATATAATTACTGCGGAGCTGGTACAAAACTATATAAAAGGCTTGCACGAGGAGACCAAGGTGTAAATAAATTGGATGAGTATTGTAAACAACACGATATTGCATACGACTTATCAACTTCGTTAAGTGATCGTTATAAGGC
The DNA here is from genome assembly GCA_029955525.1 of Oeneis ivallda. Classification (NCBI taxonomy): domain Eukaryota; kingdom Metazoa; phylum Arthropoda; class Insecta; order Lepidoptera; family Nymphalidae; genus Oeneis; species Oeneis ivallda. The sequence continues at coordinate 20,252,170 of JARPMR010000008.1, forward strand.
TGATAAAATATTGATGAAATTGACAAAACAACGCGCGTTAGCACCTGATGCAAATTTGGGAGAAAAGATAGCAGCAAATTTAGTGAATAAAGCTATGATAGCTAAATTGTATACCGGATCAGGGCTGACCAATAAAGTGAGCAGTCATAAAAAAGTGTCGTCAAAAAAATTCGCCTCAGGCACTGGTTTGAAAAAACACTTTAACCATGTTGTTGCTCATGCGAAAAAGCATATGCAGAAATTAAAACCCAAATGTAAGAAAAAGGCTATAGAATTAGCCATAGCAGCAGCTAAAGAATTGACTAAAGATTCATCAATAAAACTTCCTCGAATCATACCTATTCCGAAAACTGGTGGAGTACTTCCGTTGATACCTATTTTTGCTGGATTATCCGCTGCAGGCAGCTTAGCCGGTGGTGCTGCAGGAATCGCTAAAGTTATAAATGATTTGAAAGACGCCAAAAAACGTTTTACAGAATTAAAGAGACATCATGAAAAAATGGAAGCCCTCCATATAGGGAAAGGTTTAGATATCAAGCCGCATAGAGATAGTTTAGGAATTTACATTTCAAATGAAAAAAACTAAGACGAAGGCTACCCAAACGAGCGCTCACCAATATCGACATCATTAACCATTCGCGAGATATTCCTCATTTTCGAGGGGTGTTTATGAGAGATGAGATGCCAGAATATCCTTTTCAAAAAGAATGCGGTATTGTTAATTTAGATAGCTCCAACAATCCTGGCTCTCATTGGGTAGCCTATGCAAAAGTAAATAATGATATTCAATACTTTGACAGTTATGGAAATTTAAAACCACCTAAAGAGTTAATTAAATATTTAGGAACTGGTATGAGTTATAATTACAAAAATTTTCAAGGTAGTCATCCTTATAACTGTGGTCATCTATGTATAAAGTTTTTAAGACATTTTTGGAATACACAAAAATAAGTATAAATAGTTCAGTAAAATGGAATTTTTTTTAGTTTACAATCATGTCTTTTACAATTACTATTACCGGGCAGAAATCTATATTGGAATCATTTTTTCAACCTCCTCTTATTCTCGGTGGTGAATACGAATGTGGTTTATTACATTTTTCTGCTCTGAACTCAATACCGAACATAAATTATAGCAATAATATATTTGCATATGGTGATAAATGTGAATATATAAAAATTCCATATGGTACTTATGATTTATATGACATAAGAGAATATCTTGCAAGTAAATTAAACAACTGTAAAATTGAAATAAAACCTAATAATAATACTTTAACATGCTCGCTTTTTTGTTCCAAAACTGTACATTTTGACGTAGAAAACAGTTTAGGACGCCTACTTGGTTTCCCAAATGTTAAACTTGAAGCAAATAAATGGCATGAATCTGTTAATTCAGTTAACATTCTTCCATTGTCTGTCATCAGGATCGAATGTGATCTTATATTCGGATCATATAATAATGGATTTGCGTCACATATAATTCATGAATTTATTCCAAACGTTCCACCAGGATATCGATATATAGAAATTCCAAGAAATATTATTTACCTTCCTGTCAATAAGAATAATATATCATCCATAACTGTTAAAATTATTGATGAAAACGGTAATAACATTGATTTTAGAGAAGAAAATATTCAATTGAGACTTCATTTACGCAGAGCACAATGATAATATTTAATAAAACACCTGGGTATGAAGTGAAAAGAATCAATCATTTGCCTACTACTAGAGCGCGTACACGTATTAAAGTAAATCGTAATACCATCACTAAAAGAAACAAGGATTTTCTAAGATCACTAGGATTTAAAGTATGAATATTCTAAGCATTAATAACACTCCAGAATTCGACAATTCTATCGAGAGTTATGAGATACACACCTACAATCCATACAATAATAGCTTCAAAGAAAATGATGAAATTCGCATTCCAATACATCAACAAGATATATACATATTACCATGTAACAGTTCAATTTATGTTGAAGGCTTTGCCACAGTGACTGGAAAAGATCAATCGGGAAAAGAAGTAAAGAAACCTGTGAACTTTACCAATAACCCCGTCATGTTTCTTTTTCAAGACATCAGGTATGAGATGAACGGTATTGAAATAGATCGAATAAGAAACCCTGGAATAACCACAACATTAAAATCATACATATCGATGAATGAAGGGGATAGCAAAGTTGCAGCATTGTGGGGTTGGCAAATGGATGGTTTTAAAATGAAAGAAGGATATTTTAATGCTGTTATACCGTTAAGTAAAATAATGGGATTTGCTGACGATTACAAAAAAATAATTATTAACTGTAAACATGAACTTATTTTGAATAGAAGTAATAGTAATTTGAATAGTGTAACAATTCATAAGGATGATAATATTCAGATAGGAATACAAAGAATTCAATGGCGTGTGCCGCATATAAAAGTATCGGATCGTGAAAGACTTTCACTTCTCAAATATTTAGAAAAAGACAAACCCATTCAAATAGCATTCAGAAATTGGGATTTGTATGAATATCCTTTACTTCCTAAAACTAAGAAACATTCGTGGTCAATTAAAACTACTTCTCAGCTATAAAAGCCTCGATATGTCATTTTTGGTCTACAAACGAATAGAAAAAACAGTAAGACTAATGATAGTTCTATATTTGACCATTGTAAATTAACCAATGTAACACTGTTTTTAAATTCACAATATTATCCATACGATTCGCTTAATTTAAAATTTGATGAAGATAAATACAGTATATTATATGAAATGTACATTCAATTTCGTCAGTCTTATTATAATCTTCCTGTAGACCCGTTGTTTGATCTGATCACGTTTAAAGAAAAGGCACCATTGTTTGTAATTGACTGTTCAAGACAAAACGAGAATTTAAAGACTGGACCTGTAGACGTGCGTTTAGAAATTGAAAGTTCACAAGACATCCCGGATAATACATCAGCATATTGTCTTATAATAAACGATCGTCTAGTAGAATATAAACCCTTGAGTAACATAGTTCGCAAGTTAACATGAGTGTCATCATTGATGTCCAAGGATTCAAAACGGATTCCAATGAGTTTATAGTAAAAGAAATAGCCATATTGTGTAATAATCAGATCCAGACGTATTTAATCAAGCCACCATTTCCATTTTATAATTTAACGAAAACAGAAAGAAAACAAGTTTGCTGGATAGAAAGAAACAGAGGAATACATTGGAAGGAAGGTTTTATTCCATACTTAAATTACAAAGGATATGTAACTAATTATTTAAATAATAAATGTGTTTATGCGAAAGGTGTAGAAAAAGTGCAGTGGATATCAAAAATGTTTGGCTGCGATAATGTTTATAATTTAGAAGATAAATCGTGTCCTAGCTTACTAAGTTTGTATGAACAATACAAAACAACTAGTGATGTATTTAGTTGTTTATATCATCCTTCAATATGTGCATTAAAAAACGCGCTTGTTTTAAGAAAATGGTGTCTCGATAATAAAATTTTGTAAAAAAAAATATATAGTAGTTTTTATTTACAGTCCTATTGCTATAGATTGATTAGAAATATAAGTGTGACTAGTAAAGTAAAATTGACATTTGTATTAGATATTATTAATTGATCTAATATGTCCTTTAGTTTATCTGAGTATATTCTCTAAGCGAGTCGTTCCCTCTCAAAAAGATAAATTCATAGTGTTAATAAGCTAAGAAAAATGATATTAAAAGTTAACGATTTAGTTGATGTTATTATAGTAAAATGGAATTTGTATGGGCTGCATAATGTAAAAATATTAAAATATGAGGAATACGATGGTATTTTGATATCAACGATCTCAAAGAAATCCAAAATTTATTGTCAAGGTCTTAAAGTTTCCGCACGCGTGTTAAGAATAAATAATAAGTCTGTTGATTTGATACCATCTGATTAATTTGTAACTAAAACCGTCTGATAAATTTCATAAAAACCTTATAAAGCTCAGACTTTAGGGTTTATCTCAAAATTGATGCTGAAGTATGATACATTTTAAATAATTTGTTGAACGATTGAAAAATAAGTGATTCAATAGCGTAAAATTGGGAATTCTGGCGCACGTCTCGCAACGCGGGGTGCGTTTATCTAGAGACGTGAGCCAGAACTCCCAATTTTACCCTACTCATCACCAATAAAATGTGCATAGGGTATCACATGAGCCTCAAGACATTGTTCGATGTATCGATGACTAGTGAGTGCAAGCCAAACGTGATTCGGATACGAAGACAATTTCTCTTTTGCCCTTGGTGCTAATGCCTCCCCAAACTGTCCATAACCGCCACCGTAGCTTACTTTTTCTTCAATGCAGCATTGTGCATAGTATTCACCTTCTCATCTGTATACCTTGTTCCTTACGTCGTTACCATACAACATAATTTTGCACTCATCATAAAAGAGAATCTTGCTCCACTGTATTAATGACCAATTTAGGTGCTTACCTGCAAAGTTAAGACGCGCTCTTCGATGGTCTGCTGTAAATTTTGGCCCATTTGCTGGCTTGTGTGGTACCAGTCCACGTTCCTTCAACCTTCTTCTAATTGTAGAGTCACCTACAGCCACCCTTCGACACGGAGCTGCTGCTGCAGGTCGTCTTGCTCAGTAGTAACCCGATTCTTACCAGATCCAGGACTGCGCGTAAATAATCCAGTCACTCGATATCTTTTATACACTCTATGAACAAATGATAGGCTTAGATGCAATCTTGCAGCCACAACACGCTGACTAAGCCAAAAATCCAGCAACGCCACCACTTGGGCGGCTTCTGCGGGCGATGTATCCATGTGTTTTAGTAAAAAAAAAACTTTTATTGAACGTGACAAGGCACAGTTAACAAATAATAAACAAAGAAATTACCAGTTAGGGTAATTTTTAGTTAATTCTGAACTTAAATGTACTCCGACTCTTAACACCCCTTTGTATCAAAACTATGTTTCAGTTCATTTATCGGATAAACAATAAACAATTGAAAATATAATTTTGAATTTAGAATTTCTATACACCAAAGTAAAGACCAAACAGCCAGCTACAAGATTATGTGTTTTTTTTTTCATGGAATAAATTTCTCTTTTTTATTTAAATAACACTAGAAAAAAAATCGGAAATGTTTCGATATTTTTGATGAGAAGTGTATTACTAAAAAATAATGAGTTCCCAAAGCTGTTTTCAATAATAAGTATCCTTATCTAGTCAAATACCTACGTTAGATACGATGTGAGCAAAATTGCACAGATTTATAGTTATTTGTGGTAGGTACATTTTTCACTTTGGCCTCCAAAGTGATATTTTGCGCTCGGGATTCTAAAGTAGAATCCAGAGCGTAGCGAGGAATTCCTTCCCTTCGTACACGGATAAAAATATACATCGGTGATTCCCTTAACGCCCACAGATTTACCATTTCAATGTAAAAGATTGCAACTACCAGTAAAACTATCTTTTCCAATGACCAATAATAAATCACAGGGTCAAACATTCAATATTGTAAGTTTAGATTTAGGTAAGAGTTGAGGGTTTTTCACATAGAAAACTGGGTATATAAATATTATATTGTAGCCCTTTCGCATGTAACATCTAACCGAAACCTAGCCATTTGTGTTGTCTACTGCAACAAGTGTAAATTGAAAATTTAAAACAGCAGACATGTGAATCTTTGGCCAGATTATTTAATACGATTTAACTGACAACCTGTTACCCAGTTTTCTGCTCCATCATCATATCCTCCTCTTCTATTCTCGATCCTCGACCATCATCTATCTAAAACCTACTCGTTGAGACCATTCTAATGAGCCCAAGTATACTTTATCTGCTGTCAGTTGCTGAGGAGTTGGATATACTTATCGCAGACTACTTAATGCTACAGCATCAGGCCAAGGTTACCATGCCTTGGAAATAATCCGAAGTGACGGTACGCCTTTCAGATTACTCGCATCAGGGCAGTGAAAGCTTGTAAGACCCTTTAATCAAGTAGAAAATGAGCTGATGATCTTCAATGAATGCCTAAACAGATCTTCATAAATATACTTAGCTAAGATCCACCTCCATTACGTTCAATCATGCAACAAAAACTGAAGATAATCATTGGATGAATCTGGGAGAGGACAGAGTGAGATGGAAGCGGTTGGTGGAGGCCTGTAGGTACCCGTAAAGGGGCTTAGGGTCCATATTTCAAAATGAATTAAAATATAATTTATAACCTTACTAATTTAGGATAATATAAGAAAAATGTTATAATACCTAACAAAACTAACAACAGTCTGCTGTAGTAATTTATGTTGTAAAAATTTAAAAAATATGGGAATAATAAAAGATTCTTTATAATATATTTATTATTTTTCACTAGCTGTCTTAAAAGTTACACAAATCGCAGAAAAAGTTTCCGAGAAACGTGTAACCGACGAACGTGGCCGGGCGCTTACGGCGTTATTAAGCTTGGTTTTCCACTTGTAGCACAGTGTGCGGTAAGAACGTCTTATGCACCATGCCCAGCGTGTCGCTTACGCATTTCTGCGAGTTAACACTTGTTTACCGTATAAGGTAAAGAAAAATAGGCACAGGTAAGGAAAAATCTTAATATATATAAATTACGTGTCACGTTGTTGTCCGCGATGGACTCCTAAACTAATTAACCGAATTTGATCAAACTTCGTAACTATCTGTAATTTGGTCCAACTTGAAAGATAGGACAGTTTTAGTAGTTCTATTTTGTTTTATTTATATAGGTAAGTTGGCGGTACGAAGTTCGCCGAGTCAGCTAGTAGTTTATAGATTATAATATTATCATTATTTCATAGAATAGCAATTTTATGAGTTTAAATTAGTCTATTATATCTATTACATATTATTAATTTCAAATAATCTAATCCTAATTTACTAATTTTACTTTTAGTAATTTTATAACTAACACTGAGCTTTAATGACTTGAAATAAACAGATTTTTTTTTTATTATTTTAAGGTCACTGAATGGCATTTAATCGACGAATAGAGTTTATGTTATGACAGTTTTTGTATTGGTCAAAACGTCTTTGTTTAACGTCGGTTGACTTGGTGAATGGTAAAATAAGCCTCAAATCTATATAAATAAATAAAATTGAAGTGTCCGTGATTTGGAAATACCTTACGCCACGCGCCACGAAAGAAGTCCCGCGGAAATTTAGTGAAACTAATAGATTTTACATACAATAATTGCGTAAACATACGACTACTAGCGCCGCCTCTATGGGCCTTCTTTCGTGGCGCGGACTTTCTTTCTTAAACTTCTTCTTCTTCTTTTTTTTAAGTGGCTCCGCGCGTCGAGCCTTCTTAAACTTATACGTTCGTAATTGACCGAGCGAAGCGAGGTCTCTGAGTCTACTAGGTGAATTTGCTCTTGTCCGTCCGTCCGTCCGTCCGTCTGTCAGAGCCTTATAACTTTTGAATTACTGAACGTAATTACTTCAAATTTAGATATAATATGTAAACTGATGGCCTTCAGCCGACTATTGCATAAAAAATTATAAAAACCTTTATTTCAGGGGGGCTCTCATAGAAGTGAATGCGAAGTAAAAAAAAATTTATCGCGTTATATAAAATTGTAACATATCATGTTAAAGATAATTTCAAACCGAGTACAAAAATATTTTTTTTTTTAATTTTTCCCTTAAAATTGACGAAATGGGGGGCTTTCAAAGTGGAGATTTAATACGCTCTCTTGAAGACGCTCTCTAGGAGAATTGACTATGTATTTTCAAGCTGATTTTAGTTTTTTGTTTCACTTGTATCCTGTACTTGAACAACAAATACTAAAATTATATGAATATTATAAAGAAATGAGATTATTTAATTTTTAATGGGCATCAGTAATTATTCATATAGCATCAACATAGCTTCACAATAATGCTAATAGATGGCGCAGTCATTAACTATTCCATGGAACTAGGGAGTTACGACTATCCCAAAAACAGTTTTGCGTCGAACATTATTATTTAGTTACATAAAATAATAACTTATTATTCAATTAAAATGATTGTTTAGTTAAATATCAAACTTCAATAAACTATTAATTACTGCATTTTGTATATTTTCTATTCGCGTCGATAGATAACGATTTGTACAGATGCCCGTAACCCGTTTTCACTCGTTAGTACTTATTAATTCAATGTTTTCATTAACGTTGCCTAACCTTACGGGCAATGATAAGTTAGGTGATGATTTCTGTCAACTTCTTTATCACGATCCTGTACGGGACACCTAAAAGGACATTGGGACGGATGTTAGGACTTAGGATTGTATTTAGGAGCTACCTACGTAAAGAGACTCCTACTTAGGGGATGATATAGGTATGTTTGGTGAAAACGGGCATAATAATAATGTCAGTTTTGGTCGTCATGTATCGATTGAATGAATAGTCTTGGGATACCGTTACCGCGAGGTCTCAGTTCGGGGCGAACCACTAGTATTATTGATTATGGTCAAAAAATTGTATTTGTGCCTGTCAATTACCTACTCTTTGTCGACATGGGCGTATTGTTGTCGATTTTGACGCAGGCAGCTACTCTAGTCGGTTACAGTGCCACCAACTTATCTGTTCAGCTTGAGTAACAAATTTTGTTACTCGTGCATCTCAGGGATATCACGAGAAAACGGGTAGACAAAATTTTCTTGTGGTGCGCATGTTAGCCCTGTAGGTCACCGAAATGGTAGGTTCGATGGTTCAGGTGGACAAATTTGGAACGTCCGGGTGACGCTATATTTTAAATACGCACAAAACCAATATGACGGATGCTACATCCAATCCAATCCAACAAAGCTCAGCGAGTCGCGAAACTGAAGTGGAAATGGGTGTGGCATAGTTCGAATAACCGATGGTCGTTGGGGTCCCGAAGTGCTGGAGGGGCGACCCCGCACTGGGGAGACCTTTGTTCAAAAGTGGACGTCTACCGGTTGATAAAGAAATATAGGAGAAGATCATATTTTGATTCCGATTGTAATTAGAACGATTTTTTATTTTTTTATTTTTTTTATTCGATGACAAGATAGTCCTTGACAGCGATCTCACCTGATGGTAAGTGACGATGCAGTCTAAGATGGTAGCGGACTAACTTGGAAGGGGTATGGCAGTGAAAATTCAACCCATACCCCAAATCTGTTTCTAGACGCGATCGTGCCGGAACGCTAAATCGCTTGGCGGCACGTCTTTAACTACTACTAGTGGGTGGTAACTAGCCACGGCCAACGAAAGCCTCCCATTAGACCAGACCAGAGACAATTCAGAAATTATAAATTCCCAAATTGACCCCGCCGGGAATCGAACCCGAGACCTCCCAGTTATAAGACCACAGCGCTCACCACTGCGCCAGGGAGGTCGTCAAGTATCGAATAAGTATACAGTACAACGTTATAAACAAAATCCAAGCAAACGAACTCCACAAGCAGTCTTGTCTGCCGTTTCCCTGGAGTGTTTTTATAAAGCGCTAAACCAGAATATTGCATAGGAGGTTCTGAATGAAGCGAGCCTACGAGGCAGAGGTGTGATCTCCGTAGATTATTATATTTCATTTCTTTTGGAACGCTTGCACTGATTGTAACGGGTCTTTTAAGTACGGGTTAATGTTACCTTAAACTGACTGGGAAAAGATAAACTGGGAGCGATCTAGGCTTATATACTACTGTCACAGTAATATTTAGCTGCTAGCCTTTGAACCTGACTTCGTCCTTTCGTTGACCTAGGTTTTTAAAAATCTAAAGATTTAAGATTTATTTCGTGGTTTAATGACAATTATGTTATGTATTATATTATACGAGTACGTACCACGATAATTGTTCTTATGTCGATATTTCGATCCAGTTGCATGGACCGTGGTCACGACGGGACTCAAATAAAAATAATAATTTTAAAAAATCTCTGGAACCCTTTGTTTTCCGAGATAAAAAGCTTATATTACTCTCCAGTATTTTAACTAGGTAATATACACTGAGAAAAAATTCCTGGACCGCCATACTTTTTTACGTATCAAAACAGGATACTATTACGTTTGTAGCCGGTACCATGTTGATTATGTAGGTAGCTAGAGTACGTAACATGCTGTTTCTTCTAAACATCACAGTAAGGTGCAACATTACCAAGTATGCGGCGCCTATGTTACGTATGCTGCACCAGTGGTAAGTAGTAAATCGCAAGCTCCTTACGTAAGTAGCTTTTTTTTCTCAGTGTTCCATGCAAAAATTCACTTCGATCCATTTCTTTGTTGCTGTGTGATTGACAGATTAATAAAAAGGCAAACAAAGACACTTCCGCAAATTAAAACTGTTGTTATTACTATGGAAAAGGGTGGATTAGGGATGAGGGGGGATTTGGGCGATATTAATTACTTAATAATATTCGGGATCTAAAATCGTGAATAGGCTAGCGCGCTCCAACCTAGACCTCATCAGTGCTTTCATACAGATAAACTTCGGAGATGGGGAGGGGGGGGGGGGGGGCTGGTAATTTTCCCCCTTTCTTAAAACTAAAAACCCCGTTTTTCCCACCTTTTTTAATAAAACTAAAAATAACTTTCGCTTTTTTTATTCCAGTGATGGGCCACTATTATGTCACAACTATTCCAAATTTCATGTCGATAGCTTTAATAGTTACTAAAATGATGGACTGTGACAGACGGACGGGCGGACGGTGTGGACGGAAAGTGCATAAGGGTTCCATTTTTACCATTTTGGTACGGAACCCTAAAACGGTATTTAATATTATGTACTTACCTATGCCTAAATGACAAAAATAAACCAATTTTCCTTCCCCGTCTGCTGTTGTTAAACGGCTTTAGTAAATGTCATATCAGTAGTACCTACCTACATAGTGAGTAGTGCAGTGAGTTAGTCAAAATGTTACCGTTTAACCTTAACAGCTGCTATCCTTGGATCTTTGTCCTTATGTTTGTTTTAGGTAAGCCAAACCAATTTTTTCCGTTATTTTGCTTACTTTTACACGATAATCCTCAGGCATAATGATCTTTATTAGTTAAGCACGATTACGATTCCTTCAATACTAGCAATAAGCCAGTCATGCTATTCGATGAATCTAGGTATTCAGCAAAAAGCGATGATATCTTGTGGTTATTAATTTTATTTATTCATATTTCGCATAATGACGTTTAACCGATGAATAAGTTGGGCTTTCTAGGAAATAAGGACAGCTCTTGTATTGAAAATATGCCAAAATATTTTTACACGTACGCTCGGATAAGACGACGATTTACTTTGGTGAAATCGGCTCTTATTAAATTACCGCCCGCAGAGACGAGATTTTTTTTTAAATTGAACCACCCTAGAGATATTATTGGCTCTGATGCTTACGCTGTTAGGATTCGACAGTTAACTGACATAGAAACTGCAAAAATTGTTTATTTTGCATATTTCCATAGTATTATGGCATACGGAATCTTATTATGGGGTAAAGCAGCCGATATTGGGAAAATTTTTGTATTGCAGAAAAGGGCAATTCGCGCAATCTATAATTTAAAACCGCAGGATTCCCTTCGAGAAAAATTTAAAGAAATAGTCTTACAGTAGCTTCACAATATATTTATAACAACATAGTATTTGTTAGACAAAACATTGTGAATTAAAAAAAAAGGGTGATTTACACGATAGGCAGGTTAGAGATCCAAACAGGCTCGTGATTCCTCAATTGCGCCTCAAGAGGGTTCGAAAGACATTTGTGGGAATGGGCGTGACGTTTTATAATAAAATTCCACAGTCAATCTTAGACTTGCCTTTACACAAGTTTAAGAAATCAGTTAAAACTAATCTCATGAAAAGAGCATATTATACAATTGAAGACTATATAAATGACAAAAAAGCGTGGATATAATTCGTTCCAGCGATTCATGAGACAGTAGGTAATGATGAACCTGTAAATTCTCTTTTCCCTCATTGTGGAAACACTGCATACATAGCATAATATCTACTATATTGTAAACTTGTTTTGAAAAGAGCGACTGCCAAGTTTCTTGCTGGTTCTTCTCGGCAGGAACGGCAATCCGAACCAGTGGTAGACTCATCGACGATTCAAAAGCACTTGTAAAAAAGTTTATTTGAATAAAAAACATTTCTATTCTATTCTACTATTCTATAGTAGACCATTTTACTAGATTATAGATAAGTCTAGTCAGATAGCTATATAGCAACGCGATCTAAACTCGCCGGCATATTTAGCGGAACATAAAAAAAAGGTCCATAATTAAAAAAATATGGTTTTATTTTAAAATCTACTTACTACACTTCTTTTGTTATTTAAAGTTTCATTTGTTTTACTTAAAATGAGATCACATTAAGAACAGATTTTGCGAGTAAAGGCTATTTGTGAAAAATTGTACATTTTTGAACTTTTCATGTAACCGGGAAAAGTGAAATTTAATATTAAAATAACAATTAATTAAATTAGAAAAATGGTGATTAATATCGCGTATTTCCTCCACGTGCTCTTATTAAAGTTTCTACCCGTCTAGGCATACTGAGAATGATGTTATCGATGGTCTCCTGGGATAGTCTCCGCCATTCCTCAACTACGGCGATTCGCAGTTCTCCCACGTTGGCAGGAGCTGGAATTCTGGACTTAACTTTTCTTTTCAGCAAGTCTCAAACGTGCTCTATTGGGTTCATATCCGGTGATCTCGCCGGCCACTCCATAACAGTGATATTCATATCATTAAGATAAGCTTGAGTTACCCGAGCGGTATGCGGCCGAGCATTATCCTGCATAAAAACAAAATCGTCACCGATATATGGGGCAAACGGTACGACATTTTCTTCTAAAACTTCACTGATATAGCGGTCTGCAGTCAGACTCCCTCTGTCAATCACTACCAAGTCTGTGCGAGCTCCCATACAAATGCCCGCCCAAACCATTATTGATCCACCACCGTATGCAACTGTAGTTTCAAAATTTGTCTGAATGTATCGTTCTCCTTTGCGTCTGTATATTCTTTACCTGCCGTCAATTTGATTTAAGAGAATTCTGCACTCATCACTAAACAATACCTTACTCCATTGGTCCGCGTTCCAAAGTCGATGTTCCTGAGCAAAAGTTAACCTGTTTCTACGATGATTTACCTCGAGCCTTGGAGCCTTGGCGGGCACAAATGAATCCAAACCAGCTTCTTCGTACCGTACGCTCACTTACGGTTACACCCGCACTGCTTCTAACTCATGTCGGGCTTGGACGGCCGTCAAACGGGGGTTCCTACGTACACGAAGCCGAATGAAACGATCATCCCTACTCGAAGTGCGTCTTTTTCTGCCTTGTCCTGCTCTTCTCATATAAGTACCGGTCTCCCTGAACCGTTGGATACTGCGATGGATCGTTGAAACTGGTTGACGAAGATCTCTGGATATCACTCTGTAGGTTTGACCATTTCTTCGCATTTCGAGTGCCCTGGCAATCTCCGTTGGGGCTAAGTCAGGCATAATTCAGTCATCAACTCCAGAAAGATACGCGATTTAAAAAAACTAACAAAAAACAGTATTTCAATGAAATTTGAAATCAAACTCAGAAGGAAGAAAAACTCGAAGTTCGCTCCAGATAAGGTGTATTTGAATAAAATTAAAACAATTGCATAAAATGTGATGTTCAGTTGTTTTCTTAGTTTGAAAATATTTCTTTTTAAATTAAATGACGTATAAACCAGCCAGCAACCTTATATGATACTGATATCAAACCTTTTTTTATGTTCCACTAAATATGCCGGCGAGTTTAGTAATATTACTAGATCACGTTCGTATTATAGCTATATTCCTAGTAAAATAGCTATGAATCGTTTTCGTATTATGGATACAGGATGCGCTGTCAGCAATTATTGTTTTAATTATGTTGTTCGCCTGCGAGCGAATGTATGTTTTATTAGTTAGTTAGTACTCGGCGCGCCTCCTGTCATAACACTTGTGTAGCTAAACGTACATACGTGAAATACATAAGTGTATCAAGTCAAGTGTTTTATTTCTGAGTACTCCTCCCTCAGTTGTGGACTCGAAGAACATACAAGGGCCGCAACAATTGGTGACCCCGACGTGATCTAGGTTTATAGCTTACCTAGGTTTATAACACTGCTTCAACTCTTACTGCGACACAAACACTCTTAAAAAATTTCGTTTTAAGAGACAGATACAGTTACAGTAAAACAGAAAAAGTAAAAGATAAGTAAAGTAAAAAAAGTAAACGTTTCGCTCCGATACCGGAGCATCATCAATCAGGAGATGCTGACTCCACAATGTAAAATTGCAACACGTACGTACGAGTGTTCAAAAGATTTATTCTGGTTTGGCGGATTATAGCAAAGGAATATTAATTTTTCTTTGAATATCATGGGATTCCGCAAAGTAACTCCTGCTTCTATCCAATTATTGTGAGTGTGTTAAGAACTAGAGCACCTTTGAAATGATTATGATATGAGTAGGTATGTATAGAATTATCAGTTACTAGCGGTCGCCCGCGACTTCGTCCGCGTATAATTTCTGATTTTCTATGAGATTATAAAAAGATAAATTTTCCCGCTGCAAGAAGCCTATCATAAAAGTCCTACCGCTATTTTAAATAAAAATAAAAATCATTAAAGCTTTTTCATTCAAATTTCATCCCTTATTTTACCACCCATAAGAAGGGATTTTTCAAAATAACATATACAGGTTTTTATTATTTACAGCTAGTCACCTAAATCCCGATTTTCAAATCTCAAACATAAACTTTCAAATTAAAACTTTCCTATATAAACTATCATCCCCTATTTTACCACCCTTAAGGGTGGTAAAAGTGGTAAAGGGGATTTTCCAAAATAACTTATACAAATCTTTATTAGTTAAAGTTGATAATCTAAATGCCGATTTTCATATGTCTAACTTCAAAAACATAGGACTTTCATATAACCTTCGAAACCCCATTTTACCCCCTTAGGGGAGGATTTTCTCAAATTCGTTTCTTAGCTGACACCTGCCCTCTAGAAAGAACCTATGTTCCAAATTTCAAGTTAACAATAACAATAATTAAAACTTTCCTATAAAAACTTTCATCCCTTATTTTACCACCCTTGAGGGGGGATTTTCCAAAATAACTTATATAAATCAAATTATTTAAAGTTAGTAATCTAAATGCCGATTTTCATATGTCTAACTTCAAAAACTTTCATATAACCATCGAAATTCCATTTCACCCCTTTAAGGGGGGATTTTCTCAAAACCGTTTCTTAGCTGACACCTACCCCCTAGAAATAACCTACATTCCAAATTTCAAGTTTGTAGGTTTTATAGTTCCTGAGATATCGTGATGAGTCAGTGACCTTTCGCTTTTATATAGATTTGTTACGAGGATATATGCGAGTAGGTACCTACACTTTACTTTTACCTTGTTTACGAGTTTTTGCTCGCGATTTCATCCGAATTTCGGGTTTTCAGTATTAACTACTATATCTATAGGTAAACATTTTAGACAAGCTGTTGCCCGCGACTTAGTTCACACGGAAATAAGTTTTAAAATATCTTTTTTTATGTAGAATATTTTTTTATGTGATAAATTCACCGATCAGGTTAAGGAACTGAAATTATGAATATAAAATGACCTGAAATTATGAATGACCTGAATATATAAATGCAGAGCATTGAAAAATCACGTCGATTTGTATGCTCCATTGCTGTGTGTTTGAAGGACAAACCAACAACCATACTTTCACATTTACAAGGACTATCTCAGTAAGGATTTGTATTTTTTTGTATTTTCAGATTCAATAATTGGAGTGTATTCACAAACATACAGGAACTTTCAGTGCGTGTCATTTCATTTATATGATACGTCAACTGTTCGGATAATTTTGAAAGACGTGCCAAAGCACTATAAGAACTTAGAGATTCAATATAAAGCATTAAAATACGGTAAGTTTTGAGTAACTTAGATTAAGTTAGATTGCATAGCTGCACCTTTATTTATTTTTTGTCTTTTTTAGGGTTCCGTAGTAAACAAGGAACTCTTATAGTTTCGCCATGTCCGTCCGTCCGTCTGTCTGTCTGTCTGTCTGTCCGTCCGCGGTTTAGCTCAGAGACTATTGGCACTAGATATCTGTAATTTGACAAGGGTATAAATATTAATCAGGTCAACAAAGTGGTGAAATATAATTGTAAAAAATATTTTTTTTAGGGTACCTCTCCTACATGTAAAGTGGGGATGATTTTTTTTTTAAATCACTCGGAAACTTCAATTTTCCGGGATAAAATTAGCCTATGACACTCTCCAGGTCCTCAGTTATACCCATGCAAAAAATCACGTCTATCCGTAGTTCTGATGCGGCGTGATTGAAGGACAAACTAACAAACAAACACACCTTCGCATTTATAATATTAGTATAGTATGATTAGTCTGTTTGGGCTCTTTAGAATGATCTCAATGAGTAGGTGTTACAATGGTCGAGGGCGAGGAGGAGGATCTGATGATGGAGTAGAGGACTGGGTAACAGGGTGTCAGGAATACGGTGAATATGTCAGGTGCTTCAAATATTGATTTTACACTTATTATGTCCTCAAAGGTCGAAAAAATTCTGCCAATCCGCATTTGGCCAGCGTGGTGGACTGTATGGCCCACAGACCAACCGAACTGATCCGTGATATGGCCTTTCCTTCAGCTGATGAGCGATCTGCGCCGATTCTGTGAAAGATGCATCAGTCATTGCTACAATCTCAATTGGGTATTTGACTGTAGTCAAAATGTTGATATTCATTATTTATAATCGAAAATGTTACATGTAAGAATAAAATTTGTAAAAACAGGATATAAATCGGTCAAAAAACAAACAAGTTATAGAACTTTAAAGTTTCCTGTTAGACAGAGAGAGCACTACTGAAGTGTGATGTCACAATTCAGCATCTCCATACACGCTCCATAGAATTTTTTGTTTTAGAAAGAGATAGATACAATCACAGTAAAATCACTTATTTAATTCCGAGAATACTAAACGTATTTAAAAAAGAAAAATGGCATTGCGTTATAATATTTGAAAACATTATTTTAAATTAAAAAAACCGGCCAAGTGCGATTCGGACTCGCGCACCTAGGGTTCCGTACTCCAAAAGTAAGTAAGTAACGATAATATTATATTATTAATTAGCTTATTCATCGTTACCTTTGTTTATAGAGGTTTATTGTTAATATTATCAAAAAACTATGCTATAGTCGGAATTTTAATTCGATTCCAGATTTGACAATTTCAGTGTTGCAACGTTATGACAAGTACTAAATAGTGACGTTACGAAATTATTCGATACGGAAATGGAATATTTCCGAATCGATTCCTCTCGTTTATAGTAGTATATCTAAACAACTACTACTTTAATAGAAACTAAGTATCCCAGGAAATTAAATATTTCTGAACGGATAATTTAGTTATGACGATTAATTTTATTAAGGATCTGAGAGTTTTCTTTAATAATTGTGTGTGAAATAAATAAAAAAATGTGATCATGTGTAACGTTTTAGCTTGTAGGTAGAAAAATAACAAAACTTTATCGAAAATTTAAAGTGGTATATTATTTACGTTAGTAGGGCCATGGGTTTTAGGGGCCTTCAAATATTTTGCTCATCCGCAGTGGACCATGTACTGCCCTGTCGTCGTTGCTGTGGCAGGCCTCAAGCGACGGATGCTCGGCAAGGTAGGTAGGCAGGCCGGAAAAGGGCGCGGCGCACGGAAGGACGTTCCCACAGCTTCAGGTAGGAGTGACACGACGTCCACGACACGCAGAAGTGGCGTGCGGAACGTAATTGTGTTGCCAGGAAGTGTGAAGCTCGTACTATGAACCCTGGAACCAGCGCCCAGGCAATAAGGCACCATCCACATCCTCACGCTTAATTGTGACCACGCAATTAACTACGGGTCGTACACTGCATAAGTTGGCGGTGCGGTCACAATCAAACGGAGTTTACACTTTGTTTTTTTTTTCTTTAAAAAAAAACTAGTATTAGCAATAAAGATGTACGCAACACTTACCCGATATTCCGGGGTTGAATACGTACGTCGAATAAGCGTCTTAAGGGATGCTAACGGCAAAAACGTGGCGATTCGGTACCGCCAGCGACACAGGTTACTGCTTTCAGGTGTAAAATTCCAAAATGCCGCCCGCCGCGGAGGTCGACGCGAGCACAAGCATTTGCGAAAGAACCGGTTAGGTGCGGTGCGCGGGGAGAGGGAACGCGCAAGCGTCACCTGAGATACTCAAGGTCGAGCGTCAAGTTATAAAATAATTTTGAATTTAATATGTTAGGTAAACGACAGATCGAAAAAACGTTCCTCAGATGATTTTATTTAAGTATTTACTCGTAGAATTAACCTACTACGTTACATATCCCCCTCTCCTACGAAAGGATTTTATTCTCCTCAAAAGAAAATCCACTAAAGTAAAACTGCTAAGAAGACGTAAGTACAGTATCCATTCAACCTATCCTTTCATAATCTTTCATACCTCACGCAACTATAAAAGCAACAGTACGTAGGTATTTATTCAAAATACTGACGCATCCTATCACGACAAAGTTAACGGTATTATAAAAAACCAAAGACTAAAGGAGACTTTTTACCTGTTATTCTAGCCTTAATAAATTTAGGAGCCAATTTCCGTGAAAATTGATTTTCCTTATTACTTAAGAAGTAAGCACGCTTCATGACTAAGTCACCTACGTTAAATTCTGCGAATTTTCGGCGAAGGTTATAGTGAGAGGTATTTTTTACGTGAGCTTGCCAAAGTCTAGACTGAACTGTATCAAATATTGAAGCTAAATGACCTATATTTTCCGCATAGATTTCGCGAGGCAAAAATAATATTTCATCGCCGTGATCATTATCAACGTAGTGTGATCCACAAGGAACAAGTTCGCGACCGTAAACTAGAAATGAAGGAGTAAATCCTGTTGACTCGTTTACTGAGTTATTAATTGCGAATTGAATTTTGGGAATAAGTACGTCCCATGACCTATGATCATCGTCAACATACATGGAGATACACGTAATTATAGTTTTATTATACCGCTCGACTAAGTTGACTTGAGGAGTGTACTTAGGGGTATAATAAATTTTGGGGATTCTATATTTTTTAAAGAAGGAATCCGCCACTTTTCCGCAAAAAATACTAGCATCATCTATCAGAATAGCTTGTGGCACGCCGTGCACTAATATTACCGAATCTTCTAGTATTTTTGTTACAATTTCCGCAGTAGCCTTCTTTATTGGAAAAATCAAGCAAAATTTTGAAAAACAGCATGTTACCACAAGGATATAACTATTACGCGACCTGGTAATGGGAAGAGGGCCCATTAGATCAATCGAAATCATTTGGAAGGGGCGAGAGACTTGTTTCGGTCTACCCATAGTTCCTAAAGTACCATGTGTAGACTGTTTATAAGTTTGGCATTTAACGCAACGAGAAACAAAGTTAGCGACGTCTGCGTACATGCCTGGCCAATAGAAACGAAGTGAAAGACGCTTATAAGTTTTAAAAATTCCGAGATGACCAGCAGTAGGTTCGGAATGACAGTCAGCCAGAATCTGCTGACGTCGCTCCTTTGGTACGACTTCCTTCCATTCGAATTCCTTATTAAGAGTGCATTTAGATTGCATGTAACGATAAAGCTGGTTGTTTTAAACTATGAAGTTTGGAAAAGATGTGGGAGAATTTTGGCAACCATTGAAAATATTAAGATACCACGGATCCGTAATTTGAGTTGTAGTTAAGGATGATACCGGGCAAGCACGCGAAAGAGCATCTGGGATGATATTATCAACTCCTCGGTGATGTTTGATTGATTTCAAAATTGAAACACGAGAGTCTAACACCCCAGCGAGCGAGACGGCCAGTAGGGTTATTCAAATTAAGAAACCATTTAAGGGCCGAGTGATCGGTATGTACAGTAAATCGTTGACCGTTGTCAAGATAACATCTCCAATGCTCCAGTGCTACGAGAACCGCAAGTGTCTCGCGTTCAGTCACACTGTAATTACGCTCACTAGCTGTTAGCGATCTACTCATATAGGCTATAGCATGTTCAACCTTATCAATAGTCTGAGTTAGAAGAGCGCCAATCCCGAAGTTGCTAGCGTCAGTGTGTACCTCGAACCGAAGATTATAGTCCGGGCAAGATAAAATGGGAGCTGAGATTAAACATTCTTTAAGTTTGTTAAAAGATTCCTCGGCTTCTTTAGTCCAAACGAAAGGTTTAGCCTTTTTACCACCGGATGTTAATTGATTTAAAGGACCTGCAATTGTACTAAAATTTGGTACAAACCTTCGGTACCAAGAAGCTGTTCCGATGAATCTTTTCACCTCTTTCTTGTTAGTAGGAGTAGGGAAATTGAGAATAGCCTCGACTTTTCCAGGATCGACGTGCAAGCCTTTAGAATTAACAACGTACCCAAGATATTTCAATTCATCGAGAAAGAAAACAGATTTAGACAAATTTATAGTTAGATTAGCCGATTGTAATTTTTTGTATACTTTTATTAATAAGGATATGTGAGTATCAAAGTCTGACGAAATTATTATAATGTCATCCACGAAAACGAATACAGAATTTTCGAATTCGGGACCATAAAATAAAAGATCAACTAATCGTTGCTGAGTTGCTGGCGCGTTTGTTAACCCAAAAGGCATAGTTACAAATCGATAAGTACCACGACCAGGGATGTAAAAAGCAGTTTTATCGCGATCTTTCCCCGTAATCGGTATTTGCCAGAAAGCTTTAGACAAGTCGATGCTGATAAGTACTTAGCGTTTTTAAGGTTATCTAAAATTTCCGAAACGTAAGGTAATCTGTACGCATCTTTACGTGTAACAGCATTGAGTTTTCGGCTGTCTAAGCAAAACCTGAGTCTTCCATCCTTTTTTGGGGTAAGTAGAACGGGAGAAGACCAAGGGCTCTCGCAAGGTTCTACGACTCCGAGTTTAAGCATTTGATCTAACTCCTCAATCAAGATTTTTTGTTTATCGGGTGACATTCGGTAGTACCGTTGACGAATCGGTTCAGCGTCTCCAGTATCAATGTTATGAGTAGTAAGATTGGTAATACCGAGACCCTTCTGTTCGAATGAAATGTCATTATAAAGTTTGATGACATTATCAGCTAGCTGTTTTTCAGTCTCTGATAAATTAGTGTAAGGTTGTATAAAGGTACCAAGTATAGTATTATTAATTTCGCTGCTAACCGTACGAACACTATTTACGTATTTTGGACAAAGTTGAAACTTACGCCAAAAGTCAATGCCGAGAATTATGTCAGGTGTTATCTCCGGAACAACAAAAGCTTGCAAAATGTGAAATTGTCCCTCGAATTCTATAGGTAAGTTAATGTATCCGAGACTTTGCAAACGTTGTCCACCGGCCGTAATAACAGCGACGCAGTTCTCCCTAATTAGAGGTAGACCAAGGCATTCAAAAGTGGAGTGGATACTGTTACCTAAGATCGTAACACCAGAACCTGAGTCCAAAAGACCTAAAAAGTTGTGACCACAAACTTGCACTGATGCGTGAGGCCTACTATCATAGTTATAGTTTTTATGGAGAATTGTGTGGATTCTTTAGGTTTTAAAATATAAGTTTACTGTATCCAGCCAATTTTGCCAATCATTTTTATCAAATTTGGTATCCACACAATTCTCTGAATCTAGTTTTTTGTATCAGGACGTTTATTATTTCTAGCGCAGTCTGGGCAGTCTGGGAATTTTACATTTTTACGTCTACAGCCGAAACAGAAAATTTCACTGCGGTCAGCAGTACACCCTCTAGTGCTGTGCGTAACAGTGCGACAACGAATACAGTAACGAGGTCGTTTATTATTTTCAGGGGCACTGACTGCGTGAACATAGTTACTATCTGAGTTTGTAGTTTTATTGCTAGAATGTTGAGGTTTATTAGATTTATTATTGTCAGTAGTAGTATTTTTAAATTTATAGTTATAATTAAATTTTTGAGAAAAATTCGAATTCTGTTTGCTACTTGAACTACTAGCGTAAGCAAAATCAGGTGCTAAAGTATCAGCTGTAGCTTTCGGTGGTTCCTTAAAATGCGAAAGGTGAGATTGAATATCCTCGTAGTTACGGCATAAGTTTCTTAACTCATCAATGGACTTTATTGTTGAAACTGTAAAGTACTAGCGTAACATGGTCGAATATTATGTAAGAGAATTTCTAATTTTTCATCTTCTGAAGGTTGTTTCGATAGTCGCGAAAAAAGACCAGACATAATCGAAAGGTAAATAGCAATATTTTCTTTTTCGCCTTGCGTACGAGATCTGATTTCTGAACTAAGTATATAATCATAGTCCGGCCGACTGAAATCCCGCCTCAAGAGAATCGCGAGCTCATCCCAAGTATTAACAGTATCCTTGACACTACGATACCAGTGAATCGCGTCGCCTTGAAAAATTTCCGTTGCATTCCTTAAAACTGTTTCAGATTTAATATTCTTAGCGAGACAAAATTCATTTATACGTTGAATAAAAGCTCTAACGCTGTTTTTCCATCAAATTTAATTTTAGAAAATAAATTTAAATTATTGCCTTCGCATGTGACATTAATAGTAAGAGGTGTAGTTCAGGCACTAGATGTAGCATGAGATTCGCTACTCGTGGTTGCTAATGGATCAGTCGCTGTATCAAGGAGTTTATTGAGTGTGGATCTATAATCCTTGTATAGACCAACACACTCGTCACAATCCTCCTGAATTTTATCCGTGCGTGATATCCGGTGAAGCCGGTGATAAATATGGTTCAGCAAATTTTGAGATCGTAAAAGTGCACTCTTATCAGCAGGGGAGAAATTACTGAGCTGACTTTGTCGAGTGCTTCAAAAACACCAAGGATGTCAACCGAAGGTTCGAAAGGGCTTGTTAGAATATCCTCAGAGGGATATGAGGGACTACATTTTGCAATCTGTTTTCTTAGCTCCTGAACTGTAGAACCGGGAGTTTCACCACGAATAGCTACCTCATACTCCAGTTCTCCTTTTTGCAAGGACATGAATTTTATCTCGTAAGACATATTTTTAAATGATAACAATAATTAATTACAAAAAAAAATTAAAGTGCAAATGTATGAGAAATGAGAAAAAAAAAACTAAACACTCCGTCTGTTACAAATTAAAAGAATAATTAATAACGTTTATCTTTGAAAGCGTGAAATGATAAAATGAAATCAGCGAATAAAATTAATGGATGATTAATTGAATGATTGATTGAATGATTGTTGAATACTTGCAACAGAAATAAAAAAATCTACCAAAATAAAATGAAATAAGCAAACAAAATCAATAAATAATTATTGCAACTAATGTGTAGGGGTACGAATATGCAAAACACAACAAAAAAATATTTTTTTTTTTTGCTAACGGTACATTATTAGTTTTAGAACCGATAATAATACACAGATAATACTAATAATCACAAAGGAACAATAAACAAAATTAGAATTTTTATAAGTTTAGGTGAGTTAGGTAGGTAAGGCGCGGTTACCTTAAGTTACAAGTAATACAGTAGGTACGTACCTCGGACACCTTAGCTGCTAGCAACCAAAATAAAATTAACGTTTTACAACTAAAAACAAGCACACACCAAACTTACCACTACGAATGAAGAAGCAAAATAATGAAATTACCACGTTGAGTGCGCCATTGTAACGTTTTAGCTTGTAGGTAGAAAAATAACAAAACGTTATCGAAAATTTAAAGTGGTATATTATTTACGTTAGTAGGGCCATGGGTTTTAGGGGCCTTCAAATATTTTGCTCATCCGCAGTGGACCATGTACTGCCCTGTCGTTGTTGCTGTGGCAGGCCTCAAGCGACGGATGCTCGGCAAGGTAGGTAGGCAGGCCGGAAAAGGGCGCGGCGCACGGAAGGACGTTCCCACAGCTTCAGGTAGGAGTGACACGACGTCCACGACACGCAGAAGTGGCGTGCGGAACGTAATTGTGTTGCCAGAAAGTGTGAAGCTCGTACTATGAACCCTGGAACCAGCGCCCAGGCAATAAGGCACCATCCACATCCTCACGCTTAATTGTGACCACGCAATTAACTACGGGTCGTACACTGCATAAGTTGGCGGTGCGGTCACAATCAAACGGAGTTTACACTTTGTTTTTTTTTTCTTTAAAAAAAACTAGTATTAGCAATAAAGATGTACGCAACACTTACCCGATATTCCGGGGTTGAATACGTACGTCGAATAAGCGTCTTAAGGGATGCTAACGGCAAAAACGTGGCGATTCGGTACCGCCAGTGACACAGGTTACTGCTTTCAGGTGTAAAATTCCAAAATGCCGCCCGCCGCGGAGGTCGACGCGAGCACAAGCATTTGCGAAAGAACCGGTTAGGTGCGGTGCGCGGGGAGAGGGAACGCGCAAGCGTCACCTGAGACACTCAAGGTCGAGCGTCAAGTTATAAAATAATTTTGAATTTAATATGTTAGGTAAACGACAGATCGAAAAAACGTTCCTCAGATGATTTTATTTAAGTATTTACTCGTAGAATTAACCTACTACGTTACACATGAAGGAACATGAGAAATAAAACAAATAGATGTATTATGGTAATATTTTATTTTATAAATCGTCGCCGTCTTCGCTATCGCTATCGCTGTCACTTTCTGTAACATGTATTATAAATGTGTCTGTGATATTGTCAATTAAAATATCTAGCCTACTCATTTTTTCCTCTTCTTTGACAACATGGGATACGCATTTAGACCATTCGGTAGCCGTAATTTTTTGAATGCCTTCCTCAAATAAATTTCTCACGTCTGTCAATTTGAAGGTTTTATTATTTTGAGCTACATGCCCCTTTACCTGCGCCCATATCAATTCGATAGGGTTCAGCTCGCAATGGTAAGGGGGCAGTCTTAAAACCGTGATCCCATGTTGTGCTGCCATTTCGTCTACAGCGTACTTATTAAAAGACTCGTTATGTGGAATCAGTTCTAAAAGCGTAGCTTTAACCATATCTGGTTCGTAATGAATATTTTTATTTAAAAGCCAGTCTTGAATGGCAGCTTTTTTCCAGCTCATTTTTGGTGCCGTTTCCAATTTTCGGGAGTGGTAAGGTGCATTATCCATCACCACAATTGAGTTTGGTCTTAATTTTGGTAAGACTCCAGCGAACCACTCCTCAAAACAAACTGCGTTCATCTCATCATGGTAATCTTCACAATTTTTCTTTGCTTCAAAAATCATGAGCCCCTTTTCCAGGAAGCCTTCTTCACTACCTATATGGCTAATTATGAGACGTTTGCCTTTTCCAGATGGATTTTTAATCCACTGGTCAGTCCCTCCAAAAACGCTTGCCGAGATGATGTGACTTTCTTGTCCACCCAAGTTTTTTTTACAGTATGACCTAAAAATAAATATAGTACATTAACATTCAATATTACTATTAAATTTAATGTAAAATGTATATAAATTCAAAATGTTAGCCTTACCTGCGTTAACCCAAGTTTCATCTTGATAATATATATGTCTCCCTTCTCGTCGAAACTGACATATAGATCGCAAGTAACGCTGGCGCCATGTTATTATATCATTTCGATCAATAAGTGTGCTCTTGCGTGACCGTGCAACAAATTTAAAATTAAGATGCTTCAAAATTTTTCTAAGGGTGTCTTTGGAAACCTTGGGCATTTCTGGATCATCGTTCATCACTTGTAAAATCTAAAATAGTAAATTTTATAATAGTTTGGAATCATTACTTATATATATAAAAGAAGTAGGTATAAAATAATACTGTCTGACTGATTGACTAACCTTTGCAATCGTTGGGGGTTCATTTCGGTAAAAGAACTGATGAACAAGTCTTCGTATTGCGGAGAATGTAAATTCATCAATTTTGTCTTTGAAACTTCGCTTTGGTCCAGTTTTTTTAGGAGGAGTTGGCGCCGCACCTTTATTTACTTCCTTCAAAACGTTACAAACAGAGCGTGAGGTTATTCCCAATATGTCAGCAACTTTGCTCATACATTCATTTTCTTCCACTACTTCAAAGGCCTCCAATTGCGCAGAAGTTTCATTTTTCACGTACTTGTAGGCATTGCGGATCATTACTTTTTCAGTAACAGTGAAAGCTTTTCGTGGACGTTTTTTTCTTGGGGACAAGAAAACATCCACGTCTTTTTGTGATGTACTTGGCTGAGGATCTATTTTGATGGAAAACCAAAACAAATAGATTCACTCAAAGTTCACAAAAAAACTATAAACGTAACAACAAACACAACGTAACAAAACTTTAACAAAAACCCAACAAAATAACAAAATATAGATTCGCAATGAAACAAGATATTCGTGCAGTCAGACTGGGAGAATGAAGCCGAATGACAAGATAAACAAAATGGCGATAGCTGCACGAGCGCGCACGGGTTGCCAATACAGAAAACTATCTAGGTTCTTTTATTATAAGTTTTGTTTTTAATATAAAAAACAAAAATATTAACTTTTTATAAAATAAAGCAGCGGTTACTAATTAATAAATAATTATTATGAGTAATTGTGTATTTATTTAAATAAAAATCAATAATTTAGTCTTTAATTGGCACACCAATATTATGATTACATAAACATAAATCGCGATTGTTTATCGATTTTTGTGTTCATCACTACACTATTATATGTGGTATCATTATTTTACAAAATGACAGTAGCTAATGTCAAACGTGGAATCGAATTATAATTCCGACTATAGTTAGAGCGTATGATTTATTTTTTCTGTAAAATATACATAAACCTCTATTGACACTAATTATTTCTGATTTTTTGATTGGTAAACTTCAAAGATAAGGGGGGGGGGGGGGGGCGGTATTTTTTCGACATTTTGCCCAATTAATCAAAAACTAATAATCTAAAGCTATCTGTTTTAGAATGTGCAGGTAAAGGCCTTTCATATGATACCCCATTCGTTATAGATATCTTACTTTGAAATTTGAAACCCCCGTTTTTCCCACCTTTTTTAATAAAACTAAAAATAACTTTCGCTTTTTTTTATTCTAATGATGTTGGGCCACTATTATGTCACAACTATTCCAAATTTCATGTCGATAGCTTTAATAGTTACTAAAATAATCGACTGTGACAGGCGGACGGACGGACGGACAGACGGAGAAAGTCTCACCATAAGTGTTCCATTTTTACCATTTTGGTACGGAACCCTAAAAAAACCTGTCCAAAACCCAATTGTAGTGATTGGCTGAATTTATAACGTTCTTTCTGCATCAATGCATCATTAACCGACGACGGCAAAGTCAAAAGGAAGGGTTACTATTTTAGCAATCTATGGAAGTGACTATTTACGAATGTTCCACCGTAGCGGCTAAACTACTGAGCCGATATTGATTAATGAGGTGTCAATTAAATCGTTATTATCGTCCGAGTGATAAAGGCTACGTTTTATAAAAAAATCAATATGGCGGATGTTACATGCAATTTTCCGTATGTTATAGTTTTCAAACTTTTTTCTTGTAGCCAATAGCGAGCGAGTATCGGCTAATCAGAAGCAATTGTACCTACCACTATAGCAATATTTTTTAGAGAATCGCATCACTGAACGGCGATGGGTTGAACTAATGATTATTATTAATATAGGTAGGAGCCTACTCCTACTACTTATTATTCTAATCTATTATTTCAGATGATACATTTCAGAAGTTTTCTCCTACTTGGTTTGATGTAAACTACGAGTATATCGAGTTTCATGTGGTTGTAAAGCTGTTTCATGAATCTGCATTAATAGTTAAAGATATTGATGTTGGAGAACCCACGAAGAGAACTATAATTAAATATATTTTAGAAAGTAACCGTAAGTATAATCCTTTTACTTAAATGTAGATAATAATATGTTTCTATTTCCGTATGCTCTACCCTAACGCCGAAACTATTGAGCCGACAACTTTGATACCTAAATGAGGTGATAAATGATGGTTTCGTTATTAGTTATTATGGCCCGTGTGATATTATAGTAATTCAACAAGGCTTCATTGCATACGAATAAAATCAATATGACGAATGCTGTGGGAGACAGCAGGGTTGCGCTGGGAGCTCGCTTGGTTTCCAAGAATAAACACTTGTTGTGGCACAGCAAAAAATTAAATATAATTTTTAACCGACTTCAAAAAAGGAGGAGGTTCTCAATTCATCAGAATCTTGTTTTTTTATGTATGTTCACTCGAAGACGCCTAAACCGATTTGGAAATTTCTTTTTCTTTGAAAGGGTATACTTCCCAGTTCGTTCCATTTAAATTTTATCGAAATCGGTAGAGCAGTTTAAAAAAAAATCAACAATAAAATATAATATACGAGTACTTTGTAGTGGCGCGGGATTTTGATGCCGGTTTTCTAAAAATAATTTTTTATATTAAATTATATTGGGAACAGAACGTGTTATCACTGTGGCAGACCGAAGTCAAGACCACGAGCATATTGCTCATTGAATGAATAGGTCCATTTTACATTTGAATGAACGAATCTTATGTTGTGTTGCCAACAAATGTTACATCCAATGTTCCCTAGTCCGTTTACAGTTCTTCTTCGTTTGTTCAGTGGCTCCGCGCGACGAGCGCTTGACGGTTTACAGTTTGTGAAGTTTGTAAACTTTTATCCTTGTCATATTTGTTGAGATCTATTTTTAATACCCTAGTGGTTAGGACTGTTATAGGAAACAGTGATAGCAGACTTGTTAGGACTGTGGTCTCCTATTCGGGGAGTCGCAGGTACGCACCTCTGACTTTTCGGAGCCATGTGCGTTTAAGCAATTAAATATCACTTGTGTCAGATTCGTGTTTAAAATTGATAACGATTTTAGAAATGATAAAGATTTCATCATTCTATTTATTGAAGTTGGTTTAATTAAATCGACATTTGACTTTGTTGACAGCTTGGGCACGCCATCTTGAAATTACAATTTATATTTTACCTAATAAGTTATTTTCATATGTATAATATTTATTTACTTTAAATGACTACCCTCTTATTCGGGCCCTAGCAGAATATCAGCGCTGTGGTTACATATGTATCCACAGCATTTAGCTGAGCTAGAACCCTTTCATTGGCATGACACATAGTAGACACTAGTTAAGTTAGATTGTAATTACTTTCTGTTTTTCCATTTTCATGTGTATTTCCATTTTGTTTCTTATATTTTGTTTTCTTGTCAATGAATAAATAATATTCTATTCTATTCTATTCTATTCTAAATATTAGTATAAACAGGGATGTTTTGACGATGCGAATTCAGTCTCTGCCCAGAGACTCATCCGACTAGTAGATGCTTTCATGTCTAGGTCGTTGTATTTGATTCAGGGATTGCGATAGCAATCGCCCTAATCTAATAAATATTGCCTGTGCGCTTAAACCTACCCTCACGTTCAGATGGTGTTTGTCTGTCGTGTTTTTGGTGAAATTGATTAGATGTGAGGAAAGGGGCCGTTATAGGGGTGGAGGAGACGGCTATAGGTAGGGTTTAAGCGTTTTAAGAGAATAGATAAGTATTCTCTTAAGGCATGATTAGTTTGTGATTAATAGACTTTTGAGTGGCTCGGTTTTAAAGAGTAAAGTATCGATGTTTGTGACACCTGCTTCCACGGTGAAGAAAATCATCGTGAGGAAACCTGCAAACCTGAGAGTTCTCTATAATGTTCTGAATGTGTGTGTAGTCCGCCAATTCGCATTGGGCCAGCGTGGTGGACTGTGGCCTATAACCCTTCTCTGAGAGGAGACTTGCGCTCAGTAGTAGTAGCCGTTAATGCGTTGCTAATGATGATTTTTAATGCAATGAACGTTTTCAGGGAAAGTATCCGTACACAATTGTTCCAAATACTGTACCATACTGTTTAATGATTGGGGCCTTCCGAGTGAAGAAAAGATAGAAACAAAATTTCTAACACGAGAAAAGGACGGTAAGGACCTGTACATATTATCTATAAAATTATTTTTATCCTATGGTTTTCTATAATTAGGTACCTACCTAGATGGACTATCGAAGCTCTGAACGCGTCGAAAACTAAGCCCAAGACGAGCCTCAGCATCAATCACGTCTTCACCATTTAAAACATAAATTGTCTATGTCGCAGTAAGATAGTTGAAGCCGTGAAATAGCTATAACCCCAGGTTTATAGCTATAAATAAACCGGGATATAGTTATACGCAAGCGGTTCATAGCTATCTTACAAGGAATATAGCTATAATACGAGCACGATCTAGTAAATTAATACATCTACCTATCTGACTAGACTAATCTAGTGAAATGATTAAACTATAAATTTTCTTTGATCTGCACAAGTAAGATAAATTTTAGCCGCTTCCGTATAACTAGATCCCGGTTTATAGCTAATAAACCTAGGTTTATTTATAGCTATATCACGGCTTCAACTATCCTACTGCGACATCTACACTAGATAGGTACGTTTCCGGCTCATTTCAAACGGCAGTTTGTAAAACCGAAACGTCAGCTATCAGGTAATTATTAATATAATTTCATATCAGTTTCCGCAAAATAAATCAATAAAGGACCTGTTGACCTGTATCATTGTGTTGATATTATAAAATAACTAGCCGTACCGGCATGCGTTGCAATGCCACGTAAAGTACTATAAAGAAATTATATTATTATAGATTTTTTGGGCCAGGGACCCTCACGGGCGTCCCCACTCCCCAGAACACTCTACCAAAGTTTCATCACAATCTGATCAATGGTTTCGGAACGCATAGCGGACAAACATAAAAACATTGATTTTTATTTATATAAATAAAATAACATAAAATATTATAATGAGTTATAGTTACCTACCTACGTCACTGTGGTAAGCAGGTAATACGTTATGAGTGTTCGGGGCACTGCGTGCCACCAAACACCGCGTATTCAGTAGTTTACGCAACTTCTTCATGCTCGCGAAGGAGGGCGGTAAAGACAGTACATACGTACCTACAACTTACCTTGAATTTCAAGATTGCTTAAGCCATGAGCAAAGATATCTATGTAAATTAAAAACCCTGTCCGGCTTTTATCAGCGAATGAAAAGTTCTGCGAAATTGATGAGACGAATAATAACTGTAAAATCCAGAAGAAGACATGCGAGAATAAATTAGTCCAACTTATAAATGTTTATAGTTATTTATATTTCTACTGTTATCCCTGCTCGTGGCGAATTATTTATGAAGATGACGTGTCAAATTCAAAACTTAATGGAGCCGGAATCATTAATCTCAGAGAAAAATGCACGGTGAAGGGAGATTTCTCAATTTTTTCGCATCAACCATCTAGAAACACCATACACATTAACCCAAAAATCATGCACCCTGAAATTCCATCTATCAATTATCTACTCAATCTATCATTCTCAAACATATCTAATGACTCATCAGAAGGTACAACTATCATGAAGATCTAAATCACATCCAAACACAAATACAGTTGATGAAGAAGAACGCAAAGCTGGCGGAGTCTGACATATCGGCATATGATGTACACCAATATATCATCAGCTACGGACTGTTGGCGGCAGCTGTGGCCCTGGGAGGGCTCGTCTGGTGGAGAAGGCGGAGGCGCACTCGGGTGTCTCCCTCCCCCGCCCCCGCCCCGGCGAACGAGAGTGATAGTGAAGTGAGTGTGAGTGAAAAAGTGAAGGGCAATTATCAAAGCTCAAATTATAAAAAGGGCAAGCATAATATAGAAATGGTGGATATGGCTTCGTCGCCTATTCAAAAAAAATGCGTTCGGTTTTATGAAGAATATTATTTGGTGTAGAGACTAAGTATCACAGATCTAGAGACTTTAATAAATAATCATAGCAAAATGTTTTATAAGTTCATGCTTCTTGTTACTTAATAGCTATTTCATCATCATTATCCATCAATTTGATTTGTTATCATGGCACCCTCATCTCGCGGTCGGGAGCATGATCGGGTCACTGCGTGCCACCGAACACCGCGTACTCAGCAGTTTACGCAACTGCTTCATGCTCGCGAGGGAGGGCGGTAAAGACAGTACAATTCGGACGTCCGCACGGGACGTACTCATTTATATATCAATATAATAATATCAATAGCATCAGATCATAATATCATCATATCATTATATCATAAAATATCAGAATATACAGCTCACTAGCATATCTCTATATCTAATTTATCATTTATCAACCTCCACAAAGAACTGCACCCCACAATGAGTTATACACGCTGAATGAAATATGTATATTTGTACACCACACTGCGGTGGGAAATCGACTATTAAAATCTTATTAAAACAGTGTGTATTTGTTTAATTTCGCTGCCGCGGTGTCGGGGCATGTAGTAAAGACTCGATTTAAATTTCTGGTGAAGACTTTCTTTCAACTTGCAGCTTCGATAATAAACCTACAGTGCGACAAGTATAACTTGGCGCGGCTGTGCGCCACTGCCATTGTATAGAACATGTGACTAAATTTGGGAAAAAAACATTTTTAATTTACACAATGAACGCAACAGCATACAACGAAATCCAATAGTGAATTTTCAAGATGCCCATGGAGTATAAAAATTGGATGACCGAATTAGTGCCTCAAAACGCCACCACCAACTTATACTTGTGGCACTGTATCTAGTAAGATTGGCGGTCCGAACACTCGCTTTGTTCAGCTGAACTGCACTCGTTGCAGACCGTACACTAATGACACGAAATACGAATAATCTAACTATGTAACGAACAAAGTGTGTTTGGACCGCCTTACCTAGTAACTAGTACAATGATATTTATATGAACAAAAACAGGTTGTACATAATGACTTGCAGCTGCTGCGAGCAACAAGAGCTTCAGTAGCAATCAGAAGAATATGTCAAAGGCTGCTCAAAGGCTACTAAAGCATCGAATACCAATATAACAACTTTATATATAGACTTTATGACTTTGTTGTTGCGACTAGAGATTGTGGTTTTAACAAAACCACCACAAACTCATTTCGTTGATTTATCATTCAAAAGTAGTTATGTATTATCCGCACTATTACTATATTACTATTTATTTAACTTCCAGTGCATGTAAACACGAATCAGAAGAATGTCAAAGGCTACCAACGCATCGAATACCATTCTAAGGACAATGTAACTATAGAGGGTGTGGTTATAACAAATTTACCACCATCAACTCATTTCGTTGATTTATCATTCAAGGGTATGTATCATCCGCGCTATTATTATATTATTAAAAAAATAACTAAATTCCTTTTTAATTCCAGAGACTAAAATGACGTTTCATGTGTTGCCTGTTTTTTACAGCACTTAAATAGTGATGTATGTATGTATGTATATACTTTATTGCACCACAAAACACAAATGAAAAACACAGGTTACAATAAATCGGGCAAGTGCGAGGCGGGCCTCGCTCTTTTAGGGTTCCGTTAAAAAAAATTAAATAAAAATATTTCCATGTACCCATGGAAATATTTTAATTTATTTTTTTTAATTTAATTTAATTTTTATTATTTGTTGTTATAGCGGCAATAGAAATACATAATATGTGAAAATTTCATCTGTCTATCTATTACGGTTTACGAGATACAGCCCGCTGACAGACGGACGGACGGACGGACGGACGGACAGCGTAGGCTTAGGAATAGGGTCCCGTTGGTACCCTTTGGGTACGGAACCCTAAAAAGAAAACTTAAAATGTAGGTACAAAAAGGCGGTTTTATCGCTAAATAGCGATCTCTTCCAGACAACCTTTACGTTAGGGAGAAAATGAACAAATATACAGTGGAAGGTTGTGTATATAATATAGCTAAATACTAAGGGGGCCGGAAAATCAAAGAGTTCCCGAGGGACTTTAAAAACTAAATCCACGCGGACGAAGTCGCGGGCATCAGCTAGTATTAATATAAATTCACAAAATTTGACATGAATGAATGAATGAATGAATGAATGAATGAATGAATGAATGAATGAATGAATGAATGAATGAATGAATGAAATTTTATTCACAAAAATGCAGGTACAACATGATTGTAAACAGGAAATCGAGCCTAATACATTTAACCAGTACTTGTGTGTGAATATTTATAATGTCAATTTAAGTATAAACATAATGTCAATATTAAAAACTAATACATAAACATTATATTTAAAACCTATAAGAATATTGAAAACTAAAAATATTAACTATTTCGTCAAAAATAAAATCCTAAGTGCGAATCTTTTATGAAATATCACGCATGCATGCATTTATGTAGGGGGGGGTAAGGGAGCGCACCTTCATCTAGCGCTCCAACAGTCAACCTCACCTGCCCGCGGTGCCCCCTGCTGGTTTACTGACGAGGCTATGGCGACCGACAGATGGCGGTATAACCATCTCATACTAGCTAGACTGAACAAATGGCACAGGCCGGTGTCGGGCAGCAGCGACATCGGCGCGATCAGTCTAGCCCTGCGATGACCAACACGCCTACCCAGCCTGGTCATTATGGGCAAAACCCAAATGGTAACGAACACAAGGCCAAGGCCCCTAGTTCCCGGCGGCCTCGCTGTGCCTGACCCTGGCAGCGGTCACGGACAATGGCGGGGCAGGGGTTGCTAAGAATCTTCGGATGATATTCCGCTGCCAACCCCGACGACTGGACCTGGCGACGTATAACGCACGCACTTTGAGGACTGACGAGAAGATCATCGAGCTGGAAGAAGCAGTGAGCAAGTTGCGCTGGAATGTTATAGGATTGTCTGAAGTTCGAAGAGAGGGGGAGGACTCGATAATCCTCAATTCCGGCAACTTGTTCTACTACCGGGAGGGCGATCAACAGTCCCAGGGTGGTGTCGGGTTTATCGTCCACAAGTCCCTCTTCAACAATATCGTTGAAGTCAAAAGTGTGTCGAGTAGGGTAGCGTAACTTATACTCAGAATCACCAATCGGTATTCGTTGAAGGTTATACAGGTTTACGCACCGACATCGGCACATCATGACGAGGAGGTGGAGGCGCTGTATGAGGATATATCAAAAGCCATACACGCCTCTACCACTCACTACAATGTTGTGATGGGGGATTTCAACGCGAGGCTGGGTGAATGAAGCGGCGCAGAGACGAGGGTAGGGCAATTTGGTTATGGGCGAAGGAACCAGAGGGGTCAAATGCTGGCCGACTTCATGGAGAAGGAGGGCCTCTTTATGATGAACTCCTTCTTCAGGAAGCGGCCACACATAAAATGGACTTGGATGAGCCCCGATGGTTCTAGGAGAAGTGAGATTGACTTCATTATGTCGACCAAGCGCCATATATTCAATGATGTCTCTGTGATCAACAGGGTGGAAACCGGGAGCGATCACCGTATGGTACACATTGAATATTAATGTGAAGCTGGAAAGGGCTAGACTGGTGAAGTCAACTCTCCGACCCTCTCGTGCTCATATCCAAAACCCCGAAAAC
This sequence comes from Oeneis ivallda, assembly GCA_029955525.1. Classification (NCBI taxonomy): domain Eukaryota; kingdom Metazoa; phylum Arthropoda; class Insecta; order Lepidoptera; family Nymphalidae; genus Oeneis; species Oeneis ivallda. The sequence continues at coordinate 20,287,593 of JARPMR010000008.1, forward strand.
TTCCAACTCGAACTGCAGAACCGATTCGATTGCCTAGCAGACTGCGTTTCTGTGGACGATCTAAACAACAGGTTCGTGGAAACTGTCCATACTGTGGGGTCTAAGTTCTTTAAGACCCATCGCAGGAAAAGAACCGAAAAGTTCTCTGACCATACTCTCAAGCTCATGGAGGAGAGACAAGAGATGAGGCTGCAGTCATCGGTAGACGCGGCTGCCTACCGGCGGATTAATAGGCAGATCTCTAAGGCACAAACTCGCGACCTTCGGGTCTTTAATACCAAGTGTATTAAAGATACCATCGAGCGGAACAATTAGGCTCAAAAGTGTTCGCGAGAGATCTGTCTATCGGACAGAGCCAGCTGACGCGGCTTAAAACTCATGACGGTCGTCTCGTCTCTTCTCGACCTGAGATTTTGGGAGAGGTCGAGAAGTTCTATGGGCAGTTATATACCACGACACAAAAACCTGTTGAGGATTTGGCCAAAGATCCCAGAGCCAAACTGACCCGACACTATACCGAAGATATCCCGGACGTCAGCCTATACGAGATTAGAATGGCTCTCAAACAGCTCAAGAACAACAAGGCGCCAGGTGATGGCGGAATCACTGCGGAACTCCTGAAAGCGGGTGGAAAACCGGTACTTAAGATCTTTCAGCGATTGTTCAATTCCGTCATTCACGAGGGTATAACGCCGGAAGCATGGCACAGGAGCGTGGTGGTCCTGTTCTTCAAAAAGGGTGATAATACCTTGCTGAAGAATTATAGACCCATCTCACGGCTGAGTCATGTTTACAAGTTGTTCTCGAGAGTCATTACGAATCGTCTCGCTCGTAGATTTGACGACTTCCAGCCTCCCGAACAAGCCGGATTTCGAAAAGGCTTTGGTACCATAGATCACATTCATACGCTGCGGCAGGTTATACAAAAGACGGAAGAGTATAACCGGCCACTTTGCTCAGCGTTTGTGGACTATGAGAAAGCCTTTGATTCGGTGGAAACTTGGGCTGTGTTGAGGTCGCTGCAGAGATGCCGGATTGACTACCGGTATATCCAAGTGTTGAAGTGCTTGTACGAAAACTCCACTATATGTCAGTACGTATACAGGACCAGACTACGAGACCAATCCACTTGCAGCGTGGAGTGCGACAGGGAGATGTAATCTCCCCGAAGCTATTTACCGCTGCGTGAGGACGTCTTTAAGCTTCTGGATTGGAATGGACTTGGCATCAACATAAACGGCGAGTACATCACTCACCTGCGATTTGCCGATGACATAGTAGTCATGGCAGAGACTCTGAGAGATCTCAATACAATGCTCACTGATCTCAGCAGGGTTTCTCAACAGGTGGGCCTGAAAAGGAACATGAGAAAGACGAAAATCAATGCTCATGCTCCGCTCCACCCAGTAATCGTTGAGAACTCTGCGCTCGAAATTGTAGACGAGTATATATACCTGGGACATACAGTCCAGCTAGGTTGGTCCAATTTCGAGACAAAAGATTAACCGCCAAATCCAATTTGTCTGGGCAGCGTTCGGGAAGCTCCAAGATGTCTTCTCGTCCAAAATCCCTCAGTGCCTGAAGACTCAAGTCTTCGAACAGTGCGTGTTGCCAGTGATGACTTACGGATCCGAGACATGGTCGCTAACTATGGGCCTCATAAGAAGGCTCAAGGTCACCCAGCGAGCGATGGAGAGAGCTATGCTCGGTATATCCCTGCGAGATCAAATCAGAAATGAGGAGATTCGTAGGAGAACCAAAGTCACCGACATAGCTCAGCGTGTCGCGAAACTGAAGTGGAAATGGGCGGGCCACATAGTTCGAAGAGCTGATGGTCGTTGGGGTCCCAAGGTGTTGGAGTGGCAACCCCGCACCGGGAAACGCAGTGTTGGCAGGCCCCCCACCAGGTGGACCGACGACATCAAATGAGTCGCAGGGAGCCGCTGGATTCAAGCGGCGCAAGATCGAAGCCTGTGGAAGTCCATGCAGGTGACCTTTGTCCAGCAGTGGACGTCTATAGGTTGATAAAGAAGAAGAAGATGCATTTATGTATAAAGGAATAAGGGATATTAATAGAACAGTAAAAACACAGTAAATATTAAATGGCTATTTATTCAGCGTCTGAACTATCATTACATTGACTCGTTTCGGATTAGAGCCTTTCGGTTATTTGCTCCATTAAAGAACTGAGATGGTACATTTCATTTTCTCCCTCGCTGCGGGGTCATTAGACGAAGCCCTTCTTCAAAAATTTCGGACTTCGTTCATTTTAAATGTTTTGTTATTTTTAGCGACGTGTTTAGATGAACCTTCCTCACCAGATGCGATAAATTAGATGGTTGATCATCAACCATCGTAAGTAATAATAAACCAACAAAACGTAAAACAAAACAAAACTCAACAAACAACAATAACACCAAAAATAATACTTGAAAATACGCAGATACGCAAAACACATCAGCACCCCGATTCAGAACGAATCGATCGATTCATCATTTCTTACCGTTTCGATACGGTATGATATCGATCTCGTATCGAAAATTTGTTGTCGTGCGATTCAGAACGTTCGGTTAGAGAATTCGATTCGATGTCGACTACGGTATCGGTATCGACAAGATACATTTATTTAAATTACATTGTGAATTTACGAAGCTATTTTACCAAAATTTTACTTGCTACTAAATTCACGTTATGCACCAAAGAAACAGGTTTTAATCATTTTCGAAGGTAATTAAAGTAATTATTTAAAAATGATAACTTGTTAAATTATTGACGGCCAATTTTCATCCTCGTCGATAGATTATCTTGTTTTGTTATGCTGTAAGTACATAATATTAAGTATATTGTTAGCTGAGGGTAGAATTTTATAATAACTACCGATTGCGCCGTTCGTCAATTCCATAAAAGCCAGGTCCCATTCTGCTTCGAGTTGTCACACCGTTCATACCTACTTGTGATGTATAAATATTTCAATTATTGAGTATTGCTTAATTACTAAATGAAGAATTCCTTACTTTGTGTTTTTTTGTAAAAATAATAAGGGTCCGCTAATATCAGGCGTGGGATTGAATGCCTTTTACCGTTCGATTTCCATCTCTGATTTTGGAAATTTCCCTTTGTGAGTTAAACAATACAGTTCTTTATAATAAGACGTGACGTGACTTGAAAGCAGAGAGAGAACGGCTGAACAGATTTTCATGAAACATGGCTCGGGATAAAATTATCTATGACACAAAAAAACTAAACGAAAATCGGTTCATCCGTTTGGGAGCTACGCTACTACAGACAGATACACAGATATACAGATACACAGACAGACACGTTAAACTTATAACACCCCTCTCTTTTTGCGTCGGGGGTTAAAAATAATGATAGGTATCTAATCAAGCTGCAGGTACCAACAGAGCATAGACATTTAAAAAGATCGATATTTGACTGTGTATCTTATATTATATCTATACTATATTTATAATAATAATTACATATAGGGTTAGTAAGCCGGTTCGCCGGCCGCCTTCGGTTATCGGCCTTTACGCGTACTCCATGCAGTAAAATTGAGATAATATCGCTTAGAAACACTATTTCCAAATGAAATATTTATTCAGTCATTTGAAAATGTTTGCTTTGTATATTCAGATTGCTTTGTGTTCAGATAACATCTTCGAGTAATTTTAGTGAATTTTTTCAAATCGGCGACGGCCATCGGAGGTAACGCAACCTGCGATAAATTAAAAAAAAATTGTGCCGCGCGTTTCACTCCTCCTAATATAATTTTTGGAATATTTTATAAAGAACAACAATAATTATCGGGGCCGGGGTCTAAAATCAGATTTTTTCCAAAACTTTGTTTTTTCGGCCTAGGGGCCGATATGTGGTATTTCGAGTCTTCCAATCTTTTGTCTCTTTTATTCAAATGGTGAAATAGTATATCTCATGACTTTTCCTTTTATTATTGTACCTGATTCAAAGATCCTCGTCATCAGTTTTCGGCTGTCAATTTATGTGGTAATCATTAAGTAATGAAGATCACTTTGGCGGTGGCCGAAAATTGAAACATATCGCTGTTAGTTTGCGGCCACTAGGTAAACTGCAAAGTTTAAATTAGTTTTAATTTTAATTTCATTTATTATAAAATAATAAAAAAGAATGCAGTAGATAGTTTAAATATAGGTGTAGTTATTGAGTGACAAAATTTTCTTAGTTTTTTAATTATTTAATTTTCTTGAATTATGTTGATTGTTATTTTTAATAACATTGGGATATCTAAACAAATAACGATTAACGTACAAAAAAGCTTTATAATGTTTTAGACTATTAAGTTCATTTTATATCCATCACAATACAGTGGCCGATAATAGAATATCCCACGTCCGATAACTGAAATTTTAGCGTTTTTCCGGATTAAATAAAAATTAAAAATATGTAATAGCTTCAAGCGCAAAACAGTTTATAAGACAGAAACTTCATTGTATGGGCTTTCATCAAACATGGTGATCATAACTATATTAAAGTTGAAACATTTTTTTCTGATGTCCTAAACTTGATAGCAGCACTAAGAGGCCGATATCCGGCACATCGACCCTACCTACCTACTTACTTTTGTTAGGTTTTTTTATCTTTGTTTACGTACGCTATAATGGCTAAATACTCAAATTATTTAAGATAATAATATAATGGTCGTGTTAGTGTTGCCAGTACATGGATTTATCACATATAATTCAATATAAAAAAATATTTTTAAAAAATTAAGTGGCACTCGGGGACTGCCGCGGTTGAGCTATTGCATAGCATTTTTTATCAACTTATACAATTATAAATATTTATGCATTTTTTTTTGCATGATAAAAATTATGCAAAAAAAATTTTAAAAAACAAACAAACAAGAAAAGCGCACTGTCACTACTTCGCGAGTGAGATTCGAACCTGCGACATAATACACCATACGGTAAAGAAAGCGGCCGCTCGCCCACTGCGCCAAACAGAGCTAGCTACTTGTGAACCTCTAAAATGTTGAACGCTTACTGAACGACGGTGTTATGTTTATTTTCGTTACGGAATTTCTTGATTCGGTCGCTGCGCTCAAACTGTTTGTCCTAGTTCAAAGCTCGCGATAAAAGCTATGCAATAGCTTAAAACTGACTTCAAACGCCCGCGCCACTACGAAGTATATAATTTATTGTTGATTTTTTAAAACCGCTCGACCGATTTTGATATAATTTAAAATAGGACCACCTGGGAAGTATGCGCTTTCAAACAAAAAAAAAGAACATACAAATCGGTTTAGGCGTCTTCGAGTAGGTAGGTAGTCGGTGAACATACAAAAAAATAATAAAAAACAATTCGACCAGATAATAATTTTTAAAAATTATTACGACGATTATAAAATGAATTATACCTCATTATAATCGTATGTGATAGAAAAAAACTAATACCATATTCGGATTCCGCATCCCAAAATTACCAAATATAGACCTTTCAAACAAACAATTTTCAAAAAGGTCAATTTTGCAAACCTGTGTTATTGACACTTTAATTGGTAATTTCACGGGAAAAGCCCGGACCAAGCTAGCGCGGGGACATAGTCCAACGCGTAGAGGCTTTATGAGTTGATCTAATTTGAGAGTTGAATACACCAACCGGATTTTATCCTTCAATATGTACATCAATAATTTGCACTTAATGAAACCACGATGGATGCAGGATTATTTTAAGGAATGGACGATTGGACAGTAAATTACTTAATAGGGCTAATGGTTAAGGTGATGTTGACATAAGATCTAGGCTATGGGCTGTGAGATACCTGACACCTGCCATTTAAATACCTCGCAAATTGAAATTATCGTAATAATAACAATAATAATATTATAATTACGTTGCCGCAACGAATAGTAATAGTAACCCTTGTACACAATCGATAGATTGAATATGGGAACCGGACGTTAATCTGCTTTAATTTATTTCACAGACAAAAAGGAAATCTTCAATGATGAAGTTGTTGTGGAACGTTCGTGCGTATTTAAAAATATCACAGCTCTTTATCGATCTTATAATAATTCAGCCATATTAATTAAGCTTAAAGATCAAAATAAAGGAGTGTTTGCAGAAAGAGAAATAATAAAATTTATTTTAGATCCACAAAATATTGCTAGTAAGTATACATAATAATTATATTTTTATATTTATGTAGCATTTCAATTTGCATACATAAGCCACGCATTTTTAACGAATAGTTAAGTATAAGTAACGAAACAAGCGTTCAGATAGCTCATGTGGCACCCAAATGTCGAGCTTTTTAATGTAGGTACCCTGCTTTTTTCAAATGGTTTAAAATTTTTTTGTAGTCGATTCACAGTTCTTCAGCTATGTAGTAAAATTCAAAAAAATTCAAAATTCAAAATTATTTATTTCATGTAGGCCAACCTGTGGCTCTTATGACACGTCAAGATTCTACCACCGGTTCGGAAAGCGGATTCTGCTGAGAAGAGCCGGCAAGAAACTCAGCAGTTGCTCTTTTCAAAATAATCATTTTACAATATTAATAAGTAGCTATTACATTGTAATAAGTTTTTATACTATCTTGTGGGCAGCTGGATGGCAAGCTGATTTAACCCGTGCATCTTTGTTAGAATAGAATATGACATTTCCACAAAACGTACTACAATTCAATTCATGTCAAAGACGGGCAGACAGAAAGAAAGTAGAGTAACTACTGATATGCCGATCTTGCTCCACTTTTTCAAAAATGGCGTCCATTTTATTTATAAAATTAAAATTCCCGGCTTGAAAATGCTTAAGCCAACTTTGTGCTACTCTTACTGACACTGCATTAGGTCCACAAACGTCAAAATTTAGTTTTGCGTTCTGCGTTGCATTTTTCCTTTTTTGTAGGTAGTAAAATTTTAAAATTTATCGAATTTCTTCATTAGATTCACTCATTTTGACAGAAAGAAAAACAAATGAAAAATAGCTGGAAATAACATTTTACCAATTTGTTTCTTTTTTGAAATGTAACCTTTTTAACACTTTTCACCGCCATACGGTCTGCCGGTGGGACGTATCTTTTCGAGTACACCATCTATACAGGGTGGAAAAAAATTATGGGCCCTGGAGGGGAACTACCTCAAATCCTTAAGTTAGATCATTTTACTTTTAGGAAACATTCCCTTATTTTTAAAAAGAAACAAAACTGCATTCAAAGTTTTTCAAAAATTCTCTTGTCTCACCCGGGAATCGAACCAGCTAAAAATCCAAAAAATAAACACTCATTATTTTATTGCACTAGTCGATGCAGTCGATGTTAAAGATAAAATTTCTCCAAGAAACATTATGTCTTACACTCATCTGTCGTGCAAGATATCCATGAAATCGAATATTTAGTATACAAGTTCTTTAGTCAACATTACCTAGAACTGTTCACTTTCAAGTAAAAGACACGTCAAGTATAATTTTCTAATAACTCTAACATCCAAAGACATTGTATGAAGTACAAATCTTGCTAATTATTATCTCTAAGTACCTTTTTGAAGACTTAGATAAGAAAATCGTTTAATGGTAATAATAATTCTATGCACGTTTCCTTTTTACGAAAAGTTTAAAAATTTAAACGTTTAACTTTGCGGTGCGGGACAGCAATTTTGAAATTCAATGAACATTTTGAGCATTTTTATCGATTTTGTTTTGTTTTGCTTCCATTTAGTAACTGTGTAATAATGGGCGTATCGTTTTATTAGAAGCTCAGGTACTTTTCAAACAACAAGAATTGCAATTTAGCTCAACAGTGTAGAAGCTAAATTGCAATTCTTTTTTTTTCAATTCTCAAAAAAAAACAATTTTATCTAAATCTTCAACAAGGTAGGTACTTAGAAATAATTAGCAAGCTTATACTTCATACGTGTCCTTGGATGTTAGACTTATAAGACAATTATAAGTTATAACGTGTCTTTTACTTGTTGAAGTTGAAAAGATCTAGGGAATGTTGATTAGAGAACTTGTATGCCAAATATTCGATTTTATGGATATCTTGTACGACAGACAAGTGTAAGACATAATGTTTCTTGGAGAAATTTTATCTTTATTATTGACTGTATCGACTAGTGCAATAAAATAGCGGGTGTTTATTTTTTGAATTGTTAGCTGGTTCGATTCCCGGCTGAGACAAGCGAATTTTTGAAAAACTTTGAATGCAGTTTTGTTTCTTTTTAAAAATAAGGGAATGTTTCCTAAATGTAAAATAATCTAAGTTAAAGATTTAAGGTAGTTCCCCTCCAAGGCCCATAATTTTTTTCCACCCTGTATATGTATATATATATGTATGGCCTGCTGATCTCGCTAAGGGCAACATATGCCCTTAGAGAGATCAGCAGGCCATACGGGCCTCCAGCGCGGCGTACCAAATCTTTCCGTCCGTTCCGTTTCCGAAAATTTCCGTTAAAACTTAAAATTTATTTATTAAACAATTATCGAGTCTGTCACGCCACACTAGTAAACAATCATCAGCCCGCCGGCCGCCCGACGGACGGACGAACGGACAGACAGGCGGACGGACGGACAAGTGCAAATTCACTCAAGTAGACTCAGAGACCTCGCTTTGCTCGGTCAATAAGACGCTTCGTCAAGATCCTTTCAAAAAAATTTGACCAATACAAAACACCTGGAGACTTTCTTACCGTTGATGAAACAATGGTAGCTTTTCGTGACCGGATCGCTTTTATGACGACCTCCCTGGTGCAGTGGTGAGCGCTGTGGTCTTATAACTGGGAGGTCTCCGGTTCGATTCCCGGCGGGGTCAACTTGGGAATTTATAATTTCTGAATTGTCTCTGGTCTGGTCTGGTGGGAGGCTTTGGCCGTGGCTAGTTACCACCCTACTGTCAAAAACGTGCCGCCAAGCGATTTAGCGTTCCGGCACGATGGCGTGTAGAAACCGATTAGGGTTATGGGTTGAATGAATAAAAAAAATGCAATACGTACCTGGAAAACGACATTAGTATGGAATTAAATTATTTAAAATTTGCGACGACGATGGTTAAACTTATGACTTGATTGTATATGAAGGCAAAAGGACCACTTCAACCACACAAAACGTATCCAGTGAAATAGTCATGAAACTCAGTGAAATAAATCCGAATGCTGGAAGAAGTATCGTTACTGATAATTACTATACAAGTGTCACTTTAGCTAATAGCTTACTCCAAAAAAGCACCCATTTGTTGGGGACTGTAAGAAAAAATAGAAAAGGGCTACCAAAAGAATTACCAGAAGAAAGAGAAACTAAAGAAAAGCGAGACCTGTATTAATTCTACGATGTATTGGCTCTATCAACTTCACTTTTCCGTAATAGCAGGCCACGCACTACAGAATTAATTTGAAATCACGAGGTCGTAGCGGACCGCACGGCCTGCTAGTAAAAATACACAGTGAGCCCGCCAGCCGCCCGTACGGCCTGCTAAACTCAAGATTTTTACCCGCGGCCTGCACTGGTGGGCAAAGATGCGCCCGCCTGTAGACCGCGTGGCCTGTAACGCTGAAAAAATCTATATATGGATGGCGGTGAGAGTGTTAATGTCATCAAAATCAGTCAGATACAAATAATACATTTACTGTATTGTAAATTTGTTTTGAAAAGAGCAACCGCCGAGTTTCTTGCTGGTTCTTCTCGGCAGGAAAGGCATTCCGAACCAGTGGTAGATTCATCGACTATTCAAAAGCACTTGTAAAAGTTTATTTGAATAAAAAATATTTCTATTCTATTCTATACAGCCAAAGAGATTTTACTACAAGTTTATACCATACTCGCGAAAAGACTTTTTCCCTGACCTAATATTAGTATTTTAATTTGGTGAGTGTTAATTCGTATTCTGTAAAACTCGATAGTGCAGCTGGTGGGGTCGCATTGACGAATTTGGTGGTGAGATAAACTACCTAGGTACTTGGTCAATTATTAAGGGATAGGATTGATATTTCCCTATAGAATACCAAACCAAGGTGAAGTGAGTTTGATTTCGAAGTGAGCTATATCACTTCAGTGAGTTTCGATATCGAGATGGTATTTTAGTGAATAGCCCTGCAGATATAAATATAATATACCTACATCATTACTATAGTGATCCTTCCTACCTATCCTATCCTACCCTACCTGATCAAATTACTAATCTAATTGATAAACTATCTCCTATTAATAAGTGTTTATTACTGTTTACTTATCTAGCAACAAAACAACACGCGTGCTTGCACAAATGCACCATAGAATATGATTACAATGAAAAAATGGATACTGTACATGAGCCTGTTTGCCCTAAGGTGGAAACGCCAAAACCAAGAGAATCAACTATACAATATGGCAGTACAAGTACAAAAATGTCTTATATTACAACAACATCAACAATAACAACAGCAATACCAACGACAAATACAAACGAAGAAACAAACGCTCTTACAGGTAAATAAGTAAGCACAAATTACAATACCAAATTACGAGTAGTAGGTATAATATTGTTGTACACAACAACAATATTATACTACTCGTAAATTAGTATTGTTGTTGCGAACATCTGTTAAAAACACACCTATTTTTATTCTCGTGCGGGGTGTGAAGTGTGGAGGGGCCCAATGCTGAACTTACCATTCGGGTGGCCAGGGCGGTATTACTGGATGAGACCTCCGTATTTTTTTCTACTCCTCTTTTTGGTCCTGGTAGGGGCGTACTTTCTATTTGGAACTAACCGCACCCACCCGTTTGATTGAGATGAAGCGAGCGATTTTCTTTTTGTTTGATTGTTCCGTAGATTTTTTGATCAATAAGATAGTTATAAAATGGCATGCGTGAAGCGAAAAAATTTTTTCACAACTCAGTAGAAAGTTACAAAAGATGCTTCGGTTCTCGTAGGATCGAACAGGAAATCAACATCTAGATAAATATATTATACTAGCTGATGCCCGCGACTTTGTCCGCGTGGATTTAGTTTTTAAAGTCCCTCGGGAATTCCTTTATTTTCCGGGATAAAAAGTAGCCTAGATGTTGACCCGAGTAATAAGCTACCACGGTATAAAATTTTGTAGAAATCTGTGCGGTAGTTTTTACGTGAAAGAAGGACAAACAAGCAGACAAACAGACAAAAAAAATTTAGCTTCTGTTTTGATATTTGTATCTTGAACACAATTAGAAGCAAAAACCCTTTTTTGAATCTATTTCATGTACAGCATTGGTTTCGTTTCTGTTTTATTATATGTATAGATTAGAATAATATTATCACGAGCGAAGCGAGCGCTTAAAATTTTTCTCTGTTTTTCAGATTCAGGTTACAAGCTCAGCATCATCCTTCCCAGTGTGGCTGTTGGGTTGCTCACATTAATATGTGGCACTGTGTTGTATATTAGGTGTAAAAGGAAAATGTCGATAAATGAGAACGAAAACACTTTATATTATGTAAGTAGCGAATCTCTCTCCCTGCTTCGTAGTCCTTATATTGCTGTGGGTATTGATCCTTTTACACCCACTGTGCTAAAATTTTTCTCTGTTTTTCAGATTCAGGTTACAAGCTCAGCATCATCGTTCCCATTGTCGCTGTTGGGTTGCTCACATTAATATGTGGCACTGTGTTGTATATTAGGTATAAAAGAAAAATGTCGATAAATGAGAACGATAACACTTATTTATATGTAAGTAGCGAATCTCTCTCCCTGCTTCGTAATCCTTATATTGCTGTGGGTATTGATCCTTTTACACACTGTGCTAGGGTTTTCGTGGGAATTGGGATAATAAAGGATCTCAAATCTTAGGTACAAGGATTATTATATGACGGAGACCGGAGTTAATAACCGGAAACCGTTTTTTGGGAAAGATGCAGTGGATTTCCAAATCCTTCAGCATACGACTAGACTGAGAATACGAGATTTTGATTCTTTAAGTACGACGCGATGGTTACGTTACTATCAGATGTTGGTGATTTAATAATTAATAATGACTAGACGATGCCCGCCACTTCGTCCGCGTGGATGAAGGTTTTTTTACTTTTCCGGGATAAATTGTAGCCTATATGTTAATCCTGGGTATGAGCTATCTCCATGACAAATTTCAGCCAAATCCGTTTTGTAGTTTTTGCGTGAAAGAGTAACAAACATAAACACAGATACACAAACTTTCGCCTTTATAATATTAGTGTGAAGTGTGATGTGATGTCATGTGATGTGATGTGATATTAATGTGAAGTGATGTGATAACTAGATGATGCCCTCGACTTGTTCCGCGTGGATTAAGGTTGAAAACAAGGGTCTGCCTGCGAAATTCAAATTTAATTTGGTTTTTCGCAATTTGTAAACTAATACGACAAAGTAGGCTTTTAAAGCCTTGTAATTGCGCCAGTGGAATTATCATCTTCACAGGTTTGCATAAATCGATATTTTGATTAATTTCTTAAACTGGACACATTCAAGTTAATTTGTCTCTGTCTCTGTCCTTGTCTTCAACCTTAAGGTTTTTTGATTCCCGCGAACAAACTTTCACCTTTATAATATTAGTATGATTAGTATGATGTGATAGCCGAGACCGAGCGACGGCTCGTGCTTTCCGAGACATGGAGGAAACGAAACGAGTCAAAAGTTCAAACCGGATCCCGTTGTCGATCACCCATCTAGTTACCACCGCAGTCAACGTTGCTTAACCAGCGTGATTATTCTATATCCGTACATGTGTTCGGTAATAGGTACATTATTTCTGAAACCTAACTGTCTAATGTTCCAGTTACTAAAATCCTATTATTTTCCTATTAATATTATAAATGCGAAAGTTTGTGAGGATGGATGTATGGATGTTTGGATGGATGGATGGATGGATGGATGGATGGATGGATGTTTGTTACTCTTTAAAAGACAACTAATGAACCGATTTTGCTGAAATTTGGCACAGACATAGATTATAGTCTGGAATAGCACATAGGCTACTTTTTATCCTGGAAAAGCAAACAGTTCCTGCGGGATAGCATCGCTATTTTTTACGCATTTGTCCTTCAAAATTCGCGCAATGGAGTTTTATATTAACGTGTTTTTTTTGTATAGGTAAAGTTAAGGGCCTGAAAAGTGACAAAGGCTACTTTTTATCCCGGGAAAACAAACAGTTCCTGCAGGATATTAGTATTCTACTTTTCACATATTTATCCTTCAATTATGCGCCAACGGAGTTACAGATTGACGTGGTTTATTGAATAGGCATAGTTGAGGACTTGAATAGTGGCAAAGGCTACTTTTAAACCCGGGAAAACAAACAGTTCCCGCGGGATATTCGTATGCTACTTTTCACATATTAATCCTTCAATATGCGCCAACGAAGTTACAGATTGACGTGGTTTTTTGAATAGGCATAGTTGAGGACCTGAAACGTGAAAAGGCTACTTTTATTCCGGGAAAACAAACAGTTCCCGCAGGTTATTCGTTTGTTACTTTTCACATATTTATCCATCAATTTTGCGCCAACGGAGTTACAGATTGACGTGGTTTTTTGTATGGATATATTTGAGGACCTGAAAAGAGAAAGGGCTACTTTTATCCCGGGAAAACAAACAATTCCCGCGGGATATTCGTATGCTACTTTTCACATATTAATCCTGCAATATGCGCCAACGGAGTTACAGATTGACGTGGTTTTTTGAATAGGCATAGTTGAGGACCTGAAAAGTGAAAAGGCTTCTTTTTATCCCGGGAAAAGAAACAGTTCCCGCGGGATATTCGTATGGTACTTTCACATTTTTATCCTTCAATTATGTGCCAAGGGAGTTACATATTGACGTGATTTTTGGGATAGGCATAGTTGAGGAACTGAAAAGTAACAACGGCTACTTTTTATCCCGGGAAAACAAACAGTTCCCGCGGGATATCCGCTCCCTACTTTTCACATATTTATCCTTAAATTATACGGTAATATGCATGCATGCATACATGTATTTATGTATGTATGTATGTGTGTATGCATGTATGTATGCAAGTATGCATGTTTGTATGCATGCATGTATGTATGTATGAACGCATACATACATACATACATATGTTAAGTTTATGAGGATGGGCGTATATTGTATACGGATGTATGTTTGTGTAGATGTAGTATAGGGATGTATGGATGGATGGATGTATGTTCTCTGAGATAGGGGTTGAACTATTTTGACTGTTTTACTCCATAACTTCGTTGAATTTAAACTAATTTTTATTATTATTTTAACCGACTTCAAAAAAGGAGGAGGATCTCAATTTAACGGAATCTTTTTTTATGTATGTTCACCGATTACTCGACGACACCTGAAACGATTTGGAAAATTCTTTTTTGTTTCAAAGGGTCCCAGGTGGTCCCATTTAAATTTTATCGAAAACTCAACAATAAATTATATACTTTGTAGTGGCACGGTCGTTTAAATGTATGTTCCCTGGACAAAAAGTAGCCTGTTTTATTTTCCAGGTCCTCAACATTACCTGTGTAAAAAATCACGTCAACTATATGCACTTGCACCTTATATGTGAAATATTATAAATGCGTAAGTGTGATGGTTTCTCCTTCAATCACGCCCAAACAGAGCTACGGATCGACGTGATTTTTTGCAAGGATACCTATAGTTGACCTGGAGAGTGACAGGCTACTTTTTATCCCGCAAAATCAAAGAGATCCCGAGGCATTTTAAAAACTAAATTCACGCAGACGAAGTTGCGGGCATCAGCTAGTAAATATAATATCGAATTCCCTGTAAAATGTTATCCATCTTTACACTAGATTTTCCTACGGAATCGCAGGAGCGTATAGCCGATAGCGTATTAAAGGACTTTTGGAGTTTAATATGCTTATCATTTTCCCACGGTACGGATTCCGTGATTCCTGAACAACTAGGTAGGTATATTAGAAAATAAAGACATTAGCTGAAATTATTAATAAGTTACGTTTACCTTCTCGTCGTTTGTTTTGCAAATGACTATGCAGATTCCGAACGTATCTCAGTTAATGCATCTTGGCAGCCTGATAATTTTTAGGGTTCCATACCAAAATGGTAAAAATGGAACCCTTATGGTGAGACTTTCTCCGTCCGTCCGTCCGTCTGTCACAGTCGATTATTTCAGTAACTATTAAAGCTATCGACATGAAATTTGGCATAGTTATGTATAATACTGGCCCAAAATCATTGGAATAAAGAAAAATTGAAAATTATTGTTAGTTTTATTAAAAAAAGGGGGAAAAATGGGGGTTTGAAATTTCAAAGTAAAATAACTATATCTAGTGGGGTATCATATGAAAGGCCTTTACTTGTGCATTCTAAAACAGTTTTTTATTTATTTCTATATGTAATAGTTTTTGAGTAATCGGCCAAAATGTCGAAAAAAATACCGTTCCCCCCCCCTTATCTCCGAAGTTTACCAATCGAAAAATCTGAAATAATTATGGTCAATAGAGATTTATGTATATTTTACAGGAAAAATAAAATCAACGCTCTAACTATCATAGTTTTTTTTTTATATTAACAATAAACCTGTACAAACAAAGTTAACGATAAATAAGCAAATTAATATAATATTATCGTTTTACTTTTACTTTTGGAGTATGGAACCCTCGGTGCGCGAGTCCGACTCGCACTTGGCCGGCTTTTTTACTATGAAGACATCCGCCGTAGATATGGAGTTTTCATGCAATTTATCGAATTTGAATTGTTTATTTATTTATTTTTCATTTAACTGTTTTGGATACCAGTTTAGTAGTTTACAAAATTACTATAAAACGAACATACAGGAGCATTAACCCAGTAGTAAAAAGCTATTGTAAGACGCAGCGCATCTGCCCGTGCTAACTCTGACCAACTCCCCTCGCCCTTCCGTCGCCTGTGCATGCGCGCGCGTACTTAGACTGTACCACTTATATATACTATAAATAATACCACAACCAAATCCGTCCAGTAGGTAGTTTTTGCGCGAAAGAGTAACAAATACACAAACTTTCGCCTTTATAATGTTATTAATGTGATTATAATTATTTTTGTTTCAGGAACCAAGTACCGTACACCTAAACTTATCTAATTACAATTTAAAAAGCCAAGAAGATGATGTGACAGATTCAGAATGCAAATACGCTCGCACAAACGTTGTTGATGCGGTTGATGTTTACGATTACACCTACCCTGACTACGTCAAACGTCTGAGGACCTTCAAACCTATGAAACCGCCATTATGTCCCTGCCCACATTGTAGGGGAATAATCACATAATCTTTAAATCTACATCTCTTCTCTAATCTAGACAGTTTATATCTATCTCTAAAAAGATTATAGCAAAATCGCTGTTTTCATCTGTCTGTTTCCCTGCCAACTTCTAAACTACGCAACGGATTTTGATACGGTTTTCACTATCATTTAGAGATGTTTTTCGGACAGAGGGTCTATCTTCTAAGGATAACCCTTAAAATAACCTAATCTAATAATAATCTTTTACATAATACACTTCTCATCAAAAAAATCGAAACACCTCGCGTGTTTATGTTTCGTAAGGATTATCAGAAAAATCTTTATTTTTAGGAATAAATATTAAATGTTGTTAAATAGTGAGTAGTATGAGGTATTCAATCCGTAATGTTAATGTTCCAAATTCAAATTAAATTTCGATAAAATTCGTGTTTTGTTTAATGAGTCATTTTTACCCTGTATAGAATATGAGGGAAATGGGGAAAACAACGTAAATGTAAATGGAAAAAAGTTTAGAGACAGTTTATTTAATAGCTTGTATTCCGTCCCCGGGCTCTTATTACTGCTTCCATGTGGTTCTTCATCGATCGGATTAGAGTCACGATCACATGGTGTGGAATGTTATCCCACTCTTCTTTAATTGCATTTCGTAGCTGGCCACGAGTTTCTGGGGCGGAATCCCTTGCTCGAATTCGTCTTTTTAATTCATCCCATAGATTTTCTATGGGATTCATGTCAAGGCTTTTCGCTGGCCATTCGATAACAGAGATACCGACTTCAGTAAGATAATCTTGTACGACGGCTGCGGTATGAGCCCTAGCATTATCGTGCATGAATATGAAAGCATCACCAATAAAATGTGCATAGAGTATCACATGAGCCTCAAGACATTGTTCGATGTATCGATGACTAGTGAGTGCAGGCAAACGTGGTTCGGATACGAAGACAAGTTCTGTTTTACCCTCGGTGTTAATGCCTCCCCAAACTGTCCACTAACCGCCACCGTAGCTTACTTTTTCTTCAATGCAGCATTGTGCATAGTGTTCTCCTTCTCTTCTGTATACCTTGTTCCTTCCGTCGTTACCATACAACATAATTTTGCACTCATCAGAAAAGATAATCTTGCTCCACTGTATTAATGACCAATTTAGGTGCTTACCTGCAAAGTTAAGGCGCGCTCTTCGATGGTCTGCTGTTAATTTTGGCCCATTTGCTGGCTTGTGTGGTACCAGTCCACGTTCCTTCAACCTTCATCTAATTGTAGAGTCACTTACAGCCACCCTTCGAACAACACGGAGCTGCTGCTGCAGGTCGTCTTGTTCAGTAGTAACCCGATTCCTACCAGATCCAGGACGGCGCGTAAATAATCCAGTCACTCGATATCGTTTATACACTCTATGAACAGATGATAGGCTTAGATGCAATCTTGCAGCCACAACACGCTGACTAAGCCCAAAATCCAGCAACGCCACCACTTGGGCGGCTTCTGCGGGCGATGTATCCATGTGTTTTAGAAAAAAAACTTTTTATTGAAGGTCACAAGGCACAGTTAACAAATAATAAACAAAGAAATTACCAGTTAGGGTAATTTTTAGTTTATTCTGAACTTAAATGTACTCCGACTCTTAACACCCCTTTGTATGAAAACTATGTTTTAGTTCATTTAACGGATAAACAATTGAAAATCTAATTTTGAATTTAGAATTTCTATACACCAACGTAAAGACCAAACAGCCAGCTACAAAATTTTGTATTTTTTTTCATGGAATAAATTCTCTTTTTTATTTAAATAACACTAGAAAAAAAATTGGAAGTGTTTCGATATTTTTGATGAGAAGTGTATTACTAAAAAATAATGAGTTGCCAAAGCTGTTTTCAATAATAAGTATCCTTATCTAGTCAAATACCTACGTTAGATACGATGTGAGCAAAATTGCACAGATTTATAGTTATTTGTGGTACATTTTTCACTTTGGCCCCCAAAGTGATATTTTGCGCTCGGGATTCTAAAGTAGAATCCTGAGCGTAGCGAGGAATTCCTTCCCTTCGTACACGGATAAAAATATACATCGGTGATTCCCTTAACGCCCACAGATTTACCATTTCAATGTAAAAGATTGCAACTACCAGTACAATTATCTTTTTCAATGACCATTAATAAATCACAGGGTCAAACATTCAATGTTGTAAGTTTAGATTTAGGTAAGAGTTGAGGAAAATGGTGTGATGGTACGGTGTGATCGTCTAAGCTTGATGGTTAGGGATTAGATATATTAGAGGAAAATTCTTTAAATTAATATATCAGGAATAAGAGACACGTTGGTATTTGGCATGTTATCTGTAACTTCGCGGCTTTCCCAAGGTAAACGGAGGCGCATCGCTCACCTGGGCAGTACATTACGCTGGGTGGACAAACAGGCTATCATCTCATTCTATCTGACTACGCGAGGCCCATTGTATTGTATGAGCCTACCTCAGTAAAGCAGTAGAATAGCGTCACTTCGACGCTCGGAAGTCCGGAAAGGACTTAATTAAGAATATCAGCTAACGAACAGTATATAATGCATGATTAGCTGGTGAATGTATTTGCCTCCTCTGGGCCATTGTAAGCCGACCGATTCTCTCGAGCACAGGGAACCCTACACCCAGCACGGGGTCCTTAAACAATGTTATAGGTGCACAGACTGATCTCCCTTTTAGCGCTGCGAAGCGTATATTGCCTTGTCTTCGAGAGACAGGTTCTTTTGTGAGCCGTAGCTCGCCCCATTAACCATGGTTTTGTTTGTATATTCATTGGTTACATTTGATATTTGGTTTGGCCAAACCAAGTCGGGAGCTGGTCTGTATTTTGAGAGGGCGTGTAATCGGGTGCTGGAAAATCGCCGCCGGTACGCCACACTGGAGCCATGTACTGTTATTATATCAACCTGTACTAATTACAGTCAACAAGTTAATATTTAAAGGCCCAAGTCAACCTTAGTGTATCTCATTCCACAATATCACCCTAACTATTCCCTGCATAGTCCCTCATTTACACAATACCAACATGGTCACCCTAGCGCCTTGCAATTGCTTAACAATAGGACACAAAAAAAAAGGTTCAAGTCCCCTACCTGCCTTGAGTCGCTGCCCGTCGGATGCGTAAAAATACTCGATGAAACTGCGGCTTTCTCGGGGTATTTGCTAAAGCTAAAAATGCCCAATTAAATACCCTAATCTGTCTATCGTGCTAAGCTAGGTGAAGTCAAGACGTCATAGACTGCACAGTATTCCAGAGATTATAGGCTTAATCTTCGATTCTGCAATAGTCATGTAGTTCTTTGAACTAAATCTGTTTAGCTCACTATGAAAAGTATTTATCTGTTTAGATCAATATATAACTTAGAGTAACTGCCAAGTTTGGAAATAATTAATTACACACAACTCAGAACCTCGCTCGTTTGGGGAATCGAACCCACATCTCAGAAGCACATATTTGTATACACCTAATAGTAGTATTTTAGGTAGTATAAAGGAATTTATAAATGGAATTCTCCATTTCTGAGCCAAACTGAGCCAAATCATTCGATTTGGCTCAGTTCGCTACATGTACTATGGTTTGATGACTCGTTCGTGAGTGATTAATAATGATAGAAATAAGAATCCAGTGAACTCTCCATTAATAAATACCGCTTGAGGAATTACTAAAATTATATTAATAAAAGGCAATGTTTAGGGATAAAGAATGAGATTTATTCTCAATTACTTAAAGATTATCAGAAAAGAAACTGTTTGATTATTTAGCTCATGTTTTAAAGTGCTAGATTACTTCAAACCATGAACGGATGTACCTGTTCCTAGCTATACTAAGGCAACAAGGGAAAAAACGAACATCCAACCAAAAAAACCTTGTGCCATTTAAATTTTTATACATCTTAATATACAATGATTTCACACATGCACACAATGGGGACAATAATATTTTATTTATATTACTACGCACTCTAAAAGGAAAAGGTTAAGACACATCCCGTATAAAATTATTAGCTCCTAGAATTATACATATTTATGCTATACAAATCTCTTGCCACTCCACTCTGCCTTGCTTTTGTGGACTACGAGAAAGCCTTCGACTCTATCGAAACTTGGGCTGTTCTGGAGTCACTGCAGAGATGCCAAGTCGATTGGCGTTATATCGAGGTGCTGCGATGTATTTACGATACTGCGTCAATGACCGTCCAAGTACAGTCTCAGCAAACAAAACCAATCAACTTGAGAAGGGGGGTTAGACAGGGGGATGTAATATCCCCAAAACTGTTTAATAGTGCACTAGAAGACCTCTTCAAAACGCTGGACTGGACAGGACGAGGATTTAATATAAATGGCGAATACATCTCACACCTGCGGTTCGCCGACGATGTGGTTATCCTTGCAGAGACTCCAGAAGATCTGGAGCAGATGCTGAGTAGTCTAAGCCGCTCTTCCAGACGAGTTGGTCTCGGGATAAACATGGACAAAACCAAGGTTATGTTCAATCAACATGTTGTCCCGATACCCGTGAACGTCGAAAATGTTGGAATCGAAATTGTTTCAGAGTACAACTACCTTGGCCAGACCATACAATTGGGTAGAAACAATTTCGACGAAGAAGCCAACAGAAGGATACGGCTGGGCTGGGCGGCATTTGGAAAATTAAGTCAGGTCTTCTCATCGTCAATACCTCAATGCCTGAAGACGAAAGTCTTCAATCAATGTGTCCTTCCCGTCCTCACTTATGGCGCTGAAACGTGGACACTAACAAAAGGCTTGATCCACAAATTTAAAGTCACTCAGAGAGCTATGGAGAGGGCTATGTTAGGAGTTTCTCTTAAGGACAGGATTCGAAATGAAGAGATCCGTAAGAGAACCAAGGTCGCCGACATAGCTCAAACCATTAGCAAGCTGAAATGGCAGTGGGCAGGCCATGCTTGTCGCAGAAGCGATGGCCGTTGGGGCCGAAAAGTCCTAGAGTGGAGACCGCGAACAAGTAAGCGTAGTGTGGGGCGCCCTCCAGCACGTTGGACTGACGATATAAAGCGGGTGGCGGGAAGTGGCTGGATGAGGAAGGCTGAGGACCGGGTGTGGTGGCGTTCTCTGGGAAAGGCCTATGTTCAGCAGTGGACGTCCGCAGGCTGAGATGATGATGATGATGATGATGATGCTATACAAATAGACTCACAGGGAAAAAGTCAGACTCATTAACACTAACCTAGTATATTCCCATCTCTAGGTCCACGTTAGGGTTACTCCTAGGGCATAGACTTGATAGTCCCCGACAGCATATTTGTCTTTTCCCCTTCCGAATTAGTATACATAATATAGTCATTAAATATGTTACTATAATTATCCCAAATCTCATATAGCACCTCTGTGAATCGAATCCTTCTCGATCGATGATATTTAACACTGTGAGACTATTTTTATAGTTAAAATCAAATTAAGTATATTACCGAATTTCTCGTAATGCAGTATGCACCTCACTAATTTACTTATTTACCGACTAAGATTTCCCCAAAAATTAAGAAGAGAATATTTACTAAGACCTTCCCCACATTTTATTACTGAACACAATATCAAATTAAAAGTTGGCCTTATTCAAACTAAAGCTTAATCTCTACGTTGCCGCCTCGGCTCGAAGCTGGAAGCGCACTGTGTCGCGTTCCGAGGTCGGACCTCCGTTCTCGATCGATGAGAAACCGAATGGTCCCAGTCGAACCTGTCTTCTCCTCTCTCCGTCCAAAATCCCCCTCTTCCTGCAAAATGTAAAAACACGCCCACACAATCATTTGTTCACAGATAATTGGTCGGTCTAATTATGATGAGAGATGACCAATCAGTGTACAGTCACTATAATTTTGCTCCAATTGGTTAAAACTTAACGCCCTTGTCTAATATTTAATAATGATGTTTTAGGCCTTTCTTATTTTTTTCCTCAGCCACACATCTGGTTTTAATCTTTACTCTACCTAAAGCGTTTCTCACGAAGTTTGCACAAAGGAATCAATTTACGACTTTAGTCCATTATCTCTAAGTGTTTTTGCCTTGTCTAGGCAATATTTTAAATATTGCATTTTTATGTGTCTCCGGCACGTTAGCCTATTGAAATATTTGGAACCATGCAAGTGTATTGTTTTTACAGCAATAACTCTTAAGATATTCGTTCAAAAGTGCCCTTTTGCTCTTGTTTAATTTATTCCATTCCCTAACTTTCGAATTTTTTATTACGGTTCGCTGTTTCGTATTTTTAGAGATCCGTCTAGAAATACACGAAAAATTTTTGACTCGAGAAGATGACCATCTCAATGGGTATATATAAATATTACTTATATTGTAGCCCTTTCGCGTGTAACATCTAACCGAAACCTAGCCATTTGTGTTGTCTACTGCAAAATTGAAAATTTAAAACAACAGACATGTGAATCTTTGGCCAGATTATGTTAGTATCCATCCTGCTCCATCATCAGATCCTCCTCTTCTATTCTCAATCCTCGACCATCATCGATCTAAAACCTACTCGTTGAGACCATTCTAATGAGCCCAAGTGTACTTTATCTGCTGTAAGTTGCTGAGGAGTTGGATATACTTATCGCAGACTACTTAATGCTGCAGCATCAGGTCAAGGTTACCATGCCTTGGAAATAATCCGAAGTAATGGTACACCTTTCAAATTACTCGCATCAGGGCAGTGAAAGCTTGTAAGACCCTTTAATCCAGTAGAAAATGAGCTGATGATCTTCAATAAATGCCTAAACAGACCTTCATAAATATACTTAGCTAAGATCCACCTCGATTACGTTCAATCATGCAACAAAAACTGAAGGGAAGGAGTGGATGAATCTGAGAAAGGACAGAGTGAGATGGTAGCGGTTGGTGGAGGCCTGTACCCGTAAAGGGGCTTAGGGTCCATATTTCAAAATGAATTAAAATATAATTTATAACTTTACTAATTTAGGATAAATTAAGAAAAATGTTATAATACTTAACAAAACTAACAACAGTCTACTGTATTAATTATTGATGTAAAAATTTAAAAAATATGGGAATAATAAAAGATTCTTTATATATTTATTATTTTTCCTTAGCTGTCTTAAAAGTTGCACAAATCGCAGAAAAAGTTTCGGAGAAACGTGTAACCGACGAACGTAGCCGGGCGCTTACGGCGTTATTAAGCTTGGTTTTGCACTTGTAGCACAGTGTGCGGTAAGAACGTCCTATGCACCATGCCCAGCGTGTCGCTTACGCATTTCTGCGAGTTAACACTTGTTTACCGTATAAGGTAAAGAAAAATAGGCACAGGTAAGGAAACATAGTTTATAGAAATCATTAATATTATAAAGTAAATCATAGAATAGCAATTTTATGAGTTTAAATTAGTCTATTATATCTATTACATATTATTAATTTCAAATAATCTAATCCTAATTTACTAATTTTACTTTTAGTAATTTTGTAAATAACACTAAGCCTAAATGACCTGAAATAAACAGATTTAATTTTTAGGGTTCCGTACCAAAATGGTAAAAATGGAACCCTTATGGTGAGACTTTCCCCGTCCGTCCGTCCGTCCGTCCGTCCATCCGTCTGTCACAGTCGATTATTTCAGTAACTATTAAAGCTATTGACATGAAATTTGGCATAGTTGTGTATAATAGTGACCCAACATCATTGGAATAAAGAAAAATCGAAAATTATTTTTAGTTTTCTTAAAAAAGGGGGAAAATCGGGGGTTTGAAATTTCAAAGTAAAATAACTATACCGAGTGGGATATCATATGATAGGCCTTTACTTGTGCATTTTAAAACAGTTTTTTATTTATTTCTATATATAATAGTTTTTGAGTAATCGGCCAAAATGTCGAAAAAAATACCATCCCCCCCCCCCCTTATCTCCGAAGTTTACCAATCGAAAAATCTGAAATAATTATGGTCAATAGAGGTTTATGTATATTTTACAGGAAAAATAAAAGCAACGCGAAAATTATTTTAGTTTGATTAAAAAAGGGGGAAAATCGGGGGTTTGAAATTTCAAAGTAAGATAACTATACCGAGTGGGGTATCATATGAAAGGCCTTTACTTGTGCATCCTAAAACAGTTTTTTTATTTATTTCTATATATAATAGTTTTTGAGTAATCGGCCAAAATGTCGAAAAAAATACCGTCCCCCCCCCCCCCCCTTATCTCCGAAGTTTACCAATCGAAAAATCTGAAATAATTATGGTCAATAGAGGTTTATGTATATTTTACAGGAAAAATAAAACCAATGCTCTAACTAGTATAGTTTTTTTATATTAACAATAAAGCTCTACAAACAAAGTTAACGATAAATAAGCAAATTAATATAATATTATCGTTTTACTTTTACTTTTGGAGTACGGAACCCTCGGTGCGCGAGTCCAACTCGCACTTGGCCGGCTTTTTTTATTATTTTAAGGTCACTGAATGGCATTTAACAGACGAATAGAATTTATGTCATGACAGTTTTTGTATTGGTCAAAACGTCTTTATTTAACGTCGGTTGACTTGGTGATGGTAAAATAAGCCTCAAATCTATATAAATAAATAAAATTGAAGTGTCTGTGATTTGAAAATACCTTACGCCACGCGCCACGAAAGAAATCCCGCGGAAAAGTGGAACTAATAGATTTTACATACATTAATTGCATAAACATACGACTACTAGCGCCGCCTCTATGGGCCTTCTTTCGTGGCGCGGACTTTCTTTCTTAAACTTATACGTTCGTAATATTATTGATTACGGACAAAAAATCGTATTTGTGCTATTGTCGTATTTATCGTATTTGTGCAATTACCTACTCTTTGTCAACATGGGCGTATTGTTGTCGATTTTGACGAGACTCTCACAGGCAGCTACTCTAGTGGGTTACAGTGCCACCAACTTATCTGTTCAGCTTGGGTAACAAATTTTGTTACTCGTGCATCTCAAGGATATCACGAGAAAACAGGTAGACAAAATTTTCTCGTGCATGTTAGCCCTGTAGGTCACCGAAATGGTAGGTATTTCGATAGTTCAGGTGGACAAAATTGGAACGTCCGGGTGACATAGACTATATTCTAAATACGCACAAAACCAATATGACGGATGCTACATCCAATCCAATCCAACAAAGCTCAGCGAGTCGCGAAGTTGAAGTGGAAATGGGTGTGGCATATTTCGAATAACCGATGGTCGTTAAGGTCCCGAAGTGCTGGAGGGGCGACCCCGCACTGGGAAGTGCACTGTTGGCAGACCCCCCACTAGATGGTCCAACGGTGGATCGCAGAGTGCAGCTGTATAGAGGCGGCCCAAATCCGAGGCCTATGCAAGTCCATGCGAGAGACCTTTGTTCAAAAGTGGACGAAGATAAAGAAATAGAGGAGAAGATCACATTTTGATTCCAATTGTAACTAGAACGATTTTTTATTATTTTTTTATTTTTATTCGATGACAAGATAGTCCTTGACTGCGATCTCACCTGATGGCAAGTTACGATGCAGTCTAAGATGGTAGCGGACTAACTTGGAAGGGGTATGGCAGTGAAAATTCAACCCATACCCCAAATCTGTTTCTACACGCCATCGTGCGGGAACGCTAAATCGTTGGCGGCACGTCTTTGACGGTAGGGTGGTAACTAGCCACGGCCAACGAAAGCCTCCCACCAGACCAGACCAGAGACAATTCAGAAATTATAAATTCCCAAATTGACCCCGCCGAGAATCGAACCCGAGACCTCCCAGTTATATGACCACAGCGCTCACCACTGCGCCAGGGAGGTCGTCAAGTATTGAATAAGTATACGTACAACGACGTTATAAACAAAATCCAAGCAAACGATTCCACAAGCAGTCTTGTCTGCCGTTTCCCTGAAGCACAGAATAATAACTAGTAACTAGCGTACAGAAGCTTTACTTCGCAATGGTTTTCAAAGAAATATGTACTCAATCTGATAAACAATATGATTTAATTTAGCTCGCGTTCCAGTCGAGCACGTGTTCATTTACATACCTACCAAATTTTTTTTGAGGGAATATGGGCCTTAACTCACTGGACTACGGTTCTTAATAAGTTATACGTGGTTATACGTATTGAAAGAGCCGCGGACTAGGGTTGCCTATTTCGAGAAACTACTTACGCCATCTAGCGCACAGCACGAGCGTTTACTCCTACTTGTGGCGGGCAACGCGCAGCAGGCAGCGCCGAGTAAATACTTTTAGGGTATTGGAATAGTACTTTGTTCAACAAGGGGAGAAAGGGTTTGTAGTTTGAATTAATTTCATTTCAAATAGGAACATAATGTAATCCAATCAAAGTAGATTTTACCTGTCAGCGTCTTTAGGCAACCAAAAAAAAGTTAAATTTCGATCACCATCCGTATTTAAACAATTAAATACTGCACAGTATCTTTTTGCTTTTTTTCGTTTTGTGTCCATCTTGCAATTATTGAGAAAGTTGAACGTGGTCGAACAAATAGCGCGCGCGCGTGTCTTTTTTCGTTTACGGCAGCCTACTAGATTGGCCCTTGCGCAAGGGCCGCCGCCTGTAGGTATGTTTTTAATACCTACACGCGGAGTGACACAGGCCTGCCTGAAGTGTTTTTATAAAGCGCTAAACCAGAATTGAATGAAGCGAGCCTACGAGGCAGAGTGGAGCGAAGGGAGCATGTGTCAACTGAAGAGCGAAGCGAGCCGCGGGTGATCTCCGTACATGGTAGGTAGGAAATAGATGGAGATGAAGTATATAAAGTAACTACTAGTCAAGCCGGGTGCCATCCGCCATTTTTTGATCGTTATGTACAACACATTATGTATTCACTCTTATTGGTTGAACTTCAGCTGTGAGCCTGTCAAGTAGTTGCGTGTTATTGGATTTGTGTCAAGGGAGTATCGACTTGTCGATATTATTATAGGTGACGTTAAACGACTTGAATAAATTCTAATGCATTACTGCTCATCACCATATTATCAGATAATACAAGAAGTTTGGTGTTTATAGTTGAAATTTATATCATTTGTCCGGTTATTTTAATACTTCACAAAAATAATAAGTGCTAGAATCTAATACCTCTATATAATAGATGATAATGTCCGTGTTTTCTGCTGTCGCTTAAGATTTTTTTTCCATGGAAACTCCTCAACTTTGCAGGATTCTATCTCTATAGGTAGGTACAAAAATTCATCGAAAACAACTAAAAATATCGGCCGTTTAAACGTAGCAGACAGGTAGACAGACACATTTCGCATTTTAATATCAGTATAGATTTTACTAATATTATACTTCTTATCTTCAGATTTCCGGCTAGTGAAAACTTAAAGAAAAAAATGGATGGGTGCTATAGGCGTGGAAAATATAAATATAACACACATCCCTCTACATAAAATATGAAAAGATCGTGTGATACATTTCTTTTCTGCGGTAAGAGCAAGAGGTGGATTTAATAATAATCCCTGTGCAATTCAATTACAACAAGAGGGCTTAGAAGAGATTACTAATTAATAAAAGCTCATAGAAAAGATGGCAGAATTGAGAATTGCGTTCCTCTTAACAAATAAATATTCAATTGTTCAAGAAAAACCCAGCTAATACAAACAATGATTTAACAGAAAAAAAATCCTTGTACGATGGACTCCTAAACTACTTAACCGATTTTTATAAAACTTCGTAACTATCTGTAATTTGGTCCAACTTAAAAGATAGGATAGTTCTTGAATTGGGATAGTTTATTTGTTTTATTTATATAGATAAGTAGGCGGTACGAAGTTCGCTGGGTCAGCTAGTAATATATATAAATTACGTGTCACGTTATTTGTCCACGATGGACTCCTAAACTATTTAACCGATTTTGATCAAACTTCGTTACTATCTGTAATTTAGTCCAATTTGAAAGATAGGATAGGTTTTTTTGATTAGGATAGTTTATTTGTTTTATTTATATAAATAAGTTGGCGGTACGAAGTTCGCCGGGTCAACTAGTCTATAATATAATAAAACTGTAACAGGTCCAATTCTGTACATTGAAGATATTTTGAAAATTTTTGTTTGAGGGCACTCTATAATCGATACTGAAGCCAAAACAATTTTTTTTTAATTTTTTGTCTGTCTGTCTGTCTGTCTGTCTGTCTGTCTGTCTGTCTGTCTGTCTGTCTGTATCTTGGCCGCGCATCACGCCGAAACTACTGGACGGATTTAAATGAAACTTGGCACGATTTAAGTTAATACTACGAGGTATAATATAGGATACTTTTTATCCCGAAATTCAGCACGGTTCCCTTGGGAGAGGGGATGAAAGTCAAAATGTGTATTTCGCTGTAATTCATTAAGGCGTATTCCGATTTAATCCATTCTTTTTTTGTTAGAAAGCAGGTTCTTTAGAGATTGTCCTGTAATTATTTCAAGGTCGTCAATTTCGTAGTTCAGAAATTATAGACATTACAACCTTCAGTATAGGTCCAAATAACTTGAACCCCGGAATCTATAGGATACTTTGAATGAACGGCTCATCTTAAGCTGGCATGCGTAATTTATCGTATATAGCCATCGTGGATACTATTTTGTCAAAGTCAAACTACTCCAAAGGCGTCAGATTTTTCCAAACGATCATTATACCTACATACTACATAGTAGGTATGGATGTAATACATCGTATGAACGTAATATTACAGTGTTTTCCTACGTAATTTAATATTCTAATCATACTTACTAATACTATAAATGCGAAAGTGTGTTTGATTGTTGGTTTGTCCTTCAATCACGCCGCAACAGAGCCACGGATCTACGTGATTTTTTGCATGGGTATAATTGAGGACCTGGAGAGTGACATAGGCTACTTTTATCCCGGAAAATTAAAGTGTTCCCGAGGGATTTTAAAAACTAAATCCACGCGGACGAAGTTGCGGGCATCAGCTAGTATTCTATATTTGTTTATTTATATGAGCCAGCAAGTTGCTCTTTTAATGAAAAGAAATAGTGGTTTATAATTAACAAACGATTGATACATATTATAATTTATAAATGAGTACTTTTTGACCGAGCGAAGCGAGGTCTCTGAGTTAACTAGAGCGATTTGCACTTGTCCGTCCGTCCGTCCGTCCGTCTGTCAGAGCCTTATAACTTTTGAATTACTGAACGTAATTACTTCAAATTTAGATATAATATGTAAACCGATGGCCTCCAGCCGAAAATGGCTTAAAAAGTTATAAAAATCTTTATTTCAGGGGGGCTCTCATAGAAGCGAATGCGAAGTAAAAAAAAAAATATCGCGTTACATAAAATTGTTACGTATCATTTTAAAGATAATTTTGAACTGAGTACAAAAATATTTTTTTTTTTATTTTTCCCTTAAAATTGACGAAATGGGGGGCTTTCAAAGTGGCGATTTTATACGCTCGCTTGAAGACGCTCTCTAGGAAAATCCGCTATGGATTTTCAAACTGATTTTATTTTTTTAGGTCACTTATATCCTGTACTTGAACAACAAATACTAAAATTATATGAATATTATAAAGAAACGAGATTATTTAATTTTTAATGGGCATCAGTAATTCATATAGCATCAACATAGCTTCACAATAATGCTAATAGATGGCGCAGTCAGTAACTATTCCCATGGAACTACGAGTTACGACTACGACCTATCCCAAAAACAGTTTTGCGTCGACCATTATTATTTAGTTACTTATTATAATACAATAATTGTATTGTAATTTTTTTTGTACCATATTATTCAATTAAAATTATTTTTTAGTTAAATTTTAGTTAAATATTGTATATTTTCTATTCGCGTCGATAGATGACGATTTGTACAGATGCCCGTAACCCGGTTTCACTCGTTAGTACCTACATAATAATTCAATGTTTTCACTAACGTTTCCTAACCTATACGGGCTACCTATAAGTTAGGTGATTGATGTTTTCTGTCAACTTATTTATCACGATCCTGTACGGGACACCTAAAAGGATATTGGGATGGATGTTAGGACTTAGGATTGTATTTAGGAGCTACCTACGTTAAGAGACTCCTACTTAGGGGATGATTTAGGTATGTTTGGTGAAAACGGGCATAATAATAATGTCAGTTTTGGTTATCATGTATCGATTGAATGAATAATCATGGGATACCGTTACCGCGAGGTCTCAGTTCGGGGCGAACCACTAGTTTATATATGGTGATCTCTTTCAATTTCACAAAACGGCAGTGAAACTGTTTGGATATTCCAAGATCTTTAAAAACCTAAATCCTGAAATATGTACCTGATAGAGTACAAACGTACGTTACGTAATTATTATTACCTATAAATACTACGTATACATAAATGCTTGATTATCGCTTCATTCCTTATCGATGTCGATAGTTTCGAAGCACACCCTAATGGGCGGCCATTTTTTGAGGTTTTTTCTGTAGGTACCTATGCACCCGATTTTTGTACTTAGGGCACCTCCATGTATTTGCTACCTTCATGTCTCCGTAGGTTATTAGTATATTTCATTTCTTTTGGAACGCTTGCACTGATTTTAACGGGACTTTTAAAAGCGGGTTAATGTTATTTTAAACTGACTGGGAGAAGATAAACTGGGAGCGATCTAGGCTTTTTATTCTACTGTCACAGTAATATTTAGCTACTAGCTTTTGAACCTGACTTCGTCCTTTCGTTGACCTAGGTTTTTAAAAATCTAAAGATTTAAGATTTATTTCGTGGTTTAATGACAATTATGTTATGTATTATATATACGAGTACGTATCACGATAATTGTTCTTATGTCGATATTTCGATCCAGTTGCATGGACCGTAGTCACGACGGGACTCAAATAAAAATAATAATTTTAAAAATCTCTCTGGAACCCTTTGTTTTACCGGGATAAAAAGCTTATATCACTCTCCAGTATTTTAACTAGGTATACCATGCAAAAATTCACGTCGATACATTTCTTTGTTGCTGTGTGATCGAGAGATTAACAAAAAGGCAAACAAAGACACTTCCGCATTGTAGTGGATAATATTGAAACAGGTGGCATAATTAAAAACAGCAAGCCTTTAGGTATTCACGCGAATTGTATTTAATTACACACGCTATGTACAGACTTAATAATTGTTTATTAATCACAATAACCGTAACACTCACAACCGAGTTTCGGCTTATAAGTTAACCGCACGGAAAAACTGACTAAAATGGGCTCGCAGGGCGCTTTATACTTTATTCCCCACCGAAGGCATCCGATAGATTAGCGAGGGCAGGCTGGCTTGGCTGTCATTGGCTGGCTGATATGGCACGCTGTGATTGGCTGAGGCGGTATGGCGTAAAATTATGTAAAAATTAAAACTGTTGTTATTATTAGGGAAAAGGGTTGATTAGGGATGAAGGGCGATATTAATTACTTAATAATATTCGGGATCTAAAATCGATCGTGAATGAATAGGCAAGCGCGCTTCAACCTAGACCTCATCAGTGCTTTCATACAGATAAACTTCGAATATGGGGGGGGACACGGTAATTTTTTCGTCATTTTGCACGATTAATCAAAAAATCTCGATAGCTTTAATAGTTACTGAAATAATCGACTGTCACAGACGGACGGAGAAAGTCTGACCATAAGGGTTCCATTTTTACCATTTTGGTACGGAACCCTAAAAACGGTATATAATATTATGTACTTATCTATGCCTAAATGACAAAAATAAACCAATTTTCCTTCCCCGTCTGCTGTTGTTAAACGGCTTTAGTAAATGTCACTTATATCAGTAGTACCTACCTACATAGTGAGTAGTGCAGTGAGTTAATCAAAATGTTACCGTTTAACTTTAACAGCTGCTATCCTTTGATTTTTGTCCTTATGTTTGTTTCAGGTAAGCCAAACCAATTTTTTTCGTTATTTTGCTTGCTTTTACACGATAATACTCAGGAATAATGATCTTTATTAGTTAAGCACAATTACGATTCCTTCAATACTAGCAATAAGCCAGTCATGCTATTCGATGAATTTAGGTATTCAGCAAAAAGCGATGATATCTTGTGGTTATTAATTTTATTTATTCATATTTTGCATAATGACGTTTAACCGATGAATAAGTTGGGCTTACTAGGACATAAGGACAGCTCTTGTATTGAAAATATGCCAAAATATTTTTACACGTACGCTCGGATAAGACGACGATTTACGTTGGTGAAATCGGCTCTTATTAAATTACGGCCCGCAGGGACGTGATTTTTTTTAAATTGAACCACCCTAGAGATATTATAGGCTCTGCTGCTTACGCTGTTAGGAGGATTCGACAGTTAACTGACATAGAAACTGCAAAAATTGTTTATTTTGCATATTTCCATAGTATTATGTCATACGGAATCTTATTATGGGGTAAAGCAGCCGATATGGGGAAAATTTTTGTATTGCAGAAAAGGGCAATTCGCGCAATCTATAATTTAAAACCGCGGGATTCCCTCCGAGAAAAATTTAAATAGGCATTCTTACAATATATTTAGCTTAGTTACAATGTAGTTAGCTTCACAATATATTTATAACAACATAGTATTTGTCAGACAAAACATTGTGTTTGCGCCAAGCTATATGCTATGTACGAAAGTTATTATTATAATCAAGTTATTTTTATTGACCGAGCGAAGCGAGGTCTCTGAGTTTACTAGAGCGATTTGCACTTGTCCGTCCGTCCGTCCGTCCGTCCGTCCGTCCGTCCGTCTGTCAGAGCCTTATAACTTTTGAATTACTGAACGTAATTACTTCAAATTTAGATATAATATGTAAACCGATGGCCTCCAGCCGAAAATGGCTTAAAAAGTTATAAAAATCTTTATTTCAGGGGGGCTCTCATAGAAGCGAATGCGAAGAAATTTTTTTTTATTTGCGATTCATAGGTTTTCTGTGTATCATTTTAAAGACAATTTGGAACAGAGTACAACCGTATTTTTTTTTTTATTTTTTTCCTAAAATTGACGAAATGGGGGGCTTCCAAAGTGGCGATTTAATACGCTCGCTTGAAGACGCTCTCTGGGAAAATTTTCTATATATTTTCAAGTTGTACTTATTTTCTTACTTCACTTGTATCCTGTACTTGAACAATAAATACTAAAATAATATGAATATTATAAAGAAACGAGATTATTTAATTTTTAATGAGCATCAGTAAATTTCACATAGCTTCACAATAATGCTAATAGATGGCGCAGTCATTAACTATTCCATTGAACTAGGAGTTACGACTATGATTTATCCCAAAAACAGTTTTGCGTCGACCATTATTATTTAGGTACATAATATAATAACGTATTATTCAATTAAAATTATTCTTTAGTTAAATATCATTTTGTATATTTTCTATTCGCGTCGATAGATGACGATTTGATAGATGATGATTTGTATAGATGCCCCTAACCCGTTTTCACTCGTTAGTACCTACATAATAATTTAATGTTTTCACTGACGTTCCCTAACCTTTACGGGCTACCTATGATAAGTTATGTGATGATTACTGTCAACTTGTTTATCACGATCCTGTACGGGACACCTAAAAGGACATTGGGACGGATGTTAGGACTTAGGATTGTGTTTTGGAGCTACCTACGTAAAGAGACTCCTACATAGGGGATGATTTAGGTATGTTTGGTGAAAACGGGCATAATAATAATAATGTCAGTTTTGGTCGTCATGTATCGATTGAATGAATAATCACGGGATACCGTTACTGCGAGGTCTCAGTTCGGGGCGAACCACTAGTATTTAGCGAAGCGGACTGTATTTCTGAGGTTGTATACGTAAGCTATGGTGCTGAAAACAAAATGAAAATGAAGGAAATTGAAAGGAGCAGCAATCACTTGTTCGACGCTCGAAGATGAGCACGCGGTCAGGCAAAATGACGATGATATCCTCTTCAATTCCTCTCGATCAGCAGAGACCACAGTTTATTGGGCACAAACACTTTATGGAAGAATTATTCCCCTAAAGATCTTAATGCTTTCGGGGTGTTAAAGTCCATTATTGGAACGTCGTTCCTTATCGCGCGGTACGGAAGGGGGCTAGACGGAAAAAAATTAAGGAACCGACACTCGACACATTTTTGAAACCGACACTTTTTTGTTGAATGTGAATTTTGGATTGTGTTCGGTATTTTCGCCTTAGAACACGGCGTCTGCATGGCCTAGTGGTTAGAGCAGTCGCCTAAAAGTTCAACGTCGATGCTTCGAATCCCAGCTCGACAGACTGAATTTTCTATTTTCAATTTTATTTTAAATAATTTCTAAATGTGGAATTTTTCCCTAATTTTTAGGGTTCCGTACCCAAAGGGTACCAACGGGACCCTATTACTAAGCCTACGCTGTCCGTCCGTCCGTCCGTCCGTCCGTCCGTCCGTCTGTCAGCGGGCTGTATCTCGTAAACCGTAATAGATAGACATATGAAATTTTCAGATATTCTGTATTTCTATTGCCGCTATAACAACAAATAATAAAAATTAAATTAAATTAAAAAAATTTAATTAAAATATATCCATGGGTACATGAAAATATTTTAATTTAATTTTTTTAACGGAGTCCTAAAAGAGCGAGGCCCGACTCGCACTTGGCCGATTTTTTATTGTATAAATTGGATAAAATGTTATTGTACTACTAACGCCATCTGTGAAAAAACAGTAACTCCACCAGAGTAACTCTTTGGTTTTGTAACAGTGCCATAGAAATAAACTAAATAATATAATTCATCGTAGTTAATCAATTTAATACTAGATGACACCACTAGTTTATTACAATTCCTTCACTAAAATTAATCGAAAGGAGCTACGTTCCACCCGGGTGTCCCTTGACACCTCTCAAGTTTTTTTTATATTAACGAACGCCGGCCATCATTTCTCGGCGCACAACGTAATTCGTAATTTTGTAGTGAAGTTAGGTACCTACGTTATGTCACGTCACTGAGCTGCGTTTCTCGCGATGTTCAGGTGCGTATGTGGTTGCAGACGTTGAATGCTGCTTTATGTAGGTAGGAAAGTGGATGAAGGAATGCACCATAGTAAATAATGTTTTAAATTATAATATAATAATTAATCAAATGAAACATAACCTGGCGCAACCACATTGTGAATTACAAAAAAAAGCGTGATTTACACGATAGGCAGGTTAGAGATCCAAACAGGCTCGTGATTCCTCGATTGCGCCTCAAGAGGGTTCGAAAGACATTTGTGGGAATGGGCGTGACGTTTTATAATAAATTAATTAAATTCCACAGTCGATCTTAGACTTGCCTTTACACAAGTTTAAGAAATCAGTTAAAACTAATCTCATGAAAAAAGCATATTAAACAATTGAAGACTATATAAATGCCAAAAAAGCGTGGATATAATTCGTTTCAGCGATTCATGAGACAGTACTCAGTAGGTAATGATTAACCTGTAAATTCTCTTTTTCCTAATTGTGGAAACACTGCATATATAACATAATATCTACTATATTGTAAACTTGTTTTGAAAAGAGCAACTGCCAAGTTTCTTGCTGGTTCTCTCGGCAGGAACGGCATTCCAAACCAGTGGTAGACTCATCAACGATTCAAAAGCACTTGTAAAAAAGTTTATTTGAATAAAAAACATTTCTATTCTATTCTATTCTATTCTATACTAGACCATTATACTAGATTAGTCTAGTCAGATAGCTATATAGCAACGCGATCTAGTATTTACTAGATCGCATTCGTATTATAGCTATATTCCTAGTAAGATAGCTATGAATCGTTTTCGTATAGCTATATTCCGGCATATAGCTATAAACCTAGGTTTATAGCTTACCTAGGTTTATAACACGGCTTCAACTATCTTACTGAGACACATACACTCTTAAAAAATTTCGTTTTAAGAGACAGATACAGTTACAGTAAAACAGAAAAAGTAAAAGATAGGTAAAGTAAAAAAAAGTAAACGTTTCGCTCCGATACCGGAGCATCATCAATCAGGAGATGCTGACTCCACATTGTAAAATTGCAACACGTACGTACGAGTGTTCAAAAGATTTATTCTGGTTTGGCGGAAGCAAAGGAATATTAATTTTTCTTTGAATATCATGGGATTCCGCAAATTAACGCCTGCATCTATCCAACTTTTGTGAGTGTGTTAAGAACTAGAGCATCTTTGAAATGATTATTATATGAGTAGGTATGTATAGAATTATTAATTACTAGCTGATGCCCGCGACTTCGTCCGCGTGGATTTAGTTTTTAAAATCCCTCGGGAACACTTTGATTTTCCGGGATAAAAGTAGCCTATGTCACTCTCCAGGTCCTCAATCATACCCATGCACAAAATCACGTAGATCCGTGGCTCTGTTGCGGCGTGATTGAAGGACAAACCAACAAACAAACACACTTTCGCATTTATAATATTAGTAAGTATGATTAGAATATTAAATTACACAGGAAAACACTGTAATATTACGTCCATACGGTGTATTACATCCATACTTACTATGTAGTATGTAGGTATAATGATCGTTTGGCAAAATCTGACGCCTTTGGAGTAGTTTGACTTTGACAAAATAGTATCCACGATGGCTATATACGATAAATTAAGTATGCCAGCTTAACATGAGCCGTTCATTCAAAGTATCCTGTAGATTCCGGGGTTCAAGTTATTTGGACCTATACTGAAGATTGTGATGTCTATAATTTCTGAACTACGAAATTGACGACCTTGAAATAATTACAGGACAATTTCTAAAGAACCTGCTTTCTAACAAAAAAAGAAAATGGATTAAATCGGAATACGCCTTAATGAATTACAGCGAAATACACATTTTGACTTTCATCCCCTCTCCCAGTTGAACCATGCTGAATTTCGGGATAAAAAGTATCCTATATTATACCTCGTAGTATTAACTTAAATCGTGCCAAGTTTCATTTAAATCCGTCCCGTAGTTTCGGCGTGATGCGCGGCCAAGATACAGACAGACAGACAGACAGACAGACAGACAAAAAATAAAAAAAAAATTGTTTTGGCTTCAGTATCGATTATAGAGTGCCCTCAAAAAAAATTTTCAAAATATCTTCAATGTACAGAATTGGACCTGTTACAGTTTTATTATCGACCGAGCGAAGCGAAGGTCTCTGAGTTAACTAGAGCGATTTGCACTTGTCCGTCCGTCCGTCCGTCCGTCTGTCAGAGCCTTATAACTTTTGAATTACTGAACGTAATTACTTCAAATTTAGATATAATATGTAAACCGATGGCCTCCAGCCGAAAATGGCTTAAAAAGTTATAAAAATCTTTATTTCAGGGGGGCTCTCATAGAAGCGAATGCGAAGTAAAAAAAAAAATATCGCGTTACATAAAATTGTTACGTATCATTTTAAAGATAATTTTGAACTGAGCACAAAAATATATTTTTTTTTTAATTTTTCCCTTAAAATTGACGAAATGGGGGGGCTTTCAAAGTGGCGATTTTATACGCTCGCTTGAAGACGCTCTCTAGGAAAATCCGCTATGGATTTTCAAACTGATTTTATGTTTTTAGGTCACTTATATCCTGTACTTGAACAACAAATACTAAAATTATATGAATATTATAAAGAAACGAGATTATTTAATTTTTAATGTACATCAGTAATTCATATAGCATCAACATAGCTTCACAATAATGCTAATAGATGGCGCAGTCAGTAACTATTCCCATGGAACTACGAGTTACGACTAACGACCTATCCCAAAAACAGTTTTGCGTCGACCATTATTATTTAGTTACTTATTATAATACAATAATTGTATTGTAATTTTTTTTGTACCATATTATTCAATTAAAATTATTTTTTAGTTAAATTTTAGTTAAATATTGTATATTTTCTATTCGCGTCGATAGATGACGATTTGTACAGATGCCCGTAACCCGGTTTCACTCGTTAGTACCTACATAATAATTCAATGTTTTCACTAACGTTCCCTAACCTTTACGGGCTACCTATAAGTTAGGTGATTGATGTTTTCTGTCAACTTATTTATCACGATCCTGTACGGGACACCTAAAAGGATATTGGGACGGATGTTAGGACTTAGGATTGTATTTAGGAGCTATCTACGTTAAGAGACTCCTACTTAGGGGATGATTTAGGTATGTTTGGTGAAAACGGGCATAATAATAATGTCAGTTTTGGTTATCATGTATCGATTGAATGAATAATCATGGGATACCGTTACCGCGAGGTCTCAGTTCGGGGCGAACCACTAGTAATATAGATTTGTTACGAGGATATAATATGCGAGTAGGTACCTACACTTTACTTTTACCTTGTTTACGAGTCTTTGCTCGCGATTTCATCCGAATTTCGGGTTTTCAGTATTAACTACTATATCTATAGGTAAACATTTTAGACAAGCTATTGCCCGCGACTTAGTTCACATGGAAATAAGTTTTAAAATATCTTTTTTATGTAGAAATTTTTTTTATGTGATAAATTCAAAGATCAGTAAGTAAAGGACCTGAAATTATGAATATAAAATGACCTGAAATTATGAATGACCTGAATATATAAATGCAGACCATTGAAAAATCACGTTGATTTTTATGCTCCATTGCTGTGTGTTTGAAGGACAAACCAACAACCATACTTTCACATTTACAAGGATTATGTCAGTAAGGATTGGTATTTTTTTGTATTTTCAGATTCAATAATTGGAGTGTATTCACAAACATACTGGAACTTTCAGTGCGTGTCATTTCATTTACATGATACGTCAACTGTTAGGATAGTTTTGAAAAACGTGCCAAAGCACTATAAGAACTTAGAAATTAACCATAAAGGATTAAAATACGGTAAGTTTTGATTAACTTAGATTAAGTTAGATTGCATAGCTGCACCTTTATTTTTAGGGTTCCGTACCCAAAGGGTACCAACGGGACCCTATTACTAAGCCTACGCTGTCCGTCCGTACGTCCGTCTGTCAGCGGGCTGTATCTCGTAAACCATAATAGATAGACAGATGAAATTTTCACATATTATGTATTTCTATTGCCGCTATAACAACAAATAATAAAAATTAAATAATATTAAAAAAATTAAATTAAAATATTTCCATGGGTACATGGAAATATTTTTATTTAATTTTTTTTAACGGAACCCTAAGCGAGGCCCGACTCGCACTTGGCCGATTTTTTTTTTTTTAGGGTTCCGTAGTAAACAAGGAACCCTTATAGTTTCGCCATGTCCGTCCGTCTGTCTGTCTCTCTGTCTGTCCGTCCGCGGTTTAGCTCAGAGCCTATTGGCACTAGAAATCTGTAATTTGACAAGGGTATAAATATTAATCAGGTCAACAAAGTGGTGAAATAAAATTGTGAAAAATATATTTTTTTAGGGTACCTCTCCTACATGTAAAGTGGGGATGAATTTTTTTTAAATCACTCGGAAACTCTTCAATTTTCCGGGATAAAATTAGCCTATGCCACTCTCCAGGTCCTCAGTTATACCCATGCAAAAAATCACGTCTATCCGTAGCTCTGTTGCGGCGTGATTGAAGGACAAACCAAGAAACAAACACACCTTCGCATTTATAATATTAGTATAGTATGATTAGTCTGTTTGGGCTCATTAAAATGATCTCAATGAGTAGGTGTTACAATGGTCGAGGGCGAGGAGGAGGATCTGATGATGGAGTAGAGAACTGGGTACCAGGGTGTCAGGAATAAGGTGAATATGTCAGGTGCTTCAAATATTGATTTTACACTTGTTATGTTCTCAAAGGTCGAAAAAATTCTGCCAATCCTTGGCCAGCGTGGTGGACTGTATGGCCCTCAGACCAACCGAATTGATCCGTGATATGGCCTTCCCTTCAGCTGATGAGCGATCTGCGCCGATTCTGTGAAAGATGCATCAGTCATTACTACAATCTCAATTGGGTATTTGACTGTAGTCAAAATGTTGATCATCATTATTTATATAATCGAAAATGTAACATGTAAGAATAAAATTTGTAAAAACAGGAAATAAATCGGTCAAAAAACAAACAATTTATAGAACTTTAAAGTTTCATATTTTTTTCGACATTTTGCCCAATTAATCAAAAACTAATAATCTAAAGCTATCTGTTTTAGAATGTGCAGGTAAAGGCCTTTTATATTATGATACCCCATTCGTTATAGACATCTTACTTTGAAATTTCAAACCCCCGTTTTTCCACCTTTTTTAATAAAACTAAAAATATTTTTTTCCGGATGTTAGCATTGATGAGATCGTATTGGCCCTTGAACAACAGGAAAATGGGAAAGCCCCTGGAGAAGACGGAATCGCCTCCGAACTCCTAAAGGCAGGGGGTGCGCCCTTACTTAGGGAGTTACGGAGGATTTTTGATCTCATAATTCAGAACGGGAGAACTCCTAAGGCGTGGAATAAGAGCATAGTAGTTTTATTCTTTAAAAAGGGTGATAAAACACTACTGAAAAACTACCGACCCATCTCGCTCCTGAGTCACATTTATAAGCTGTTTTCAAGGGTCATCACGAACCGTTTATCAAAAAGACACGACGATTTCCAGCCACCGGAGCAGGCCGGGTTTCGCAGTGGTTACGGCACCATAGACCACATACACACATTGAGGCAGGTCATACAGAAGTCCTATGAGTATAATCAGCCTCTGTGTCTCGCATTCGTGGACTATGAGAAAGCTTTTGACTCCATCGAGACCTGGGCTGTTCTGGAATCCTTGCAGCGATCTCAAGTAGATTGGCGGTACATCGAAGTGTTGAGATGCTTATACAGCTCAGCATCTATGTCTGTCCAAGTACAAGTTGCGTCGACAAGACCTATCCAACTGCATCGTGGTGTGAGACAGGGGGATGTGTTGTCCCCGAAACTGTTTTCTAATGCTTTGGAAGATGTCTTTAAGACGCTTGATTGGAAAGGCCATGGCATCAACATAAACGGAGAGTACATTTCACACCTTCGTTTTGCTGATGATATTGTTATCATCGCGAGTTCGCTGCAGGAGCTCCAAGAAATGCTTGATACCCTCCACGCTGCCTCCCGACATGTTGGTCTCCGGATGAACCTAGACAAGACCAAGGTAATATTTAGCGACCTGGTCGCTCCGGGATCGATTATTGTCGACGGATCTATTCTTGAAGCTGTTCAAGAATATACATACCTTGGGCAAATTCTGCAGTTGGGTAAAAACAGCTTTGAGAAGGAGATTGACAGGAGGATACAGTTAGGCTGGGCAGCATTTGGGAAACTTCGTCGAGTCTTTTCGTCGCAAATACCACAATGCCTAAAGACAAAAGTCTTTAATCAGTGCGTCCTACCAGTGATGACTTACGGTGCTGAAACGTGGACACTGACAGTGAGGCTATTCCACAAACTTCAAGTTGCTCAGCGTGCTATGGAAAGAGCCATGCTCGGAATTTCTTTGAGGGATAAAATCCGAAACGATGTAATTCGCCAAAGAACTAAAGTGACCGACGTAGCTCTTAGGGCGAGCACGCTGAAGTGGCAGTGGGCTGGTCACATTTGTCGGAGGACCGATGGCCGCTGGGGTCGTAAGGTCCTCGAGTGGAGACCACGTCTCGGCAAACGGAGTGTAGGGCGCCCCCCGGCTAGATGGAGCGATGACATCCGGAAAGTGGCCGGCATCGATTGGATGCGAAAGGTCGAGGATAGGCAACGTTGGCGCTACTTAAAAGAGGCCTAAGTCCAACAGTGGATGCACTCTGGCTGATGATGAAAAATAATTTTCGCTTTTTTTTTTATTCCATTGATGTTGGGCCACTATTATGTCACAACTATTCCAAATTTCATGTCGATAGCTTTAATAGTTACTAAAATAATCGACTGTGACAGACGGACGGACGGACGGACAGACTGAGAAAGTCTCACCATAAGTGTTCCATTTTTACCATTTTGGTATGGAACCCTAAAAATACCAGTCAAATACCCAATTGTAGTGATTCGTTGAATTTATAACGTTCTTTCTGCATCAATGCATCATTAACCGACGACGGCAAAGTCAAAAGGAAGGGTTACTATTTTAGCAATCTATGGAAGTGACTATTTACGAATGTTCCACCGTAGCGGCTAAACTACTGAGCCGATATTGATTAATGAGGTGTCAATTAAATCGTTATTATCGTCCGAGTGATAAAGGCTACGTTTTATAAAAAAATCAATATGGCGGATGTTACATGCAATTTTCCGTAGGTTATAGTTTTCAAACTTTTTTCTTGTAGCAAATAGCGAGCGATTATCGGATAATCAGAAGCAATTGTACCACTATAGCAATATTTTTTAGAGAATCGCATCACTGAACGGCGATGGGTTTCGAAATGATGATTATTATTAATATAAGGTAGGAGCCTACTCCTACTACCTACTTATTATTCTAATCTATTATTTCAGATGGTAAATTTAAGAAGTTTTATCCTACTTCTCATACTTATGATGTAAGCTACGACTATATCGAGTTTTATGTGGTTGTAAAGCCATCTGATGAATCTGCATTAATAGTTAAAGATATTTATGTCGGAGAATCCACGGAGAGAACTGTAATTAAATATATTTTAGAAACTGATCGTAAGTATAATCCTTCTACTTAAATGTAGATAATAATTTATGTTTCTATTTCCGTATGCTCTACCCTAACGCCGAAACTATTGAGCCGACAACTTTGATACCTAAATGAGGTGATAAATGATGGTTTCGTTATTAGTTATTATGGCCCGTGTGATATTATAATAATTCAACAAGGCTTCATTGTATACGAATAAAATCAATATGACGAATGCTGTGGGAGACAGCAGGGTTGCGCTGGGTGCTCGCTTGGTTTCCAAGAATAAACACTTGTTGTGGCACAGCAAAAATTTAAATATAATTTTTAACAGACTTCAAAAAAGGAGGAGGTTCTCAATTCATCAGATTTTTTTTTTTTATGTTCACTCGAAGACGGCTAAACCGATTTGGAAATTTCTTTTTCTTTGAAAGGGTTGACTTCCCAGTTGGTTCCATTTAAATTTTATCGAAATCGGTCGAGCAGTTTTAAAAAAAATCAACAATAAATTATAATATACGAGTACTTTGTAGTGGCGCGTGTTTTTGAAGTCGGTTTTATAAAAAGAATTTT
Source organism: Oeneis ivallda (assembly GCA_029955525.1). Classification (NCBI taxonomy): domain Eukaryota; kingdom Metazoa; phylum Arthropoda; class Insecta; order Lepidoptera; family Nymphalidae; genus Oeneis; species Oeneis ivallda. The sequence continues at coordinate 20,330,889 of JARPMR010000008.1, forward strand.
TTATATTAAAATTATATTGGGAGCAGAACGTGTTATCACTGTGGCAGACCGAAGTCAAGACCACTAACATGCAATCTGTTGTCAGCATAGCAACAGCATCAGCATGCAACAGTCATTGAATGAATAGGTCCATTTTACATTTGAATGAACGAATCTTATGTTGTGTTGCCAACAAATGTTACATCCAATGTTCCGTAGTCGGTTTACAGTTTGTGAACTTTTATCCTTGTCATATTTGTTGAGATCTATTTTTAATACCCTAGTGGTTAGGACTGTTATAGGAAGCAGTGATAGCCGAGTGGTTAGGACTGTGGTCTCCTATTCGGGGAGTCGCAGGTTCGATCGCGGGTACGCACCTCTTACTTTTCGGAGCCATGTGCGTTTAAGCAATTAAATATCACTTGTGTCAGATTCGTGTTTAAAATTGGTAACGATTTTTAGAGATGATAAAGATTTCATCATTCTATTTATTGAAGTTGGTTTAACTAAATCGAAATTTGACTTTGTTGACAGCTTGGGCACGCCATCTTGAAATATTAGTATAAATTAGGCTGTTTTGACGATGCGAATTCAGTCTCTGCCCAGAGACTCATCCGACTAGTAGATGCTTTCGAGTCTAGGTCGTTGTATTTGATTGAGGGATTGATATAGCAATCGCGCCCTAATCGAATAAATATTGTCTGTGCGCTTAGATTAGTGTGATTGATTAATTATCATTTAGATATTTTTGATAAATACCCTCACGTTCAGATGGTGTTTGTCTGTCGTGTTTGTTAACCATAAATTGATTAGATGTGAGGAAAGGGGCCGCTATAGGGGTGGAGGAGACGGCTATAGGCAGGGCTTAAGCGTTTTAAGAGAATAGATAAGTATTCTCTTAAGGCATGATTAGTTGGTGACTAATAGACTTTTGAGTGGCTCGGTTTTAAAGAGTAAAGTATCGATGTTTGTGACACTTGCTTCCACGGTGAAGAAAAACATCGTGAGGAAACCTGCACACCTGAGAGTTCTCTATAATGTTCTGAAAGTGTGTGTAGTCCGCCAATTCGCATTGGGCCAGCGTGGTGGACTGTGGCCTGTAACCCTTCTCTGAGAGGAGACCTGCGCTCAGTAGTAGTAGCCGTTAATGCGTTGCTAATGATGATTTTTAATGCAATGAACGTTTTTCAGAGAATGTATCCGTACACGACTGTTCCAAATACTGCACTATAGTGTTTGATGATTGGGGCCTTCAAAGTGAAGAAAATATAGAATCAAAATTTCTAATAAATAAAGAAAAAGCCGGTAAGGACCTGTACATATTATCTATAAAATTATTTTTATCCTATGATTTCCTATAACTAGGTACCTAGATGGACTCTCGAAGCTCTGAACGCGTCGAAAAACTAAGCCCAAGAAGACCCTCAGCATCAATCGCGTCTTCACCATTTAAAACATAAATTGTCTATGTCGCAGTAAGATAGTCGAAGCCGTGAAATAGCTATAACCCCAGGTTTATAGCTATAAACCGGGATATAGTTATACGGAAGCGGTTCATAGCTATCTTACAAGGAATATAGCTATAATACGAGCACGATCTAGTAAATTAATACATCTACCTATCTGACTAGACTAATCTAGTGAAATGATTAAAGTATAAATCTTTGATTTACACAAGTAATATAGCTATGAACCGCTTCCGTATATCTATATCCCGGTTTATAGCTATAAACCTAGGTTTATTTATAGCTATATCACGGCTTCAACTATCCTACTGCGAAATCTACACTAGATACGTTTCCGGCTCATTTCTGTAATTTGGTCCAACTTAAAAGATAGGATAGTTTTTTGGATTGGGATAGTTTATTTGTTTTATATAGATAAGTTGGCGGTACTAAGTTCGCTGGGTCAGCTAGTTATTAATATAATTTCATATCAGTTTCCGCAAAATAAATCAATAAAGGACCTGTTGACCTGTATCATTGCGTTGATATTATAAAATAACTAGCCGTACCGGCATGCGTTGCAATGCCACGTAAAGTACTATAAAGAAATTATATTATTATAGATTTTTTGGGCCAGGGACCCTCACGGGCGTCCCCACTCCCCAGAACACTCTACCAAAGTTTCATCACAATCTGATCAATGGTTTCGGAACGCATAGAGGACAAACATAAAAACATTGATTTTTATTTATATCAATAAAATAATATAAAATATTATAATGAGTTATAGTTACCTACGTTACTGTGGTAAGCAGGTAATACGTTATGAGTTATGAGTTATACTACACGCTGAATGAAATTGTATATTTGTACACCACACTGTGGTAATGTAAATCTTCTCCTATTGTTATAAATCGATTGCACTATCAAGAAATAATCATTTCTCTGTGGGAAAACGACTATTAAAACCTTATTTATTAAAACAGTGTGTATTTGTTTAATTTCGCTGCCGCGGTGTCGGGGCATGTGGTACAGACTCGATTTAAACTTCTGGTGAAGACTTCGATCTTTCAACTTGCAGCTTCGTTAATAAACCTACAGTGCGACAAGTATAACTTGCGCGGCGGTGCGCCACTGTGCTCAACATCCTCAACATTACTATTGCCATTGTATAGAACATAGAACATGAGACTAATTTTGGGAAAAAAACATTTTTAATTTAGGTACACAATAAACGCAACAGCATACAACGAAATCCAATAGTGAATTTTCAAGATGCCCATGGAGTATAAAAATTGGATGACCGAATTAATTCCTCAAAACGCCACCGCCAACTTATACTTGTGGCTGTTTCTAGTAAGATTGGCGGTCCGAACACTCAATTTGTTCAGTTGAACTGCCCTCGTTGCAGACCGTACACTAATGACACAAAATACGAATAATCTAATTATGTAACAAACAAAGTGTGTTTGGACCGCCTTATCTAGTAACTAGTACAATGATATTTATATGAACAAAAACAGGTAGTGCATAATGACTTGCAGCTGCAGCAAGCAACAAAAGCTTCAATAGCAATCAGAAGAATATGTCAAAGGCTGGTCAAAGGCTTCTAAAGCATCGAATACCAACATAACGACTTTTATACAGGGTGGAAAAAAATTATGGGCCCTGGAGGGGAACCACCTTAAATCCTTAAGTTACTACTTTTAACGTAAATCCTAAGTAACTACTTTTGAATGATAAATCAACGGAACGAGTTTGTGGTGGTTTTGTTAAAACCACAATCTCTAGTCGCAATAACAAAGTCATAAAGTCTATACAGGGTGGAAAAAAATTATGGGCCCTGGAGGGGAACTACCTTAAATCCTTAAGTTAGATCATTTTACTTAAAGGAAACATTCCCTTATTTTTAAAAAGAAACAAAACTGCATTCACAGTTTTTCAAAAATTCGCTTGTCTCACCCGGGAATCGAACCAGCTAAAAATTCAAAAAATAAACACTCGCAATATTTATTGCACTAGTCGATATAGTCGATGTTAAAGATAAAATTTCTCCAAGAAACATTATGTCTTACACTCGTCTGTCGTACAAGATATCCATTAAATCGAATATTTAGTATACAAGTTCTTTAGTCAACATTACCTAGAACTGTACATTTTCAACAAGTAAAAGACACGTTAGGTATAATTTTCTAATAACTTTAACATCCAAAGACATTTTATGAAGTACAAATCTTGCTAATTTTACTATCTCTAAGTAACTTTTTGAAGACTTAGATAAGAAAATCGTTTAATGGTAATAATAATTCAATGCACATTTCCTTGTTACGAAAAGTTTAAAAATTTAAACGTACTTTGCGGTGCGGGACAGCAATTTTGAAATTCAATGACACATTTTGAGCATTTTTATCGATTTCGTTTTGTTTTGCTTCCATTTAGTAATTGTGTAATAATGGAGTATCAAGAACAATTCGATTTATTAGAAGCTTAAGTACTTTTCAAACAACAAGAATTGTAATTTATCTCTACAGTGTAGAAGCTAAATTGCAATTATTTTTTTCAATTCTCAAAAAACGATTTTATCTAAATCTTCAACTAGGTACTTAGAGATAATTAGGAAGCTTAAACTTCATACAATGTCTTTAGATGTTAGACTTATAAGAAAATTATAACGTGTCTTTTACTTGTTGAAGATGAACAGTTCTAGGGAATGTTGATTAGAGAAATTCGATTTTATGGATATCTTGTCGACAGACGAGTGTAAGACATAATGTTTCTTGGAGAAATTTTATCTTTAACATCGGCTGTATCGACTGGTGCAATAAAATAGCGGGTGTTTGTTTTTTGAATTTTTAGTTGGTTCGATTCCCGGGTGAGACAAGCGAATTTTTGAAAAACTTTGAATGCAGTTTTGTTTCTTTCTAAAAATAAGGGAATGTTTCCTTTGAGTAAAATGATCTAACTTAAGGATTTAAGGTAGTTCCCCTCCAGGGCCCATAATTTTTTTCCACCCTGTATAGACTTTATGACTTTGTTATTGCGACTAGAGATTGTGGTTTTAACAAAACCACCACAAACTCGTTCCGTTGATTTATCATTCAAAAGTAGTTATGTATTATCCGCACTATTACTATATTACTATTTATTTAACTTGCAGTGCATTTAAGCAGGAATCAGAAGAATGTCAAAGGCTACCAACTCATCGAATACCACTATAAGGACAATGTAACTATAGAGAGTGTGGTTATAACAAATTTACCACCAACAACTCAATACGTTGATTTATCATACAAAAGTATGTATTATCCGCACTATTATTATATTTAAAGAAATAAGTAAAGTCCTTTTTTAATTCCAGAGACTAAAATGACGTTTCATGTGTTGCCTGTTTTTTACGGCACTTAAATATTGATGTATGTATGTATGTATGTATATTCTTTATTGCACCACAAAACACAAATGAAAAACACAGGTTACAAAAAAGAAAACTTAAAATGTAGGTACAAAAAGGCGGGTTTATCGCTAAATAGCGATAAATTCCAGACAACCTTAACGTTAGGGAGAAAATGAACAAATAGACAGTGGAAGGTTGTGTATATAATATACCTAAATACTAAGGGGGCCGGAAAATCAAAGAGTTCCCGAGGGACTTTAAAAACTAAATCCACGCGGACGAAGTCGCGGGCATCAGCTATTATTAATATAAATTCACAAAATTTAACATTATAGGTATTTAGAACCTATAAGAATATTGAAAACAAAACGTATATTTCGTCAAATATAAAATCCTAAGTGCGAATCTTTTATGAAATATCACGCATGCATGCATTTATGTATAAAGGAATAAGGGATATTAATAGAACAGTAAAAAACACAGTAAATACTAAATGGTTATTTATTCAGAGTCTGAACTATCATTACATTGACTCGTTTCAGATTCGAGCCTTTCGGTTATTTGCTCCATTAAAGAACTGAGATGGTACATTTCATTTTCTCCCTCGCTGCGGGGTCATTAGACGAAGCCCTTCTTCAAAAATTTCGGACTTCGTTCATTTTAGATGTTTTGTTATTTTTAGCGACGTGTTAAGATAAAACTTCCTCACCGCGTCTATGCGATAAAGTAGATGGTTGATCATCAACCATCGTAAGTAATAATAAACCAACGAAACGTAAAATAAAACAAAACTCAACAAACAACAATAACAGCAAAAATAATACTTGAAAATACGCAGGTACGCAAAACACATCAGCACCCCGATTCAGAATGAATCGATCGATTCATCATTTCTTACCGTTTCGATACGGTATGATATCGATCTCGTATCGAAAATTTGTTGTGCGATTCAGAACTTTCGGTTAGAGAATTCGATTCGATGTCGACTACGGTATCGGTATCGACAAGATACATTAAATTACATTGTGCATTTACGAAGTTTGCTATTTTACCAAAAGTTTACTTGTAAATTCACGTTATGCACCAAAGAAACAGGTTTTAATCATTTTCGAAGGTAATTAAAGTAATTATTTATAAATGATAACTTGTTAAATTATAATTGACGGCCAATTTTCATCCTCGTCGATAGATTATCTTGTTTTGTTATGCTGTAAGTACATAATATTAAGTATATTGTTAGCTGAGGGTAGAATTTTATAATAACTACCGATTGCGCCGCGCCGTTCGTCAATTCCATAAAAGCCAACGAGTATCGACGCCAGGCCCCATTCTGCTTCGAGTTGTCACACCGTTCATACCTACTTGTGATGTATAAATATTTCAATTATTGAGTAACGGATATTTGCTTAATTACTAAATGAAGAATTCCTTACTTTGTGTTTTTTTGTAAAAATAATAAGGGCCCGCCAATATCAGGCGTGGGATTGAATGCCTTTTACCGTTCGATTTCCATCTCTGATTTTGGAAATTTCCCTTTGTGAGTTAAACAATACAGTTCTTTTTTATAAAACGTGACGTGACTTGAAAGCAGAGAGAGAACGGCTGAACAGATTTTCATGAAACATGGCTAAGAACACTCGGGATAAAATTATCTATGACACAAAAAACTAAACGAAAATCGGTTCATCCGTTTGGGAGCTACGCTACCACGGACAGATACACAGATACACAGACAGACACGTTAAACTTATAACACCCCTCTCTTTTTGCGTCGGGGGTTAAAAATAATGATAGGTATCTAATCAAGCCACAGGTACCAACAGAGCATAGACATTTAAAAAGATCGATATTTGACTGTGTATCTTATATTATATCTATACTATATTTATAATAATAATTACATATAGGGTTAGTAAGCCGGTTCGCCGGCCGCCTTCGGTTATCGGCCTTTACGCGTACTCCATGCAGTAAAATTGACATAATATCGCTTAGAAACACTATTTCCAAATGAAATATTTATTGTCATTTGAAAATGTTTGCTTTGTATATTCAGATTGCTTTGTGTTCAGATAACATCTTCGAGTAATTTTAGTGAATTTTTTCAAATCGGCGACGGCCATCGGAGGTAACGCAACCTGCGATAAATTAAAAAAAAATAGTGCCGCGCGTTTCACTCCTCCTAATAAGTATGATTTTTGGAATATTTTATAAAGAACAACAATAATTATCGGGGCCGGGGACTAACATCAGATTTTTTCCAAAACTTTATTTTTCGGCCTAGGGGCAGATATGTGGTATATCGAGTTTTCCAATCTTTTATCTCTTTTATTTAAATGGTGAAATAATATATCTCATGACTTTTTCTTTTACGAGTATTATTGTACCTGATGCAAAGATCCTCGTCATCAGTTTTCGGCCGTTAATTTATGTGGTAATCATTATGTAATGAAGATTATTTTGGAGGTGGCCGAAAATTGAAACATATCGCTGTTAGTTTGCGGCCACTAGGTAAACTGCAAAGTTTAAATTAGTTTTAATTTTAATTTCATTTATTATAAAATAATAAAAAAGAATGCATTCGATAGTTTATTTATTATAGGTGTAGTTGGGCAGTTCTCCTAATTGTTGGCTAAAACGTCCGACGAAAAAAAAAATTTTTTTTTTTGAGTTATTGGTTTTGTAAGTATGCCTTGAAAGAGAGGTGCCTTCATTTATCACAGTGATGAGGAAGGCCTCCACCAGAACCTAGTTTTCTTGGAGAAATAGTGTATTTGGTAATTATGGTGTCCATGGTAAGGATAAATTGTGACATGGTAATGAGGTCTGGAATATGGTGATTAGAATATGCTATATGGTAATTTGTTAAAATTTTGTGAATGAGAAACAAAAATAAAACATAAGTGTTTTTGTTCATAAAATCTATGTAATCTGTAAATGTGGAAAAAATACAGTAACCAAACTGAAAGAAATATCGTATCGTATTTCTTTAAATATAAAAAAAATCTGCTTAGGTAAGTAGGTACTTTTTAATAGTCCTCAAAATTGATAAATCAAATGTATCAATCACGATTTACAAAATAGATAAAAATGTCACTCATATATTTTCTTGATTCAATTCCTATTATTTATTCATTAATTATTATAGTTAATTAGTTACCTAGAAGAAGCGTCTAAGTAAATCTCATAAAAACGGCATGCCAATCATAATCGTACAAAGATTCATAACAAAAGTCTGCCTTGCTGACGAGATCAATAAATTCAGTTATTTTCCTATCAGACCTACCTAGGCTTACCTACAAAAAGCGTCTAATTATATTATGAGTTTAACATAAGATAGCTCTATGTACACAAAATATTCATCAAATAACATGCCAAACATAATTAATAATTATTATTATAATATAAAATTTGATACAGAATTGTCAGTGTCGTTGATGAGATCTATATATTCGGTAATCTTCTAATCAAATAAGGGTCTAGGGCCTTTGGAGGAAATAGTGACTTACCTGCGACCGCACATGTTAGGTCTTGACACTAAGCTAGGCTATCCACGCAACGCATTTGTTCGCTATAGACCCAACTCCCAAGCAACAAGGACTGTGTTATCATGGAGCTTGACATACATAACGCTTTCAGTACACTGGAAAAGGACATTCTACTGAGCGAAGCAAAGTTATGATTCCTACTCTGTATCCTTTTCTTCAGCAATTTTAACATTCCCTCTCCAATGTCTTCTATAACCAAATCTCTATCCTTTCGCAGATTGATGTGCAACAGGGAGATCCGCTTAGACCTCTCATCTTCAGCCTCAGCATTCAGAAAGTTCTTCACGACCTCAAATCCCCCCTTAATATCTGGTAACTCGATGTAGGTACTATAGAAGGCAAACCTGAAGTTGTGGAACGTGACCTACTGCTTTTAATACATTGCTTGAAGGAGCTGGGGTTGAAGGTAAACATGCCTAAGTGAGAGTTCTTCCCCTGTAATCTAGAGTCCCGTCTTCTGTTCCCTCACTTTGAAGACCTAGTTCCTGGGCTCAAGGAGTTTAACGCTGACAATTTTTTCCTCTTGGGGTCTCCTATCTTTTCTTCTGCTATCCCGGAAGCCATTGAGGCAAGGAGGCCACTCCGCCATTCAAGAGCATTGGAAAGATCTTTCGGCCCATGTTACGCTTACGCTCTTGCAAAACTATTTTGCTGTGCCGATGATTACATATCTACTGAGGACTTCCCAATATGGTTGCATGCCTGTTTGCGAATACCATCGATGCATCTGCGGTTACATGGTGGAAGCCAACGGCCACCACGCATTGAGTTGCAGTCGTTGTGTGGCCAGATTCTCTCGTCACCACTCTCTGAACGATATCGTTCGCACAGCCCTCGTCCCGGTCAACGTACCCTGCGTAGTGTGTACTCGAGCCACCCGGTTTGGGTCACATGGATGGCAAGCATCCTGATGGCTTAACACTCGTCCCATGGCAAAATAGCAAATGCATGCTGAGGGACGCGACGTGCATGAGTACATTTGCACCATGTCATCTCAGCCGGAAAACACAGGTAGACGCCCCTATTCTGGACAGCTACCTTTTTATCCCTCTGACAGTGGAGACCACGGAATGCTGGAGTGTGGAAGCTAAGCGATTGTTGCACGATATCGGCCGTTGGTTAAGGTGAAGGGGTTGCGATCCACGTTCTGGGGTTTACCTGGTCCAAACGTCGTCAATCGCCTTACAACGCTACAATGCTGCAAGTTTGATTGCGATTGAGCTATAAAAAGAATTAAGATTTATTCTCCATCTTTTTCGGTATAATAAAGGATCTTTTTTTATCTTCGCATACCATTCGAGCCTTTTTTGCCCATCTTTTTCGGTTTAGTTAATTTTATTGTTGGTAAATATAACGATGTTGTCATTACCAACACCCAAACAGTATCAAAATACAGCCATAATCATTCAACACAGATTACTTATAACTTTTTATATGTTAAGTCTACAAGTTGGCCCTTGACTGCGATAATCTGGGGTAAGTGGTGAATGCAGTCTAAGATGGTTTAAAGTTTACCTGGTATTAAACTTAAACAACTTACCGGTTTCTACGCTGATACGTACCAGAACGCTAAATCACATGGCGCGGCACATCTTTGCTGGTAGAGTATTGGATGGTAACTAGCCTCGGCCAGACCAGACTGGAGACAATTTTACAACATCCAAAATTGCACCAGCCGGGAGTCAAACCCATGAAGATCCAGTTTTTAAGACCAAAGTACTCACCACAGGGCCAGGGAGGTCGTTAAAATCTGGAAGATTCCATACATTCAAGCATTACTCTAATTACCTAGCTAATGCCCAATTACCATAGTACGCAAAATGGCCCTGGTAATAATGGTAATTAGGATCATGGTAATTAGAATTGGTTAGTAATTAAATTTTTACTTGATAAGTAAATATAGTAATTTTTTTTAATTTGCTTTGTTAGAAAGTAAAACATATTTGAAATATATAAAAAATATAAACATATAAATGTGATAACTACTTAAGGTAAGGTGAGAGTCCTATGAATGAGCGATTAAAGTTGCCAAAATGAAATTTCCGTTGGAGAATGCCAAATATTTCAGTAACCTGACGACGTACACACCTCCATTCGACATGAATTGCTCAAGGCAACTGACTTTGTACGTTAGACGCGACGACGATGCGGATTGTATGGATATGTGGGTAGTTACGATAGTGTTTGCACAAGAGCACGGTAATGATTAAAAAGTCGTGGGACAGACTTTAAATACTAATAAAAAACTAATTCTAAGACGTAACCTCACGCTACTGTTGTTATTTTAAAGATTAATTATTCATTATTGAAATATATTTTTTTGAGAATTTTTAATCGACTATGTTTTTAAATAAATAAGTTTGTTACATACAACATAAGCAGTGGGACAGTCATGGAGGTTAGAAAATGGAGGTTTAAATTTTTTTTAAAGCTGGATCTCACCTCTTTTATCTTCTTTTTCTTGATGGACGATATAGAGGACACTATCTAGTATCTCCAAAAAAAGTTACATAAGCATGAGTTAGTTTTAACCTACGTTCTCCAGCCTGGGACATGCCTTAGCCAACATTTAGGAGAATTGCCCAGTTATTGAGTGACAAATTTTCTTAGTTTTCTTGAATTATGTTGATTGTGATTTTTAATAACATTAGGATATCAACGATCATATATATCATGATAACAATGGACGATTGGACAGTAAACTACTTAATAGGGCTATTGGGTAATATTCTAGTCAATATGTGCCTTTTAGGTCTAAATTTTTAGCTCGCCTCGGAAAATTATGATCGAGGTGTCATTTGATTCGTCATCGCATTTAGAAACTTTTTGAAAAATTTGGAGTTTTGATTGCAAAAATTACAAAAGTTATAAACAATTTAGTAAAAAAAAAGGGTGGTTTTGTTTTTTGCGAATATCTCAAAAAGTATTCAAAATTTTTGAAATTTGAAAAAAGATCCATAAAGAGGAAGAAATTTCCTAAACAAAAATCCTGTTTCCCGGTGTTTGTTTGTTTGTTTTTGATAATTTTTAACTTAAGTAAATTGTTAATAACAAAGTGAAAATTAACAATTTTTTTATTTTTTCAACGGGAACCTTTTCTATAGCCTTTTTATGATAGCTCCATAAAAGGAAAAAAATCCCAGGTTAATAGTTTAACAACTATCGTACTTTCAATGTTGATGTTCGTGCTACAAAAAATTGTTAATTAATTAATGGATAATTAATTGAAAAATAGCGATAAAAATTTTTGATCGCCGGATTATTGTTCATTGATCTATCCTATAGGTGCCTGAATTTTTTCATTTCTTAATTGTCATATTTAATAAGTTTAAATAATATTTATTCATTAAAGGTCCAAAGTGGGCGGAGCTTACGCAAGCGAGAGTTCCCGTTTTCGCCCGTATTTTCAACCCTCTAGAAAAATTATAAATATTGGTCCTAGAGTTCCGAGAGGTAAAACTTTTTTTAGGAAATTTCTTCTTCTTTGTGGATCTTTTTTCAAATTTCAAAAATTTTGAATACTTTTTGAGATATTCGCAAAAAACAAAACCACCCTTTTTTTTACTAAATTGTTTATAACTTTTGTAATTTATGCAATCAAAACTCCAAATTTTTCAAAAAGTTTCTAAATGCGATGACTAATCGAATGACATCTCGATCATAATTTTCCGAGGCGAGCTAAAAATTTAGAACTAAAAGGCACATGTTGAGTAGACTATAAGGTAATGTCGACATAAAATCTAGGCTATGGGCTGTGAGATACCTGACACCTGCCATTACAATACCTCGCAAATTGAAATTATCGTAATAATAACAATAATAATATTATTATTACACTAGCGGCACGCTATGATGGCCGGTTTGACGTTTGTCCGCTCATGAAGTTCCGTATTAATTGATAACGACTTTGAAGGAAATAATTGTATTACTTTATTGACGATAGTGATGTGCAGAGATTCATAAATTTTATCGAATGTAGTTTTAGGTTTAGGACTCAAAATTTATTTATTAAATTGATTTCTAAAATGTATACAAGTGTAGAAAAATCAGTTTGCACCATTTAAGGGGTGAATGTACTTGTGAATATGAACAATTTTCACTATGTGGACAAACCTCTGAAATCGCAAAAAAATATCAGCTGTTTCATACAAAAGGTAAAATTTTTATTTTTATATGATATATACCACAACTCGGCATTTGGTTTTCTAAATTGAAAATTTTTAAAAATGGAATCTAATACGATCGTCACATAGGATCGCTGGCTAGCACAACTACTACCTCCGGCAAACTCGCGTCAATGCTCAATGCAAAACAAAGCAGTTTCGAATTGACGTTGCTTCGAAAAGTATAAACTGTCAGTGCAATGCGATTGTGATATAGTTTTGACCTGGCTTTGGATTTCAAATATTGATACTGCATTACTGTTGACCCTTGCTCGTTAATTTGGACTCTGTTCAAGCCCTTTGTTGTGGATTTCGTCGATATGACCGAACCTACGCAGAGAACTGTTCTAAATAGTCAGACACGTGAGTTCGTAATACGCCTTCGTAACTATTTCGATCGTGAAGCTCAAAATGGAGGGCCAATTTTACCTATAACGTCAGTGGTTGAACGCGTAGCTGATGCGCTTAATATTGGACAACGAACTGTTAGACGGATAACTAAAAAAAAATATGGCGAGACTGGCACAGAAGAAAATAAACTTCACACACCAAAAAAGAGAAAACGAGCAAAACCAGTCGTAGGCATCGATAGCTTTGATGCCGATGCTATCCGAAGACATGTTTACGGCTACTATTTACAGAAGGAGTATCCAACAAGAAAAAAGTTGGTGCATTCACTGAAGGAAGCTGGATTATTCTTCGGTGGGGAAAGTTCTTTAACGAAGATTTTGAAGACCATTGGATTTCGATACAAAAAATGTAACAAACGCAAAATATTGATGGAAAGATTTGATATAGCGATGGCAAGGTATACTTTTTTACGGCAAGTGAAAGAAATCAAAAATTGGCAAAATGTTGTGTTCTTGGATGAAACATGGCTTAATGCTAACCATACTGTAGGCCGTTCTTGGAACGATGACACAGCAGCATCTACTTCCAAAGTTCCTGTAGGAAAAGGATCGCGACTTATAATTTGTCACGCCGGAACCATCAACGGGTTTGTCGAAGGTTCTCTCATGGCTTTTGCGTCAAAAACCACTGGAGACTATCATGAAGACATGAATGGAGAAAAGTTTACTGAATGGTTTACCTCAATGTTGTGTAGCCTCCCTGAACCATCTATTATAATTATGGACAACGCCCCATACCACTCGATGCAAATTGACAAGCCACCTGCCCAATCCCAAAAGAAAGCTGATATCGTCGCATGGCTTCGTAAAAATGGCGTAGATGCAAACATGAATATGTTAAAAGCGGAATTAGTACGTCTTTTAAAAGAAAACAAACCAACCAAGATCCGATACGTCATTGACGAAATAGCATTAGAACATGGGCACAGAGTTATACGGTTACCGCCTTACCATTGTGAGTATAATGCGATTGAGTTGGTGTGGGCTCAAATTAAGGGATATGCTGCAAGACACAATACAGAACCCCCATTTACCACAAAAAAAATGCTAAAATTATTAGAAGAAGCTTGTGAACATGTGACTAAAGGAGACTGGGAAAAGGTTGTGAATAGAACTGTTAAATTAATAAGGGAAGATTATGAAAGAGATGTGAAAATAGATAATATTATAGAAAACGAACATATAATTATTAATGTAGGTGATGATAGCAGTGACGACAGTGAAAATAGTAGTATGGACGAATCTGATTAATTATGGCCTTTTGTGGCACCTTTTTTGGTATCTTTTGTATTCATATGTTTCTTGTGTGCATATAAAGTATGTATATTCATTTTCATTCAAATATTCAGTTCGTTCAAATAAATTAAATAAACATATACATTTTTGTTTTATTAAACCTATTTAATCAGGTACAAAAACAAAACTTAATTGTTTTTTGTTCGAGAATAAATTGACATTCCACATCACTATTGTAATGTGTCAAACCGGCCATCATAGCGTGCCGCTAGTTTACGTTGCCGCAACGAATAGTAGAAATAGTACCTTATACACAAACGATAGAGGAACCGGACGTTAATCTACTTTAATTTATTTCACAGACAAAAACGAAATCTACAATGATGAAGTTGTTGTGGAACGTTCGTGCGTATTTAAAAAAATTACTTATACTCTATATCAATATTCTAATCATTCAGCCATATTGATTAAGCTTAAAGATCAAAATAAAAGACCGTTTGCAGAAAGAGAAATAATAAAATTTATTTTAGATCCACAAAATAAAGGTAGGTATTGCTTGTAAGTATACATAATAATTATATTTTTATATTTATGTAGCATTTCAATTTGCATACATAAGCCACGCATTTTTAACGACTAGTTATAAGAAACGAAACAAGCGTTCAGATAGCTCGTGTGGCACCCAAATATCGAGCTTTTTTATGTACCCTGCTTTTTAAAATTGTTATGTAGTCGATTCACAGTTCTTCAGCTATGTAGTAACTACTGATATGCCGTAAAATTTTAAAATTTATCGAATTTTTCTTTCATTTTGACAGAAAGAAAAACAAATGAAAAATATCTGGAAACAACATTATACCAATTTCTTTCTTTTTGAAATGTAACCTTTTTAAGCCAGATACAAATAATACAGCCAAAGAGATTTTACTACAAGTTTATACCATACTCGCGAAAAGACTTTTTCCCCGAATTAATATTAGTATTTTTTTTAATTTGGTGAGTGCTAATTCGTATTCTGTAAAACTCGATATTGCAGCTGGTGGGGTCGCATTGACGAATTTGGCGGTGAGATAAATTACCTACTTGGTCAAGATTAATTGATAAGAGATAGGTATTGATATTTCCCTATAGAATACCAAACAAAGGTGAAGTGAGTTTAATATCGAAGTGAGCTATATCACTTGAGTGAGTTTCGATATCGAGATGGTATTTTAGTGAATAGCCCTGCAGATATATAAATAAAATATACCTAAATCATTACGATAGTGATCCTTCCTACCTATCCTATCCCTACCTGATCAAATTACTAATCTAATTGATAAACTATCTTCTATTAATAAGTGATTATTACTGTTTACTTATCTAGCAACAAAAAAACACGCGTGCTTGAACAAATGCACCATAGAATATGATTACAATGAAGAAATGGATACTGGTCATGTTTGCCCTAAGGTGGAAACGCCAAAACCAAAAGAATCAACTATACAATATGGCAGTACAAGTACAAAAAAGTCTTATATTACAACAACATCATCAATAACAACAGCAATACCAACGACAAATACAAACGAAGAAACAAACGCTCTTACAGGTAAATAAGTAAGCACAAATTACAATACTAAATTACGAGAAGTAGGTATAATATTGTTGTACACAACAACAATATTATACTACTCGTAATTTAGTATTGTTGTTGCGGACGTCTGATAAAAACACAACTATTGGAACGTAGTTCCTTATCGCGCGATGCGAAAGGGGGCTAGACGGAAAAAATTAAGACTAAATTGAACTGGCACTTTTTTGAATGTGAATTTGGCATTGTGTTCAATATTTTCACACTACAATATTGGATCTCCGTAGCCTTGTGGTTTCGACAGTCGCTAAACAGTTAAAGGTCGATGGTTCGAATCCCAGCTCGACAGACTGAATTTTCTATTTGCAATTTTATTTTAAATAGTTTCTACATAACTTAGAAATAAGTTATAAAAAATTAGGGAAAAATTTCACATGTAGAAATTATTTAAAATAAAATGGAAAATAGAAAATTCAGTCTGTCGAGCAGGGATTCGAACCATCGACCTTTAACTGTTTAGCGACTGTAGAAACCACAAGGCTACGGAGATCTAATAATTATTGTAGTGTGAAAATATTGAACACAATGCCAAATTCACATTCAAAAATTTATTACAATTCCTTCACTGATTATTCCTTCACTAATTAAGGAACTTCGTTCCATCCGGGTGTCCCTTGACACGTCTCAAGTTTTTTTTATTCTCGTGCGGGGTGTGAAGTGTGGAGGGGCCCAATGCTGGACTTACCATTCGGGTGGCCAGGGCGGTATTACTGGATGAGACCTCCGGATTTTTTTCTATTCCTCTTTTTGGTCCTGGTAGGGGCGTACTTTCTATTTGGAATTTCCCCTCTCCCACCCGTTTGATTGAGATGAAGCGAGCGATTTTCTTTTTGTTTGATTGTTCCGTAGATTTTTGTGATCAATAAGATAATTATTATAAAATGGCATGCGTGCAGCGAAAACGTTTTTTTCTCAGCTCAATAGAAAGTTACAAACGATGCTTCGGTTCTCGTAGGATCGAACAAGAAATCCACATCTAGATAATTATGTATTAAGTACTCCATATTACCATTGTATTCAGCTATATTATGTAAATGTTAATATCTCTACTTATTTATTATGCTTTTGCATAGCTTTTATCGCGGGCTTTGAACTAGCACAAACAGTTTGAGCGCGGCGACCGAATCAAGAAATTCCGTACCGAAAATAAACCTAACACCGTCGTTCAGTAAGCGTTCAACATTTTAGAGGTTCACAAGTAGCTCTGTTTGGCGCAGTGGGCGAGCGGCCGCTTTCTTTACCGTATGGTGTATGATGTCGCAGGTTCGAATCTCACTCGAAAGTAGTGACAGTGCGTTTTTCTTGTTTGTTTGTTTTTTAATAATTTTTTGCATAATTTTTATTATGCAAATAAAAATATTGCATAAATATTATAATTGCATAAGTTGATAAAAAATGCTATGCAATAGTTTTACCACGGCAGTCCCCGAGTGCCACTTAATTTTTATATCTTTTTATTACGTCTGTTAGTATTTTACTGTCTCTGCCTGAAAATCAGCGCTGCAACCTTTATTGCAGCAATATGCTGAGACTTTAGGTAGGTAGTTTTTTCAGTTTTAACATGCAATAGATGTTTTTTCGTTATATTGTTAAGTTTGTATTTTCATTTCTTTATGTTAAACTGAATAAATAGTCACGAGCGAAGCGAGCGCTTAAAATTTTTCTCTTATGTTTTTCAGATTCAAGTTACAAGCTCGGCATCGTCCTTCCCATTGTCGCTGTTGGGTTGCTGATATTAATATGTGGCACTGTGTTGTATATTAGGTATAAAAGAAAAATGTCGATAAATGAGAACGATAACACTTATTTATATGTAAGTAGCGAATCTCTCTCCCTGCTTCGTAGTCCTTATCCTTTTACACACACTGTGCTAGGGTTTTTGTGGGAATTGGGATAATAAAGAGGTGTGTAAGACCATATATATATATATATATATTAAGGTTTAAGTACCTACTTTATCTGTTCGCAGGCTACCGCGGTTCAACTCAACTATGTAGAGCTAGACCTACAGAGTTCCGAATTATACGAAGCTCCGAAGAATGCTTACGTGTCGGCGTACACCCGTATCGTTGGATTCCTAAAACCGAAATAGAGTTTTCAGTAGCGAATGGAAAGCGTGACGTCAATCCCCAGAGGATGCGGCTACGATCAAAAACATTTTTGAAAAACCAAATTCTACAAAACGATAACTAATAAAAACAAACATTAACAACAAAAATTTAACCTTTATTAACAAAATTACTAGTGTAATTTGTGCAAGTCACACAAACACATCAAGCCTCCGGAGTAGCTCCGCTCGGCGGCATTAGGGTATTTGACTAATATTTTTTATATATATTTAAAATAAAGTTTTAAATATTATAAACACAATGTCATTTTTCTTTTTTTTTAATATCTTATCTAGTCTCGGAAATATAGAGCTTCCTGTAAAGTTTCCTGTTAGAGAGAGCGCTACTGGCATGTGACGTCACCATTCAGTAACTGCATAAACTCTGCATAGAATCGTTTTAAAAAGAGACAGATACAGTCGCAATAAAACAGCTTGTATCTTATTTGTTTTTTGATCGATTTATTTTCTGTTTTTACAAAAGTTATTCTAATAAATGTTACATTTTCGATTATAAATAATGAATATATCAACATTTTGACAACAGTCAAATACCCAATTTTCATCGTCGAAGTGCCAACATCTATTTCCCGATTTTTGTGAAGTTTACATTGAAAAATCATATTCGCATTTTTCAGTAGGTATTTCCGATGTACATTTCAATCATTAACAGAATTTATCAAATTCAAGATTTTAACAATTTGAACATTTATAAAACAACTAGCTGATGCCCGCGACTTCGTCTACGTGGATTTAGTTCATAACATCCCGCGGGAAATCTTTGTCACCCTCCAGGTTCTCAACTATACCTATCCAATAAATCACGTCAATCCGTAGCTTTGTAGCAGGAAACATTTGATCGACTTGCTCGCGGCATTGTTAATGATGATTCAAAGAGAAAACATATTACTGATGATATTATCAATTACGTTAAACTATAATTTTTATAATTATTTTTACCATAATTTTCTACCATAATTAACCAAATACAAAATTACGTTTAGCTGTCATTTATCTACGTTTTGTTCTTCCACTGTCATTTTCGTTTTTTTATTCCATGTCAGATGCATTTTTGATAAACCAGGTTTTATATTGACTTGACGGAAACGCGGTCGAACGGGATAAAAAGTATCCTATGTCCGTCTCCTGGTTCTAAGCTACCTCTCCACCAATTTTGAGCCAAATCGGTTCATCCGTTCTTGAGTTATAAATAGTGTAACTAACACCACTTTCTTTTATATATATAGATTATTTATTTGTCAAGAAATTTAAAACATTTTTCACTGTATAAAATGTTGACGTTGGCAGTTAGCAGATATTGGCACTTCGACGACGTATTTTTGTATCATCTGAATGTCTTTTTTTAGGGTTCCGTACCAAAATGGTAAAAATGGAACCCTTATGGTGAGACTTTCTCCGTCCGTCCGTCCGTCCGTCTGTCACAGTCGATTATTTTAGTAACTACTAGCTGATGCCCGCGACTTCGTTCGCGTGGATTTAGTTTTTAAAATCCCGCGGGAACTCTTTGATTTTCCGGGATGCCTGTCACCCTCCAGGTTCTCAACTATACCTATCCAAAAGATCACGTCAATCCGTAGCTTTGTTGCAGCGTGATTGACGGACAAACCAACAAACAAACACACTTTCGCATTTATAATATTACTCGCGGCATTGTTAATGATGATTCAAAGAGAAAACATATTACTGATGATATTATCAATTACGTTTAGCTATCATTTTTATAACTGTCAAAATATTTTTTACCATACTTAACCAAAGACAAAATTACGTTTAGCTGTCATTTACGTTTTGTTATTCCACTGTCATTTGCGTTTTGTTATTCCATGTCAGATGCGTTTTTGTTATACCACGTTTTATAGTGACTTGACGGAAACGCGGTCGAACGGGATAAAAAGTATCCTATGTCCGTCTCCTGGTTCTAAGCTACCTCTCCACCAATTTTCAGCCAAATCGGTTCATCCGTTCTTGAGTTATAAATAGTGTAACTAACACCACGTAGGGTAATCGTAATGAGGGTCATTTTAATTCGAGTGCTGTTTTTTGATACGAGGCTTGCCGAGTATCAAAATAGGATAGTACGAGAATTAAAATGACTAATTACGTTCAGTTGCATACAAGATTTTATCTACGACAAGGAAAATAAAATCATCAACAAAATACGCCGTAGGCTCAATAAAGTAACAAAAAGTAACTCCGTAAGCCGCCACCAGCTGCCTGTGGCGCCTCTGTCAACAAAAAAGTAACTCCGTAAGCCGCCACCAGCCGCCTGTGGCGCCTCTGTCATATCAACGGTACAAAAGTGCCAGAACTCAGAGCCTTAGCTTTAGGTATCCTATTTTAAGAAGATAACCTTTTCGATTCAGCTCCCATACAACGAGCTGCATCGAAATGAGAAGCAAAACCGAAAGAGGGTTCATTTCGATTCAGCTGTCAAATTCGAAATTGGAACTTTTCGATGCTGGAGTAGATAAAAAATCAAAAATTATTTTTAGTTTAATTAAAAAAGGTGGAAAATCGGGACTTAGAAATTTTAAAGTAAAATAACTATACCTAGTGAGGTATCGTATGAAAGGGCTTTACCTGTACATTCTGAAACAGATTTTTATTTATTTTTTAATATAATATATAATAGTTTTTGAAAATGTCGAAAAAAATACCGTCTAATTTGTGAGTAACTCACGTCCAACTCGATATTATGACTAATTTCTTAAACTGGACACTTTCAAGTAAAGATTTTTATATACGAGTAAATCTGTGAAGATGATACTGCCATTGTCGCAATTAGAATGCCATATACCTACTTTGTTGTATTAGGTTACAAATTGCTAAAAACCAAATTAAATTTGAATTTCGCGGGCAGACCCGTATAATCAACCTTAAGGTTTTTTAATTCCCGCGGGAACTCTGTAATTTGCCGGGATAAAATGTAGCCTATGTTTTAATCCCGAGTATGAGCTATCTCCATTCTAAATTTCAGCTAAATATTCAGTTTGTTCGTTGTGGTGTTAAAAGTAACAAATCATCCATCCATCCATACATCCATCCTCACAAACTTTCGCATATTTATAATATTATGTAGGGTAGTACTATTATATATTCCGTGGTATTACAAGGATGTATTTTTGACACTCGTAAGCGCTTTTGTAAGCTTCTAGTAAGCCTCTGCAGTAAAATTGGTGTTTGAAAAATCGAACTTAACGCGAGCGAAGCCGCGGGCAAAAGCTACTATTAGGTTTAAAATACGAAACCGAATGCCCAGTTATACACAATCCCAATCGAATATGCCTACTCAGTTTACTACATCAAATTATTATTATTATTTGTCTTTTTTTAACCCAACTACGGTCGCGGCATAACCAAAATTTAGGGTTGCTGACCTTTGCCCAATACTGGACAAACATCTTTCATGGAATTCCACAGGCCTTAGTCTTGCGCCAATTGTATCCAGTGGTTCTCTGCGACTCGTCTGATGTCTTTGGGACTGGGGCGTGGTCGCCACTCCAGCACCTCTTGGGACCCAAATGACCATCAGTTTTTCGAACTAAGTATGTGCCCCGCCCAATACTAGCAACTAAACTAATGGCAAAAGCTACCAGATGGAGTCTACGTCATGAGACTGCTGACGTCATAAAACTTATGACAGGGCCTTTGAATTGCTCCAACGACGATGTTTGAATCCGTTTGTAGCCCTGTACGGTTTTAAATGCGTGATAAAACAGGTTTCGAATTAAATGATGGGAAACCTATAGACGTCATAGGTTATAACATAACTCGTCATAATATCATTTCGTAGAAACAACGTAAAACCCACTTAAATTAATTATAATCTATTCTAGGTAAATATGCGCAATAATTACCTATTAATATTATTATCCTTACTATATCATAAATGCGAAATCGTGTTTGTCTGTTGGTTTATCCTACAAACACGCCGCAATAGAGCTACAGATAGGCCAAGGATCGGCCTGAATTATTACATGGGTATAGTTGAGGACCGAGAGTGATATAGGTAGGTGATTTTTTTATCCTGGAGAATCAAAGAATCAAAGATTTTTTAAAACTACAATATTGTATACCTACTCGGGCGAAGTCGCGGGAATCAACTAGTAATCTAATAAATACGAGGACAATAATAATATGGTTTGGCTATCGTTCTTTGTTCCGTTTTCAATTCAATTTCCTTTTGATTCAACAAGCTGACATAGAATAAGTATAACAATTATTTACTAATAGAATAGAATAGAAATATTTTTTATTCAAATAAACTTTATTACAAGTGCTTTTTAATCGTCGATGAGTCTACCACTGGTTCGGAATGCCGTTCCTGCCGAGAAGCACCAGCAAGAAACTCGGCAGTTGCTCTTTTCAAAACAAGTTTACAATATAATAGATATTATGCTATGTATGCACCTATGCAGTGTTTGCACAATGAGGAAATAGAGGATTTACATGTTAATCATTACCTACTGTCTCATGAATCGCTGGAACGAATAATTAAAGAGCAGTGAAAGCCTGAAAAGTGGTTAGGACTGCGCGCGGTCTCCCATTTGGGAGGTCGCAGGTTCGATCCCAGGCACGCACCTCTGACTTTCGGCGTTATGGCCGTCGACGACCGTTACAAAATGACGTCATACTGTACTGTTGCCATAAACAAATGATTGTATTTTTTGGAACGAAGTTCCTTATCGGAGGGCACGCTATTTATTTAAAGGCGGGTGGGGGCTGGGCGAAAAAAAGTGTAAGAATTTCTCCGTCACGAACTTCGTGTGTTGCCTTCACTTATTACACACGTTTCGTAATAGCTTTGGCAGCGCAGCAGCAAAATGAAGGAGTGAAACCTGACTTCAGATTATTATCTTTTATTTTTATTTTATTTATTCTTATTATTAATTTATTATTAAAAGGAACTTCATTCCAACCGAGTGTCCCACGACACTCACGCATTTTTTTACTGTTACCACGACTGTGACGGAGGTTTTCTTTTCTTGAAATTTTTTCGACATTTTGAATTTCCTATTTTTCATCGAACAAGTCATTAATTATTATTAACTAGCTGATGCCCGACTGACCGATGCGACTTCGTCTGCGTGGATATAGTTTTTAAAATCCCTCGGGAACTCTTTGATTTTCCGGGATAAAAAGAAGCCTATGTCACTCTCCAGGTCCTCAACTATACCCATGCAAAAAACCACGTCGATCCGTGACTGTTGCGGCGTGATTGAAGGACAAACCAACAAAAACACTCGCATTTATAATATTAGTATGAAGTATGATAGGCTATGCAAAACTTTTCCTTTGATACTCATCGTACAAAGCTATACGCGAACAATAGTAACCAAATTAGTAACTAATTAAAACTTAACAAAAAATTTAAAAGGTAACAAAACAAAAGTTTGAAATAACACTGTACCTACTGACAATCGCGAGCTGTACGTTGCTATCTGTACTAAGTGGGTCTGACTTGAGGTGCGGTGCGGGGAAGCGCGACGGGAGGTAGCGGCCAATTTGAACCGGTCTAGTAGTACGTACAAGCAAAAGTATCACGTGATTCTTCCACGGTGAAGGAAAAAATCATGAAAACCTGCACGCCTGAGAGTTCTTCATAATGTTCTCGGTGTGTGGTCTAGCAATTCGCATCGGGCCAGCGCGGCGTGGTGGACTATGGCCTAAGTATAACCTTTCACTGCGAGGAGACCTGCACTCAGTACTGAGACGTTAATGGGTTGCTCATGATGATAAAGGCATTTTTATTAACCGACTTCAAAAAAAGGAGGAGGTTATCAATTCGTCGGAATCTTTTTTTTATGTATGTCCACCGATTACTCGAAGACGCTTGAACCGATATGGAAAATTCTTTTTTTGTTTATACTTCCCAACCTCCCAGGTGGTCCCATATAAATTGCATCGAAATTGGTCGAGCGGTTTTTAAAATATCAACAATAAATTTATATTTTGTATAGTGTGTGTGTAATGTAGTAAAGCGGGAGTTTGAAGTCGGTTGTTTTAAAAATATTTTTTTTGTATTAAATTATAGTTAATGCTAATTTTTTTTTGATACTTGGTATGTTGGTTTGTCCTTTAGTCACGCGGAAACAGTTGGACATAAGTTTTGCAAAATGCAAAAACTCATGTCTAACAAGACAGGACCTCATTGTCAACGCTTAAATCAGTATTATTTCAATACTGCTTGTTTAATATTGCTTGTTTTGACAAGTCCTACAATGTCAACCTTAAAATATGTAATTATCTTTAGATTTTTATTTATATTGTATAATGTAATTGTTATTGTACCTATTGTGTTATTAAATCTTAATATATATAAATTACGTGTCACGTTGTTTGTCCGCGATAGACTCCTAAACTACTGAACCAATTTTGATCAAACTTCGTAACTATCTGTAATTTGGCCAACTTGAAAGATAGGATAGTTTCTTTTTATTAAGATAATTTATTCGTTTTATATAAATAGGTAAGTTGGCGGTACGAAGTTCGCCGGGTCAGCTAGTGTATTATAATAATTGTATCACATGTCATCTCAAAATAGAACATGTTTTTATACCGGAAAAACAAAGGGATACCGCGGGATTGTGCCTACCTAGCACATATTGGTAATAATACTTACGATACTTACGCTGACGTCATCCGCAGCTCACCATTTCCCGCCAAAATACCTTTTGTATATACCATACCTTTTCCAAATACCTATTTACCTATTACCTATTTATTTACCTTTTTTTACAAATACCAGGACAGTTACCATGTTACCGATCCCCATTAATATTACCGGGGATCTACCTCAATTACCGGGAGCAAGGAAAGGAATAAGAGAGAAATAAGTACACAAGGAATTCACTTTATTAAAGGAGAGAAATAAAACACAGATTGTATGTAAATAACTTTTTATCGACATCGCTTGTTTCTATACGAACACCATGGATATGGAAGGTGTGAGTTTGCCCTGAAAAGGACAAGAGCTCACGTGGTGAACGTAAAGAAGATGTCGTTTCTTCGTGTAGCAACTGTAACAGGAGCAAGCAGAGTTCATCTCGGAAAAAGGAAAAGGCTCCTCAATGAACCAATCTGCACATTTGTGTGATCATCGATGACACTGAAAGAAAACTCACCTGAGAAGAAGTCACCAGGAAAAATTCTTCAAGTTGGCGCCATCATTCGAAAAAAACATCGCGGGAATTTTCACTTCGAACGAGCGGAGAAGGCGAAGGGGAACACGCGCGCGCCGCCGGGAGCGGTCGGACCGTGACTGCCGACGCGCCAGCGCCCAGCGGTGAGCCGATGCGTGCGCGGCCGGCGTCGCCTCCCCGCGCGTCGCGCCCCTCGCGCGCCGAGTGCCGCCGAGTTATTTAGGATTACGTCATGGCTAAGGAATGCAATTTTTACGAAACAAGATTTGTGTCTAAAAATAGATTTTCCTGGAAGCGCGAACGCCCTAATTGATTTTATGTAAGCGTTCTGATTGGTGGACGAAAATTGTAAATATTTTAATCTTGTTTTTTATTGGTGATTAGTTTTAAGCCTGTTTGTATAAATTGAGAGTGCATTTCCATTAAATTATTATTCGACTCTTCGACATGAAGCAATAAGTGGTTTCTTTACCGACCTGCTCGCAGTACACCGTTACAGTGGTGACCACCGACGCTGGAAAAAAGAAGAATAATCAAGAAGCCTGAAACTATGGCCGAAAAAGAAGCCACCGACGTGAAAATCGCCACGGAATCCAAGCTCTCCGACCTGGCAGCAATTTCTGTCCAGTCGAGGCTCCTTCCGTTCTGGCGCACCGTTCCAAGAGCGTGGTTCGTCCAGTTTGAAGCAGTCGTCGATCCTCTCAAGACTTCAGATGACCAAAAGTACCGATACGTCCTGTCGAAGCTGGAACCGGCAGATCTACAGCACATCACCGATCTTCTGTACAGTCCACCGGCAACCGGAAAATACGAAGCTGTCAAGAACCGGCTGCTCACCGTATACGAAAAATCAGAAGTCGAGAATTTTCAAAAGCTCATCAGCGGCCTAGACATCGGGGACCAGAAACCCAGCGTGCTGCTCCGAAAAATGCGAGAACTTAACAACGGACTTATCACAGAAGAGGGTCTGAAGATTGAATGGCTAAATCACATACCAGCCCACTGCCGCTGCGTGCTCTCCGTCAACAAAGAGTCCTCGCTCGATACCCTCGCAGCGATGGCAGACAGGATGATGGAGTACGCTGGGAGCACGTCCGGAAACACCGTAGCAGCAATTTCACACCCAACCCCTCCAGCAGCACCGTCTAACCAGCCAGCATATGCAGAAATATTGTCAAAGCTTGAAAAACTAACGCTAGAAGTAGCGGAACTGCGAGCACGGGAGTCCACGCGCCAAACACCTCGTCGACCATTCCAAGGACGCTACCGTTCACGTTCTCAGTCAAGATCATCATCAGCACGTGTGAAGCCTGGCGACCCTACGTGGTTATGCCGATACCATCACAAGTTTGGGAAGAACGCAAGACGCTGCGAGTCACCGTGCGCTCAACGTAACAAGACGTCGGAAAACTAACATCAACACCGACGGTGGCGGACGTCGGTGTTCCCAAGAACAGCAACCGCCTTTGTGTTCATGATCGCGACACACACGAACGTTTCCTCGTGGACACTGGCGCGGACATATCTGTTTTGGCCGCAACATCGAAAATGAAGAAAAAGGTCGCAAATACCTACAAGCTCTACGCGGCGAACAACTCACCTATA
This sequence comes from Oeneis ivallda, assembly GCA_029955525.1. Classification (NCBI taxonomy): domain Eukaryota; kingdom Metazoa; phylum Arthropoda; class Insecta; order Lepidoptera; family Nymphalidae; genus Oeneis; species Oeneis ivallda. Next base: position 20,357,569 of record JARPMR010000008.1, read on the forward strand.
AATACCTACGGAGAGAGAACTATCAAGCTTAACCTAGGACTACGGCGCTGTTTCACATGGACATTCATCATCGCTGACGTGAAGACATCCATACTGGGGGCAGACTTTCTTCGTCATTACAAGCTCCTAGTGGACCTTCACAAGAAGAAGCTGATTGACGACGAAACCAAACTCACCATCGACGCCATACAAATATCGACAAAAGCTGAGTCCATTCGCATCGTGAGTTCCGATCAGCAGTACCACGACATTTTGAAGCAATATCCTGGCGTACTGCGACCCATGTCTTTGAAGCAACCAGCCAAGCACGACGTCGTACATCACATAGAAACAACAGGTCCTCCGCTCTCCGCTCGCGCCCGCCCTCTACCGCCCGATAAATACAAAACCGCAAAAGCCGAATTTGAACGGATGGTGGAACTTGGCATCTGCAGACCATCGAAAAGTCCATGGGCCAGTCCTCTACATGTCGTTAAGAAGAAAGACGGCGGACTTCGCGTGTGCGGCGACTACCGAAGATTAAACTCAGTGACGCAACCGGATCGCTATCCTATTCCGCGAATTCAAGATTTCACGTACTCACTCAACAACAAGAAAATATTTTCAAAACTTGATCTCAAGATGGCATACTACTGGATACCTATGGCGAGCAAAGAAGACGCGCAAAAATCAGCGTTGATCACTCCGTTCGGTTTATATGAGTTCACATGCTTAACTTTCGGGCTTCGAAATGCCAGTCAAACATTTCAACGATTCATGCATCAAGTTCTCCGAGGCATAGAAGACTGCTTTTGTTTTGTTGACGACATTCTCTTATTTTCCGAAGACGAAGAAAAACATCAGAAGCTTCTCCATCAAGTCCTAGAACGTCTCGACAAATACGGCGTCACACTCAACGTCGACAAATGTCAATTCGGAGTAGAAACGATCAACTTCCTAGGCTACGAAGTCTCCGCCAGCGGAATAAAACCTACGAAGGAACGCATCGAATCAATATCTACGTATCCGAAACCGAAGACTGTCGTCGAGTTACGTCGATTCCTAGGCATGATTAATTTCTACCGAGACTGCCTACCACATCAAGCCGAACATCAACACGAACTCAACAAGTTTCTTCACAACAAGAAAAAGAATGACAAAACGCCAATAGAATGGACACCAGAAGCTAACGAAGCCTTCGAAAAATGCCGTCAAAGCATCACCGAAGCAACAACGCTAAGCTACCCTGTTCCTGGCTGCGAACTCGCTATCATGACAGACGCCTCTGATCACAGTTTGGGTGCAGTGCTTCAACAGAAGGTTGAGAACCACTGGAAACCGTTGGCATTTTTCTCGAAAACAATGAGTCCCACGCAACGTCGCTACAGTGTGTACGATCGCGAATTATTAGCTATGTACACAGCTGTAAAGCACTTCAGGAGATTGATCGAGGGATGCGAAGTCACGATACTCACCGATCATAAGCCTCTCTCTTTCGCACTCAGTAGGCCAGCGAGCAGTAGCGACACGCCTAGACGCGAGCGACAGTTACATTTCGTATCACAGTTTTGTTCGAGAATCAAATACATCAAAGGTGAAGAAAATCCAGTTGCCGACGCCCTATCACGCATCGAAGACATCCAGAGCCCAAGCATCTTAGACTACAATCAACTCGCAATAGACCAGAGCAACGATGAAGAATTGGAGAATTTGAAGAAAAAACCTAACTTGAAGTTTGCCGAAATAACTCTTCCCGGACTCGATCGACCAATCACGTGCGAGCTATCCACTGCATCGCCCCGGCCGTACCTACCTAAAGCATACCGCTTTGCTGCATTTAAAGCGCAACACGGTCTATGCCACCCTGGAGTACGATCGACCCGGAAACAAGTAGCATCGAAGTTCTTCTGGCCAGCCATGAACAAAGAAGTAGCAACATGGGCAAAAGCTTGCATCAACTGTCAACGCAGCAAGGTGCATCGCCACGTCGTCACTCCTCTGGCGGAATTTCCACCTTCTCAACGTTTCGAGCATATACACATAGACGTCGTGGGTCCGCTACGATTATCCAACGACTGCAAGTACTGTGTCACCATAATAGACAGATGCACCAGATGGCCTGAAGCTGTACCGGTTCAAGAGGTCACCGCAGAAAGTTTAGCGAAGGTTCTCTATGAGAATTGGATCATCAGGTTTGGCGTTCCAGACCGCCTCACAAGTGACCGAGCCCAGAGCTTTGAATCGAGGCTATTCAACACGCTACTGAAGAAATGGGGAATATCAAGAATACGTACAACCAGTTACCACGCGCAGGCAAACGGCAAGGTCGAACGACTACATCGCACACTAAAAGCAGCACTCATGGCAAGAGGCGCATCGACGACCTGGACAGAAGAGTTACCCACTGTGCTACTAGGTCTACGTACCGCGCTGCGTGAAGAAGATAATCTCAGCCCTGCATTGATGACCTACGGCGCAGCACTACGAATACCATCTGATTTCTTCGTACCTACAAAGTCGAATATTGAAGATGCGGACTACGTACGACGCCTCTGTGAAACAATGAACTCCTTAATACCTACACAACGCGCGATGACATCATCAAGACCTACATTCGTGCACAAGGACCTAGCTACATGCACGCACGTTTTCGTACGGAACGATACAGTCAGACCACCATTAACACCGCCGTACGACGGACCCTATCAAGTTTTGAAGCGCCACGAAAAATATTTCAAGATACAGTTACCCCTACGAACAACTGTGATATCATTGGATAGACTCAAGCCTGCCTACATACTAAACGAAGAAGACTCAAGCGCAAGCGACAAGAATACTACATTAAAAAGCAAGAGCTCGAGTTCAGTGAACCATGACCCAGTTACCAGCGGAACACAGAGTACGAAGGCAACGACCGGCTCAATGAACCCGGCTCAAGCGAGTGTACCTACACCCTACGTCACCACGAGAAGCGGACGCATCGTGAAAAAAAATGTACGCTTCGCTTGATGGGGGATACTGTGCCTACCTAGCACATATTGGTAATAATACTTACGATACTTACGCTGACGTCATCCGCAGCTCACCATTTCCCGCCAAAATACCTTTTGTATATACCATACCTTTTCCAAATACCTATTTACCTATTACCTATTTATTTACCTTTTTTTACAAATACCAGGACAGTTACCATGTTACCGATCCCCATTAATATTACCGGGGATCTACCTCAATTACCGGGAGCAAGGAAAGGAATAAGAGAGAAATAAGTACACAAGGAATTCACTTTATTAAAGGAGAGAAATAAAACACAGATTGTATGTAAATAACTTTTTATCGACATCGCTTGTTTCTATACGAACACCATGGATATGGAAGGTGTGAGTTTGCCCTGAAAAGGACAAGAGCTCACGTGGTGAACGTAAAGAAGATGTCGTTTCTTCGTGTAGCAACTGTAACAGGAGCAAGCAGAGTTCATCTCGGAAAAAGGAAAAGGCTCCTCAATGAACCAATCTGCACATTTGTGTGATCATCGATGACACTGAAAGAAAACTCACCTGAGAAGAAGTCACCAGGAAAAATTCTTCAAGTTGGCGCCATCATTCGAAAAAAACATCGCGGGAATTTTCACTTCGAACGAGCGGAGAAGGCGAAGGGAGCGGTCGGACCGTGACTGCCGACGCGCCAGCGCCCAGCGGTGAGCCGATGCGTGCGCGGCCGGCGTCGCCTCCCCGCGCGTCGCGCCCCTCGCGCGCCGAGTACCGCCGAGTTATTTAGGATTACGTCATGGCTAAGGAATGCAATTTTTACGAAACAAGATTTGTGTCTAAAAATAGATTTTCCTGGAAGCGCGAACGCCCTAATTGATTTTATGTAAGCGTTCTGATTGGTGGACGAAAATTGTAAATATTTTAATCTTGTTTTTTATTGGTGATTAGTTTTAAGCCTGTTTGTATAAATTGAGAGTGCATTTCCATTAAATTATTATTCGACTCTTCGACATGAAGCAATAAGTGGTTTCTTTACCGACCTGCTCGCAGTACACCGTTACAGGATTTTCTAAACCTTACTCCAGCGGACGATGATTTGGGCAAAAGGTACCTGTTAGTAAGCGAGCGCGTGTAACACCAAAAAAAAATCAGATTTCGCGATGAGATAAAACATAGCCACAACCTCATGTGAGGCGCGACAAAAGAAAGCGTTTTGCGCGGAATAGGAGTGTAGTAAGCGCCAAATACTTTGTAACTCGTAAAATATTCATTTTCTTTTCAATTCACTAGGCTACTCTTTTGATAATATCAATCGGAATATAATGTAAAAATTTTGGCTCTGTAATATGCAACATATTGAAAATAAATGAATATTGGTTAAAAATTAGACCTAACTTCGCGATTTCTTATTATCGAACAAATTTCATCATTTTATGTTTTTGCCCAAGCACGTCCCTTGGCAGTATGATGTAATTTTTGCGTGTTTTTTTTCGGATAGTTGAAACTTGATCTACCTACTACTTCTTCTTCTTCTTCAAGTGCCGACTCCTATCGGAGGTTGGCAATCATGACGGCTATCTGCACCTTGGACGCTGCTGCTCGGAACAAGAATCGGGTACCTACTTTTGCCATACCATTGGCGTAGGTTTCTAAGCCACGATGTTCTTCTGCGACCCGGTGGTCTTCGGCCAGCTATTTTCCCTTGTATAATGAGCTGCAGGAGGTCGTATTTGTTATTTCTGAGGATATGGCCAAAATACTCAAGCTTCCGCACTTTTATGGTCTTAATAATTTCAAGATCTTTGCCTAGCCTCTGCAGCACAGTCGTGTTTTTGACACGCTGAACCCACGAAATTCTCAACATTCTTCTGTAAACCCACATTTCGAAAGCTACCTACTACTGTAAAAATCAAATCTGTTTACTGTTAACGAGCGCACACCCACTCTTAATTTCATTATTTTTGTGCTCTGAGTATTTTTTTCTGTACCATTAAAGTTACTTTGGTAGTTATATTTAGGGTTCCCTACCCCAAGGGTGCCACCGAGACCCTATGACTAAACCTGCGCTGCCCATCTGTCAGTCCGTCCGTTAGTCAGCGGGCCGTATCTCCTGAACGGTAAAGGTAGACATTTGAAATTTTCGCAGATTGTGGAAAATATCTATTATCTATAAAAATAAAAATATTAAATTAAGTTAAATTTACATAGTGCGATGGCACGGAACCCTTCTTGTGCGACTCGCACTTGGCTGTTTTTATCATACTATAATATCATCAACATCATAATAATATCATAATAATAATATTATTATAAATGCGAAAGTGTATTTGTTTGTTGGTTTGTCCTTCAATCACGCCGTCGTCCTAAAATCACGTCGATCCGTAGCTTTGTTGAGCTACGGATCGACGTGATTTTTTTGAAACATACCCAATATTTGTGGACCTGGAGAGTGACATAGTCTACATTTTATCCCGGAAAATCAAAGAGTTCCTGAGGGATTTTTAAAATAAATCCACGCGGATGAAGTCGCGGGCATCAGGCGCCTACACTAATATCCAGAGCAAAAATTTATTAGTACGAAATATTTCATAGCATTTAAATTTTAGGCTAAGGATAGAAGAAATTGTGGAATTTAGAAGGGAATGATGCGGCAATTTGGCAATGATGCGGGAACCGATAAACAGACAGACAAACATTTTATTTTACCTTCTGAGTAGGAAATGTTGCCTTTAGAATAGAATAGAATGGATTTATTTGCTTGATTGTAAGAATAGTTTACAACATTAGAGCAATTTACAATCAGCCATAGGTAAAATTTGATTAATGTCGTGTTAGTTTGTTCGTTTGTTGGTTTGTCAAAGGACCAATGGAATAGTTGCAGATTCATAGGTAGGCTACCTTTTATCCCGACAAAACAGAGGGTTCCCGAAGGATTTTCAAAATCCTAACTCCACGCGGAAGCAGTCACGGGTAAAAGCTTGTTTAAATCTATACTTAAAATAAAACTGTAACGGGGCGATTTCTGTACATTGTTATATATTTTGAAACTTTTAACTTTGCTTTATTATCGGCACAGAGCCCAAAACAGATTTTTATCTGTCTGTACGCGCGCATCACGCGAAAATACTGAACGAATTTAAATAAGGTAAGTATAGTGATTAGCGGTAGCTGATACTTCGATATATAGGATAGTTTATATCCTTATAAATAATAATAAGATTCCTCCGGGATAGGGGATGAAATTTTTATCGATTTTGCTTCATAACTCAAAATTTGAACCGATTTTAATAACAACAAGCTACCCATTTATAATCTCCCACTTACTCAGTGCAAATAACTAGTAACATCTGTCTTGCTGGGTAAATCTTATGAAGAAATTGAAGACTTCCTTACAATCTGATACGTATATAATTATATATTTTCTTATAATAAAAACTATATTGTTACGTAAAATAATTCACTTGCAGTTATTCGTTCATATTATAATTTTTTATAAAACACACGCATCACACACTGAACACAAACATACACCCACACACTCAAACACACACACTCACACACACACACACACACACACACACACACACACACACACACACACACACACACACACACACACACACACACACACACACACACACACACAAACACACACATATTACACACCAGTTATTAGATAAATGTAAAGTGTGTAAACTGTCTATTAATGTTGTAGGTAATTGTATTGTATAATGCCTATGGCTATTTATTTTTGAAAAACGTGCTTGTGCACAGTTTTGGCTATTTCGAGGTAGAGGGCTGGCTATCCTTAGCACAGATCTAAAATCTAGCTAGGATAGCCAGTTCTTGATCTTGTACTTTTTGTAAACTTCTCAATTAGTAGTAGCCATAAATTTTGTAGATATCAAGTTTTGTTCAAGATCAAATTGATGTTTCTGTATCATGATGGAAATAAACGATTTATTTATTTATTTATTCATTTTAATAATTCTTTTTTATTTGAAAGTGTATACTATCAAGCATGTTTTGCCTAATTTTGATGAAGATCTGGTAAATATTATCGGAGATAGAGGCCATAATTCTTAAAGGATAGCAGCAAGTCACATTACACACACATTAGAGGCAACGATCGAATTCTTGCATTTATATGAGGGTCTTAGCCATAGGCATAGACTAAATCATTAACCTTCAGGCCCTGGATGTTATTACCATTGTGTTTGTTTGTAGCCTACCCATGCGAAGCCGGGGCGGGTCCACTAGTAAACACTATACTCTCCCGTAGGGGGTAATCAAGCATAACCACCTGTAAACTAGTAGTCTGTGGCATAACTGGCTATTATTTTCAGCTGACGACAACCTAATGGTTTCCAATGAAACTTAGATTTTAGGTTGTAAGGTGGGACCTTGCATCGTGCAAGCGGTCCACGTGCCTTATCTAATGTAGATAAAACATAAAATTATGTAAGCCGAATTATCAGTTAGGTATTTCTGACAAGATTATGTAAGAGAATTAATTCTTAGATGTCGAAGAGAAATGCACAGCTTCCAATAATATTACATACATACGTGTTGAATTGATAACCTTCTTTTTTTGAAGTCGATAAAAAATAGTTATCTATTTTTTATTTTCATTAGCTATCAATATGAGCTCTCGCAACAAATTGTTCACAGGAAAGTGAACGTGAGGTTATTACGCATTTTGTTTTAAAATAATAAAATTATTATGAACTAATTTAATCTTAATTTTTTTATACTGAACGACTATTTTATATACTGTTAAGGTTATAAGAGAAGCAGTGATAGCCTAGTGGTTAGGACTGTGGTCTCCTATTCGGGGGGTCGCAGGTTCGATCAAATAAAATTCACCATCACAGTAAAACAATACCTTAATCAATGTCCTTTACAAAGTAGTTCTTAACACTTGAATAACAATAATTGTCTTTCTTTAGCTCCTTCACTCTACCTGTATTCTTTGGGTATGTACAGACTACACTACAGATAGGTAACTTTAATTGTCTTTCTTTACTTCACTATACAGTCCTATGCTTTAGGTACTTTATACGACTTTCATATCAGACTAAAATAACTCTAAATCACTTCTCAAAACATCTAATATGGATACAGATCAAAACGACAGTTTCAGGGCACGCGCATGACTCTAAGCTCAATTAATTAATTCTAATACCATCCCTTGTCACGCCTGCCAAGACTCTGTCAGCCGATGCAGGGCCTCCTCTAGCCGATGTAGGTATGTTATGTTTTGATGTCTCCATATTATTAGGTCCTTACATATTATTATGAAATTGGCGTTTTGTCGTACTGGCCACTTTGATCTTAAATATCTCCTCTTTGGTTAGAAATACCAATTTCTTTATACAGTTATTTACTCATGCTTTTGTGTTTTCAAAACCCTAATTCATTTGTTTTTTCCTCTTTTGGTTTTTTCTTTGCGTCACTCAGTTTACAAAATGGAAAACTTGAAATAACGCGTTATTTACGAGTACGAGTTCCATCATGACACCAGTGCAGAAACGGCTCGAAGGATTAATGATGTGTATGGTGGCGGTGTCGCAAAAGAAAACACAGTGCGTTTTTGGTTCCAACGTTTTCGTTCTGGAAATTTCGATCTGCAGAACAAGCCCCGTGGGCGGCCGAAGACCAAAATTGATAATGAAGAATTGAAGGCTATTGTGGAAGCGGATCCATCGCAAACCACGTCCAACCTCGCTACAGGCTGCGGTGTTGGTGATAAAACTGTTTTAATCCACTTGAAGCAAACTGGGAAGGTGAAAAAGCTTGAAAGGTGGGTACCTCATGAATTGGGTGCAGCAAACCAACAAAGTCGCGTCGACTGCTGCGTTACATTACTCAACCGGCACAATAATGAAGGGATTTAAAATCGAATCATTACCTGTGATGATAAATGGATCCTGTACGATAATCAGAAACGCTCATCGCAATGGCTGAACCCTGGCGAACCAACCAAATCCTGCCCCAAGCGAAAATTGACTCAAAAATAGTTCATTGTTCAACGAGGGGTGAAAGTGACCGAGTAAGGAATCGCACTTTCTCCCGAGTGATACATAGTGCTTTATACTACACCTACGAGGAAAATAATAGACAAATCATTTAATTGAAATTCATATCTATCAAAATTTTTACAATTCTCAAACTCAACTCAACTCTAAAAAACTCATGGTAGAATTTTTTCTCGCTTTTCCACTGCAGTAAATGTTCATAAAATGCTTTGTTGTATTAATCGACTTTTAGATTTCTCGGGACATTCATTTTTCACTATACACAGACATTTTGAATTCACACTGCTATCACCAATAGACATTTTGAGTTCTTAATATAGAGTAAAGTTTATGGTTTCTACTAAAACCTTGTAAGTAATTTTATAAATTCAAAATTTAGAAATAACAAAGTAATGCGACTCGCGCGAAATTTTTCATTTTTTTAAAATACGTAGGTATGACTTGCAGAAAACGCAAGTGGCCAGTAACCACAGACCAGGAACAACAAGATGATAACAATTTGTTTTTTTTTTTAACTTTGTAATCAGTTTTATTATATTTCATAGAATAAGTATGTAATAAAATATGGAACCTCGTTTACTGATATATAGTTTAAAGAATCCTCTTTATAAAGATTATTATTAGTTATAATTTAGTCACTATTTTATACATTTTTGTAATTATTTATTTATTAGATACTTACTATGAAAATAAAGAGTCTTGTTTGTTGAAACAGATTTCTGTTTTTTTTTATATAATTTTTTTAAGTATGTATTGGTATTACTGAACTGATTTCATCAAAAATTAAAAAAAAAACCACGTGTGTAATGGATTTTCATACAACTTTTCAGCCCGCTAAAGCACGTAAGTAATGAAATTTCATACATTTTTTCAGCCCGCAGATTTGTCTCCACGTAAAGACGTATTTTCTTTCTCGCTCTTTTTCGATATGACACAAATCAGAAGGTACTTTCCGAGTAGGTGTAGTATAAAATTACTTGTGAGCGTTTGGTGGACTAGTGCCGGTGTCGTTCACTATAGCTTTCTTATATCTGGCCAGACGATTACGGCGGATGTCTATTGTCAGCAACTGCAAACCATGATGGAAAAGCTAAACAATCGAGGCTGGTCAATCGCTCTATAGGCCACTGATGCTTCAGGACAACGCAAGACCACACACTGCACAACAGACCGCTACCAAATTAGAGGAGCTTCAATTGGAATGTCTAGACATCCACCGTACTCCCCGGACCTTGCTCCAACAGATGACAATTTTTTTCGAAATTTGGATAACTTCTTGTAAGGGAAAAATTTAAACTCCGATGGGGCAGTCCAAAGCGCCTTCAGATTTTATTGATTCCCGTCCGAATTGTTTTTTTAGTAAATGGATCAATGAACTACCTATGCGATGGCAAAAGTGCATAGATAGCAACGGTACATACTTTGATTAAATAAATATGTTATATTTTTAAAAAACGACTTTTTGTTCCTCCCTTAAAAAACGCCAATTTCATATGTAATATTGTTATGATGACGTAACCATGCCTCTGACCTCCCCCGACATATACAACTACTTATTTCAAATTTCATGTCAATAGCTTTAATAGTTACTAACTACTCGACTGCGACAGGCGGACGGACCCGACGGACGGACAGACGGAGATAGTCGCACCATAAGGCGACGTTTTAGCATAGGCGTGGCTTTGCGCGGCGCGTGCGGCGTCGTGTCGTGTCGCGCGGGCACCGCGGCGGGCACCGAGGCGACGCACAGTGGGTCGATATAAAGGTCGAACTGCTATATGAGGTACATAGGATTTTTTGTTACAGTAAATATTTTCAGTGAAAAAAATATTTTCAGTTGGTTTGTCCTTCAATCACGCCGCAACAGAGCTACGGATCGACGTGATTTTTTACATGGGTATAGTTGAGGACCCGAGAGTGACTTTTTATCCCGGAAAATCAAAGAGTTCCCGAGGTACTTTAAAAACTAAACCCACGCGGACGAAGTCGCGGGCATCAGCTTATTATTAGCAAATTTTAGCAGCTTCTGTTTCATTCCATACAACAAAAACAGAAAATATTTTTTTCCGGGCAAACTATCAGTTTTAGAGAAAAACGTTTAATAACAATTATTCATCAGAATGACAAGGTCTTTCGATAAGTATTTTTTTTAATGGAATTTGTAACAAAAAAATTGGTTGTCTGTAAAGTCGGTTTACTGACGATAGTTGAACGTGACAACGTCGTAATTATCGTTGCTATAAACAATTGACACCACATTCACTTTTCACTGCACTTGATACTCGATCAAAACATGTAAATGTACTATAGCAGTTGTCCACGCAGACGCATCGCTCACTCAAGTAGGAGAGAGACGGATGTCGAACGCTGCCGAACGCAAAGGCCGATTGTGCCTCTTTGTCGCTCGTTCCGCGCTCTCGCTTGCACTTCAAGCCTTACATGGAACGCCTCAGAGCGAGGTAACGCCGCATGAGTCATGTTTTTTCTTGCGTGCAGCCGGCTCTATCGAATTATAAGACGTTGTCACGTCAAAAATCCTATGTCCCTCATATAGCTGTTTCGACCCACTGTGCTCCGCCGCGTTCAACGCCGACGCCTCTCTGTAAACGCTCTCATACTTGGCCATATGTTCGAGTTTCACGCGCGACTCGACGCCGCACGCGCCGCGCAACGCCACGCCATGCTAAAACGTCGCCTAAGGGTTCCATTTTCACCATTATTTTTATTTTTTTTGGTACGGAACCCTAAAAAAGGAGGCGGTTCTAATTCGTCGTGTAGGTGTTAATTTATAACGTCGAGGACCGCACTAATGCTATGTGCTCATTCATCATGTAAGCGGTATCCTTAAGGGTACATTTACACAAACGCTTCTGCATGAACGCTCTCATACTTGGCCATAATTATGTTTGAATTTACCGCGCGACACGTCGCACCACGCTCCGCGCAACGCCATAAACGTACCCTTAGTAATATTTTATATGCGACAGTATGTTGCTTTGTTGGTTTGTCCTTCAATTATGCCGCAACAGAGCAACGGATTGACTTGATTTTTTGCATGGGTATAGTTGAGGACCTGGAGAGTGACATGGGCTTTTTATCCAGAAAAATCAAAGAATTTCCGAGGGAAATAAAAAATGATATTTAATTTCGTTTTAGAAAGATACAGATACCGTCTTAGTAAAACCATGGTAAAACAGCTTATAACTTATTTGTTTTTTGATCTATTTATTTTCTGTTTTTACAAATGTTATTTTATATATGTTAAATGTTTTTATAAATTTTAGCATGTTTTTACCTTTGTAAAAACAGAAAATAAATCGGTTCCATGTTACATATTATTACATACTTATTCGATTATAAATAATGAATATAAATATTTTGACAACAGTCAAATACCCAATTAACTTGGTACGTACTCGTATAATGTACTTTTTAGGGTTCCGTACCCAAAGGGTACCAACGGGACCCTATTACTAAGCCTACGCTGTCCGTCCGTCCGTCTGTCAGAGGGCTGTATCTCGTAAACCATAATAGATAGACAAATGAAATTTTCACATATTATGTATTTCTATTGCCGCTATAACAACAAATAATAAAAATTAAATTAAATTAAAAAAAATAAATTAAAAATTTCCGTGGGTACATGGAAATATTTTTATTTAATTTTTTTTAACGGAACCCTAAAAGAGCGAGGCCCGACTCGCACTTGACCGATTTTTTTTGATGACAAGATAGCCCATGGCTGCGATCTCACCTGATGGTAAGTGACGATGCAGTCTGAGATGGAAGTGGGCTTGAAAGGGTTGTGGCAGTGTAAACCCTAAATCTTATCTTCTTTAACTCAAATCTTTTATCTAGTCGTTAAGTCATTTGACTTGAATCTAATGCCTAATTAAAACAGAGTACCACAGGGAAGTATACTTGGACCGCTCCTCTTCCTCGTATATGTAAATGATTTGCCTCCTTCAATAAATCAGAATTGTAACCAATATGCAGATGATACGACAATAGTTATAAAAGCAATGACGGACAAATGATTGAAAACAAAACAGACAAGGCTCTCAGAGATGTTACTGAATGGCTCATAAACAATGACCTAAACATCAATCTCAGTCAGCTACAATTCATACATTTTCGAACATATAATAGTACGGACATAAAAATTAACATTAGCTATGATGGCATTAATATCAAAGAAGCAGATACAGCAACATTCCTATAGTCCAGATTTCCTTACTTGAGTATTCGAGTAAACAAACACCTCTTGATATGAATATCACTTATTTACACACAAATCACACATTTTTAACTATGTATAACTGTCTAGATCTATTCATCAAACACATTCGTTACGATTTACACCAAAAACATTATAAGATATTTATTTTCTCAAAAACGAAATAATAGCAGAACTCATTTGCACAGATTAGGAGAAAGTGACATTTCGTAACCCTATGAATCGTTGAGGTGGGGACAGGCGAATGAGTGACCTTATGAATGGATTGAATCCATGGAACTAGGAATTACGACTAGTCTTCCTACTTCAATGATTGAATCATCATTACAGTAGAGGTGAGTAACTTTAGAACATAAAATATAATGGATAAAAAATAAATCACTAGCAGAAAATGATTGTAATGGTTATCTTAAATAAAATTAGATATTATTATAAAATAAAATATAGATAATCTTAATCTTTATTATTACCAAACTAAAGAACATTTTACTAAAGAAAACAGGTAAATAAAAATACACTACTGTTTTTTTTTAAGAAAATTGTTTGTATCACAATGTTACCCACAAATGGGGTATACTTTAAAATAGAACAAAGATCTGATTAGTAATAATTAATAAATCTTCGTTAATTTTTTCTTGTAAATTCCTCTTTTTAATATAATTATGAAAAAGATATTGTTTAGTTACTTTTCGACCGAGCGAAGCGAAGGTCTCTGAGTTTACTAGAGCGATTTGCACTTGTCCGTCCGTCCGTCTGTCAGAGCCTTATAACTTCTGAATTACTGAACGTAATTACTTCAATTTTTGATATGATATGTAAACCGATGGCCTCCAGCCGAAAATGGCTTAAAAAGTTATAAAAATCTTTATTTCAGGGGGGCTCCCATACGAAATGGGGGGCTTTCAAAGTGGAGAATGTATTCGAGGCTAGATCTCTAAAACCACTTTGTTTTAAAACTTGAAACTTACACATAATTTGAGTTATATTCTGTACTTGAACAACAAATACTAAGATTAGATAAATATTATAAAGAAACGAAATTATTTGAGTTTTAATGGGCATCAATGTTTTTAACAAAACTTCACTATACTGTTACTAGATGGCGCTGTCTTTAATATTGTAAATACGCATCCCATCCACGAAAGCAGATGACGATTGACGTCATCAGATTCGGTGCGTTTTAATTACAATATAATATAGTTAAAACTACCTTATGGGAATTATGGGATACCACGAGGTCTCAGTTCGGGGCGAACCACTAGTTACGTCAAATTTGTAGTAATGATACACGTCTATGACCATCGCAGTTGGGATGAAAATCATTCAGTTGTATAATGCTTTCACATCCGTTCAATCGCTTATGCGATAACTTCCCAACCCTATAAATTGTCTTTGGTCTTTGGTTAACATTCGGCCATTATTGTTTACTCGAGTACCTACTCAAGTAAGGAAATCTGGACTTTAGGCTTAACTTAGCATAGACAATTATTTAAACTTCAAAACTCAGGTAGATAAAATATGTACAAAATTAGATTCGAATAACTGTCTCTGAGGCTGCAGCTACAATTGCATAATATTATGCATATGACTCTTCGGCGTTAAGATACGGTTCAGTTTTATGGAGAAATTCAGCCGATTTAATCAGAGTCTTTAGAGCGCAAAAGAGATGCATGAGATCTTTATGTGCTGCTGATTATTTAGACAGCTGTAAACCACTACATATTTAAGAAAAAAGATTTTGCCTTTGCCAGCCCTATATATCTATGAAATATGCCTATTTGTTAGAGAGAATATTCAGCTGTTTCCACAAAAAAATGTATGTCGTAACAGTAGACAAAAATTAGTACAGATCGAACTACCCCTGCAAGGATTGAGTATCTGCAAACGAAATGGCAATCAAAATATTATACAATTAATAGGTATTTGCCAGATCGAATTAAGATTTTAACCACTATAAATTCAAAAAATATTCATTCAATAAACTATTAAATGAAAATGTTTATGATGTTAAGAACTGTTTTAAACGCGGCAGGCGCAGTCCTAGACATCGGAGATTTAAAGTTATATGAAGCCCGTTTAATTATACGGGGTTCGGAAAAGGCGACTTTTGTTGATCAAATGCACAATCACTTGCCATTCGCATCGTCTGAACAGACGTTCGCTCGAATGGAAGCGAAAATTTAAGCGCTTCAATTAAAGTTTGCATACTTTCAAATTTTCTCACTTCACTCTCTTGTTGAAAGCGATTCGCCTCGTGTGAACCTGTCGACACTACGTTCAATTATTCGTGTTCAATTAAGGCGAGGAGGCAGACAAAGTTTAGGTATTTGAGGGGGTGAAGCAGGAGAAGGAGCGGAGTCGTAGTCCCGCCCACCGCGGGGCGCCCCGTGCGAAGCGCAGAAATGGCGCGAAGCAACTCTGGCGGGAAACAACTCCCGACTGACAAAACAGCAGGCCTAGACAAAGGGACATTCTATTAGCGGCGTCGCTAATCGACAAGTCCATTTTATTTATTTATCTAAACTTAATAGGTACTGTAACTTATTTTCGTCAATCCTATTATACTTTATTTGGCTCAGTTAGCATGGTTCCAGTTCATGTTCATAGATAATCAAAAAAAATTTATACAGGTTCAATTCCTAACCAAATACAATAACATGCTTTTTTTAATTTTTAAATATTTGGGCTTGCCTGGGGTCAAGAAAGAGGAAATGGATGCCAAAATTTTAAAAAGTCACCGCCATATTGAAATTCTTTGTTATTGGACCGATTTCGTTCAAATTCGATATTTAGGCTTCTCTGGGGTCAAGAAAGAGGAAATGGGTGCCAAAATTTTAAAAAGTCACCGCCATATTGAAATTCTTTGTTATTGGACCGATTTCGTTCAAATTCGATATTTAGGCTTCTCTCGGGTCAAGAAAGAGGGAATGGATGCCAAAATTTTAAAAAGTCACCGCCATATTGAAATTCGCTGTTATTGGACCGATTACGTTCCAAATCGATATTTAGGCTTCCCTGGGAAGAAAGAGGAAATGGGTGCCAAAATTTAAAAAAGTTACCGCCATATTGAAATTCTTTATTACTGGACAGATTTCGTTCAAAATCGATATTTAGGATTCCCTAGGGTCAAGAAAGAGGAAATGGGTGCCAAAATTTTAAAAAGTCACCGCCATATTGAAATTCGCTGTTATTGGACCGATTTCGTTCAAATTCGATATTTAGGCTTCTCTCGGGTCAAGAAAGAGGAAATGGGTGCCAAAATTTAAAAAGTTACCGCCATATTGAAATTCTTTGTTACTGGACAGATTTCGTTCAAAATCGATATTTAGGATTCCCTAGGGTCAAGAAAGAGGAAATGGGTGCCAAAATTTTAAAAAGACACCGCCATATTGAAATTCGCTGTTATTGGACCGATTTCGTTCAAATTCGATATTTAGGATTCCCTAGGGTCAAGAAAGAGGAAATGGGTGCCAAAATTTTAAAAAGACACCGCCATATTGAAATTCGCTGTTATTGGACCGATTTCGTTCAAATTCTATATTTAGGCTTCTCTCGGGCCAAGAAAGAGGAAATGGGTGCCAAAATTAAAAAAGTTACCGCCATATTGAAATTCTTTGTTACTGGACAGATTTCGTTCAAAATCGATATTTAAGATTCCCTAGGGTCAAGAAAGAAGAAATGGGTGCCAAAATTTTAAGAAGTCACCGCCATATTGAAATTTGCTGTTATTGGACCGATTACGTTCCAAATCGATATTTAGGCTTCCCTGGGGTCAAGAAAGAGGAAATGGGTGCCAAAATTTAAAAAAGTTACCGCCATATTGAAATTCTTTATTACTGGACAGATTTCGTTCAAAATCGATATTTAGGATTCCCTAGGGTCAAGAAAGAGGAAATGGGTCCAAAATTTTAAAAAGTCACCGCCATATTGAAATTTGCTGTTATTGGACCGATTACGTTCCAAATCGATATTTAGGCTTCCCTGGGGTCAAGAAAGAGGAAATGGGTGCCAAAATTTAAAAAAGTTACCGCCATATTGAAATTCTTTATTACTGGACAGATTTCGTTCAAAATCGATATTTAGGATTCCCTAGGGTCAAGAAAGAGGAAATGGGTCCAAAATTTTAAAAAGTCACCGCCATATTGAAATTCGCTGTTATTGGACCGATTTTGTTCGTTCAAATTCGATATTTAGGCTTCTCTCGGGTCAAGAAAGAGGAAATGGGTGCCAAAATTTAAAAAAGTTACCGCCATATTGAAATTCTTTGTTACTGGACCGATTTCGTTCAAAATATATATTTAGGCTTCCCTGGAGTCAAGAAAGAGGGAATGGGTGCCAGAATTTTAAAGAGGGAATGGTTGCCAGAAATTTAAAAAGTCACCGCCATATTGAAATTCTTTGTTATTCGACCGATTTCATTATAAATCGATATTTGGGCTTGCCTGGGGTCAAAAAAGAGGAAATGGATGCCAAAATTTTAAAAAGTCACCGCCATATTGAAATTCTTTGTTATTGGACCGATTTCGTTCAAATTCGATATTTAGGCTTCTCTGGGGTCCAGAAAGAGGAAATGGGTGCCAAAATTTAAAAAGTTACCGCCATATTGAAATTCTTTGTAACTGGACAGATTTCGTTCAAAATCGATATTTAGGATTCCCTAGGGTCAAGAAAGAGGAAATGGGTGCCAAAATTTTAAAAAGACACCGCCATATTGAAATTCGCTGTTATTGGACCGATTTCGTTCAAATTCGATATTTAGGCTTCTCTCGGGCCAAGAAAGAGGAAATGGGTGACAAAATTTAAAAAAGTTACCGCCATATTGAAATTCTTTGTTACTGGACCGATTTCGTTCAAAATATATATTTAGGCTTCCCTGGAGTCAAGAAAGAGGGAATGGGTCCCAGAATTTTAAAGAGGGAATGGGTGCCAGAATTTTAAAAAGTCACCGCCATATTGAAATTCTTTGTTATTCGACCGATTTCATTATAAATCGATATTTGTGCTTGCCTGGGGTCAAGAAAGTGGAAATGGGTGCCAAAATTTTAAAAAGTCACCGCTATATTGAAATTCTTGTTTACTGGACCGATTTCGTTCAAAATATATATTTAGGCTTCCCTGGGGTCCAGAAAGAGGAAATGGGTGCCAAAATTTTCAAAAGTCACCGCCATATTTAAATTCTTTGTTACTAGACCGATTTCGTTCCAAATCGATATTTGTTCTTCCCTGGGGTCAAGAAAGAGGAAATCGGTTGCAAAATTAAAAAAAACACCGCCATATTGAAATTCTTTGTTACTGGACCGATTTCGTTCAAAATATATATTTAGGCTTGCCTGAGGTCAAGAAAGAGGGAATGTGTGATAAAATTTTAAAAAGTCCCCGCCATAACAAAGAATTTCAATATGGTGGGGACTTTTTAAAAGTCTGGCACCCATTCCCTCTTTAAAATTCTGGCACCCATTTCCTCTTTCTTGACCCCAGGGAAGCCTAAACATCGATTTTGAACAAAATTGTTCGAATAACAAAGAATTTCAATATGGCGGTGACTTTTTAAAATTTTCGCATTCAATTCCTCTTTCTTGACCCCAGGGAAGCCTAAATATCGATTTGGAACGAAATCGGTTCAGTAACAAAGAATTTCAATATGGCGGTGACTTTTTAAAATTTTGGCATTCATTTCCTCTTTCTCGACGCCAGGAAAGCCCAAATTTCGATTTAGAACAAAATCGGTCGAATAACAAAGAATTTCAATATGGCGGGGACATTTTTAAATTTTGGCACCCATTTCCTCTTTCTTGACCCCAGGGAAGCCTAAATATCGATTTGAAACGTAATCGGTCCAATAAAAAACGAATTTCAATATGGCGGTGACTTTTTTAAATTTGCGCATCCATTTCCTCTTTCGTGACCCCAGAGAAGCCTGAATATCGATTTTGAATGAAATCGGTCGAATAACAAAGAATTTCAATATGGCGGTGACTTTTTTTTAAATTTTGGCATCCATTTCTTCTTTTTGACCCTAGGGAAGCCTAAATATCGATTTTGAACGTAATCCGTCCATTATCAAAGAATTCCAACATGGCGGAAAAGTGCACCTGTGTTTGCACACATACTTGAGATAGAAACTAATTTCATCGATTCGATATATCGATACTTTTTGGCACTTCATGCATTGCCCTAGTTGCCAAAGACGCTTTCGCACGCGTAAGGATCTGGAAGGATCCGTGCGCATCCTTACGGAACCAAGGATGCGAAAGGATCCTTTCGCATGCGAATCGTGATCTACACTTGTAATTTTAGGCACTTTTAGGTACAAAAAAATTGTGAGCCGTCGTGGGACGCCTGGCAGATGTGAAACATCGACATTATTTTGTAAAAGTAATATGCAGAAAAGGACAGATTGTGAGAGGAACTAAATATGTCACTAAGTATACATATAATAATACTACTACTACCACTACCCCTACCCCTACCCCGACCCCGAACCCGACCCCTACCCCTACCCCTACCCCGACCCCTACCCCTACCCCTACCCCTACACCTCTACCCCTACCTCTACCTCGACCCCTACTCCTACCCATACCCATACCCCTACCCCTACCTCTACCCCGACCCCTACCCCTACTCCTACCCCTACCCTACCCCGACCCTAACCCTACCCCTACCCCTACCCCGACCCCGACCCCTACCCCTACCCCTACCTCTACCCCTACCCCTACCCCAACCCCTAACCCTACCGCTACCCCGACCCCTACCCTGACCCCTACCCCTACCCCTACCCCTGGGGTTCTGTATTGTGTCTTGCAGCATATCCCTTAATTTGAGCCCACACCAACTCAATCGCATTATACTCACAATGGTAAGGCGGTAACCGTATAACTCTGTGCCCATGTTCTAATGCTATTTCGTCAATGACGTATCGGATCTTGGTTGGTTTGTTTTCTTTTAAAAGACGTACTAATTCCGCTTTTAACATATTCATGTTTGCATCTACGCCATTTTTACGAAGCCATGCGACGATATCAGCTTTCTTTTGGGATTGGACAGGTGGCTTGTCAATTTGCATCGAGTGGTATGGGGCGTTGTCCATAATTATAATAGATGGTTCAGGGAGGCTACACAACATTGAGGTAAACCATTCAGTAAACTTTTCTCCATTCATGTCTTCATGATAGTCTCCAGTGGTTTTTGACGCAAAAGCCATGAGAGAACCTTCGACAAACCCGTTGATGGTTCCGGCGTGACAAATTATAAGTCGCGATCCTTTTCCTACAGGAACTTTGGAAGTAGATGCTGCTGTGTCATCGTTCCAAGAACGGCCTACAGTATGGTTAGCATTAAGCCATGTTTCATCCAAGAACACAACATTTTGCCAATTTTTGATTTCTTTCACTTGCCGTAAAAAAGTATACCTTGCCATCGCTATATCAAATCTTTCCATCAATATTTTGCGTTTGTTACATTTTTTGTATCGAAATCCAATGGTCTTCAAAATCTTCGTTAAAGAACTTTCCCCACCGAAGAATAATCCAGCTTCCTTCAGTGAATGCACCAACTTTTTTCTTGTTGGATACTCCTTCTGTAAATAGTAGCCGTAAACATGTCTTCGGATAGCATCGGCATCAAAGCTATCGATGCCTACGACTGGTTTTACTCGTTTTCTCTTTTTTGGTGTGTGAAGTTTATTTTCTTCTGTGCCAGTCTCGCCATATTTTTTTTTAGTTATCCGTCTAACAGTTCGTTGTCCAATATTAAGCGCATCAGCTACGCGTTCAACCACTGACGTTATAGGTAAAATTGGCCCTCCATTTTGAGCTTCACGATCGAAATAGTTACGAAGGCGTATTACGAACTCACGTGTCTGACTATTTAGAACAGTTCTCTGCGTACGTTCGGTCATATCGACGAAATCCACAACAAAGGGCTTGAACAGAGTCCAAATTAACGAGCAAGGGTCAACAGTAATGCAGTATCAATATTTGAAATCCAAAGCCAGGTCAAAACTATATCACAATCGCATTGCACTGACAGTTTATACTTTTCGAAGCAACGTCAATTCGAAACTGCTTTGTTTTGCATTGAGCATTGACGCGAGTTTGCCGGAGGTAGTAGTTGTGCTAGCCAGCGATCCTATGTGACGATCGTATTAGATTCCATTTTTAAAAATTTTCAATTTAGAAAACCAAATGCCGAGTTGTGGTATATATCATATAAAAATAAAAATTTTACCTTTTGTATGAAACAGCTGATATTTTTTTGCGATTTCAGAGGTTTGTCCACATAGTGAAAATTGTTCATATTCACAAGTACATTCACCCCTTAAATGGTGCAAACTGATTTTTCTACACTTGTATACATTTTAGAAATCAATTTAATAAATAAATTTTGAGTCCTAAACCTAAAACTACATTCGATAAAATTTATGAATCTCTGCACATCACTATCGTCAATAAAGTAATACAATTATTTCCTTCAAAGTCGTTATCAATTAATACGGAACTTCATGAGCGGACAAACGTCAAACCGGCCATCATAACGTGCCGCTAGTTTAGCCACGGCCAAAGCCTCCCACCAGACCAGACCAGAGACAATTCAGAAATTATAAATTCCCAAATTGACCCTGCCGGGAATCGACCCCGAGACCTCCCAGTTATAAGACAACAGCGCTCACCACTGAGCCAGGGAGGTCGTCAATTTGACCTCAATTTGATTAGCCAAACTGTACGATGTACATATATGATGTACTTACTTTGCATGATGCATCCCACCATTATTAGATACCTTACTTGATGATGAAATTGATATTTCATGATCCATTACATTACATGTTACACAAATCATCCTTTACAAAATATTTAAATAGGTACCTACTTACTTTACAACTTCCATCATCTGCTTTTGTTATTTTTAGGGTTCCGTACCCAAAGGTTACCAACGGGACCCTATTACTAAGCCCACGCTGTCCGTCCGTCCGTCCGTCTGTCAGCGGGCTGTATCTCGTAAACCGTAATAGATAGACAAATGAAATTTTCACATAATTATTATGTATTTCTATTGCCGCTATAACAACAAATAATAAAAATTAAATTAAATTAAAAAAATTAAATTAAAATGTTTCCATGGGTACATGGAAATATTTTAATTAAATTTTTTTAACGGAACCCTAAAAGAGCGAAGCCTGACTCGCACTTGGCCGATTTTTTTATACTGTACATTCTTAGATTTTGCTTTTTTCGGACCCATTTTCAAAATTAGTCTACTCTACTACTCAGTCCCTACTTATTTACAACTTTTTTGATGGATAAATTATTTACAATATTAATATATACAAACTTATAATTAGGTACACTCTATTTGACTTCTCTAAAGTCTAAAATATACAAAATAATAGTTTTCAGTATAAACATAAACAATTTTCAATTATTACAATTTACGATAATATTTGATAGCCGAGCGAGCGCAGCGCGACGCAGGTCCACCTAGCAGCACGCCTCGGCGATCACTGTCTAATTGAGTAGGAGAGACAAAGAAGTCGCTTCTGGGAATAGAAGGGCCAAGTGACAAATTGTAATGGATAATATTAAAATTATAACAGTTGCAATAAATAAAATCTAAAACAGCCATTTGTTGTATTAAAATATGAAAAACAATTGTAAATAATTTTACCAAAATAAATGTATGCATAACAGAGAACGATGGGAGTTTATGTATTTGCAGAGTCAACTTTGCAATTTTTTTCTATCGAGAAAAGTTTGCGTCATCGTGTTTAGGAAACAGCCATCAGGCCAGAAATACGATCAATTATAACTACTTTTTTTTTCATAATATTATGACCCATAGATTTTAAATTGGACGATCTTCATTCGGCTTGTGATATGAAGATCGTGACTGACTACAGCGCCTTAAGCTTGTTTTTAGTTTGGATACGAATGTAAACAAGAATGAGTATAGGTATAATAACTGGTTAACAATCAATAGTTTTTTTTATGAGAATTAATAGAATAATTAAAGATCTTAATATATCTGTAGAGAGCTTTTCCAAGTTTTGTGGATTAATGGAGGAAAAAAAAACGAAAAGGGCAGTTCTCCTAATTGTTGGCTAAAACGTCCGACGAAAAAAAAAAATTTTTTTTTTGAGTTATTGGTTTTTTAAGTATGCCTTGACAGAGAGGTGCCTTCATTTATCACAGTGATGAGGAAGGCCTCCACCAGAACCTAGTTTTCTTGGAGAAATAGCGTATTTGGTAATTATGGTGTCCATGGTAAGGATAAATTGTGACATGGTAATGATGTCCGGAATATGGTGATTAGAATATGCTATATGGTAATTTGTTAAAATTTTGTGAATGAGAAACAAAAATAAAACATAAGTGTTTTTGTTAATAAAATCTATTTAATCTGTAAATGTGGAAAAATACAGTAATAAAATTGAAAGAAATATCGTAGTATTTCTTTATATATAAAAAAAATCTGCTTAGGTACGTAGGTACTTATTAATAGTCCTCAAAATTGATAAATCAAATGTATCAATCACGATTTACAAAATAGATAAAAATGTCACTCATAAATTTTCTTGATTCAATTCCGATTATTAATTGATTAATTATTATAGTTAATTAGTTACCTAGAAGAATCGTCTAAGTAAATTTCGTAAAAACGGCATGCCAATCATAATCGTACAAAGATTCATAAAAAAAGTCTGCCTTGCTGACGAGATCAATAAATTCAGTTATTTTCCTATCAGACCTACCTAGGCTTACCTACAAAAAGCGTCTAATTATATTATGAGTTTAACATATGATAGCTCTATGTACACAAAATATTCTTCAAATAACATGCCAAACATAATTAATAATTAAATTATTATTATATAAAATTTGATACAGAATTGTCAGTGTCGTTGATGAGATCTATATATTATTCGGTAATCTTCTAATCAAATAAGGGTCTAGGGCCTTTGGAGGAAATAGTGACTTACCTGCGACCGCACCTGTTAGGTCTTGACACTAAGCTAGGCTATCCATGCAACGCATTTGTTCGCTATAGACCCAAGCAACAAGGACTGTGTTATCATGGAGCTTGACATACATAACGCTTTCAGTACACTGGAAAAGGACATTCTACTGAGCGAAGCAAAGTTATGATTCCTACTCTGTATCCTTTTCTTCAGCAATTTTAACATTCCCCCTCCAATGTCTTCTATAACCAAACCTCTATCCTTTCGCAGATTGATGTCCAACAGGGAGATCCGCTTAAACCTCTCATCTTCAGCCTTAGCATTCAGAAAGTTCTTCACGACCTCAAATCCCCCCTTAATATCTGGTAACTCGATGTAGGTACTATAGGAGGCAAACCTGAAGTTGTGGAACGTGACCTACTGCTTTTAATACATTGCTTGAAGGAGCTGGGGTTGAAGGTGAACATGCCTAAGTGAGAGTTCTTCCCCTGTAATCCAGAGCCCCGTCTTTTGTTCCCTCACTTTGAAGACCTAGTTCCTGGGCTCAAGGAGTTTAACGCTGACAATTTTTTCCTCTTGGGGTCTCCTATCTTTTCTTCTGCTATCCCGGAAGTCATTGAGGCAAGGAGGCCTATCTTTCGGCCCATGTTACGCTTACGCTCTTGCAAAACTATTTTGCTGTGCCGAAGATTACATATCTACTGAGGACTTCCCAACATGGTTGCATGCCTGTTTGCGAATTCCATCGATGCATCTGCGGTTACATGGTGGAAGCCAACGGCCACCACGCATTGAGTTGCAGTCGTTGTGTGGCCAGATTCTCTCGTCACCACTCTCTGAACGATATCGTCCGCACAGCCCTCGTCTCGGTCAACGTACCCTGCGTAGTGTGTACTCGAGCCACCCGGTTTGGGTCACATGGATGGCAAGCATCCTGATGGCTTGACACTCGTCCCATGGCAAAATAGCAAATGCATGCTGAGGGACGCGACGCGCATGAGTACATTCGCACCATGTCATCTCAGCCGGAAAACACAGGTAGA
Organism: Oeneis ivallda; assembly: GCA_029955525.1. Lineage (NCBI taxonomy): Eukaryota > Metazoa > Arthropoda > Insecta > Lepidoptera > Nymphalidae > Oeneis > Oeneis ivallda. The sequence continues at coordinate 20,382,810 of JARPMR010000008.1, forward strand.
CGCTGCAGAGTCCGTTGCATTAAAAAAGGAGTAAAGATGCCCCTATTCTGGACAGCTACCTTTTTGTCCCTCTGGCAGTGGAGACCACGGAATGCTGGAGTGTGGTAGCTAAGCGATTGCTGCACGATATCGGCCGTTGGTTAAGGTGAAGGGGTTGCGATCCACGTTCTGGGGTTTACCTGGTCCAAAGGTCGTCAATCGCCATACAACGCTGCAATGCTGCGAGTTTGATTGCGATTGAGCTATAAAAAGAATTAAGATTTATTCTCCATCTTTTTCGGTATAATATAGGATCTTTTTTTATCTTCGCATACCATTTGAGCCTTTTTTGCCCATCTTTTTCGGTTAAGTTAATTTTATTGTTGGTAAATATAACGATGTTGTCATTACCAACACCCAAACAGTATCAAAATACAGCCATAATCACGCAACACAGATTACTTATAACTTTTTATATGTTACTACAAGTTGGTCCTTGACTGCGATAATCTGGAGTAAGTGGTGAATGCAGTCTAAGATGGTTTCGAGCTTACCTGGTATTAAACTTAAACAACTTACCGGTTTCTACGCTGATACGTACCAGAACGCTAAATCACATGGCGCGGCACATCTTTGCTGGTAGTCAAACCCATGAAGATCCAGATTTTAAAACCAAAGTACTTACCACAGGGCCAGGGAGGTCGTTAAAATCTAGAAGATCCAATACATTCAAGCATTACTCTAATTACCTAGCTAATGCCCAATTACCATAGTACGTAAAATGGCCCTGGTAATAATGGTAATTAGGATCATGGTAATTAGAATTGGTTAGTAATTAAATTTTTACTTGATAAGTAAACATAGTAATTTTTTTTAATGTGCTTTGTTAGAAAGTAAAACATATTTGAAATATATAAAAAATACAAACATATAAATGTGATAACTACTTACGGTATGGTGAGATTCCTATGAATGAGCGATTAAAGTTGCCAAAATGAAATTTCCGTTGGAGAATGCCAAATATTTCAGTAACCCGACGACGTACACACCTCCATTCGACATGAATTGCTCAAGGCAACTGACTTTGTACGTTAGACGCGACGACGATGCGGATTGTATGGATATGTGGGTAGTTACGATAGTGTTTGCACAAGAGCACGGTAATGATTAAAAAGTCGCGGGACAGACTTTAAATACTAATAAAAAACTAATTCTAAGACGTAACTTCACGCTACTGTTGTTATTTTAAAGATTAATTATTCATTATTGAAATATATTTTTTTGAGAATTTTTAATCGACTATGTTTTTAAATAAATAAGTTTGTTACATACAACATAAGCAGTGGGACAGTCATGGAGGTTAGAAAATGGAGGTTTAAATTTTTTTTTAAGTTGGATCTCACCTCTTTTATCTTCTTTTTCTTGATGGACGATATAGAGGACACTATCTAGTATCTACAAAAAAAGTTACATAAGCCTGAGTTAGTTTTAACCTACGTTCTCCAGCCTGGGACATGCCTTAGCCAACATTTAGGAGAATTGCCCAAAAATCAAAAAATATTTATATTTCACGATAAAAGAATGTCACGAAATTGCTTAAGGTGGATTATACGGGTCTCCCCGCGAAATTCAAATATAATTTGGTTTTCTCAATTTGTAAACTAATAGGTACGACAAAGTAGGCTTATGGCATCCTAATTGCGCCAATGGCAGTACAGTATCATCTCCACAGGTTTATATAAAAATCTTAACTTGAAAGTGTCCAGCTTAGGAAATTAGTCAGAATATCGACTAATTTGTGAGTAACTCACGTCCAACTCGATATTCTGACTAATTTCTTAAACTGGACACTTTCAAGTAAAGATTTTTATATAAACCTGTGGGGATGATACTGCCATTGGCGCAATTAGAATTCCATAATTACATTTATTACATATTATATAAAAGCGAAAAAATTACTACTAATTATATTTACAAAAAAAAAAACAGCCAAGTGCGAGTCGGGCTTCGCTCTTTTAGGGTTCCGTTAAAAAAAAAATTTCCATGTACCCTTGGAAAATTTTTATTTAATTTTTTTTATTTAATTTAATTTTTATTATTTGTTGTTATAGCGGCAATAGAAATACATAATATGTGAAAATTTCATCTCTCTATCTATTACGGTTTACGAGATACAGCCCGCTGACAGACGGACGGACGGACAGCGTAGGCTTAGTAATAGGGTCCCGTTGGTACCCTTTGGGTACGGAACCCTAAAAATACACGCCATCCAAGTGATCGCTAATGGGCATGGTGCCCAAAACACTGGCGCTATTACCTCTCTGAATAGCGAGGCTAAGCCTTTGGGCTAAATAAGCGCCAGCTCTTTGGTCACCAGAGGCGTGGATCAATTTTTGGGACACGACATTTACAAAATTTTTCGTGTCCGATGACCATGGACCCAGAGTCTCAAAAGCAAGCGCTTCAAAAATATAATCCTTAGAAATGGCAGAGTATTTGCGGCGCTTAAGCAACTGAGCGGATTCGGCAGCTGCACCCGCCTTTTGGCACGAGCCCGGTAGGTGGGACGCAGCCAACGTATCAACGCAAGTCACGTCCCACACCAGTGCGCGACCCATCGTCCACTGTACTATAGTCATCCCGTCCGGCCTCTTGCCGTCATCCCTGAACAAACCGGAGGGTTCCAGTTGTGCAGGTATGGAGGCAGTGACCAGAGCGCGACGGACTATATCATTGAGAGCACCGTGGCGATACAAACGGCCAGCGCTCCGATAACAACTGAGTCCATCGTGACCAAAACGATCCACTTGGCTGCCGCAATTTTCAGTTTAGCAATACACCCAGTTATTTCGAATCTAAATTCCAAATTTAACTTATGGTACCTTGATGATGGCTCCTTGGGAGGAAGTGCGGCGGAAGTGCTCCAGGATTTGGAAATATTAATTAAACAATTTTCTGAAATCGGCCTTTCGCTAAATTTCTCAAAGTGTGAGGTATACATTCCCGACTCGGTTAGTTTAAATGAAAAAACTATTTTGAAAAATAGTCTAAATTCTTTAATTCATAATTAATTTATATTATTTATTACATAAATACATTAATTTCAATTACAAATTGCGAAAAACCAAATTAAATTTAAACTTCGCGGGCAGACCCGTATAATCCACCTTAACAGATCTCGACATCGCCGTCCCATTGAGCTAAAACTCGCGGTCGTCTAAGAAAGCGCTGGTTAGAAGCGCCATTATGAGAGCTAACAAATTGAAAAAATCGGCCAAGTGCGAGTCGGGCCTCGCTCTTTTAGGGTTCCGTTAAAAAAAATTAAATAAAAATATTTCCATGTACCCATGGTAATATTTTAATTTAATTTTTTTAATTTAATTATTTGTTGTTATAGCGGCAATAGAAATACATAATATGTGAAAATTTCATCTGTCTATGTATTACGGTTTACGAGATACAGCCCGCTGACAGACGGACGGACGGACAGCGTAGGCTTAGTAATAGGGTCCCGTTGGTACCCTTTGGGTACGGAACCCTAAAAATCGGATGCACAAGATAAATGGGCAAATGTATGCCGGAAAGCGGACCCCACCTAGCGGGATAATGCTCAGTCGAAGAAAAAGAAGGCGTCTTGGACTGTAGGCCCGTAGGGTGTTAGCCAGGCCACGGCCCATACTTCTCACGTATAAGGGGTTGCCATCCGTCCGGATTTCCCCGTATTTTCCTATTTTAAAGGGCGTCGGGACGGGATTTCATTTGTAGTCCAGGTTTAAAAGTTTTCTAGTCAACAGTTTTTTAAAACTTTAAGAAGAAAAATTAGTTTAAAATTGTATAAAAAGTGTAAATTGAAACTTTAAAACACCCCTGATATATCAATCTGTGGCCGGACTATCCCTGACATCCTATTACCCAGTTTTCTGCTCCATCATCAGATCCTCCTCCTCGATCCTCGATCATCATCTATCTAACACATTACTCATTGAGACCATTCTAATGAGCCCAACTCTCATTAGAATATTATATCTAATAGGTATTTGCTGTAAGTTGCTGAGGAGTCGGGTATCCCGCAGATGCAGCATCAGCTCAAGGTTACAATGACTTGGAAATAATCCGAACTAACAGTAGGTACACCAAATTTCAAATCAATCACGCTAGTAACCGTATAATTCAGGCAGCTCTTTCAGCCTTATCCTCTGAGGTAATCAACTCAAAGTTGGTTGGGAGCTGCATGGATACCCTGAACACCCTAGCAAAATGTAACAGGGTGGTTCTTCGCTGGGTTCCAGGGCATGCAGGTATAGTCCATGGTTGTCAGCTTGACGTTTGGTTTAATAACATTTTGTTTTTTCAGGTTATTTCATTCGTTTGTACTTTGTTGTGTTAAATAAAATACCTACATATTTTTTGAAAATGTCGTCGTCAGAAGAATGTGAAGTTAATCCGCCTACAAAAAAAAAGTAAACTGTACGATCGCTTGTCCGACGTTAATAAGAAGATTAGAACTCAAAGCCATGAAACTGGGCAAAATTGTTATTGTAAAAATATAAGTGTTCTGTAGCCTAAGCACGAATATTTTCACTATCGAATAGTTAACGTAAAGTTAACGCCGACAAGATATTTTGTATGAAAACGACTGCACCGCCCGCACAGTGCAGCGCCTGTTTTCATACAAAATATCTTAACTTTAAGTTAACTATTCGATAGTGAAAATATTCGTGCTTAGGCTACAGAAGTGGTCAATAGCGAAGGAATACTTCTCGCAGATATAATGTAATGACGTAGGTAATGACGATTGACTATTGAATTAGTACGCATTTTAGGAACTTCCCCTCTACTATTCTATTCTAAGTTGCATGGGATAAATCGGCTTGGCATCCAGCTGCCCACAAGATAGAATAAAAAACTTATTACTATGTAAATAGCTATATAATAATTTTGCTGCTGAGTTTCTTGCCGGCTCTTCTCAGCAGAATCCGCTTTCCGAACCGGTGCAGGTGGTAGAGTCATGACGTGTCATAAGAGCCACAGGTTGGCCTACGAGAAATAAATAATTTTGAATTTTGAATTTTTTTTTAATTAAACAATAACTATTTCATGGACATTGCATATTATTTGCCTGTATGTTCTGACTTTGTTGATTATTTTTTCGCTTACTCCAAATGTATAAGAAAGAAAAGAGATTTTTGTACTATATAGTCAAAGCAAATATATTTTCTTTTATTTTTCTTTTATTTCAAGCTTATTAATCTTTTGATCCATGATAAAAGGTGCATAAAGCACCTTTTTCCATGGATCAAAAGATTAATTTAGCAATTTCTCAGTTCATCGTCTTTGTGCATGTTTTCCCCCGTGCCCTTTACTTGTTTACCGTTTAGAACTGATAAATGTACAATCCTTTGTACAATCACACGGTTTAAAACGATAGAATAAAAACAATACAATCTATTTTATCGCCCCGACTGATGGATTGATGTCAACTGCAGTAATTATGAATAATTATGATGTACTTAGAAGTAGACTAAGTAAGCGAGAGTCATTATTAATTAACCTATAAAGGGTTGGCTCATGGCTAGTAGGAACAGTATACAATATACAGGATGTTAGGGACATGCAAGTGAAAACTGAAACTAAAGGATTCTGAGTCGCTCAGCGTAGTAATTTTTCATTGATGTTTTCAGTACTTTATCAATTTTTTTTATTAATTACTAGATGATACCCACGACTTCGTCCGCATGGATTAAGACTATTGATTCCCGCGGGAAATCTTTAATTTTCCGGGATAAAATGTAGCGTATGTGTTAATCCAGGGTGTGAGCTATTTCCATTCCAAATTTCAGCCAAATCCGTCGATTAGTTTTTGCGTGAAAGAGTAACAAACATACACACATACACGCACACATCCAAACTTTCGCCTTTATAATATTAGTGTGACAACATGAAATAAATCGTCCCTATACCCTTCTGCTTTCGCACTCTCGGAGAAGTGTTATAGGCCTATGTCCAAGCAAACGTTTACAAACTAAAATTATTTTTAAACTTTGTAGTGGCCTTTGAAGTCGGTTTTTTGCATTCGCAGACCGCAGTATCCTACAGCATCAAGATTGAGGAGGACAAGACCTCTTTAATGTAATCTAACATTGGTACCTCAATTCGTAATAGACAGTTCCTAAATCTTACAGCTTACATGGGCAGGCTGCAGCATCAGAATTGAGAAGCTAAGACCTGAAACTCCATGATGTAGCCTATGTTGGGCACCTACAATATATATATATATATATATATATATATATTTAATTCACTTTATTGCACAAAAAATAGTACAAAATTTTCTACCAGTCAACCTTGAGATGTACAACACTTGTAGGTGTAAAGGAGTAGGGTAATAGAATAGAATAGAATAGAAATGTTTTTTATTCAAATAGACTTTTTTACAAGTGCTTTTGAATCGTCGATGAGTCTACCACTGGTTCGGAATGCCGTTCCTAAAAAGAAAAGTCGGTAAAAAGAGTATGATATATAAATACATAATATATAAATATTTTGAATATAATAATATACATAATTATATACAAATAGGTACCTAAATACATTACGTAACATGATACCGTACATATGAAACATAAAATTAGTATTAAATATAATAAACTAGCTGATGCCCGCGACTTCGTCTGCGTGGATTTATAATACGGCCGTTCAGAGAATGCGTTCCTGACACGTCGCGATTGAACTGACGACGTAACTTTGTAATGGCGTTGCAGTTACGATAAAAATATTATTGCTGGTTGTTTACCGTTTTAACAATTGATGAGCATTAAAACAACATTATTATATCAATAATCAATTAATGTTATAATTTTGTGCCAAACTGAGTGTCAAATAAACTGATAAAAATAAAACTGAGAAATAAACTGATAGGTGTCAGGAACGCATTCTCTGAACGGCCGAACTTTAATTCATAACATCCCGCGGGAAATCTTTGTCACCCTCCAGGTTCTCAACTATACCTATCCAATAAATCACGTCAATCCGTAGCTTTGTAGCAGGAAACATTTGATCGTCTTGCTCGCGGCATTGTTAATGATGATTCAAAGAGAAAATAAAAACTGATGATATTATCAATTACGTTTAGCTATCATTTTTATAATTGTCAAATTTTTTACCATACTTAACCAAAGACAAAATTACGTTTAGCTGTCATTTACGTTTTGTCATTCCACTGTCATTTGCGTTTTGTTATTCCATGTCAGATGCGTTTTTGTTATACCTACCACGTTTTATAGTGACTTGACGGAAACGCGGTCGAACGGGATAAAAAGTATCCTATGTCCGTCTCCTGGTTCTAAGCTACCCCTCCACCAATTTTCAGCCAAATCGGTTCATCCGTTCTTGAGTTATAAATAGTGTAACTAACACCACTTTCTTTTATATATATAGATATAGAAAAAAGTTACAGACAGAGGTTACATGGTTTTTTTATTCGTAATCGACACACCCTAAATCCCCACAATTTAGGAGTAAAGTACTCCTGCAGCATCATTCTGAGGAGTTGCAGGTAAAAAAAAATTTTACGACCACTCGGAAAGCTCCCTAGATAAAAAATAATTACGCGAATCGGTTAAGACTTCAGAAATCCCGGAGAAATCGGTAGACGTACATAAAATAAGTTACCGGCCAAATTGAGAACCCCCCCTCATTTTTGGAAGTCGGTTAGTAAAAATTTAAAACCGTTCAATACTTTATTGACGTAAGGACTTGGGTATGTTATATTATGCGAGGTCGTAATAATAAATAAATTAAGATTTTATGCACCTATGAAGAGATTGTGAAACCCTTATTTTTCTGTGTTGTTCCTATCAAACAGTGTCGTTTAACACGTCGCGTCGCCTGGACGTGAATCGGTTCTGCAGCGACTAAAATTAGTTCGGCGCGAAGTGCGGTTGATTATAAAGAAATTGAAGTTGATTTGCCAGTAAGTAGTCCACCTTTAATTTTTAAAATTGTTGTATTAAAAATTACCTTAAATTTTTACTATTTAAATAAATCTCTGAATATATTCTATATAGATTAGTTACTTATTTATAAAAAATAAACGCTGTTCGCTAGTAAGCTCAATAGGGGCTTGACCGATGTGAATTTTTTTTTGAAAATCAATAAAATTTAAATTGGTAATTTTGTAAAGAAAGTAATAGATGGCGGGAGCGAAGCCGCGGGTAAGAGCTAGTGTTAAGTAAAAATTATGATTTATAGTTATCATTTTTGATTAAATTATTTAATTAAATTTTCACTTGGAATTTTATTGCTTTTAAAATTCAATTAAAAATATAATACATTCATACCTATCACATGATGACAAAAATAATATGCAAACAGTGATAGTCTAGTGGTAGAACTGCGGTCTCCTATTCGGCGGGTCGCAGGTTCAACCCCGGGCACGCACATCTGGCTTTTCGAAATTATTTGCATTTAAGCACCTTTATTACGTGTTTTATTAAAACATCGCGAAGAAACCTAGTTGAGTGCTTTAAATAGGTAATATTATTGTCAAATGTGTTTCATCATCATCAACCCATCGACGCTCACTACTCAGCGCAGGTCTCCTCTCAGAGAAGGGTTATAGACCTTATTCGACTAAGCTATCACTGCTTAGGTTAGCTTCAAAGGTGTGTGAAGTCTGCCAATGAGGCCAGCGTGGTGGACTATGGCCTATAACCCGGGTTGTCTCTGAGTGGAGACCTGCGCTCAGTAGTGCGCCGTTGACGGGTTGCTGATGATGATGATGATGAGAACATCACGCACCACAAAAAACCTTTACTCGACACGATAAGACATTTTATTTACTAAAGTGATTGCAAAACCTAGGTACGTAGTTAGTTTATCGGACGTCAGTACAATTAATCATCATCGAACAAAAAAATGTTTCCTTATAATTAATTAATAGTTATTTATGCAACTGTTGTATAATAAGGGGTATTAAAACACGAATGTGGGTTTAGTATCACATGAGTGTTTTAATACCTAATTATCAACAGTTGCATACAATACTTTATCTACTCCCATGCACTTCTTCAGAAAATGATTTACCACCCTTTGATATTTTCCAATTGATAAAATCTTGATACGCTTTTTCCGGTAGTAATTAGTGGGAAATTTCTTTTGCAGCGTTTAAAATATCTGGCGGTGTGCTGTCGAAACTTGAATCGCTCATTTTTTTGTAAATTAAGAAAAATGGCAGGGATTCGAATAACCTATTTTTTTTACGGCGCGCGGCGATCGGTACTGAAACGCGCGTGAATGACAATGTTCTTTTTTTGAAATTCATACAAATGTTTTTTTTTGAAATTCAGAGATACCACGCATCGAACAGTAAGAATGTGGCTGTCTGTGGAGTAAACCTTTGCTCAGAAGGGATCGAAAAAAAAACAAAGGAGTGTTATTATGAAATTCAGTACAACATTATATCATCCGTTTGGATGACATTATGGTTATTAAGACATTGGGTGTTTTAATGTTGGCAATAAGCTAACTGTTTCAGAATCTTTATAGAGGATTTAAAGCATGGGAGTAGATAAAAAGTAATAATTAATCTTCAATCTTTTATGGCCTTTTGCGCGCGAATCGCGTCAATCGCGATTGGCGCGATTCGCGCGGTTTCGCGATTCTGGGATCGAAAGCCATACAAAAACCGAACGCGTTTGAATCGCGGTGTCGCGCGTGCGAAACGCGATGCACGCAAAAAGCCATAAAAACGCTAAAGGCAATAAAAGCGCGCGATCGCTGCCGCTGAAAGTAGCCCGTTTGCCCTCTCCCTAAATTTGGCGATGAATATACCAACCCTTCATCCTTCAATAATTCAATAAGTTGCACTGAAAACGCAATAAATCCCCTGTGGGACCTTTTTTTTTTATTCGATGACAAGATAGTCCTTGACTGCGATCTCACCTGATGGTAAGTGGCGATGCAGTCTACGATGGTAACGGACTAACTTGGAAGGGGTACGGCAGTGAAAATTCAACCCACACCCCTAATCGGTTTCTACACGCCATCGTGCCGGAACGCTAAATCGCTTGGCGGCACGTCTTTGACGGTAGGGTGGTAACTAGTCACGGCCAAAGCCTCCCGCCAGACCAGATCAGAGACAATTCAGAAATTATAAATTCCCAAATTGACCCCGCCGGGAATCGAACCCGAGACCTCCCAGTTATAAGACCACAGCGCTCACCACTGCACCAGGGAGGTCAAGACTGGGACAGGGACTGGGTGCAGTACTATTAAAGGAATGGAAACTAAACTTATTGGACTATTGGGTGGGGTGCTCTGGGCATGATATCTATAGGCCATGGGGGGGAGATACGCGTAGAGACTTCATGAGAGAGTTGTTCTCTCTTCTAAATAGGGCGATGAATACACCAACCGGATTTTATCCTTCAATACATAAATAACTTGCACTGAACGATAATCCCCGGTGGGTGCAGGACTATTTTAAGGAATGGACACTAAACTACGAACTTAGGCTATTGGGATGGAGCGCTGTGGAGTTAGTGGTTCGCCCCGAACTGGACCTCGCGGTAACGGTATCCCATGATTATTCATTCAATCGATACATGACGACCAAAACTGACATTATTATTATGCCTGTTTTCACCAAACATACCTAAATCATCCCCTTAGTAGGAGTCTCTTTACATAGGTAGCCTCTAAATACACTTAGGTCCTAACATCCGTCCCAATGTCCTTTTAGGTGTCCCATACAGGTTCGTGATAACTAGATTGACAGAAATCATCACCTAACTCAATATATTATGTAGGTAGCCCGTAAAGGTGAGGGAACGTTAGTGAAAACATTGAATTTATTAATTAATAACGAGTGAAAGCGTCATCTATCGACACGAACAGAAAATATACAAAATGTAGTAGTTAATAGTTTATTGATGTTTTATATTTAACTAAATAATAATTTTAATCGAATAATATGTTATTATATGTACCTAAATAATAATGGTCGAAGCAAAACTGTTTTTGGGATAGATCGTAGTCGTAACTCCTAGTTCCATCAGCGCCATCTATTAGCATTATTGTGAAGCTATGTTGAAAATTACTGATGCCCATTAAAAATCAAATAATCTCGTTACTTTATAATATTCATATAATTTTAGTAGTTGTTGTTCAAGTACAGGATATCCTTACTAATATTATAAATGCAAGTGTGTTTTTTTGTTTTTTGGTTTGTTGGTTTGTCCTTCAATCACGCCGTAACAGGGCTACGGATCGACGTGATTTTTTGCATGGGTATAGTTGAGGACCTGGAGAGTGACCATAGGCTATATTACTATATTACTTTTTATCCCGGAAAATCAAAGAGTTCCCAAGGGATTTTAAAAACTAAAAATACGCGGACGTAGTCGCGGGCATCAGCTAGTAAGTGAAATAAAAAAATACGTTCAGCTTGAAAATACATAGCCGATTTTGCTAGAGAGCGTCTTCAAGCGAGCGTATTAAATCTCCACTTTGAAAGCCCCCCATTTCGTCAATTCTAAGGGAAAAATTAAAAAATATATATTTTTGTACACGTAACAATTTTATGTAACGCAATAAAAAAATTTTTACTTCGCATTCACTTCTATGAGGGCCCCCCTCAAATAAAGATTTTTATAACTTTTTAAGCAATTTTCGGCTGAAGGCCATCGGTTTACATATTATATTGTTTAAAATTGAAGTAATTACGTTCAGTAATTCAGAAGTTATAAGGCTCTGACAGACGGACAGACGGACGGACGGACAAGTGCAAATTCATTCAAGTAGACTCTGTTGTACTATGTACTAGTTACCGCTAAAACAACGATTAAAATATTATGTAGATATAGGATAAAGGTAAGGTACGAGTACCTACTTCTTCTACTCGTTTGTCAACCGATAGCCGTCCATTGCTGGACGAAGGTCTCTTGCATGGATTTCCACAGGCTTCGGTCTTGCGCCACCTGAATCCAGCGGCTCCCTGCGATTCGTTTGATGTCATTGGTCCACCCAGTGGGGTGTCTGCTAGCTCTGTGCTTCCCAGTGTGGGGTCGCCACTCCAGCACCTTGGGCTTTATATGTTTAATAAGTTCACTATTGACATCATATCCCGAGAATTTTGTTTATCTAGTATAATCCAAACCCAAGTCATGAGGGTTCAAAAAAACGACAAAGTGCTTCGAGAAAAGGTAGGGCCTTTTAGATGCCGCTATAGTCTGATGGTAGCTATAATTATCATGAGCTTAAAAAGCCGACAATTTTTAAATCATAGACAAACTAATTGCACCATCACAAAAAACTTAAATGAAACATGTTTATTACATATGACGCTTTAGCAATTTTTTTGTATCTATTGGAAATTTATTGAGTTACTGCGCGGTTAAAAAATCTATTGTTTAATTTTTTTATGTACTTAGCTAGAGTAAAGGAGGCTGTGACTTAGCATGACTATTCAAATTATTTTATAGACTTGATAAGCTAGAGCCCGCCCCGCAGCTTCGACTGGTCGATCAAAATCTCGTTTGTAATACTTTGATTTCCTTGCTAATAAGTATCTAACCTCAATGAGCCTTATAATTAATCTATTATTAGCACTGGAGTAGTTGCTATCATATTTTTTGGACCTACTTGATTGACGTCATTTTATCGTTGTAAGCATATGAGTCTCAGTCTCTCTAGATATAATGCTTAATATTGCAAAATGGCGTTGCAATATTAAGCATATGCATAATGCGGCATTGCAATGCAAATAATATTCCAACCTCTATTAATAATCTATGATTTTATAGATTAATTATTATAGACCTCTATAATTAACCTATGATTTCATAAATTAATACATATAAAAGTTAGGTGCGCCATTTGCAATATTATTAGTTCCAGAGACACTCGTATGTCAAATGTGGCGCTTCAAATTGCTACATAATTAAGCTGTTATTTGTATAGGGACAGCCAGTCCAGTGTTAATCATAGAATTCATATCTGCAAGCTGTCTCTACCTATGCCTCTAATCTATAGATATCTTCTTCTTCTTCTTCTTTACTCCTGGGAATTTTCTCCGCAAGTAGGCGTGTCCGCCCGTTTTGCGTGGTTCCACTGGTGCGGCCCTCCGCCGGATCACTCCATCCAGCCGAGCTCCCTCCAGAAACCTAGCAGGCCACCCAGGTCGGCGAGGACTTCCGGAAGTGTTGCTGGAGAGCCAATGTACTTTTCTCGTTGGTTGGATACACCCCTGCATTTAAGCAGTAGGTACGTGTTCCGGTGTCTCGTCGTCCTCCATGCATGCTCTGCATAGAGGACTGTCGGTAATACCTAAAATAAAAAGGTGTTTGTTAAGCGAACAGTGTCCTGTGATCGTACCTACAACTACCCTTAGCTTGGTTTGGTTTAGTTGTAGTAGTTTCGCTGTGAGGCGCTGATTGAGGCGTGGAAACGCCTCTTTCGTTTGTCTGCAGTCTGTAGTATTTGCCCAAAGTTCGGCATGTGTACTTACTGTTTGGTTATGCAACCACGTTTTATATTCACAGAAGGGTATGGGAACCATCGGCTCCGGTCCCATCACCCTCATTGCTGCGGCTCGCCGTGCTAGTTCATGGCTGCGTCTTTTCCAATATTGCCACTGTGACCTTTTACCCAGCGTAGTGTGACAATGTTTGACTTTGTAATCTTTCGTAGTGCATTTTGGCAGTCAAGTATGAGTTTTGAGCAGGTCGTATTTTTGGCTAGGGCTCTCAAAACTGCTTGACTGTCTGTATAAATGTTTATATTAAAATTCGTTACCTGCCTCTGGGCCATAGCAATGGCTGCTGCTGTGATGCCGACGCACTCTGCTTGAAAAACTGAGTTGTTCTTACCGAGGGCGTAGACAATGTTGATATTTAGCTCGGGACAGTAGGCACCAGCCCCGGTGCCCGAGCTTGTTTTGGATCCATCAGTGTACACTTCGATGGTATCTATGTTAGATGACCGTGTTGTTATGTCTTCCATGTTGATCTTGTAAGTTTTTCTATTACATGTATCTTTTGTGTTTTGTCACAAACCCACCCTAGTTGTGGACACTTCATTTGTTCATGTGATAGTATCCGGGTGTGCGGTGTGATAGTTTCCTTCCACAGCCCGTAGGTTTTTATTCTGAGGGCTGCAAGGGTTGCTTCTTCCCTTATGTATAGGTGTAGAGGTGGGATTCCCAGTATTACCTCTAATGCGTTTGATGGTGTGGTGCTCATACAGCCTGTGATAGCTAGGCATGCTTGTCTTTGAAATTTTTGTAGTTCCTGTTGGGTTGTCGTAAGGAGTGTTCGTGGCCACCATATTAGTGACGCATATGTTAGAGAGCTTCTTACGACTGATACATAGAGCCACTTCAGTATCTGTGGCTTAAGACCCCAGGTCTTCCCAATCATGCGTTTGCATTGATTTAGGACTATTGTAGCTTTTTGTATCTTTGTATCTACGTGTGTTTTCCAGTTTAGCTTGCTGTCTAGCACTACCCCAAGGTATCTCACTTCTTTTGATAGTGCCAGACTTGTGCTAAACAGTGTTGGCATGTTTGGGATGTCCGGCTTCCTTTTGTTAGTAAACAGAATGAGCTCTGTTTTTTTAGGATTAACCGTCAGTTCGTTTTCTTTGCACCATTTCTCTATGAGTTTTAGTGCGTTTTGCATTATCGCACTCAGCGTATTTTCATGTTTTCCGCTTATGAGGATCGTTAGATCATCCGCGTATCCTATTGTGAAGAAGCCACGTTTGTTTAATTTTGTTATCAGGTCATCAACTACGAGGTTCCACAGGATTGGGGAACTCCTTGTGGACAGCCCCTGGCTACTATGCCTCTAGTTGTGCCGTTTATGTTCAATTGGATTACCCTTTTTTCAAGTAGGGTTCTTATCCATTTTCGAAGTGTCGGTGGTGTTCCGTATCTCTCAAGAGCGCTATCAATGCTTCTGAAAGTCGTCTTGTCAAAGGCTCCCTCAATGTCTATGAAGGTTCCTAAAGTTGACAGTTTATTGTCCAAATCGTGTTCTATCTTGCATACTACAGAGTGGAGCGCTGTCTCCGTGGATTTCCCAGTGCTGTATGCGTGTTGGTTTCGATGTATTGGTATGTGTCTCAGTGCCCCGTCTCTAAGGAAGCGGTCACCAAGTCTTTCTAATGTTTTCAGCAAAAACGATGTAAGACTGATAGGTCTGAATGATTTCGGCTGTGTGTAGTCATTTTTACCGGGTTTTGGTAGGATTACTATTTTGACTTCTCTCCATAATAGAGGTATGTATCCAAAGGCTATACAGGTTGAATATATCTTCACTAGCCATGGTATTATTTTTGCTGCTCCCCATTGTAGGAGTGCAGGGAAAATATTGTCTGACCCAGCTGACTTAAAGGGTTGGAAGGTGTCTATGGCCCACTGAACCTTCTCGTGTGTAACTATTTTGTTGGCTATCTCCCAGTCGGCCTCTGTGGGTATCCATTGAGGTTCTTCTGTCCACACAGTTGAGTTTGTGTTCAGAATCCTGCAGCCTGGGAAATGTGTCTCCATTAGTGTCTGGCTGACTTCTTTGTCATCCGTGGTGTAGCTACCGTCGGCTTTTTTAAGTGAACCGAGTGTGCGGCTATTGTCCTCGGCTAGGATCTTCCGGATCCTAGTAGCCGTGTCGTACGTCTCTATGTTTGAACAGAAACGTTGCCATGATTGGTTTTCTTTTTTTCGAACAAGTTTTTTGTACTGGGATTGTGCTACTTTGTAGTTGTCCCAATCTTCTTCTTGTCGGGTGTTCATAGCTCTGTTGAATAGGTGCCTCAACTTTTGCCTTTTCTTCTCAAGGTCGGGGCCCCACCAACTGTGTTTTGGTGTTTGTTTTGTCTTGCGTATTAGCATTGGGCATGCTAGCTCGTAGCATGTCCTGATGTTATCCGTTAAGTTTTTAACGTTACTGTCTATTTCTGACACATTTTGTATTTTGAGATTATCCGCTACCTTTATGTGTCGTGTTATCAGTGCTTTAAATTGCTTACTGTTTGTTTTCCTTGGGTTTCTACGAGGTACCTCTTATTTCTTGATCAGAGCCAGTTCGAAAGATATCCTTCTATGGTCAGAGAGCGATGGTTCGACGCTCACATGCCAGTTTCTGACTTGATCCGTTATGTTATGTGAAGCAAGGGTCAGGTCAATGATTGTCTGAAAACGGCTCGAGACAAACGTTGGTTCTGTACCCTTGTTTACTATGTTAAGGTTAGTAGTTAGAAGGTAAGATACTAATTCCTCACCTCTTCTGTTGTTCGTAGCGCTTCCCCAGAGGGTATGATGAGCGTTGCTGTCGACCGAGATAACAATGTCCGTATTATGTTCTTCACAGTGGTTTACCAGGTCCACGACTTGTCTTGTGGGGATCTGGCCTTCAATGGGTAGGTATAAAGATGCCAGGACTATTGGTCTAGGTGCCATCCCATTGTGTTGTTGTATTCCGTTCTGTATTTTTACTGCGGTTAGGTCTCTGAAACAGAACTGTGTTAGTAGTGTCGCCGTTATACAGCGTGGTATGTATATGCATGTTCTAGGCGGCTCTTGCAAGCTATTATAGAAAATCTTACCATCACAGTTGCCAAGGCCGCATATGCGATTTGCCCGGATCCACGGCTCTTTGATCAGGGCGATGGTCTCGGCCTCAACCTCCAGATACTTACGTAAAGTGGCCGTCGCGAGGTGTTTATGCTGGAGGTTGGTTTGAAGGACCCTTATACTAGAGAACGTGGGTCCTTGTTGTTATGGTCTGAGGGACCATCCTTTCCAACAGCTCTTTGATTGTAAGAGCTGTCGTGTCCGTCGAGTCTGACATGTCCGACTCCTGCGTCTCTCTCCACGCGGTGTTAGGTGGAGGAGTCGAGGGTTCATCCGTCAGCATTGCATCGATGTTCTCGAGTACAGTGCTGACGGAGGGCACGGGAGCACCGACGGCGGGTGTGTCATCTTCTGTCTGTGTGTCTGTCTGCGTGCCTTTCTTTCCGTCTGTCGCGTCAGTAGGCACGTCGGTGTCCATGCGTGTTTCGGGTTGGTAGGCTTCCTTGGGCGGTACATCGCTCGCTCCTTCTTTGGTGAAGAAACGGATGTAAATCGTGCCTGTGGAGTACGACACTTTCCTTCCCCGTGCGAGGATGTTTTCTATTTGCTCCTTGGGTATTCCCAATACGAGGAATACTCCAGGAGTCCTACCTTGTACTCTTTGGTAAGTATACAAGGTCCACGTTGAGACCTCATACCAGGGGTTTTGGAGGGACAGGATTTGGTGTAAATGTCCTATCGCCTCGTCGTAGTTCGGCACAAAGAGTTCCGACCTAACCCGCACTGGTATGTCGGCCTGGTTTATCAACATGAGCCTTGTGCTCTCCCGTGGCGACTTCAGTCGTGAAACGACGTCTCGCAGCCACGAGAGGGATTGTTCGTCGGTGCACCACAGCTTAAGCACTCCCTCGCCGAGGAAGGCTCTCCCCTCGAAGGATGGTGCGTAAGGTGTGGTGCCTGGTGTTGGTGGTTTGATGCAGACAGCAAAGATTTCTTTTTGGATCGAACCCTGTATGCTGTCTGCTTCCTGTTGAGTCATGTTGCCTCGAGGCACCAGCGTGATCGCTACGTCCAGGTGCGATTTCGCCGCGCGGGCATATGAGCCTGCTGGGTGCGTCGGTCTGTCTGATTTTCGACGTTTCTGTACGACCCGGGGAGGGGTGTTGTCGTCAGGCCTGTTTCGCTTTTGGCTAGACTGGCCTGTCGACGGTCCGGGGTCGTTGGGCCCATCGCCTGCCACGCCGCTGCTCCGCCCTCTCCAGTACGTATTCGACCGGTGGCCGACAGGGTGCGGCCGGCGTTGGGCCGGAGTGTTCTCACTTGTGGTAACATGTTTTTGTCGGGTGTCCTCTGCGCCCACGCTCTGGCTAGAGACGACGGTCTCCGCGGGCGGGCAGCGGCCCTGTTTGGGCGGCGGCCCACCTCCGCTTTGTCCATGCAAGCCTCTCTCCCGAGCGCGTTCGCTCGCGGTCGCCGTCCCTCCGAGTTCCTGTCTTGGCCTGCCGCCATTTTCACCCGTAGGGAAGTCTGTCCGTCTTGTGCTTTTTCGGGTGGTCTTCCTTTTTTTGGGTTTCTTCCTCTTGACCCTGGCCTCAACCAGTACCCATGGATTTTGGGCAGTGGGGGTCTCGGCGATGACCGCCGCTAGGGAGGCCAGGTCTAGAGGTCTAGGTGTGTGCGGGGACGTCCGTTTGTCAGTCCTAGTAGATATGTGGGGCGGGTCCTTCGGAATCCGGGTGTCAGAGCTTGGGGTCAAAGAGGTAGGAATGTCCGTCGTGATCCGTTCGTTTGCCTGTGGTTGTCGGGTGTGCATAGCACAAAGCGATTGTTGGCCCCCCCCCAGAGCACGAGGGGCTGCCTGTGGCCCTGTCTCCGTTCTTTGCCGGAGGCAGAGCCACAGTTGGGGATTCTCCGGCTCCAACATGGGAGTCGGTACCCCTCTGGGGTAGTATCTCTTTACATATCGCTTTCATCTTTCTGAAGGTTTGTGTGGATTGTAGAGTGTTAATGTGTGTACTAGTGTGTATGAGTGTATGTTTTATTTATGGGGACAGTAGGACTTAGGGTGGAGGTTATAGGAGGGGATCATGGACAAGGGTCTGAAGGATTCCAGCCAGCGTTGGGAGTGTCATTGGCTGAACCTCTTGTTCGGGGTGCCTACGACCGGACCACAGTCCGCATGCAGGCTGCGCTCCGGCCGCAGACAGACGCGGCTATCCACAACCTGCCGACCCGCCCGGTAGCATGAGGATGCTCCGCTAGAAGGGGATTAATGTTACGGGTCCACACTAGGAAGTGCCCGTACCCTCAATGCACCCTCCGCGCCGGGTATATCTATAGATATACATATAGATATGTCTAATCTCAAAAGTTTATACATAGTTTTCCACGAAGGAAACCTGATATATTATTCCGGGATAAAATGTCGCCTCAGTTACGCTTTGCAAAAACAATATAATATAGGTTAAAATATTAGGTGCATGTAAAAAAATCCCGTCAGTTTCGAAGATTAGTCCGTAGATACAAACAGAAAGACTGTCAAAAAATTTTAAATCGTGTTTTGTACTGGTCAAATAATTAAAAGAGTTTAATTATTAAAAGAAACCCTTTATTTGTATATATTAGAAACTTTTCTCCGACCTGTGCTCAGTAGCGACCCGTTGATAGGTTGCTGATGATGATGATTGGAAGCGATTACATATTTCAGATTTTTTTTTAAATTAATTAAAGAAATTTCAAATCACAGACAGTCACTTCAATTATTATATTAGTATAGATTTATAGAAGATAATATATGACGTAAGGTATTTTTCAATACTTACAATATAACATTGTATAGCCTGTAGGTATAAGCAGTCGTACTCGTAACCATTCAATTATTTTATTTGTTATTCAATGTATAGAGTAAATTATTGATTGTTCTTTCAATTGCATGGAAAGCTACCACGTAACACGTCCTACTTAAACAATAAATAAACAATAATTTTTGTTATAATAAGTAACAAATTCAAATTCAAAATTATAATAAGTATGTATTTTATGTAAGTAGGCAAACCTGTAGCTCTTATGATACGTCCGCATATGACACACCTAGCCTTGACCAGGTCTTGACTTTACCACCGGTTCCGAAAGCAGATTCTGCTGAGAAGATCCGACAAGAAACTCAGCAGTGGCTTTTTCAAAACAAAATCTTACAATATTATTATTACACGTAATACGTTATTACACTATATTGTGGGCGGTTGATGCCAAATAGATTGTTACCATGTAACTTTCCTTCTCGGGGGGTCCGAAATTCCAATCCCAGGCAAGTCTCGCTTTTCGTAGTTTTATTAAAATTCAAAATTAGACGATGCCCGCGATTTCATCGGTTTTGAATCCCGCGGGAACTCTTTAATTTCCCGGGATAAAACGTAGCCTATGTTGTATTCCGATATGAGCTATCTCCATTTCAAACAGCCAAATCGGTTCATTCGTTGTGGCTTCAAAGAGTAACAAACATCCATCCATCCTGATCCTCACAAACTTTACGAATTTATAATATTAATAGGATATATCACTCGTTTTTACTGAGAAGAAAAACATAGTGAGGAATGCCTGAGCTGAGGTATTCATAACAATATTATCACCATCTTACTCTGTGATAATATTGTCGAAGGTGTCTATGCCAATCCGCACTTTTGCCGGCGTGTTTAACTGTGGCCTAAAATCTTTTTAATCGACTTCAAAAAAAGGAGGAGGTTATTTTTTTTTATGTATGTCTACCGATTACTCGAAGCCGCCTGAACCGATTTGGAAAATTCTTTTTTTTTTGAAAGGGTATACTTCCCAGATAGTCCCGTATAAATTTCATCGAAATTGGTAGAGCTGTTTTTAAAATATCACCAATAAATTATATATTTTGTATAGTGTGTGTGTAATATGTAGTAAAGCGGGAGTTTGAAGCCGGTTGTTTAAAAATATTTTTTTAGGGTTCCGTAGTAAACAAGGAACCCTTATAGTTTCGCCATGTCCGTCCGTCTGTCTGTCTGTCTGTCTGTCTGTCTGTCTGTCTGTCTGTCCGCGGTTTAGCTCAGAGACTATTGGAACTAGAAATCTGTAATTTGACAAGGGTATAAATATCAATCACGCCGACAAAGTGGTGAAATAAAATTTTGAAAAATAATTTTTTTTAGGGTACCTTCCCTACATGTAAAGTGGGGATGAATTTTTTTTTCTCGACTATCCCATAGTGTGGGGTGTTGTTGAATAGGTCTTTCAAAAATATTGTGGGTATGGGAACACCATTTTTCAATTCAGGGATCCGTTTGTGAAATATGATATTTGAAAGTGCTAAATTTTATTAGAGTCAAGTGTCCCCCCCCCCCCACTGCCAGCTAAATGGTCGTATATAGGATACAAGAAAAAATTCACAGCAGTATATATAATGAATTTTAAAGGAAAACTATCGCAGCTAAGTAGGGTTCATTGGTGAAGGAGTTATATCTGTTTTTCCTAACTTAGGTATTACACGTAGTGTAAGTTGCATATTTTGTAGTATATTATAGTATTTAAACCATGGAACTCAAAATGTATTCAATAAATAAAATAAAAGCACTATCCTAGGTCAGCAATAATATTTGAGACTTTCAACTACGGAACCCTACACTGCGCGTGGCCCGACACGCACTTGGCCGGTTTTTATTGACCGAGCGAAGCGAGGTCTCTGAGTTTACTAGAGCGATTTGCACTTGTCCGTCCGTCCGTCCGTCTGTCAGAGCCTTATAACTTTTGAATTACTGAACGTAATTACTTCAAATTTGGATATAATATGTAAACCGATGGCCTCCAGCCGAAAATGGCTTAAAAATTTATAAAAATCTTTATTTCAGGGGGGCTCTCATAGAAGCGAATGCGAAGAATTTTTTTTTTATTTGCGATTCATAGGTTTTCTGTGTATCATTTTAAAGACAATTTGGAACAGAGTACAACCGTATTCTTTTTTTAATTTTTTTCCTAAAATTGACGAAATGGGGGGCTTCCAAAGTGGCGATTTAATACGCTCGCTTGAAGACGCTCTCTGGGAAAATTTTCTATATATTTTCAAGTTGTACTTATTTTCTTACTTCACTTGTATCCTGTACTTGAACAACAAATACTAAAATTATATGAATATTATAAAGAAACGAGATTATTTAATTTTTAATGAGCATCAGTAAATTTCACATAGCTTCACAATAATGCTAATAGATGGCGCAGTCATTAACTATTCCATTGAACTAGGAGTTACGACTACGATTTATCCCAAAAACAGTTTTGCGTCGACCATTATTATTTAGGTACATAATATAATAACATATTATTCAATTAAAATTATTCTTTAGTTAAATATCATTTTGTATATTTTCTATTCGCGTCGATAGATGACGATTTGTACAGATGCCCCTAACCCGTTTTCACTCGTTAGTACCTACATAGTAATTCAATGTTTTCACTGACGTTCCCTAACCTTTACGGGCTACCTATGATAAGTTATGTGATGATTACTGTCAACTTCTTTATCACGATCCTGTACGGGACACCTAAAAGGACATTGGGACGGATGTTAGGACTTAGGATTGTGTTTTGGAGCTACCTACGTAAAGAGACTCCTACATAGGGGATGATTTAGGTATGTTTGGTGAAAACGGGCATAATAATAATAATGTCAGTTTTGGTCGTCATGTATCGATTGAATGAATACCTAATCATGGGATACCGTTACCGCGAGGTCTCAGTTCAGGGCGAACCACTAGTTTATATTAAATTATTGAATGTATCCGTGCACAGAAGTGGACCGGCGAGGGGCTGCGACGATGATGATGATATTTTTCTTGTTATTATTGGATTCTGCACACATACGCAACCATTGAAAGTTTTAGTCGGTTGTTAACAATTTCCCGTCACCTAGAACTTCTAGAAACCAACATGACCTCCGCATTACATTTCTCAACCGCACTAAGGTAAATAGTAGGAAACGTGATGTTTATCTCAAAGTACCTACCTAGGCTCATTTTCCCGTGTTTATTTTTGAAATTATCACCCAGTCATCTCAACAGAACTATTTACACCGTACTTAATACGAAACTGATCACGGAATTTCGAACGACGAT
This sequence comes from Oeneis ivallda, assembly GCA_029955525.1. Classification (NCBI taxonomy): domain Eukaryota; kingdom Metazoa; phylum Arthropoda; class Insecta; order Lepidoptera; family Nymphalidae; genus Oeneis; species Oeneis ivallda. Next base: position 20,405,490 of record JARPMR010000008.1, read on the forward strand.
GGTACTTTCATCCCGAAAAATCAAACCTATCATTTCTGATTTTCCGGGATGAAAAGTATCCTGTATCCATCTCAAGGATAAAAAAAACTTGAGAGGTGTCAAGGGACACCCTGTTGGAACGTAGTTCCTTTCGATTACATTGTGTTTGGTATTTTCGCGGTACAACATTGGGTCTCCGTAGCCTAGTGGCTCCGGCAGTCGCTTAACAGTTCAAAGTCGATGGTTCGAATCCCGGCTCAACAGACCGAATTTTCCATTTTCAATTTCATTATAAACAATTTCTACATGTGGAACCTTTCCCTAATGTTGTATCGCGAAAATACCGAACACAATGCAAAATTCACATTCAACAAAAAAGTGTCGGTTTCAAAAATGTGTCGAGTGTCGGTTCCTTAATTTTTTCCGTCTAGCCCCCTTATGATAAGGAACTTACGTTCCAAAATTATCTTTGTGAATTCGTCAATATTCATTCAATAGTTCAGCGGCTGTAAAAATATAATAAAGTCCGAAAATCAAAGAGTTCCCGAGGGATTTTAAAAACTAAACCCACGCGTGCGAAGTCGCTGGCATTAGCTAGTTCGCCTCATAAAACATACTACTTACAGAACCCGTTGAATCTTACCCGAACGTGGCCAGTTTTATTTTTCCTGTTGACGAATTTTTTATCGAAGAGATAGGTAGGTAGAGAGTAGGTAAATTCGGATTTATTTACATACCTAAGTAATGGCATGAACCCAAAAGTAGGTCTACACTTAACCCTTAAGTGGCTCATGCTTCATTGTTTTCATTTGTAATAATTAATCGATGAAATGAATATTCATACTTTAATTGCATTCATGTATTACGCGGTATACATCCATACTAATTATGTATATAAATGCGACAGTGTGGCTGTTTGTTGGTTTGTTAATTTATCGTTTTGTCCTTCAATCACGCCGTAATGGAGCAACGGTTTGATGTGATTTTTTGCATGGGTATAGACTATAGTTGAGGACCTGGAGAGTGACACAGGCTACTTTTTATCCCGGAAAAACAAAGGGTTCTCGCGAGATTTTTAAAAACCTAACTCTGCGCAGACGAAGTCGGTTGAAAAGCTAGTAATAATATAATGCGCTTTATACAACGTGTTTATAACGAATTCCCGTAACTCTAGGGCTAGATTCCATAACGAAAAGTAATCAAAAATGGCTAAGACTCGGAATCCGCTTTTCGAACCGGTCATGACTTGTCATAAGAGCCACAGGTTGGCCTACGTGAAATAAATAATTTTGAATTTGAATTTGAATTTAAGGAACATGTGTTCTAAAATGGATATTTTCGGAGAACATTTTTCAACATTTTTCTTTTGTAAATACGTAGATCCAAAATTATTTCCCATATGCCGCATCCTTGTTTTTGCGCCGCTGCCAAACTTAATGTTTTTTCTGACCGTACAAACACTGCTAAGCATAGATTTTATCAATGAACGATAGAAAGGGACAGCGTTCATTGATTAGTAAAAATAAGGCCATTCAAAATTCATGTTTTAAAATGCGACGTTGTCGGTTTTTACACAAAGGTGTGGTGTTTTTACACAATTGGATAGTCGGAAATATTTGAATTACTTTGTATGAAAACTGATTTTTTTTTTAAATAAAGAAATATTTCTCATGCAGTTCGATTCTTCTAAGTGGTCTGTTCAATACTTCGAAGTTATTGGAATTCGTCATAAACACGTTGTATGCATGTGACCCTGCATAGCAGGTGGCCGTCACTGGATTATATAAAGCTATGCAAGGTAGATTGGAATCGTCACACATAAACTGCCGCACTTTAAGAGAACGAGTGTCTCACAGATGGATGAGTCATAAGCTAAATCTAAATTAATATTAAATTACTTCCAAAGTTAAAACAATGGTATATAACCCACCCAAAATGCTGGCCATTTTGCCCCTTTGGATGGTGAAACTATTTCTTTGCCTAAGTTAGCTGCCAACTCTTGGATCCCCGGCAAACTCGATGAACTTTTTTGAAAGTTCTTCAAAATGTGCTCGAGCCTACCGGCCCCAAAACTATTTAATGATAAATAATTAGTCACTAACTAATTATTTATTATTCATTTTACATCTTTGAATAAGATATTATTTGTACCTATGGAAGCGGTGAAGCCTAGTGGAAAAGACTGCGGTCTCCTATTCGGGGGGTCGGTTCGATCCCGTAAGTGTAAGAAAAAGTATATTGGCCTTGTTGTCCTTAGTTTTGTAAAGAATTTTGATATCGAACGATTCTGAGAAATTAAGAAAATTATAAATTTAATTATTCGTGTGTGTAGTCAAACGAGTCGCATGGAGCCGCTGGATGCAGGTGGCGCAAGACCGAGACCTGTGGAAGTACATGCAAGAGACCATTGTCCAGCAGTGGACGTCTATCGTTAGTTAATGAAGAAGAAGTTCTTGTAACTCAGTAACTACATACTAACAATACATTGATAAACTTAAATAACCTAGAGAGATCCATGGAGAAAAAAATCAACTTTCGCGTAGTTTAAATACCTATCTATACTAATATTATAAGGAGGAAAGATTTTTTGTTTGTACCGAATAGCGCTGGTGGTTTCTCCCGCCACAATGCCCTCAACGACATCATCCGCAGGTCTCTTGTTACTGCTCACGTGCCAGCTGTATTAGAACCTATTGGTTTGGCACGTAGTGATGGCAAGAGACCTGATGGTATGACGCTTGTTCCTTGGAGGACAGGGAGGTCGCTTGTGTGGGATGCCACCTGTGTAGATACTCTAGCTGCTTCCCACATCCATGCGACCTCCTCTGTGGCGGGTGCAGCGGCTACTAGCGCCGAACAGGCTAAGAGGCGCAAATATGAAAAACTTGACAGTGGTTTCATATTTGCGCCTTTTGGTGTAGAGACCCTGGGGCCGTAGGGCCCGGAGGCTCGCGCACTTTTTTTAGAGATATCGAAAAGAGTGATCGAGTACCGGGGATCCAAGAGCTGGCAGCTACCTTGGCCAAAGGATTAGCTTGGCCATCCAAAGGGGTAATGCTGCCAGCATCTTGGGTACTATGCCACACTGCAGTGGCTTGGATGGGGTTTTAGATTTGAATTAGTTTTTATTTTAGTTTTAATTTTAGAGTAAATTATAGTATTGTATAATTTTGAATGTATTTATGTCCATAATAAGTCGCACGCAGCTCATACTCAAGACTGAGTTAAAACGAGATAGATTTATGTCGGGACATATTTGTGTCTCATTTTAACTCTATCTTGAGTCTTGAGCAAGCCAGACTACAATCTACAGATCCCAAGGGTAAGATCTATAGATGGCACTTTCACTCAGCTCAGATTCTAGACTTAAGCTGAGATCCATAGATCGTACTCTATAATTAAATAAAATTTTAATACTTCGAAACATTCTTCCTTACTAATACATAAATATAAATGCGAAAGTGTGTTTGTTTGTTGGTTTGTTCGTCAATCACGCTGCAATAAAGCTACGGATTGATGGATACGGATTTTTTGGATAAGTATAGTTTAGAACCTGGAGGGTGACTATCCCGGAAAATCAAAGAGTTCTCGCGGGATTTTAAAAACTAAATCCATGCGGATGAAGTCGTGGGCATTAGCTAGTACATAATAATAATTAAATAACTTATGGCAATAATTGTTACTTTACAGTCCCTAAGAAATCGGACGGCACAAATATAGATTGGGTCAAAAAATCATAGTGCCATAACGCATGTATAAAGTTTATACTACTGTCGCCTTCGATATACCTAGACCTACCTGCCATAATTATGTCATTGTAATGGATCAAACGATCGGACAATAGATGACAACAATACAGACCACATCCTTATGTGGAGATGATGGAACCATTAACTTTCTATTTGTGTGTGGTTGGATGTCTGATGACGACCTCGTTGATTTAGTGGGTAGCTTGTCCGGGTGCGGATCACTTAATGCCTGGTACGAGTCATGGATCAAGCTACAAGAACCGGCAAAGTGCGAGTTGGACCCGCACACGAAGGGTATCCGAACCATCGTACATGATTTAACACCAGCTATTATTAAGATCGAGGTATATAGCTCAAGGAAACCATAAACGTTGGGGTCCCAAGGTGAGGAAATGGCGTCCCTCAACAGAAAGCTGTCACACTTTTTGTTGAAAAACATTTAGGTTCCAAGGGGCAAACTTTTTGTTAAAAAACGTTGGGGTCAAAAGGTGAGGGAATGGCGTCCTTCAACAGAAAGCTGTCGCACTTTTTGCTGAAAAACGTTGGGGTCCCAAGGTGAGGGAATGGCGTCCCTCAACAGAAAGCTGTCATACTTTTTGTTGAAAAACGTTGGGGTCCCAAGATGAGGGAATGGCGTCCCTCAACAGAAAGCTGTCAAACTTTTTGTTGAAAAACTTTTATTTTTTTATTTTTCCAACGCTCTAATAATAGTGGCACGGCACCTCAGTCCGCAATTTTTTTGTGAAATGTTTTTACTCGTACCTAGAGGCTTTTTGTCGACTCTTGTTTCAATCAATCGGTAATTGTACTTGGTGAGTTCCAGTACCTTTCCACAAGGCAAAAGCGTATGAGTCACAGGTTTTTACACTAAAGAACCTTGCGCGTACGACAAGCGATCACAAAATCCAGCAGAAAAGCTGCATCAAACATTGCCAAAGTATCAATTGTGGTGATTGGCTGAATTATGGTCTTACATTGCATACGGTGCATTTTAGCCAGGAGCGGGATAGAAACTGCCAATCAAAGGCGATTACGATTGTTACACTATAGCAATTATTTTAAGAGAATCCCGCGGCAGGTATGTAAATTATCGTATCGTAACCTGAGCCAAGCATCGCGCCAACCACGCATTTATCCACTAATCTATCTAATACCTGATATATAATCAGAATTTCGGAAGCGGCTCCAACGATTTTCATGAAATTTAGTATGCAGGGGGTTTCGGGGTCGATAAATCGATCTAGCTAGGTTTCATTTTTAGAAAAGGTCGTTTTATCCGTGTTTTCAGGCAATGAAAAACCCCATACAATATCATTAGAATACGAAGGTAAATTTCGCAATCATTTATAAAGTCCGAATAGCTCGGGAAATCCAGAAGTCGGGAAGTCCCGAAACCAGAAGACCCCGGTTCGAGTCCAGAAGATTATATTTTCCCCTATGAATTTTATTATTATTTTTTTTATTATTTTTTTAATATATATTTTTCCAAAAAACACGATTCACCAAAAAAAATATTACCGAGCAAAGCAATTCGCGGTCACCCAGTATATTAATTGTATTATGTAGAATTGCGGCCTTAAACTGCGCTACTCGTATAACGTACGCTTGAGCTTGATTTGATTATTATGAAGTTTTCGTCACCGTCTCACGTTGGAAAACACAACCGCCGCAATGTGCCTTTATCCTAACGCTATTCAGCTGAATATTACGTAGTTGCACTATGAGTAAAGTTTAATTAGCAAGCAATTTAGAGCTGGCATATTATCATTACTAACAATTCATACTGATGTTCAGGGTTACATATTTTAATAAAGGATCTTGCGCATTATGCGATCACGATCAATCACAATTTCAGGTGCGACTGTCTAACAGTTATTCCATTGATCGTATTTGTATTCAATGACATTAGCGTCAAAGTAAAATAATCCTTGACTGTATTGATTGAGTCACAAATTCAGTACAATGGATTTAACATGGAGCGTTATGGAGCGTATCGTACATACCTAAACGTATAAGAATGCATACACGAAATTGAACTCTAATTCAATGCCGTTATGGTTTATTTTACTTTGACGCCAATGTCATCGCAAACGATTACGATCAATGGTATAACTTTAGACGATCGCACCTGAACTTGTGATTGATCGTGATCGCGTAATGCGCAAGATCCTTTATTAAAATATGTAACCCTAAACATCAGTTATTATGAATTGTTAGTGTTCGCGCCATGTACCTGTCCAGAATTCCTTGTTCCATGGTCGTGGCGCTGGCAATCTTTTTAGCCCGCAATGAAGTTGACAGATTCTTAGTTTTAAACTTGCCGCCGTTTTTGGGCGTGGATTTTGCAAGTTCCTTTTTTGACAGCTAACACGTACACGAAAAATCCGGGTCGCCTCGCGCACCGTTTTGCTGTTTAAGTGTCTAGATTTAGTTTATTTTACGGTTTAGTTGTGCCGTCAAGCGGTCTATGTGTCGACCTAGCTATAAGCAGAATTACAGACTGTTATTTGTAACAAAAGGCGACTTCTAACAAGCGGTTATTGCTCGCCACGCTAAGTGTGAAACAGTGACTTAGACCACCTCTAGTTGGTCTTACTAGTGACAAGCCAAGTGTACAGTGCTCCGTCAGCCCAACGTCTCCAGCGGGCCATAACTGGCTGCCTGCCTGCTGCTGCTAGTGGCCTGAGGAGTTCACCTTACACTTAACCTCACAATACACCCACATATCACCACTATCATACCATCTCAGGCCGTACAAGGATTGACTGCTGCAAGGAAGGTCAGTGCAACCCTACCATCATTAAGTCACCACTACGTTGAGAACAGATCTGACCGCGGTGAAAGGCCGCTTTGGGCAGCGACTCTGGACTCAGGTTCAGTTGATGGGCCCCTGAACCTAGTGGTCCAGGTGTTGACTCGTTGGCCAAGCCGTTGGCCTCAACAATTGGTAGCAGAGCGTGGTTAAATTGATTCCGCGGACAGATTTGGCATTACTGTGACTTAACTTTGCCGTTCTAGGGTTAACTCATTAATTGTAAACTTATTAATTTATAACTTATTAATACACAGGCTTATTGAGTTACTAGTACATAGCCTACCTTGTCACATGTAGGCCTGTATAATGATTGCAATTATTGAGATTTTGTTTTGTTAATTTTTGTTGATTAATAATTAATAGTATCTAATTGTTGTTTGTGGCCCGTAACTGGCCAACAGTTAGATGTAGATTGTAATAAATAAACTTAATATTAATATAATTTGATAATTGTAGGTTCTTACCAAGCCAATTTGTAATTTGCAGTGCCTGGTATGAGTCTAGTGGCTTAGTACGGGTAATTAAAAACTTAATTTTTCTTTTATCTTAATTTATGTTATTGATTGACTTAACATAAATTATTGATAGCTTAATTTGTATCTTTTGGAACTTTTAACCAACAAATACTTTGTTTGTTTACTAGAACCCCTCGTGGTTAGGTAACAGAGTAGTTTGTTTGATGTATTTAAAATAAATAATTCTTGTTTTAAAGTAAATAATTCTAATTAATAAATAGTATTTAAGTAGTAATTTGTTTGTGTTTAAAGTGGGTAATTCTTGTTTGATTATTAATTTGTTTGGTTGAAGTTGAAACATAACTTGTAACAAATAACTTTGTTTTGATTTTGTTATCTATTTGTTGTAACTACCTTTATTTAAGTTGTTTTGTACCTACCTAAGATGTCAGCCCACAAAAAATTGAGCGTGCAAATTCAATCAGAGCTGCGTTGGGCTGCTACAGCCAACGCCTTGGTAGGCCGGGTGGACCGGGCATCCGCACTGCTCCAGCGGTGCGAGCAGGTGCGGACCAGGCAGGCGGTCGTCGAAGAGGCCTTCCGAGACCTCATGGCATTGGAGCTACCTCCGGAATCGCTGGAGTCCTCAGTGCGGGACTACGAACAGTTTTTTGAGCTGACAGACGGTCTGGTGGAGGAGGCCGCGAGGCTCAAGAAGGAGGCGAGAATGAGCTCTATTCTTGAGTCTCCCACCAGACCCACCATGCAGCCTGCGTTACAGGGCAAGTTGCCAACAATAAACTTGCCCCACTTTTCTGGCAACCTGAGCGAGTGGCTAGGCTTTCTCAGCCTCTTTGATAGCCTGGTGGACGCGAGAAGGGACCTGTCTCCCTGCCAGAAACTGGCCTATCTACTCTCTTCCCTGCAGGGAGAGGCTCTGGGTTTAGTTAGCCACCTAGACCTCTCCGAGGAGAGTTATACCACCGCGCGGGAACTACTGACTCGGCGGTATGCCAACGTGCGCCGGTTAGCAGACACACACGTGGCACAAATTCTAGCGCTGCCACGTGTCTATGGGGTGTCCCATTTAAGAGAATCGCTCTTAAATCCACTGATTGTAGCCTGCAACGCTCTTAAGCGTTTAGAGCTTCCCGTGGACCAGTGGTCCTTCCTTTTATTACACATTGTGTTGTCCCGCCTACCTCCCGAGTTGAAACTGCGTTTTGAGCAAAGGTATGGTGGGGACGGGGCCAGCTACCTGCCCCCCTTTTCGGACCTTTTAAAGTTCCTTGAGGAAGAGTGCCGGCAGGCTGATAACTCTGGTATTGCTGGTCCTTCAAGGACCCCAGAGCGGCCTGCCCAGCTGAGGAAGGAAAAGGGTCACACTGGCGTCCCTGGTAAAAGGGCCTCCGACCGGAGACCAATGCCCGTTTACACTGGACTTGCTGCCACTGAACCCGCCCCCTGTAACTATTGCAGGCGTCCAGGCCACCGGGTGCTTTCTTGCCCCCAGTTTCTCTCTAAGCGGATCAAGGATCGGAGGGGCATTGCAAGAGACCGCCACTGGTGCTATAGCTGTCTGGAAGCTCACATGCAACGGGACTGCCAACAGCAACGGCCATGCCCAATTTGTAGGGGTAACCACCTGGAGATTTTGTGCGCCAACAAGAATGGTGTTGGCCGCCGGGTGGAGAGTGAGGGCGCGCCCCGCACGGGCGGGGGCGCTCTTACCGATCGCTCCCCGGATTACTTGCGTCGGTCTCCTGATCAGGGCCATGAATCCCGACGCGTCCGGATTTCGACCCCGCCTATGGGGGCTTCACCCCCCCGTGAGGGGGGCGCCAACCCCCCTCGACGTTCTGATGGGAGATTTGTGGCGGCTCCGTCTATGGTTCAGTCTGCCCGCTATTCACCTCCGCTTCATGAGTGGCCACGCCTCGAACGCCGCCCACCTCGAGCGGGTCGACAGCCTTACTACGGCCTACCGACCTCAGCCCGTATGACTAGGCCCGTGCTGCCGCCACGAGATGACGCATGGGTTTACCCAAATGGAGGTCCGTCCCACTCACCTTTGGAGGTCCCCCCTGAGTCTCAATATGAGATTCCCCGGTTAGAGGACCGGTTTGATGAGGACGACCACCAATAGGTAGTTGCCGCCCTAGCCCCCACCACAGCAACTTCTCCTGAGACCTTGAATCTCCGGCAGTCCGTCTGTCAGACCATTCTTTTGCCGACTGTCTCAGTGAAGGTATTCAACCCGAAGGGTGAATTTTTAATCGTTCGCGCCCTTTTGGATTCGGGTTCACAGCGCTGTATTGCTTCTTCTCGTTTGGTGGGTGAGCTAGGGCTCCCTTGGAGTCCTCGAACAGGACGGGTGATAGGTATCGGGGGTATAGAGCCTTCGACTCCTAACGGGGAAGCGGAATTAATGTTTGGCCCCGTTACGGGCAATCTTAGGGTCTTGGTCAAGGTGTCAGTCCTTGACAATATCTTAGGCCCCCTACCGCAGGTCCGAATAGCTGACGCTGCGGTGTCCTGTGCATCAGGCCTAAACCCAGCTGACCCCCACTGGACTGAACCCGGTCCTATGGACCTTTTGTTGGGTTCCGATGTGTTGGGCCTGGTCTTGTCAGGGGAAATTAGGGTTTTGCAGAAGGACGGCCTATGTGCCATGTCCACTATATTCGGCTCTAGCTTTTTTGGACCCGTGCTACGGTCTTCGGACCTACCGGTGCTGGACCAATTGCAAGCAGCCGGCTTGACGCTGTCGGACGTGGTCCAGCGCTTTTGGGAAGTTGAGGAGCCGCCGCATGCCGCACGAGTTGACCCTCTTGACCTTGAATGTGAGTTGTTTTATCAAAACAACACAGGCCGCCGTGTTGATGGGCGATTTGTAACTCGCTTGCCCTTTCTCGCTTCTCGCCCCCCGCTTGGTCAATCGCGGGCCTTGGCGGAAAAGAGGCTCTTGTCTATGGAACGGCGCATGCGGCGCGACTCCACCTTCCGCTCCAAGTACGTTGAATTTATGCGCGAGTACGAGGGCCTGGGGCATATGTCACCATCCAATTTTGATTGGCGCGCACACGAGCACTACTTCTTACCCCACCATGCCGTCTTGAAGACCCCTGGGGGGAAGATTCGAGTGGTTTTTGACGGCTCCGCGGCCACATCCAACGGGGTGACATTGAACCAATGCTTGCACTCCGGTCCTAAGCTGATCAAGGATATCTCCGATATCCTCACGCATTTCCGCCGGCATCAAATTGTTTTCGTAGCTGACATCAAGATGATGTTTAGACAGTCGATGGTACATCGCGATGATCGGAGATACCAAATGATTCTGTGGCGCGAAAATCCTAATGCGTGTCTTTGAATTGAACACCACGACCTATGGACTCAAGTCAAGCCCCTATATTGCTATCAGGACCTTGTTAGAACTAGCTAACCGGGAGCGACTGAATTACCCTCGCGCATCAGCCACCTTGGAATCGTCAGTCTATATGGACGATATTTGCACGGGAGCCTCGAGCGTTGAGGAAGCTCTGACTCTTCGCGATGAATTGATTGCAATACTGAAGTCCGGAGGTTATGAGTTGGGCAAGTGGCTGTCCAACTCCCCTCACGTCTTGAAGGATCTTCCGGGAAAGGATCAGCAGGATCCTCATATTTTTGAAAATCCCGAAAATCCCAATTTGCTGACGGTCCTTGGAATACAGTACCAGCCCGTCCAAGACGTTTTCACCTACCGGGTCAAATTAGACCCACCTCCTAAGGTCTGGACTAAGCGTTCCGTATTGTCTACGGTTGCTCGCACCTTCGATCCCAATGGATGGATCACTCCCGTAATATTTTTGGCTAAATGTTTCCTCCAGAAGCTTTGGATTGCTGAACTCGGTTGGGACGAACCACTCCCTGGGAAGTTATTGAAGGAGTGGAACTCCCTTGTGTCTTCACTTCCTGAAGTTAACCGAATTTCCATGCCTCGACGCTTCCTACCAACAGGAAGGTGTCATGCCAGTCTCCACGGGTTTTGCGACGCCTCCGAACGAGGATACGCCGCCGTGGTATATTTGAGGACTGTCGATGTCGCCGGTGAGGTCGCGACGCATCTCGTCTTGGCAAAAAGCAAGGTGGCCCCTATTCGGTCACGGTTAACTATCCCGAAATTAGAATTGTCTGGCGCCGCCCTTCTGGTACGCCTCTTGAACCACGTCCGCTCCTCTTTGGCATCTGCGGTCGATCTGACCGACGTTTATGCTTGGACGGACAGTGAGATTGTCCTTTGCTGGCTACGTGCCGCGCCTCACAACTTAGAGGTCTTTGTTGCGAATCGGGTCTCCCAAATTCAGAGCTCTGCAGTACCGGTGATTTGGAGACACGTACCCGGAGAACTGAACCCGGCCGATTGCGCCTCCCGCGGCTGTGAGGCCTCTTCACTGGTCCACCATCACCTTTGGTGGGATCCAAGTTGGCTATCCCAATCCGAGACGACTTGGCCTCAAAATAGGTTTTCCGCTCCCGAAGTATTGCCGGGCTTAAGAGTCGGAGTGGTTGAGGATAAACAGATCCCCGACTTGAACTTTCTTTTGAACCGTTACAGTTCCCTTGATAAACTAATTGGTGTTACCGGTTGGATTCGACGTTTTATCCATAATGGGCGGAATTCAGAAAATAAAAATTTGAGTCCTGTGCTTTCCCCTCTTGAACGCCAAGACGCCCGGAACTACTGGGTGCGTGTGGTTCAGGTGGAGCATTTTTCATCCGTGATTGACACCCTAAAGAGAGGTTTAGTTTTGAAGGGCCCCCTTGCTCGCCTAAGCCCTTTTTTGGACAATAACGGAATGCTACGCGTTGGAGGACGCCTCAAGAATTCCAATCTGCCCTATGGTGCTCGCCACCCCCTTTTGCTACCTAAGGACGGCACCTTTGTCAAATTGCTAGTGACACACTACCATCTTGAAAATGCCCACGCTGGTTGTAATGCACTCTCGGCTATTTTACAGCGCGAGTTTTGGATTCTGGCAGGGAGACGCACCATCCGGAACGTCACTCTCAGATGCATTCCGTGTTACCGCTTGAAGGCTAATACTTCACAGCCGATGATGGGTGATCTGCCCTCCGACCGCGTTCTAGCCACTCGACCCTTTGCTGTGGTTGGCACTGATTTTGCTGGCCCGTTTGCCATCAAGAGCTCTAACCTCCGCAACGCCAAATCGCTCAAGGCCTACCTCTGCGTTTTTGTATGTCTCGCTACCAAGGCGGTACATTTAGAACTTGTGAGTGCCTTAAGCACTGAAGCTTTTGTAGCCACGCTAGGTAGATTTGTCTCTCGTCGAGGATTGCCTGACCTGATTCGCACTGATTGCGGCACCAATTATAAGGGCACTGATAGATATTTAAAAGAAATTGTCGAATTCCTGTCTAGCAATAAGATTAGATTAAGTACAGAATTGTCCAAGATGGGGGTAACCTGGAAGTTTGACCCCCCAGCTTGCCCTCATTGGGGTGGAATATTCGAAGCCGTGGTTAAGGTGGCCAAGACTCATCTCCGGCGCGTTATAGGCGAAACTGTTTTAACCTTTGAAGAACTCGCCACCGTGTTTTGCAAAATTGAGGCTGTACTCAATTCTCAGCCACTCTGTCCCCTCTCATCTGACCCAAATGACCTGGAGGTCTTAACTCCTGGTCATTTTCTGATTGGTCAGCCCCTTAACGCTCTACCCGAATACCCCTTCAGGGACGTGAAGGTCTCACGTTTGTCCCGGTTTGAGCTGCTGCAACAGATGACTCAGAGTTTTTGGCACCGTTGGTCACTAGAGTATTTGCATCTTTTGCAGCAGCGGGTTAAGTGGGCTGACAAATCTGATCCACCCAAAGTTGGTGACCTAGTGCTGATTAAGGAACCTAATTTGTTGCCTTTATACTGGCGCCGTGGGCGCATTCTTAAGCTGATCTACGGGTCTGATGGGGTTCCCAGGGTTGCCGAGGTAATGGTCGGAGACTCTGTCTTGCAGCGAGCCGTTTGCTCCTTATCACGTTTACCCATTTACTAGTAAGTGGACGTAAATCCTTACGACCACAGGCGGGGGGGTTGTTCGCGCCATGTACCTGTCCAGAATTCCTTGTTCCATGGTCGTGGCGCTGGCAATCTTTTTAGCCCGCAATGAAGTTGACAGATTCTTAGTTTTAAACTTGCCGCCGTTTTTGGGCGTGGATTTTGCAAGTTCCTTTTTTGACAGCTAACACGTACACGAAAAATCCGGGTCGCCTCGCGCACCGTTTTGCTGTTTAAGTGTCTAGATTTAGTTTATTTTACGGTTTAGTTGTGCCGTCAAGCGGTCTATGTGTCGACCTAGCTATAAGCAGAATTACAGACTGTTATTTGTAACAAAAGGCGACTTCTAACAAGCGGTTATTGCTCGCCACGCTAAGTGTGAAACAGTGACTTAGACCACCTCTAGTTGGTCTTACTAGTGACAAGCCAAGTGTACAGTGCTCCGTCAGCCCAACGTCTCCAGCGGGCCATAACTGGCTGCCTGCCTGCTGCTGCTAGTGGCCTGAGGAGTTCACCTTACACTTAACCTCACAATACACCCACATATCACCACTATCATACCATCTCAGGCCGTACAAGGATTGACTGCTGCAAGGAAGGTCAGTGCAACCCTACCATCATTAAGTCACCACTACGTTGAGAACAGATCTGACCGCGGTGAAAGGCCGCTTTGGGCAGCGACTCTGGACTCAGGTTCAGCTGATGGGCCCCTGAACCTAGTGGTCCAGGTGTTGACTCGTTGGCCAAGCCGTTGGCCTCAACAGTTAGTAACGCTAATATGCCTGCTCTAAATTGCTTGCTAATTAAACTTTACTCATAGTGCAACTACGTAATATTCATCTGAATAGCGTTAGGATAAAGGCACATTGCGGCGGTTGTGTTTTCCAACGTGAGACAGTGATGAACACTTCGAGAGCGGGTTCTTATTTTAGGTTGAGATCAAAAAAGCGTGTACCTACTGACTTAGCTCTGACTTGAAGGTTGAAACAGTTTGAGCTTTCAGTTAAAAAGAGACACAAATATGTCTTGAGTGTAAGCAGAGTGATAGTATGATCTACGAGTATATAGACATCAGCTCGATTCTCACTTAACCCGATCGATATTCGGAGCCACGGATCGACATGATTTTTTGCATGGGTAGGTATAGTTGAGGACCTGGAGAGTAACATAGGCTACTTTTTATCCCGAAAAATCAAAGAGGAACTCTTTGATTTTTCTTCGATTGATTTTAAAAATTAAATCCACGCGGACGAAATCGCGGGCATCAGCTAGTAATATTATAAAGGCAGAATATTTGATCCGATGATAAATACAACTGTGTCTGAGTTTACTGTGCAACATTTCAGAAAAGACGCGTAACGTCGCGTTGCTACGACTACACTACTTAATATGTGCCTAGAGCCTTATGCGAACCTGCTGCACTATTATTTATTACCTCCTTTCACTTTTGAAATGTTACTAAACTATCCTAGTTCACCTAGGTTTCTAATTATGGTGGCATTCCTTCTACATTACCTAGTACTTATTTTAAAAAAGATAGCTCAATTCTGTAATCTAATAATTCGACTCTTTTTAACCGACTTCAAAAATTCGTCGGAATCTTTTTTTTATGTACTTATGTTTACGTTATTCGAAGACGTCTGAACCGAATTGGAAAATATTTTTTTTGTTTGAAAGGGTATACTTCCTAATAAATTTAATCTAAATCGGTCAAATCAACAATAAGTTATATAATTTGTAGTGGCGCGGGTGTTTGAATTTAGTTTTTAAAAATATTTTTTTTTAATTAAGTTACGTTGCTTTATTTCCTGATTTAAAATTAGTTTGAGCTTAAGGTTAAGGGGTAGGTAAGTACCGCCATTACTGCAGGGTACCTACTCGTATAGAGCACTGCCTATAATAATAAACCGCTATTATAGTAAATTATTATTGCATTTTTACAATAATTTGTTTTTAAAAGTTTTTCTGGTTTTGAAATCCACGCATACAAAGCCTATTTTATTCGTATATATAAACAAGTATTATTATGAGAAAAAGGTCAAGTTTCCAATATACCTATATTAAGCTATCAGAGTTGCAGCTACTAAGACTGGGTTTCCACGGCGCGGTTCGGCGCCCGCGCCCGCAGCGGTTGCGGGCCCGCGGCCTCCGTAGAATGCAGATTTGTATGGAAAATGAAGCAGCAATTTCCACGGCGCGGTTTGTGACCGCGGCGGGCGGGTACAATTTGGTACCGCAACTGCTGCGGGTGCGGGTGAAAACCGCTCCGTGGAAACCCTCTGTTGTATA
This sequence comes from Oeneis ivallda, assembly GCA_029955525.1. NCBI lineage: Eukaryota > Metazoa > Arthropoda > Insecta > Lepidoptera > Nymphalidae > Oeneis > Oeneis ivallda. The sequence goes on from JARPMR010000008.1 coordinate 20,420,832, forward strand.
AACATACATAATAATATGATGGGGCTTTCACTGTCACCGGGACCCTCGCTAGTACGAGTTCTACAATGGCACAACCTTCATCCGCATTTAGTTTGTAAAATCCCGCGGGATTTCTTATTTTTCGGGATAAAAATAGCCTGTGTCACTCTGCAGGTCTTCAACTATAACCATGAAAAATTCATGTCTATGTGTCTATCCATAGCTCTGTTGCAGCGTGATTGAAATACAAACCAACAAACAAATACTTTCAGATTTATAATAATACTAGCTGATGCCCGCGACTTCGTCCGCATGGATTTTGTTTTTAAATATCCCGCGGGAACTCTTTCATTATCCGAGATAAAAAGTAGCTCTCCCGGTCTGAGGAACCACTACTACATCCATTACTATACCCATGCAAAAAATCGCATCAATCCGCTGTTCTGTTGCGACGTGATTGAAGGACAAACCAACAAACAAACACACTTTCGCATTTATAATATCAGAAAAATGCTTTATTATAACACTTTTTATAATTGTCAAATTTTTTACCATACTTAACCAAAGACAAAATTACGTTTAGCTGTCATTTACGTTTTTCTTATTCCACTGTCATTTGCGTATTGTTATTCCATGTCAGATGCGTTTATGTTATAGGTTTTATAGTGACTTGACGGAAACGCGGTCGAACGGGATAAAAAGTATCCTATGTCCGTCTCCTGGTTCTAAGCTACCTCTCCACCAATTTTCAGCCAAATCGGTTCATCCGTTCTTGAGTTATAAATAGTGTAACTAACACCACTTTCTTTTATATATATAGATGTATATTAGTAAGGTTAGTGACTAAGATTAACTCGCCTGACCCTTATAGTGGCGAGTGGCGACGAAGGTCGTATGAGGATAATTATTTCCGACTTTAGTATGAACGTTTGATTCAAAACTATTGAAGTCGTTAAATCGCATAAATATCTAGGGTTAACAATAGATCATATAAGTTCAACTGGCACAAGCACATTAAGCATGTTTGCGACAAGCTTAGAGCTTTTTTGGCAAATATGTCTACTTATATTAGGAAGCGTTTAAATTATAAAGTCAAAATTATGCTTTACAATGCACTTTCAGACTCTATAATAACTTATGGTCTTAGCAGCTATGGACGAACAGACAAATCTTATCTTCATTATATTTATCAATTACAACTTAGAATTTTAAAATCCATCGTACCTTTAAATATTAAAATTATGGCGAAAACTGATGAAAAATATTTATTTAAGCATTGCAAAGTAATACCCATTCATAAATATGGTAAACGCATCACTGCCATAGAATATATTATAATAGTGCATACATGGTCCCTTGCCTAGTAAACAATTTATTATATTAGATCTATATCATCATCATCAATAGCCTACAACAGTCCACTGCTGGACTAAAGGCCTCTTCCAACGGGAGGGTAATCACCACGCTGCTGGGCAGACGGGTTGGTGATCGCAGTTGATGGTAGTAGTAGCACAGAGGACGCTGCTGCCCGTTCTCCGTTATATTACCTTAGTCGCCTCGTACGACACCCGCGGGAAGAGGAGGGGTGGTGACAACTGTATTCAGTGATCTGCCGTCACCACACATGACATGTTATGTCTAGCGTTCATGATTTTCATGAACGCTAGACATAACAATAATTATTAACGTTATAAAAAATACTTCAATTGGGTTTAAGGTAATACTAGTTGCGTGGAAAGGTGCCAAAAATACTGGCTAAGTTTTCTTTGCTTATATTTTCTTATGTCTCAAGATAGAGAAAGAATAAAGATAGATGTTAATTCATAATAATAAAAAACTTGAGAGGTGTCAGGTGAAAAAGGGACACCCGGATGGAACGTAGTTCCTTTGTTTTACATTGTGTTCGGTATTTTCGCGATACAACATTAGCTCTCCGTAGCCTAGTGGCTCCGGCAGTCGCCTAAAAGTTCAACGTCGATGGTTCGAATCCCAGCTCGACAGACTGAATTTTCTATTTTATTTTAAACAATTTCTACATGTGGAATTTTTCCCTAATTTTTTATAACTTATAAGTTATAAAAAACGAGGGAAAGGTTCCACATGTAGAAATTGTTTAAAATAAAATTGAAAATGGAAAATTCGGTCTGTCGAGCTGGGATTCGAACCATCGACGTTGAACTTTTAGGCGACTGCCGGAGCCACTAGGCTACGGAGAGCTAATGTTCTATCGCGAAAATAAAGAACACAATGCAAAATTCACATTCAACAAAAAAGTGTCGGTTTCAAAAATATGTCGAGTGTCAGTTCCTTAATTTTTTCCGTCTAGCCCCCTTGCGTACCGCGCGATAAGGAACTCACGTTCCAATATTATTATGAATTAATGAAGGTATATTTTGAATGGCAGGAATAGAGTAGTGCCTTTGTTTGATTTTGATTTCATTATTTTATACAGAAAAATAAATAGATACAGTTAAGAAGAAAACTTTATATTATGATCGCCGAATCAAAACTGGTTGTAAAATTATGCTTGCCTACAGCAAGAAATACGTATGTAAAAACATACGTATTTCTTGCTGTAGGTAAGTATAAAGAAGAAATACGTATGTTTTTAACTCTCTAAACCCAGAGACGCACCTCTAACTTTTTAATTTTGTGCATAAGAATATTACTTGACTAGGTGAAAACATAGCTAGGAAAACCACTTGAGATAAAGCTCCATATATTGTTCTCAACGGTATGTGAAGTCTGTCATTTTAAACTTGGCATGCGTAGTCGCGTATGACGAACCTATCTTAGTCTGAGAGATAGATGTAGTAGATGATGAATTAATTATCATGAAGTTAAACCGACTAATAAAAATATTTCTTGTAGAATGATCTTTTTTACAAAACCATAGAAATCTACCGATCGCTTATTGGGTATCAAAATGACAACGTAGCTTAGGTATAGCTAAGAAATATGGATACTACTTATACTGTCAAATGTAAAGGTTTTTTCTTCTCGTTCTTTCAGATATGGTTTTGTCAGCGCAAACCGATTTAAAGACAGGCGACCTAATATACAGTGAAAAATTGATGGAAGACAAAACGAAGGAGTCGCAAATTCAGAAAGTTTTCAACGGTTCGTCGGTGCTCCTTACTGGGGGAACCGGCTTCTTAGGAAAACTTCTAGTTGAAAAACTGCTGAGGTGAGTCTACTATTTTTTACCTAGTCTATATAATATGTATATAGAGTCTATTTACTAAAATACTCGTCTTTGAGCATGGAAAAAAATTTCCTTTTTCGTGACCGGTTACGAAAGGCTGAAAATTTTTTCTTGTTTTGTAACTGGTTACTAAAAGTGGTTAGAACGTGGACCAAAGGAATCTGTCTTGTTTTAACTCAGTCTTCAGACTGAGCTGAGTGTTTTGTGTTTGTGAATGGATAGTTTTTTCAACGCTCACGAGAAACAGTACTAAAAATACAAAAAAATTCAAAATTATTTATTTCACGTAGGCCGACCTGTGGCTCTTATGACACGTCATGAATCTACCACCGGTTCGGAAAGCAGATTCTGCTGAGAAGAGCCGGCAAGAAACTCGGCAGTTGCTCTTTTCAAAATAATCATTTTACAATATTATCGTACAGCTATTACATTGTAATAAGTTTTTTATACTATCTTGTGGGCAGCCGGATGCCATGCCGATTTAACCCATAGAACTAGAACTACTAATGCTTCAGAAACACTGCATTGAAGCAAGCCTCAGTTGATTTAAATTGCGTCATTATTGCGTACGCCGCCGATTGGAAAAATGTGGTTAAACGCTCGCAAACGTGGATTTCCAAATGATATCGAGTGATCATCGAGTGGTACGAGTATTATATATTATATTTTGAAATACGCCTAAATCTAGCAATCTTGACAAATACCACGCCTATCATTATAGAGGTGCCGGCTGCTGGGTTATGAAAGTGGTACCGATTCGCTTAAATCTTACGTAATTATGATGAACTTTACTAAGCAGGTATATACAGTTCCCGGCAGTTACAAATCGGCTCGCATAATTATAGATCATCTCCAACGAACGAAGCGGCAAAACACCACAATTTTCCCCCACACATGAGAGTGACAGTGACGACTGTCTACGAAGCCGCGGGTTTTTTTTTTAAGAATATCAGCCAAGCTTAAGTGTACTAATATCCTCCTCTCCCCTCCAAATAAGCGGAAAGCTTGTGTCAGGAGTGAGTACGACAATAGTGCAACGGGTGCGGTTCGAACCTGCGACCTTTTAGTTTTCAGTCCGCATCTTTAACTTTGGGCTATTGAGGCTTTATTTATATTAGGCCAATCATTGGCTGGATGGTATTATAAGATAGAAGCTTTCGACATGTGGGTCTATAGAAGAATATTGAGAATTTGGTGTCTGCTGCGTATCAGAAACACGACTGTGCTGTACTGCAAAACCTAGGCAAAGATCTTAAAACCCTGAAGTCCTTAAAAGTACGGAAGCTGGAGTAGGTACTTTGGCCGCATCCTTAGGAATAACAAATATGGCCTCCTGTAGCTCATTATTCAAGCTAAAATAGCTGGCCGAACACCACCTAGTCGGAGAAGAACATCTTGGCTTAAAAACCTGCACCAGTGGTCCGACAAAAGTAACGGATCCTTGTCCCGCGCATCATTATCCAACGTGCAGATAGCCCCAATAGTTGCCAATCTCCGATAGGACGGCACTACAAGAAGATTCATGAAGGTCTCGATGTACTAATACTTCATAATCTTCGTCGTCAAGCAATACGTGCACACCGCTGCGCATCGGTCTCGCTTGTTCAACGCGCCGCGGGTCTGTAACTTAACTCAGGGCAATTCATTTAAAACGGTATTCAGCATAATAATCCCCGCAATAATTTTGGGTTCCAAAACGGTTTCCAGCATAATATTACTAGCATTAATTTTGGGTTCTAAAACGGTATTCAGCATAATAATCCCAGCATTAATTTTGGGTTCCAAAACGGTATACAGCATACAGCATAATATTACCAGCATTCATTTTGGGTTCTAAAACGGTATCCAGTATAGCGGCTGGAGTGTGGTTTTGTTTTGTTCAACCGTACTTATGCCAAAATAAAGTTTTAGTAGGTATGTCGGTGTATTGACCTTAACGTAATTAAGGCTGCGCCAGCCGCTTATATTTTCATACAAGCGACATAAAAATTCAAAATTCAAAATTATTTATTTCACGTAGGCCAACCTGTGGCTCTTATGACACGTCATGACTCTACCACCGGTTCGGAAAGCGGATTCTGCTGAGAAGAGCCGGCAAGAAACTCAGCAGTTGCTCTTTTCAAAATAAACATCTTAAAATATTATTAGAAGCTATTAATAATAATAGCTTCATAATATTTAAACTTATTAAACATTGTAATAAGTTTTTTATACTATCCTGTGGGCAGCTGGATACCAAGCCGATTTAACCCATGCAACTTTGTTAGTATAAAATATAATATTTCCACAATGAGGGGAAGTTCCACGTACTACAATTCAATTCATGTTAAGACGGGCAGACAGAATGTAGCCCGCCGGCGGCACCCGTTCACGAGGTAGATATAGATTCAACCTACCAATTTGGCGTAAGTAATCAAAGTAACTAATACTTGATACTGTACGCCAAAAATTAGCATGATACTATAAACTAGCTGATGCCCGCGACTTTGTCCGCGTAGATTTAGTTTTTAAAGTCCCTCGGAAACTCCTTGATTTTCCGGGATAAAAAGTAGCCTAGATGTTGACCCGAGTAATAAGCTACCACGGTATAAAATTTTGTAGAAATCTGTGCGGTAGTTTTTACGTGAAAGAAGGACAAACAAACAGACAGACAAACAGACAAGAAAAAATTTAGCTTCTGTTTTGATATCTGTACTTGAACACAATTAGAAGCAAAAACCCTTTTTTGAATCTATTTCATGTACAGAATTGGTTTCGTTTCTGTTTTATTATTATGAAGATGATTATAAATGTGTCTTGTCATTCTGTAGAATTGCTGATGAAGATGAAGGTAACAAGCTTCGAATAGAAAACTAATTTATAAATACACACAGTTCATTTATCAAAAAGTTGAAGTAACTTTATTGAAGTGTAACTTTATTTTACATAGGTAACTTATTAAAGAATAGTAGCCAAATTGCATTCGAATTATAATATTCTCCTCTTCAATAACCGGCAAGCTTGTGTTATACCACAATAGTGCATTACGGGGATCGAACCGTAGACTTTTCAGTTTTCAGTCCGCACCTTTAACCGTTGGGCTATTTAGTACATAACTTAGTTCGGCTTTTTTAACAAGCTTCTATTCACATATAATTACAATATAATGCATCATCATCAAAACAAACCATCTTCGATTTTTCGCACGTTGCGAATTTTAGTGACGCCCACCATACTCTTAAGAAGTGAATTTTAATTTATGGAAAATAACTAATGACGTAGCACAGATTGTATTGATTGCCTTAGCATCTACCAGGCCAGTGAAAGTTCGCAGAACAGGCGGTCTTAACTTAGAAAACGAAAACAGGAATCTTAATTAGGAAATAGCAATAAAGTGCGTACCTATATATAAGTGCATTCTGAAACCTGTCTGGGCGATGAACTGGAGCCGTGGGGAAATACCAGCAGTTTTAAAATACTCTAGCGATATCAAAATTCTTTTCTTCTGGCAGGGTGGCATTTAGGAATAATGCAACTTTATTGCACAATAAAACCTGCCAAGTGGGAGTCGGATCCGCACACGAAGGTTCCGTACCAGCGTACAAGATTTAACATCTGCTATTATTATTAGATCGAGCAAAAACAAAAGTTTATTTTATGGAGACCCTCTTTAATTCTTAACTTTATTTTTTATTACTATTGTTGTACACATTCTGTGAAAATTTAAAATATCTACCTATTACGGTTCATGACATTACGGAGACGGACGGACGCAAAGTAAGGCGACGTTTTAGCACAGGCGAAACGTCGCGCGGCGCGCGGGTCGGCGGGTTGCGCGAGCCGTCGCGCGATATGGCCAAGGTATGAGGGCGAGAGAGAGCGAGCGAGCGACGCACCGCACGTCGCGAGGCGATTCGCCTGTGCTAAAACGTCGCCTTAGTAAGAAATGAGCTGATGATCTTCAAACCCATGAACAGATCAACATAAATTGTTATAGCTAAGTCCCATCTCGATCACGGCAGCTATCAAACAGAATAATACGCATCAAAATCGGTCTATTCGTTAAGGAGCATCTATGAGGAGGAGGATCTATGAGGGAACAGACAGACACACAGAACCACAGATACCTACGCAGGTCAAACTTATAGCACCCTTCTTTTTTGTCGGGGGTTAAAAACATAAGAGCAGGCTAGAAGTCTATAAGAATAACCTATTGCATATAAATATTATAAAGAGGAAAGATTTTTTGTTTGTTTGTTTGTTTGTTTGTACCGAGGCTCTGAAACTACTGAACCGATTTTAACCATTTTTCACCAATAGAAAGCTAAATTATCAGGAAGCAACATACGCTATAATTTATTTTCAGTAAAATTAGAGATCCTTAAGAAAATTGCAATAATGTAACCCAAAGTAGAAAAATTTTGCCTATAAAATTCACTATTTGGCGTGTGCTGAGAAAACTATTGATGATACATAAAAATTATGTACTACATGATTAAATTACTTATTATTTTCTATAAATAAGCCCGCAAAGGTATGCATCTAACTATCATAGTTAAGTCACAATAGTAGCTTTTGTGTTCTAAAAGTTAATTAGATCGCCGCCGGGAAAATCCAAGAGTTCCCGCGGGATTTTAAGAATTGAATCCACGAGGACGAAGTCGCGAGCATCAGCTAGTTGAATATAATTTGCTAGTTTAAAAGAACCACAGTGGTTTGACAGTCCTGTACCCTGTGGTCACTAAAGCCAGCGTTACCTTGATGAGAAGATTTTTGTCGTCTCGAGTGACCTTTTCTCAATGCACGACGCACACATCAAATCTTATTAAAGTCTAAGCCTGTATAAACGTGCCAATTGCGTGTCAGGCCACGCGCAGTGTAGGGTTCCGTAGTTGCCTGTCACAATATATGCGTACTTAGAAGGGTACCTACATTATATGTAATTTTCATCATAAAATGATTTTTAGGGTTCCGTACCCAAAGGGTACAAACGGGACCCTATTACTAAGCCTACGCTGTCCGTCCGTCCGTCCGTCCGTCCGTCTGTCAGAGGGCTGTATCTCGTAAACCGTAATAGATAGACAGATGAAATTTTCACATATTATGTATTTCTATTGCCGCTATAACAACAAATAATAAAAATTAAATAAAATAAAAAAAATAAATTAAAATCTTTCCATGGGTACATGGAAATATTTTTATTTAATTTTTTTAACGGAACTCTAAAAGAGCGAGGCCCGACTCGCACTTGGCCGATTTTTTAATTTTAAAATAACATTAGAATAGAATAGAATAGAAATATTTTTTATTCAAATAAACTTTTTACAAGTGAATCGTCTGGCTCTACCACTGGTTCGGAATGCCCTTCCTGCCGAGAAGAACCAGAAAGAAACTCGGCGGTTGCTCTTTTCAAAACAAATTTACAAAACAGTAAATATTATGCTATATATGCAGTGTTTCCACAATGAGGGAAGTTCCAAAAATGCATACCGCCTAACTTCTATCTTAAGATGGGCAGACATAAAGTAGCCCCATTCCCGCCGGTGGAACCCGTTCACGAGCATGACGCATGACCCAGCCATTGCTTCGCTCAACCTTATTTGATATTACAAAGTAATAATGCACCTCGTTATAAATTAATAGCAAACACTCAAGATACAACTAGCCGTATGCTGCCCCGTTTCCAGAAGTACCTATAACAAATGCAGTTTTTCCTTGATTTAATTACAGAATTCAACAAAGTAAAGAATGCTTCTATTCGATAATAATGACAAAGGTATTCATTTACTTTGAAATTATTACTTTTAAAAGTTAATCGACTATTACTCGTTTACTTGTAAAGCCTATCTTACCCGTTAGTTTATTAAATCAATGGTTTAGTTTTTAGAGGGGTTGAGAGGGGAGCCCTAATCTACCAAAAATTTTCACTTTAAAAATTAATATTTTGCAAACGCAAACGGATTCCTCAATCGAAAAAATGTTCATTTATTCATTTATTCCTTGCATTCCAACTTACAATATATAATATTTACATTGGAACCCCGTTGGGGCACAGCAATTACTAGTTCAAGTAGAGAGACGGACACCATTATGTTTCTTCAAAAAAATCTTTTTCGTACCACTTGCTCAAAAAAGTGACATTCTGTGCCACAAAAAGCGAACATAACAATAGTCATTTTTAATCTGTTAAAAACAGGGAAAGAAAATTGTACTGAATTTCATTCATCCTCTAGGGGGAGAATGTGATTTAAATTTGGAATACTTACCGAAATGTATACTGAACTACATCTGTGTTTACACCATTGAGTTTGTATATAAAGCATTATACATCTTTTTGAAAAAGGAATACGCATTTATTATGCAGTTATGATTATTAAATAAAATTACGAAAACCGACGAGGCCGTATGAGCTTGATGCCTTTGCTTTTCCGACAAAAAAATATTAGTCTAGGAATTTGCCGCGTTTTTGTTTTCTTCAAATACATAAACGTTTAGTTTATTTTAATTTATTTTTATGAATAAGTTAATGTTCTAAAAATACGTTACGATGTTAAATCAAAGCGACAGTGACAGTGAATTGTCGGATTCCATCAGTGCAAATGCTTAAACGCAAGAACAGAGAAATACTCAAATCAACTCATCAACAATAAATGTACCAAACAAAAATGTAACTCTCTCTATCAATAATTGGACCAATGTTTCGAATGTTAACTTTTACTTTTAATTGTCATTATTTTTAATAAATGTTTATCTCATATTATTATTGTGTTAATTTTTTCGCAAATTGTACGAAAAGTAGAGTATTTTCCTCGGCGATAAAGCTGTCTTAGTCTTGGGTGAACTTAAATCCCTCACTACACTCAGGACTCGTCTTAAATCCCTCGCTTCGCTCGTGATTTAAGTTTTTAACACCCTCGCTACGCTCGGGAGTAAACCTCGAGTCCTTCGTTATGCTCGCGATTTAAATCGTCACCCGCGACAGAAAACACTGCTTTATCCCCTTGGTTAATAATCTACTATTTCGTACCACTTGCTCAAAAAAGTGGCATTCTGTGCCACAAAAAGCGAACATAACAATAGTCATTTTTAATCTGTTAAAAACAGGGAAAGAAAATTGTACTGAATTTCATTCATCCTCTAGGGGGAGAATGTGATTTAAATTTGGAATACTTACCGAAATGTATACTTAACTACATCTGTGTTTACACCATTGAGTTTGTATATAAAGCAATAAACATCTTTTTGAAAAAGGAATACGCATTTATTATGCAGTTATGATTATTAAATAAAATTACGAAAACCGACGAGGCCGTATGAGCTTGATGCCTTTGCTCAAAAAAAATATTAGTCTAGGAATTTGCCGCGTTTTTGTTTTCTTCAAATACATAAACGTTTAGTTTATTTTAATTTATTTTTATGAATAAGTTAATGTTCTAAAAATACGTTACGATGTTAAATCAAAGCGACAGTGACAGTGAATTGTCGGATTCCATCAGTGCAAATGCTTAAACGCAAGAACAGAGAAATACTCAAATCAACTCATCAACAATAAATGTACCAAACAAAAATGTAACTCTCTCTATCAATAATTGGACCAATGTTTCGAATGTTAACTTTTACTTTTAATTGTCATTATTTTTAATAAATGCTTATCTCATATTAATATTGTGTTAATTTTTTCGCAAATGGTACGAAAAGTAGAGTATTTTCCTCGGTGATAAAGCTGTCTTAGTCTTGGGTGTACTTAAATCCCTCGCTACACTCAGGACTCGTCTTTAACAGAGTCCTTCGTTACGCTCGCGATTTAAATCGTCACCCGCGACAGAAGACACTGCTTTATCCCCTTGGTTAATAATCTACTATTATTTTATAATACGCTCTTTCTATCAGAAAGATTTTTAAGGAATTGATAAATTACTCCTCATTTCTTTTATGTGGTTTGGGATATTATTATATATTTTTACGCACATCGGGTTGGGTCCGGTACTATGGATCTTTAGGTTTAGGATGTTCATGACATACCTCCACTATTTTTAAAATACAGCTAGCTACCCAACGACACTCCACACAATGGAATAGACGAGTAAAAAATATCATCCCCCCTTTAAGGGGAGGTATCCAAATTAATAAAATAATTAGACAACTTTGTCAGCATAATTAATATGTATAACCGTTGCAAATTACAGCTCTTTAGTACCAATTTTCTCCGCGCTAGATTGCGGACAGACGGATGGACATGATGAAACTATAAGGATTCCTTGTAATTTTACTACGGAATCCTAAAAGTAAAATTAAATAGTTCAAAGGTCAAGGAGCTGATTAAAGGTCGATGGTTCTTCAAAATCCGCCAGTTGTTCTATCGTTGTGCCTAATTCTAGAACAAGTTTAACGACTAATGAATTCTAATAAAAAAGTCGTGTGGTGTCGAGAGACACCAGATAGGAACGAAGTTCCTTATTATAAAAATATTAATTTCAAGTTCTATTCGAGGTATAAAAAAATAATAATTCGGGTATACATTTTTTATCATGATTTTTTTTATCGATACAAATCAAAAAACTACTTTACAAAATGATCTTAACACCTTTATTTTGTTTACAATGATTAACAAAAATATATAATAACAAGTGTAATTTGTTTTTAATTTTTTACCAAATATTATAAATTATAAAATTATAAATATTAATAAGATAATAATAAAAATAAAATAAATAATAATTATCTGAAGTCGGGATTCGAACCTATGAACCGATAGTATCACTCCTTCTTTTTTCCGCTGTGCCATCGAAGCATTGATGAAATGTGTAAAATAAACGAAGACAACAAGGACTGTGACGAAAAAATCTAAGGCTTTTATTTTTTAACGTTACGGACGTTTTTGCCGGCTAGGTACCCCTCCGCAACGCCCCATAAGGAACTTCGTTCCAAAAATATAATTATCCAATGATTTTTTTTGATTGCGGATTCGTTTGACCTTCAGTACCTTATGTGTAAAATAGGAGTAGGTACAACAATTCCATAGCGGTTGGGATTTGACCGTCATCAGGTTTTCAGTGCGCGTCTTACACCGTTACGCTGTAGAGTTCTAAAAATAGCTGCTGTTGAAACTTGTATGATGGTAAAATGCCCGCACTTGGCCGGTTTTTATGAGTAGGTACTCATAACTTACTCTCATCATGAGCAACCCGTTAACGTCTCACTACTGAGTGCAGGTCTCCTCTCAGAGAAGGGTTATATAGGCCCATCGCATACATATTCCGTGTTTAGGAGTTTTAGTTGGCAACTAAATGATAGTCATTGAGATTGTGAAACTGAATAGACCTTTGAAGAGACCCTCTGATCGCTGGGACAAAAGACAGCGCCTAACGATTAGGAATGTAGATGTAAAACGGAATAAACAGCAAAGATCTAATTCGGTCATCATCATCATCATCATCATCATCATCACCATCAGCAACCCATCAGCGGCTCACTACTGAGCGCAGGGCTCCTCTCGGAGAAGGGTTATAGGCCATAGCCCACCACGCGGGCCCAATGCGAATTGGTAGACTTCACACACCTTTGAGAACATTATGGAGAACTCTCAAGCGTGCAAGTTTCCTCACGATGTTTTCCTTCCGTTGAAGCATGTGATATTTAATTGCTTAAACGCACATAACTCCGAAAAATCAGAGGTGTGTGGTCGGAATCAAATCTGCGAACCTCCGAACATTCCGACCGCAGTCCTAACCATTTGGCTATCATTGCTATAATGCAATTGCATGCTCTATCTTATCTTATCTTAATATAAATATAAATTACGTGTCACGTTGTTTGTGCGCGATGGACTCCTAAACTACTGAACAAATTTTGATCAAACTTCGTAACTATCAGTAATTTGGTCCAACTTGAAAGATAGGATAGTTTTTTTTATTAAGATAATTTATTCGTTTTATTTATATAGGTAAGTTGGCGGTACGAAGTTCGCCGGGTCAGCTAATAATTTTATAAATGTCCTCTTTTATAGCGAATGCCGGGCATCTCAAGCCTACATAAGGTGTCTAAGAACATAATATTAGCCTATATTTTTTGCTCAATAATGCCTACACGAGTAATAGGGCAAAAATAAATCTAGTTCCATAAATAGAATTTCAATTTCATTAGAGCTTGAATTGATACGGTTTTTATTTGTTTCCCTTGATTTCATATAAAACTACCACTTGAAATCAAGGAAAACAATATATTTATGTATTTATTGCATATCTCAATATAACCTACAGCAATTAAATTGTTAAAAAAACACAGCAGTGTTTTGTGAAAAATAATAATTTGTATCTATTAACTTTATGTAAACACAGCCAAAAATACTTTTAATACTTTAATAACTTTGCAGTTAACATAAATAGATGAATTTGTTGATTGCTGTTTGAACCTTTATTTACCTTAACTTTTTAAATTATTGCTTTGGAAAATAATCCCAATAATCTTCCAAATTAAAAACTATTATTATTAAATCAATATGAAAGTAGTAAAATATATTAAATTACTAATTACTTAACTTTCCACCGATTCCGATGATTGCAGATATTTTTATTGATACAATTATAAAATGCATATAACCTACTATAATTTTAAAACATAAATAAAATGTAAAGTTAAGCCTAAACTAAAACTTATGTTTAGTCATACGTTCAAATGTTATACCTACTAGTATAAATTGTATAAAAATAATTGTATATAAATGGTATAAAAGCATAAATTGGAAAGTGTGTATATTTGGAAAGTGACATAAAGGCTACATTTATCAAGGAAAATCAAGAGGTTCCCGCTAAAATATTGAAACCTAATTCGACGCAGACGAAGTCGTGGGCAATAGCTACTAGGTAGAGAAAAACATAATGTACAGTCATAATTACCTACATACCTACTCCGCCATAGTTTTATTAATTTACTTACGTAGATACAACGTGGTATGGTAAAACATTACCCGTTTCATTATGCGCTTATAATTTAATTCTCGGTAAATCTGCGGTTTAGATTGTGTGGTTACATTCAATTATAACATCGTGCATGGCTGGTAATACCTATCTAAAATGGATATCATAAAGCATTGATGCAAGTAGGCAGGTAACTAATATGTCTATGATTGATTATAGACTACATTGTAAATAGTGGAAAATTTCCTATTAATCGGTTCCTATTGTAATTTGCCATTGGGCAATTTTTTTCACCTAATAATTATAATCATTCGAAAAACGGCGCACTATCGTTTTAAGCAATTTACACGCGAAAAAGATCTCTTTGTGACAATCAAAATTATTCAGATACCTAATTTTGACTCGCTGATGGGTTGCTGATGGTGATGATGATTATGTTATGAAGACCGAATTAGATCTTTGTTGTTTATTCCGTTTTACATGTACATTCCTAATCTTTAGGCACTATTTTTTGTCCCAGTGATCAGAGGGTCTATTCAAAAGTCTATTCAGTTTCACTATCTCAATGACTATCATATAGTTGCCAACTAAAACTGCCAAACACGGAATATGTATGAAAAATATGCGCGGTTGACAGTTCTCATTTGGGAACTTTGTATTGTTCTCGACTGCACATTGTTAAAAATGGAGAATATAGATAGGACCCCAGTAAATAAATGAGATAGAATTTCATTTAGACCAACAAGACTAATTGTCAACATGTAGGCCCTCGTAAATGATCTCACCATATCAACATGTATTGTTAGTGTGTTAACTTGTTTGTACTGTATGAACTCATAACTCATCTTGATATTATGGAGTGTATGAAGTACTACAAATAAACAAGTGGTATGTATACATTTACTCTTCGACGAGTATGCCACAATGTGAGGTCCGTTTTTATAAGACTGTCCACAAAAAGAGTGTAATGTTTTGTAGGTTCAGGCGTCATCATAAACATTGAGGTATGTATGTGAGTATCTATATTATTGTTATCATCATCATCATTAGCAACCCATCAACGGCTCACTATTGAGCGCAGGTCTCAGAGAAGGGCTTAGGCCATAGTCCACCACGCTGGCCCAATGCGAATTGGCGGACTTCACGCACCTTCAAGAATATTATGAAGAACTTTCAGGTGAGCAGGTTTCCTCACGATGTTTTCCTTCACCGTTGAAGCAAGTGATATTTAATTGCTTATAAACGCACTCGACTCCGAAAAGTCAGAGGTGCGTACCCGGGATCGAACCTGCAACCCCCTGAATAGGAGACCACAGTCCTAACCACATGGCGAATCGTTAGAATCCTTCATCCCGAGGCTTTACATTTACACAATGTACACAATTTATATCCGCTGCGTGAAAAATTATTATTTGAAGAACAAGCAATAAACAAACAAATTTTTGCATTTATAATAACAATAATAAAAACCTACTTTGAGACGAAGAGGGAGTGTCCAATGCATAGAGACGTCATAGAATGTGATAAAGGACTCAATCTTTGGCCATACTCGAGTGGCAGAAACCGGTGTTACTAAGCACCTCTGACCGGGAGACCGTATGGAAGGAGAGGGAGTTGCATGGACGCTTTTTTAAAGCTCTTAATGAGCCTCACGTAGATAAGAAAGCGTCCGTGCAATGGCTGCGCTTCGGTGACCTCTTTGGAGAAACCGAAGGTTTTGTGTGTGCAATACAAGATCAGGTGGTTAAGACGCGGAACTACCGAAAGTACATCTTGAAGGATGGCACTCACGACAACTGTCGAGCGTGTCGCCATCCCGGTGAGTCACTCAGGCATGTGCTTTCAGGATGTTCGGCTCTTGCTAACACTGAGTATCTGCACAGACATAACCAAGCGGCCAAAATCCTTCACCAAGAGCTTGCTCTGAAGTACGGTCTCCTGGATGAGAGAGTGCCGTACTATAGGTACACACCGGTGCCAGTACTCGAGAGTGACGGAGTCCGGCTCTATTGGGACCGGTCCGTCATCACGGACAGGACTATTCTTGCGAATAAGCCTGACATCGTGCTGATGAACCGGGCACAGTCGAGGGTGTTTTTAGTGGACATCACCATCCCACATGATGAAAACCTCGTGAGAGCGGAGACGGAGAAAAAACGAAAGTATCTAGATCTGGCTCACGAGGTTGCCAGCATGTGGCATGTGGAGTCCACTGAAATCATCCCAATCGTCATTTCTGCGAATGAGTTGATCCCAGTCAGCCTCGCTCACCATCTGAGGCGACTGGGGTTCCGTGGCAGTTCGCTCGCGGCCAAGATGCAGAAAGCGGTGTTGCTAGACTCGGCTAGGATAGTCCGTCGGTTTCTCAGCCTGTCGCCCTGACCCCCGGCCGTCTGGTCTCCCCTGCCGGGGCGTAATCCTCCGCCCGCTACAAGTATTTATATATGTAATGTATGTGTAAGTTTATTATATGTGTATATATTTATGTTTATTATATTTCCCTTTGGTTTTATATGTATTTATATTGTACGCGGGTGTGAGAGTCAAGATATATAAACATAATAATAATATTGGGGTTCCGTAGCAGTTCGCTCGCGGCCAAGATGCCGAAAGCAGTGTTGTTAGACTCGGCTAGGATAGTCCGTCGGCTTCTCAGCCTGTCGCCCTGACCCCCGGCCGCCTGGTCTCCCCTGCCGGGCGTAATCCTCCGCCCGCTACAAATATTTATTTGTGTATATTTATGTTTATTGGAACGTAGTTCCTTATCGTGAGGTGCGGAACTCAGAAGGGGGCTAGACGGATCGACACTTTTTTGAAAACGACACTTTTTTGAAGGCATTGTGTTCGGTATTTTCGCGGTACAATATTGGGTCTCCGTAGCCTTGTGGCTTCTGTTATAAAAAATTTGGGAAAGGTTCCACATGTAGAAATTGTTTAAAATAAAATTGAAAATGGAAAATTCGGTCTGTCGAGATGGGATTCGAACCATCGACCTTTGGCTGTTAGGCGACTGCAGAAGCCACAAGGCTACGGAGACCCATTATTGTACCGCGAAAATACCGAACACAATGCCAATTTAATCGAAAGGAACTACGTTCCATCCGGGTGTCCCTTGACACCTCTCAAGTTTTTTTATATCTCCCTTTGGCGTTATATTATACGTATTTATTTTGTACGCGTAGAGTCTGAATATATGGGAATAATAATATACTTACACTAGCGGCACGCTATGATGGCCGGTTTGACGTTTGTCCGCTCATGAAGTTCCGTATTAATTGATAACGACTTTGAAGGAAATAATTGTATTACTTTATTGACGATAGTGATGTGCAGAGATTCATAAATTTTATCGAATGTAGTTTTAGGTTTAGGACTCAAAATTTATTTATTAAATTGAAAATGTATACAAGTGTAGAAAAATCAGTTTGCACCATTTAAGGGGTGAATGTACTTGTGAATATGAACAATTTTCACTATGTGGACAAACCTCTGAAATCGCAAAAAAATATCAGCTGTTTCATACAAAAGGTAAAATTTTTATTTTTATATGATATATACCACAACTCGGCATTTGGTTTTCTAAATTGAAAATTTTTAAAAATGGAATCTAATACGATCGTCACATAGGATCGCTGGCTAGCACAACTACTACCTCCGGCAAACTCGCGTCAATGCTCAATGCAAAACAAAGCAGTTTCGAATTGACGTTGCTTCGAAAAGTATAAACTGTCAGTGCAATGCGATTGTGATATAGTTTTGACCTGGCTTTGGATTTCAAATATTGATACTGCATTACTGTTGACCCTTGCTCGTTAATTTGGACTCTGTTCAAGCCCTTTGTTGTGGATTTCGTCGATATGACCGAACGTACGCAGAGAACTGTTCTAAATAGTCAGACACGTGAGTTCGTAATACGCCTTCGTAACTATTTCGATCGTGAAGCTCAAAATGGAGGGCCAATTTTACCTATAACGTCAGTGGTTGAACGCGTAGCTGATGCGCTTAATATTGGACAACGAACTGTTAGACGGATAACTAAAAAAAAATATGGCGAGACTGGCACAGAAGAAAATAAACTTCACACACCAAAAAAGAGAAAACGAGCAAAACCAGTCGTAGGCATCGATAGCTTTGATGCCGATGCTATCCGAAGACATGTTTACGGCTACTATTTACAGAAGGAGTATCCAACAAGAAAAAAGTTGGTGCATTCACTGAAGGAAGCTGGATTATTCTTCGGTGGGGAAAGTTCTTTAACGAAGATTTTGAAGACCATTGGATTTCGATACAAAAAATGTAACAAACGCAAAATATTGATGGAAAGATTTGATATAGCGATGGCAAGGTATACTTTTTTACGGCAAGTGAAAGAAATCAAAAATTGGCAAAATGTTGTGTTCTTGGATGAAACATGGCTTAATGCTAACCATACTGTAGGCCGTTCTTGGAACGATGACACAGCAGCATCTACTTCCAAAGTTCCTGTAGGAAAAGGATCGCGACTTATAATTTGTCACGCCGGAACCATCAACGGGTTTGTCGAAGGTTCTCTCATGGCTTTTGCGTCAAAAACCACTGGAGACTATCATGAAGACATGAATGGAGAAAAGTTTACTGAATGGTTTACCTCAATGTTGTGTAGCCTCCCTGAACCATCTATTATAATTATGGACAACGCCCCATACCACTCGATGCAAATTGACAAGCCACCTGCCCAATCCCAAAAGAAAGCTGATATCGTCGCATGGCTTCGTAAAAATGGCGTAGATGCAAACATGAATATGTTAAAAGCGGAATTAGTACGTCTTTTAAAAGAAAACAAACCAACCAAGATCCGATACGTCATTGACGAAATAGCATTAGAACATGGGCACAGAGTTATACGGTTACCGCCTTACCATTGTGAGTATAATGCGATTGAGTTGGTGTGGGCTCAAATTAAGGGATATGCTGCAAGACACAATACAGAACCCCCATTTACCACAAAAAAAATGCTAAAATTATTAGAAGAAGCTTGTGAACATGTGACTAAAGGAGACTGGGAAAAGGTTGTGAATAGAACTGTTAAATTAATAAGGGAAGATTATGAAAGAGATGTGAAAATAGATAATATTATAGAAAACGAACATATAATTATTAATGTAGGTGATGATAGCAGTGACGACAGTGAAAATAGTAGTATGGACGAATCTGATTAATTATGGCCTTTTGTGGCACCTTTTTTGGTATCTTTTGTATTCATATGTTTCTTGTGTGCATATAAAGTATGTATATTCATTTTCATTCAAATATTCAGTTCGTTCAAATAAATTAAATAAACATATACATTTTTGTTTTATTAAACCTATTTAATCAGGTACAAAAACAAAACTTAATTGTTTTTTGTTCGAGAATAAATTGACATTCCACATCACTATTGTAATGTGTCAAACCGGCCATCATAGCGTGCCGCTAGTGTAGTAAGAATTTGTAGCAGCATTTGAAGTTGATATTTAATTAAATTATCTAATTTTTAAAAGAGCTTGTGTTAGTGTATGTAGAATTGCTATACCTGCTATTACTGGTAAGTTGGTAACAATGTAATAATTTCGTTTGTAATTTCAAACGCGTTCGTCCTTTGTCACGCGTCTATAGCCTTCGTTCGTTGTGTAATATCTACTAACTACTTACTTATTCGACTTCAAAAAAGAGTAAGTCGAAAATTGCTATGTTATGAAGTTAGGGCTCAGGAGCCCTGACTTCGAAATGGCCTTTGAGTTTCGTGGAAGATTTCAGAAGCCATAGTTGAACTTTGCCCGCTACTCCATCCGTGTGGAGTTGGATCTTAAAAGAATCACGGAGACTGGAATAAAATTATCCTAAGTATATCACTTTTTTGGCCTTGGGCCTGGCATTGGGCCAGCGTGGTGGACTATGGCCAATAAACCTTCTCTGAGAAGAGACCTGCGCTTAGTAGTGAGCCGTTGATGGGTTGCTATTGATGATGATGATGTCACTTTTTAGGTTTAGGTACTATTTTTAACCTCCGACATAAAGTTCCCTATACATTTAAGCTCACATAGCTCAGCGAGTCTCGAAGCTGAAGTGGAAATGGGCGGGCACATATTTAGAAGGACTGGTAGTCATTGGGGTCCCGAGATAATGGGGTGGCCGGATGGCGACTATGCACCACAAAGCACAGTATTGACAGACCCACCAGACGAGTCCCATGGAGTCGCTGGATAAAGGCAGCGCAAGACCTTGAAGGAGGACTGTGAAGGACAAACTAAACACTTTTCATCATCATCATCATCATTATAAACCCATCATCGGCTCACTACTGAGCGAGGTCTCCTCTCAGAGAAGGGTTATAGGCCATAGTCCACTTCACACACCTTCGAGAACATTATGGAGAACTCACAGGTGTGCAGGTTTCCTCACGATGTTTTCCTTCACCGTTGAAGCATGTGATATTTAATTTCTTAAACGCACTTAACTTCGAAAAGTCAGAGGTGCGTACCCGGGATCGAACCTGCGACCCCCCGAATAGGAGATCACAGTCGTAACCACTAGACTATCAATGCTTTTTAAACACTTTTTTGAACAGTTTTGCATTTCTAATATTAGTGAGAATTGCACTGTGATTTGTGGTTGTAATCGAGTCAAAACATATGGGGACTAAAATAAAAATTCTCTTTTAGTAATAAAGCGGAAGAAAAAGTTAACATAAGTACTTAAATAATTTACCTACCTTGTGTATTATGACGTCCTTGTAGAATTAATTTTATTTACTTTAGGCCCGCTTGCAGAAACGCCGGGTTATTTTTTTAACCCAGAGTTAGCTGCTGCTTTGACAGATTTCGTATAAAGCTTCTGTCAAAATTACAAATTTATTCCTGGTTTAAATCTAAACCGGCGTCTCTGCAAGCGGGCCTTAAAGTAATAAAAATGATTTATGGCCTACACAAAACACAAAATGATAATATATTACAACGAAGTGCTAATTCTGTAATAATAAATATTATTAATGCCGTTACGACATTGAACTAGCTTTGCCTTCAGTCAGGACGCTAAACCAGTGAGTATATTATTATGTAGACAATAGCATATAGGATATAGCAAGCGACCTCAAACTTCTTGTATAATGTTTCTCCCTGGCTTTGCACGGCTATTTTTTTAACCGAATCAGGAAAAGACGAAATGCAGTGATAGCCTAGTGGTTAAGATGTGGTCTCCTATTCGGGGGGTCGCAGGTTCGATCCCGGGTACGCACCTCTGACTTTTTGGAGTCAAGTGCGTTTAAGCAATTAACTATCACTTGCTTCAACGGTGAAGGAAAACATCGTGAGGAAACCTGCACATCTGAGAGTTCTTCATGATGTTCTCGAAGGTGTGTGAAGTCTACCAATTCGCATCGGGCCAGCGTGGTGGACTATGGCCTATAAGCTATAACCCTTCTCTGAGAGGAGACCTGCGCTCAGTAGTGAGCCGTTGATGGGTTGCTAATGATGATGATGATGAGGAAAAGACAGGGTTCATCACGCCTTTCTTTGCATGCGGGATGGTTGTTGGCGACACATTGCGTGCTCAAATCTTACAATATCGGTAATTTACTCGTATCATTTTCGATATAAGTGGTAGGGGCAAGTGCTGTACCTATGGACGCTTGTACCTGTGGACACAATCGATTCCGTCGAAACTAGTAACCCTAAAATTCTAATTTAAACGCGAACTGTCAACCATAGGCAAAGACTGCCACAACTACTGCTAAAACTACTACTACAACTACTACTAATTAGGGGTATAAAAATAGTTTACGACGAATTCTCAGACTTACCGAATATACACAAAAAATTTCATAAAAATCGGTCAAGCCGTTTCGGAGGAGTTTGGTTACAAACACCGTAACATGAAATTTTATATATTAGAAGAAGAAGTAGTTGGCGGTACGAAGTTCGCCGTGTCAGGTAGTTATTAAAGTACTAAAATCGCTATTAAAAATGGGGATTAGTGGTAGAAGGATGAAAATTAAGAGTTATATATGCATTTTTAATGCCAAATCATAAAAAAATAAAAATAAAAAAAATCGGTCAAGCCGTTTCGGAGGAATTTGGTTACAAACACTGCGAGACGAGTCTTTTGTATATAGATTACTAGCTGATGCCCGCGATTTCGTCCGCGTGGATTTAGTTTTTAAAATCCCTCGGGAACTCTTTGATTTTCCGGGATAAAAAGTAGCTTATGTCACTCTCCAGGTCCTCAACTATATCCGTGGCCCTGTTCCGGCGTGATTGAAGGACAAAGCAACAAACAAACACACTTTCGCATTTATAATATTATTAGTAAGGGCTACCCAGTTAGTAGCGCTGCCTAAAATAGAGTTCAACGCGCGTGCAGCTACTCGTTGCACTGGCATTTCACCCCGAATGTCTGCAGTTATTATTTCTAACGATACAAGATCCGATGATTTTCTCTGTATAATTTGTATCGAAGATCCGATATTCTTCTTTTTTTGTCAACGATAGGTACTAGTATTTATGTATTTATTTATTTGCTCTCATATTGAGTTACAAACATCAAACATGAGATCCAGTCAGCGTATTAATGTAACAATAATTGTTGTAACATTATAATGCTCTACTCTATATATATATAAAAGAAAGTGGTGTTAGTTACACTATTTATAACTCAAGAACGGATGAACCGATTTGGCTGAAAATTGGTGGAGAGGTAGCTTAGAACCAGGAGACGGACATAGGATACTTTTTATCCCGTTCGACCGCGTTTCCGTCAAGTCACTATAAAACCTATAACATAAACGCATCTGACATGGAATAACAATACGCAAATGACAGTGGAATAAGAAAAACGTAAATGACAGCTAAACGTAATTTTGTCTTTGGTTAAGTATGGTAAAAAATTTGACAATTATAAAAAGTGTTATAATAAAGCATTATTCTGATATTATAAATGCGAAAGTGTGTTTGTTTGTTGGTTTGTCCTTCAATCACGTCGCAACAGAACAGCGGATTGATGCTTTTTTTTGCATGGGTATAGTAATGGATGTAGTAGTAGTTCCTCAGACTGGGAGAGCTACTTTTTATCACGGATAATGAAAGAGTTCCCGTTCCCGAAAATGATAGCTAAACGTACTTAATTGATAATATCATCAGTAATATGTTTTCTCTTTGAATCATCATTAACAATGCCGCGAGTAATATTATAAATGCGAAAGTGTTTTTTTGTTGGTTTGTCCGTCAATCACGCTGCAACAAAGCTACGGATTGACGTGATTTTTTGGATAGGTATAGTTGAGAACCTGGAGGGTGACAGGCATCCCGGAAAATCAAAGAGTTCCCGCGGGATTTTAAAAACTACATCCACGCGAACGAAGTCGCGGGCATCAGCTAGTATTAAATAATTTAATAAAAATAAAATAGTTCAATTAGTGAGTCAAAATTAACGTCAATATTAAAATTACGATTATATTATTAATTCCAATTATTTGTTTGGTTGGTAAAACCGAAGTTTTACTTGTAAAATCAGGAGTGAAAGCCAAGAGCTAGAAGGAAGTTTATTCCATTATTTGTTTTCCAAGTAGTTGTGCCTATGACGTCATTTTGTAACGTTCGACGTCGGCCAACTCGAAGTGGACGGATAGTAAATAAAGATTCTTGATAATAGCGCTTCCTATAATTATTTTTGCTTACGGTAAGACTTTTTTAGGAGTATGACTAGACACTATACAATGTGAGTTCATGACCATTTATTTGACCAATTCACCTTGACCATTTGAGCAGTCTATTATGAAAGAATAATGATAATATTAGAGATATGATTGATAATAATTATTTCACCAAAAAAAAACTTGATTCAAATTTGCATTTATTTTTTTGTTCTATCAATTTATAAAATAGGTTCATTATTACTTCAAGATGAGTGCGTGAATAGATGAATATTTTTAAAACTTCCTATTTTGTAAACAAAAAACTGAAACATAATTTCTGGTGTGGGATTGTCTAAAATTGCTACTATTGTGACGATCGCAATCATCTCTGATTAACTAGTACTGTCTCGCTATTGTTAAAATATTAAAATGCGCATCAATGCATTTTAACCTATTGCATAGCTTTTATCGCGGGCTTTGACCGCGACGACCGAATCAAGAAATTCCGTAACGAAAATAAACCTGACACCGTCGTTCAGTAAGCGTTCAACATTTTAGAGGTTCATAAGTAGGCGCAGTGGGCGAGCGGCCGCTTCCGTTACCGTATGTCGCAGGTTCCAATCTCACTCGCGAAGTAGTGAAAGTGCGCTTTTCTTGTTTGTTTGTTTTTTAGTTATTTTTTTGCATAATTTTTATTATGCAAAAAAAATATTGCATAAATATTATAATTGGATAAGTTGATAAAAAATGCTATGCAATAGCTTTACCGCGGCAGTCCCCGAGTGCCACAGATTTTTTTTGACTGTTTCTTTGAAATCACAGACATACACTCTAATTACTTTCATTTATAGGTACATCAATATTATACAAATAAGTGAGCATAGAAGAATGTATATAATAATACACAATGTGTAGATCCTATTTATTATTCCTCAAATAACAATAATCGTTATGTAGTAATTTTATTGATTAAGCTTTCAGAATGCACATGTTATTACATATAATAATTTTATCAACATTATATTCATTCAGGGTTGTAATTAAATAGA
Source organism: Oeneis ivallda (assembly GCA_029955525.1). Taxonomy (NCBI): domain Eukaryota; kingdom Metazoa; phylum Arthropoda; class Insecta; order Lepidoptera; family Nymphalidae; genus Oeneis; species Oeneis ivallda. The sequence continues at coordinate 20,445,606 of JARPMR010000008.1, forward strand.
ATATACATATAGCTAGCTTATTATTATTAGCTTTAGAATATACATATTTTTTGAAAGCTTTATTTCAATATCTAGAATCTAGACTAGATAAATGTGAAACTTATTGACATCTTGCCAATTTCGCTAACAGCGATAGCGTTAAACCGAGGTGTAAAGGACTATGCAAAAAACTGTATGGGCACTGTCCCCACCCAGCAACAGATGTGGCACTATTTTCAATATTATTTTGATGTCTCTTAAAAATACTAATATCCATTTTCAATCCAAAAATTATTTGGGCTTTAAAAATAAATGAAAAAGAACGTATGCACGCTGAAATACGCGCGCGCATGCACAGGCGACGAAAGGCGGGAGGTGGTCAGCGCATAGCGCGGTTTTTTTCTTTGCACCTGAGAAACGCGTCTGCGTCTTACAATAGTTCGTTTTATAATTGTAAACTACTAAACTGGTATCACTACATATTATAAAAGTCCTCTGCCGCGTCTGTCTGTTCGCGATAAATTCAAAAACTACCGAAAGTATTTTCATATGGTTTTCACCAATAGATAGGTTTTAGTGTATAATTTTTTAAGGCTTTGTGTAAATTAGTTTAAATATGACGATAATTGTTGACAATGTCGGAAAAATTCAAGCCCCCTGGGAGCTTTCATCGAAATCGCTGCCTAATCCCTTTGAGATATAACAAAACAATTTATGGTGGTGGTATGGTGGGATAAGTCTTTACAGAAAAGTCCACGATGGCATATATCTATCTTTTAAGGATAGCTTCTTATACCCATTTTGACTTCTAAAAAATGGTCAATTAATACCATGCGGTAATTGGAAATCTATTTATACGGATACAGTATTATTCCTTATTAACTTAAATACGTTAGTTACCATAAGCATTTCATTCACATTATGATAATGCTTTACACCATACAATTTAAATGAATACCTTAGGAGTTATCGCAAAATAAAAACGAACGCGCGCAAAAATAAATACGCGGATTTCAACCCGATGGCGATGACGGTACTCGCTCACGTGATGCGACCAGTGACCACCCCCGCGCCGCGTTGACATTGCTATATTATAAGCCGAGCGATACTTCTTTTATAAGCCTACGTACTGTTCTAACTTAGGGAATATTTAGTTAAATTAGTTCTGTTGTAACTTAGGGAACATTTCAAGGAGTTTGCAAAGCATAGGCGTAAATATGCTCTACTACCCGTGCGAAGCCGGAGCGGGTCGCTAGTCCAAAATAATTCACTTATAAATAAATAAATAAACAATTCTAACTCGATTTTCATGAAAACCTCAAGGCGGATGTCTTCATAATAAAAAGTCATCAAGCTGCCATGATGTATTAATTGAGATAGGTTTGAAATGTGTGGGTGGGGACGCTCTTTTGCATAGTCATTTGACATCAGGAAATCTGTTCAAACATTCATTTATAATATTAGTATGATTCTACATTACAGTTTTGACAGTTGTTGTAAATGTACTGAAAGGGAGTACCTGTTGCATAAGCAAGAGCGCTATAAACCTTGCCTTTTTAATTATTAACCGACTTCAAAAAAGGTTCTCAATTCGTAGGAATATTTTTTTTTATTTTTTATTTATTTAATAGGACCGTCAACGGGTATACAATAAATCATTAAAAACTAAACAGAAAGAAAAAACATATTTTACAGTAATGTAGACCCACTTAGAGACTGCCACAGCTTGCGAAATAGAAAAAGAAACTAGTTAGTTGGAGAAGAACGATTTTATATCTATGTTCACCGATTACTCGAAGACGTGTGGACCGATTTGAATTTTTGTTTTTGTTTTAAAGGGCATACTTCCCAGGTGGTCCCATAAAATTTTTATCGAAATCGGTCAAGCAGTTTTTAAAATATCCACAATAAATTAAATACTCTGTATATTGTGTGTGTAATGCAGTAAAGCGGGAGTTTGAAGTCGGTTGTTTAAAAAGAATTTTTTATATTAAATTATTTTTAGTTAGTGAAGGGCAGGCTTGAAACCACATAACATTTAAATGACTTAAATATTGAAAGAAATGAGGTTTTTGATACAGGAAGAGCATTTTAAAACTTGTATTTTAACTTAATTTTAGGTACTGAAGGGCAGACTTTTAAATATTTATTCAAAGCGAGTAGGTACTGTGCATTTAATAAGCACATTTATGCTTTTTTTCGTTTTATTTCATATATTAAATACTAGCTAATGCCCGCAACTTCGTCCGCGTGGATTTAGTTTTTAAGAATCTCGTGGGAACTTGATTTTTCGAGATAAAAGGTAGCCTAGTAGAAAATAACCATGTCGATTCTTAGCTCTGTTGCGGCGTTATCGAAGGACAAATCTACTAACAAACACATTTTCGCATTTATAATATTGTAGTAAGGATTAGCTTATGCCCGCTACTTTATTTCTTCTTATACCGGGATAAAAACTATATTGTAACCTACTACCAGGTTAATACCGCATGCAATAAGTTATCTATTTTTCAACTTAAATATTTAAGAAGGAAAATTATCTTCGGAACTACTCCACCGTTTTGATGGGATTTTCAAAGGTATACCATGAGTAACATTTTATTTCAGGAATTTTAATTGGGGAGTTTATTGGAGTTTGGCAAAGCTATTTGATTTACAAGAGTATCGATTTTTCAATCCCCTATTTTACCCCCTTCGGGGTTAAATTTTCAGATATCCTTTCTTAGCGGATGCCTACGTAATAATAGCTATCTCGACACTGTCGTAGAACAAAGTTGTTTCTACAAAATTGCTACTTTACAGGGGAGCAGTTTAAAGTTTTGGTTTTTCCGGCATTTCGTAGAACAATGTTGGTTCATATTATATGACATGGTTTTTGAGTATTTCTTAATTATACCTAATTAAAATTAAAACATACGATTTTTTTTTTCTTTTGCTGAGGTGTTTAAGCATTAAAACCACAGAATATGGAATTTCCATTATACTGTGCCGTATGAAACTCCCTACCAACCTACCACTAGTCACTACGTCATACCTACAAGTACCTACGTCAGCATCGGTGCTATCTAATAAACGATCGAGAAAACCTGCTTTTGTTTTGACCATTATGTTTGGATAATGAAGCCTGTAAACGAGAGATCGTTGCTTTCGTTATTGGAGACGTGTCTTTTCACATTGACCGGTTCTAAGGAGAGCAGAGAAAAGTTTGTTCACATTAATTTATCTCGGTAAACGCTCTATGCGCGTGCCCTTTCGAGCTTGAGCTGTCGACGGACTCGGTTTGCATGCTCTTTCTCGCTCGCACAAACGACCAGCTCCATTTGTCTCTCATTCCCCCTGAAGAGCGTACATTCAGCTACGAGCGCGAGCGCATCATGATCTCCCAACCGGTCTATGTGAACGGCTCCGAGCGTATACAGCCGTCACCATCCATTCTACGTGAAACAAGGATTCATATTGATTTTGTTTGTATATAATTTAGAATAGAATAGAAATATTTTTTATTCAAATAAACTTTTTGAAGTGATAACGTTTTGTTAATCGATGAACACCGGCTGCACGCACGAAAAAGTGTCACGTTCCGCCTGAGCCTGAGCGTGCAAACGAGAGTACGGAACAAGCGATAGAGAGGCACGATCGGCCCAAGCGTTTATAGAGAGCGCCCGCCGCCGCCCGCCAGTCATCAATGTTTCTTTATGACATATCACGTAAAACTATCGTCCGTAAACCGACTTTACAGACAGCCAATTTTTTTACAAGTGCTTTTGAATCGTCGATGAGTCTACCACTGCTTCGGAACGCCCTTCCTGCCGAGAAGAACAAACAAGAAACTCGGCGGTTGCTCTTTTCAAACAAGTTTACAATACAATAGATACTGTGCTATGTATGCAGTGTTTCCACAATGAGGGGAAGTTCCACAAAAGCATACCTACTTACAATTCAATACATGTTAAGACGGTCAGACAGAAAGTAGCCCCATTCCCGACGGTGGCACCCGATCACGAACATGACGCATGACCCAGCCGTTGCTTCGCTCAACTATATTTGAGGGAACGTAACAACCCGCATCACACGACTATGTATGGAGCTTTACGTCACCACGTATAACCAAAATAACGAATTGATTGATACCCCATTCATAAAGTGGTACTATGTATATTGCTACGGCGGTGGAACATCCGTAAATAGTCACATACATATGTAGATACATACCTATGTAGACTGCTAAAATTATAACCTCATTCTTTTGCCTTTGACGTAGTCGTATAAAAACTATATGCTGTCTGAGCCGGTCTGGGTGAACGGACTCCAATAGGTATTTTAGGATGTTTGATATTTTCATGTAGCAGTGATAGCCAAGTCGTTAGGACTGTGGTCTCCTATTCGGGAGGTCGCAGGTTCGATCCCGGGTACGCACCTCTGAGTTTTCGAAGTCAAGTTTAAGCAATTAAATATCACTTGCTTCAACGGTGAAGGAAAACATCGTGAGGAAACCTGCACATCTGAGAGTTCTTCATAATGTTCTCGAAGGTGTGTGAAGTTCGCCAAGTATTGGGCTAGCGCGCAGCGTGGTGGACTATGGCTTAAAACCCTTCTCTGAGAGGAGACCTGCGCTCAGTAGTGAGCCGTTGATAGGTTGCTAATGATGATGATGATTAATGTTATTTTCATAGCATCATCTCAAGGGTAGTTAGTACCTAAGGTTACTGTAACTGAATAAAGTCATCCATTGTATTCTTGTTATGTACCTACCTATTGTAATGTACACTGGTTTTCCCCATCACAAATGCAATCGAACTATTTCCGCTTATTTTGTAACCGAAGTTAGTCTCATCCATAATGTATTGTTTACCATTATTATTTATTTACAAAGCAATTTAAAATGAATGCAATGATTGCAAAGTTAAAAGGTACAGCTTTGGTGTAAATGTTCGGGTTTTTCCGTACACCACTGCCGGTAAACGCAGCAATAGAAACTCTCACGTCTTTGGTAGAATGAAGTTCACAAGCGCATCATTGTTTTTTTTATATTTTAAGAATTTTAATTTAGATATTGATGTAGACATCAGTGTAATTATCGAATTGATCACAGATTGGCTGTATTTATGGCTCACTTACTTATTCACACACCATTCACACACACACACACACACACACACACACACACACACACACACACACACACACACACACACACACACACACACACACACGCGCGCACACGCATATACACACACACGTAGCAATCGCGCAGAGCGCACAACAATCCTTGGCCTAGTGTTGCCCAACCTGAAACTCTGCAGTCTGCCAATGAGAGCTCTGGCCAGGGCGATACGGTGTTTTATTCTCCTTTTCCAGACTGGTTCCTTGCCGCGCCTTAGAGTAGCGCGTCAACGTTCCTGGGTCTTGACACCGATGAAACGGTGAACAGCTAAGGTCGCACCAAAGAGAATAGAAGCCGTATCATCCAGGCCAGTGCTGCGCTCAAGGTATTGAGGCAGCATTTGGTTTATGGCCTCAATGACATCCCGCGTCGCTACATTTAATGTGAGCCGGGAGTAGGCTTGCCACCCGTACTTTATTATAAAGTATTATACGTTATTTCAGGTAATTGTACTCTATACTTTATGAGAACAATAAAGTTCACAAAAATACTTTAATTTTGAAAAGTTGATTATTTTGTTAAACGAAATTTATCGATTGGTGATTTGATACTGAATCAATGTTGCCACTCACCAGCGCCACATCACTCAAGCACTCGTTTTGTACAATTTCTGAACGCAACCTAACCTCAAATATTGGATAGAAGCAGGCGTTACTTTGCGGAAGTTCATGATTAGCAAGAAAAGGTTAGAATTATTTTGCTATAAACCGCCAACAGAAAAAATCTGTATGGTCAAACATGCAATTAAAAGCTAAGCACCACTCACCTACCCAGCCAAGCAAAAAAGCCAAGTTCCCAAGCAAGCAATGCCACCACCACTCACATGCACCACCACACAAGACTTTTACACTACTCTCAACGCACGTTTCGCCCCGACACCGGAGCATCCTCAGGAGATGTCGACTTTACAATGCTGTATTGTCTAGACGACTAGACTAGAATTTATGATCAATTATGTACTTTGAAGAATTTTACAGAACTATCAACTGCACAAAAATGGCAGCAGGTATTTAATAAGAGTAATGATAATTTTTTAAACTTTTATAAAGTAATTTCATTTTTATTGTCTATTCCCGCCACGTCAGCATTCACAGAAAGAGTTTTTTCTGTGATGAATAGTAAATGGCGAGACGAAAGAAACAAAGCGTCTCTGAATTTGATAAAAAATGAATTACTTATTTATTTTAATTTAAATATAGAATGTAAAGATGCTGTGCAATTGTTTAGTAAAGATGCTAATTTGATACAAATTGCAAAAAGCAATAAAAAATATGTTTTTAAACATAATAGTAAAGAAAAATAAATTGTACTTTATTTCGATACTATGTACTTTTTTTTTCTTACCTATAATAACCAATGTACTTTATCTGCAAAAAAAAAAGGTGGCAACCCTAGTCGGGAGAGCCGCGGACGGTTCTCTAGAGGAGTACTCCAGATCTCCGAAATCGCCTCTTCTAAAATCCTTCCCATCCGCTCTATCATTTACTTATTATTATTAAATCAGAGGCATTATGCGATCCTCAAACTGATGTAGTCATTTTAAGATAATCCTATAACAGTCGTGTTCAGTGTGGACCGGCGAGAATATGTCTAGTAATCTTCTCTCGCCTTTCCTCAAATAGAACTAAGGCGTGTCGACTTAGTATATGTCCACAGCAGGAATTACGCAGTCCTCTTGTAACTGCACGTGAGCGCATTACCAGTCCGATCGCGTGTACTTTGATACGCAAGTACGTGATCCACGATGGATTATGCTTTCTCACGGTTAAACGACGTCAGTTATGCCCGACACTGGATGGATTGACGCTTCAAGGAAATGCATAAACAAAACAAACTTAAGCTAAGTGTTTTCACAAAAACAAGGAACATGCCCATTTTCACCAACCTAAATCATCCCCTATATAGGAGTCACCTAATTTAGGTAGCATTAAAGGTTGTAAGGAATACTATGTTTATGGTACTTTTCAAATGCAACCCCTTAATTAGGGTCATTTTTACCTTCAGTGGTACCCAAAACGTTCGTGAATACGAAATCTACGTCGCCCAACTTAGCATGATATGAAGCCCGTAAAAGTTAGGGAACATTGGCAAAAAGGGGCTTAGACGTATGTTTATTTAAAACAGTAGGTACGTGCCTCAATTTGACACATTGGCAAGACAAAGCCGACCTTACCATAATAATTATTACCACTACGTGCAAAGAATTAGTACTGCAAGTGATTTAGCGTTTAGGTTCGATCTTGTACAGAAACCATAATAATTAACCATAGTCGGTCACAATCGTCAGACATTACAGGACATGTTGTCCCGACCCCACATAGCGAGGGATAAGGAGAGGGAGATGATGATGATTCGGTCACAATTATTGTGACCGAAGGGACTAATTTTATGATAAAACACCGTTTTGCTGAAAATCGCGAAAAACCCGTTTTTGTGACCTTTGACCCCGAGTAAATGTATTTCCAGGAGTTGGATCGATGAGGACTTTTCACACTTCATTTATAATAGTGTTTTGAACAATCCTACCAATTTTCAGCCAGGTGTGAATTATTGTACAGAGCTCATAGTTCACAATTAATACATATTATGACGATTACAACTCTTTCAAATGTTTGAATCGCTATAGTTCAAAAACGGTGGCTCTTAGGAAAAAAAGTATTTAGACATTTTTTTTAGATAATCATTTGATCTATAATTTTTGTCAAGACTAATTTTATGATAAAACCTACCGTTTTGCTGAAAATCGCGAAAAACCCGTTTTTGTGACCTTTGACCCCTTGTAAATTTTTTTGCACGTGCCGGATCGATGAGGACTTTTCACATTTCCTTTATAATAGTGTTTTGAACAATCCTACCAATATTCAGCCAAGTCGGAATTATTGTAACCTTGGAAGTCTAAATTGACCTGGCTAAATGTCCATAGGTAGATTATTATTATTGATTATTTTTAATGGATTATTATTTTTGACAATTTAATGGACATAAATTACATACATTAAAACATTCAAAATTATGGAGTAACTTTTAAAATTATGTACTAGATTTTAATATTGATATTTTTATACTTATATTGACATTGTATAAATATTCCATCAGTCCTGGTTAAATATATTGGGCTCGATTTCCTGTTAACAATCATGTTGTACCTGCATTTTTGTGAATAAAATTTCTATCTATCTTTCGATCTACCTAATAATTATTTTCATTGTTGCAGATCTTGTCCGGACATAAACAAACTGTATCTTCTCGCACGACCAAAGAAGAATAAAGACATTAAAAAAAGGCTACAAGAACAATTCGATGACCAGGTACAAAAGCGCTTTATACTTTTAAACTACGTATACTCACTTCGAAAGCAAACTCACCAATCAAGGAATAAGTATACTCTTGAACATCAATTTTGTCAAGTTATCCCATAAGAGCCAATTTAGACGGTACCTCCTTCATCGTTCATTTTTGCGAACATTTATATTTTTTTGTGAAAATGAACCCTTTGGCCCTTTGCCCTAAGAGCGAATTTAGACGATTCATTTTCAATGACTCATCGATGAAGCCTCGAAAATTAAAGCAAAAATCTCGAAAAATGAACGAAGGTCGAGGCACCGTCTACATTGGCCCTAATTGACTTATATGACAAGTGAGTTTGCTTTCGAAGTGAGTTTTAGTTTAGTGAATACCTACTGTACCATAATTTTGGAAATGCTTTAAAGGCGAAAGATTACCAAAATATTGGCTGAGTATCATGATACACAATACACATTTTGGTCTGACCCCGTACCAATACTACCGACGCTTAGAGCACTATTAAGTATATCTAAATTGTTTTGATACGTCATACAATGTCAACCTAAAAGAAATTAGATAAAGGACGTTATTGTATGACATTTCAAAACAATATTGAAATAATACTTTTAACCAAAGATTTAAGATTGGTAGCTTAGTCGCTACTAGATACTGCTCTTCCTACAAAAAAACTAAGATTATTTAAAGATTAATAGCCATACTAGCTGATGCCCGCAACTTCGTCCGCGTGGATTAATTTTTAAAATACTCTCAACTCTTGATACTACTCTTGGAACTCCTTGATATTGCGGAATAAAAAGGAGCCTATTTCACTCTCCAGGTCCTCAAGCATATCTATGCAAAAAATCACCTCGATCCATAGCAATGATTGAAAGACAAACAAACAAACAAACACAGTTACGCGTTTATAATATTAGAAAGGTATAATTTCCAATTTACCCAGACAGGAATTAAAATGCAAGCCCAAGATCTTTTTCTTATAAGGCGAAGTCGCATACTTTGCGAGGTTACAGCGAAGTTGTTATATGCACTACTTTAAGGTCATCTCAAAACAAAATTTAAATAATACTGCTATAAGCGTTGGCAGTATATTAAATAAGTCCTGGTGAGACGCTTTGGGCGTGGCTAGCTACCACCGTACCGTTGAAGACGTGCCGCCAAGCGAAATTTTATTATTTAATTTTTTTATATAATTATATTTTGAACCAAATTTTATTTTATTTTTATTTTTTTGGCCCCAAACAGTTTACATAGCACTTAAAATTAATTAAATATTAAAAAGATAAATACCAGTGAAGAAGCCTCTAAAAGTTTAAAACAAACACGTTATAGGTACCTATTGTTTTTATATAAAAGTAGGAAAATGAAATAAACCATGTTGCTCTGAAGCAGTATGAGGTCGGACTTTACTAAAAATGGAATCATAATGATGGCGCGAAGAAGTCGATCAGGGGTATACAAGGGGTAGGTTAGGGGTAGGGTTTGTTAAACTGCCTTACCCCCTTCTAAGTTAGCCCTCTGCTATTTTAGACTGCATCGTCATTTACCAACAGGTAAGAATAAGATCGCAGTTGCTATCTAGTCATTAAACCTTCACACCACAACGAATGAACTGATTTGACTAAAAGGAATAGAGATAGTTCGTTCCTCAGGCTTCATTATATCCCGGAAAATTAAAGAGTTCCCGTGGGAATTAATAAATCTTAATAATAATCTAATAAATCCACGCAGACGTAGTCGCGGGTATCATCCATAAATAACCGGCCAAGTGCGTGTCGGGCCACGCGCAGTGTAGGGTTCCGTAGTTGAAAGTCTCAAATATTATTGCTGACCTAGGATAGTGCTTTTGTTTTATTTATGAATATTGAATAAATTTTGAGTTCCATTGTTTAAATACTATAATATTCTACAAAATATGCAACTTACACTACGTGTAATACCTAACTTGGAAAAAACAGATATAACTCCTTAACTAATGAACCCTACTTAGCCGTGATAGTTTTCCTTTAAAATTCATTATATATACTACTGCTGTGAATTTTTTCTTGTATCCTATAAACAACCATTTAGCTGGCAGAGGGGGGGGGGGGGACACTTGACTCTAATAAAATTTAGCACTTTAAAATATCATATTTCACAAACGAATCCCTGAATTGAAAAATGATGTTCCCACACCCACAATATTTTTGAAAGACCTATTCAACGACACCCCACAATATGGGATAGACGAGAAAAAAAAATTCATCCCCACTTTACATGTAGGGGAGGTACCCTAAAAAAAATTATTTTTCACAATTTTATTTCACGACTTTATCGGCGTGATTGATATTTATACCCTTGTCAAATTACAGATTTCTAGTACCAATAGTCTCTGAGCTAAACCGCGGACAGACAGACAGACAGACAGACAGACAGACAGACAGACGGACGGACATGGCGAAACTATAAGGGTTCCTTGTTTACTACGGAAACCTAAAAAACGGCGTGTAGATTGGCTATACCCGGATTAATACATATACTACTATTTATCTCATAAAAAGTGCATGGCTCCCGCAGGATTTTGAAAAACTGAAATTCATGTATTGATTCTTCACGCCACAACTAATGAACTGATTTCGCTGAAATTTGAAACGAAGATAGACTATACTCTGCATTAACTTATAGGGTCCTTTTTATCCCGTAAAAATTCATGGTTCCCGAAATATTTTGAAAACCCGAAATTCACGTATTGCGTCTTCACGCTACAACTAATGAACCGATTTGGCTGAAATTTGGAATGATGATAGATTATAGCCTGGATTAACACGCAGGCTACTTCATATCCCGTAAAAAATGATGGTTTCATCAAAGTTCGCCTACCTTCCTACGTACGGCAGATTTTTAAAGCGTCTGACAGGGCGTAAGAACTATCGGAAGTGCCTGACTGCTGAGGAAACATCTCCTCATAGGACCCCAAGTAACAATAAAACTCAGCCTTTATACTATGACGAAAGTATACTCATAATTTACTATAGTTTAAGGGTGTCTGACACGGGGAGGAACTATCGGAAGTGTCTGAATGCTGAGGGAACATCTTCTGATAGGTCCCCAAGTAACATATGTAAAACTCAGCTTTTATACTATGACGAAAGTATCCTCAGAATTTATGCACCTTTACTACCTGATATCTCCCAAAGCCACCAAGATCCAAACTTCATGGTCGGGGATCCTTCTGATCTCTATTGGGGACATACACAGAGGAACTTTCAGCTTTTATAAAATAACGAAGGTCTCAAACATCTTCGCTCCCGGTCCAGAAGTTCCTTTTCATACTAAATTAATAATAAAAATGAATAAATTAAAAATAATAACCTGAAGTCAGGATCCGAACCCCCGTACCGATAGTTTCACTCCTTCGCTTAGCTACGCTACGCCACCAAAGCTTTGGCATCCCGTGTGTAATAAACGAAGGCAACACACAAGGGTCGTGACGGAAAAGTTCTTACACTTTTTTTCGGCTAGCCTCCATCCGCCAAACCGCCCGAAAAGGAACTTCGTTCCGTTATAAGGCTGAAAACGCACGCAAGCTAGCGCTTAATAAAATGTAGTCAAAATTTTCCACCAGCAAAAATGTTAATAGTAGTCAAATTACCATAGTGCTAGTAATATAAGTGCGAATAATAGGACAACCAGTGTAGGTATGTGGTTTTGAATTTAATATACATAATTTTTTTTATTTTTGATGTCAAATCATTTTAATGATATGTACAGTTTCGCGCAGAAATGTTAATTTAACCATCATTAGCCTCGTAAACAAAACATGCGTCGATCCCGGAAGCGAGGTATTAACAGTCTATGTATGTATGCATGTATGTATGTATGATGACATAAGTTACGTTTTATACGAAGAAAATCAAAACGTATGTTACGTTCAATTTTTCGTAGTCGGGCTAAGTTTTGGAACCCTTTCGGACGAGTAACGCGCCTAATCAAAAAAAATTAAGTGTCACTCGGGGACTGCCGCGGTAAAGCTATTGCATAGCATTTTTTATCAACTTATGCAATTATAATATTTATGCAATATTTTTTTTTGCATAATAAAAATTATGGAAAAAAATAATTAAAAACAAACAAACAAGAAAAGCGCACTGTCACTACTTCGCGAGTGAGATTCGAACCTGCATACGGTAAAGAAAGCGGCCGCTCGGCCACTGCGCCAAACAGAGCTACTTGAGAACCTCTAAAATGTTGAACGCTTACTGAACGACGGTGTTAGGTTTATTTTCGTTACGGAATTTCTTGATTCGGTCGCCGCGCTCAAACTGTTTATCCTAGTTCAAAGCCCGCGATAAAAGCTATGCAATAGCTTAAAAAGAGGACATACTACATAGACACAACTGCATACTTTATCAATTCAATTTGTGTCATTATGGCACACAAAAGACATCTCACTATAAGTATACATTTACGCACACATAGGTTAAATTCAATGTAAGACAGACAAATTAATTGCGATGCTACCATATCAATATTTTATATCGATGTTTTCCTAGGAAAAACAGAAAATTTCCTAAGCACAAGCAAAACGCACTCAAACAATTTAAATCATCTGAACTCTTTGCTTGGTTAGCGTAGCATGTCTTTTTAGGGTTCCGTAGTAAAACAAAAACCTTATAGTTTCGTCAAGTCTATTGGTACTTACTGTGGTAAGTCAGAGACTATTGGTACTCAAGAGCTGTAGTTTGTCATAGTTATACATAAAATTAACTGTGTCGACAAAGTTGTACAATAAAATCTCGAAGAAAACTATTATTTTGGGTACCTCCCCTAGACGTACTAGAGGATGATATTTTTTTTACTTGTGTATTCCAGTATGTGGGATGTCGTTGGAAAGGTCTTTTAAAAGTACTGGAGGTACGGAACATTTTTTCGATTGAGGGTTTCGATCGTTTGCGAAATATTGAGCCCTTAAGTTAAAATTTTTGCCTAGTCCAGTGGTTAGGACTGTGGTCTCTTATTCGCGGGTTGCAGGTTCGATCTCAGGCACGCTATGTGCGTTTAAGTAAAAACATATTAGATGCCATTAATATTGCTGTAACGCTACTTATTTTGCGGATTTCTATGATAATCAAGGACTAACTGTATATTTTGATATACTATACTGGAGTCGCGGCAGTGTACGGCAAGTTGTATCTTGAGTTTTTGCTATTACATTATAACTAGCCGCATTATTACTTTGGTTTTTATTTTAAAATGTAAAATACATTTTATAATTATTAAAATAGCGTATAAAATATTCTAAACACGCATTATATTATGATAGGCAACTACGGAACCCTACACTGCACGTGCCCTGAAACACAAATGGCCGTTAATTTCATTCAAACTTACTTTTATCCTTGCTTTGACTTAAAACTTTCTCCTCCGCATCACATGCCGATGCCGTGACAACATATTCAATAAAATAATAATATAAGATATAGAGTAAAACATTTAAAAAATAATGAATGCAATATTTATATTTTTTAATCATTAAATTTTTTAGGGCTCCGAAGTAAAACAACACGAAACCGTCAACGTTACAGTTCCGTCAAGTCCGACCATTTGTCCATCTGAACAATCAAACCGATAAGGGTACTCTGAATTTACACAATCTTCTTCTTCATCAACCGATAGACGTCCACTGCTGGACAAAGGTCTCTTGCATGGACTTCCACAGGCCTCGGTCTTGCGCCGCCTGAATCCAGCGGCTCCCTGCGACTCGCTTGATGTCGTCGGTCCACCTGGTGGGGGGTCTGCCAACACTGCGCTTCCCGGTGCGGGGTCGCCACTCCAGCACCTTAGGACCCCAACGACCATCAGCTCTTCGAACTATGTGCCGCGCCCATTTCCACTTCAGTATCGCGACTCGCTGAGCTATGTCGGTGACTCTGGTTCTCCTACGGATCTCCTCATTTCTGATTCGATCCCGCAGGGATACTCCGAGCATAGCTCTTTCCATCGCACGCTGAGCGGTCCTGAGGCTACTTATGAGGCCCTTAGTTAGCGACCATGTCTCGGAGCCGTAAGTCATCACTGGCAACACGCAGTGTTCGAAGACTTTAGTCTTCTGGCACTGAGGAATTTTGGACGAATTTACACAATATTATAAGCTAAATTTTATCCCGGAAACTTAAATGTTTCCGCTAAAATCAAAAATCCTTAATCCAGATAAAGTCGCGGGCATCATTTAGTTAATATACAATACATATACCGTTTGGCATAAATTAAATAAAATTAAAGGAAGCTTTAATATAGATATATCAATATTCCGATATTTTTGTTGAATTTATTTAATTCAATGAATTGGTTCATTTACATTTTATTATAATCTTAGTTTATCACACTATGCTAATAATATTCCTCTTTAGTTGAGTGTTTGATGATGAATTTCGATGCTTCTTCAATGAGTAATAAAAAAAATTATCGATATCGATCCTCACCACAATCACATCACACACATCAATTTTTTTTAATTCAAAAGTTTGCAACGTTGTGCACTATTTAATAAAATCTAATTATACAAAATCATAGGGTGTAGTCTCGGTACTCTTATTTTGGTTGTCAATTTGGGTTTTGTTATTCATTTTTCGAATCTGAATTTCAGTTAAAATTGCTATACAAAAGTGAAGTCTCGTGTTGTACTTGCGTGTTCAAATTTAAACCTAATTTGTAGCAGTTAAAGATTGCAATTGTTTAAAAACAAGAGCAAGTAGTCCCGTGGGGAGTGTGGTTGTCACAACACATATTACGATTATCACTACGATTTTAATGAAATATTACGTACTAGATTACCTGAACGACAAAATTCTAGACTGTATTTATGATATTATTTTAAATAGTTTTAATAGAAAGAAAGCATGTATCACAATAAAAACACTTCCAAATGTAATGTAAGTCCCTACTTTTGTAAAGGAGATTGGCGAATTTCACGAATCAAATTTCTCATGCTTGTTCTAGTAAACCAGTCTAACAAAAAAGTTCATCAAAATCTATCAAATAAAGTTGGGAGAAAAAAGATATTCACTTGTATTGCCATGTAACGGTTATTTAAAATGTGTACTTGTGAATAATTATATGTTTGATTCCCAAATTCTAACAATATCGGGTTTACACAGAAAAATACTCTGAAAAATATTAATTAATATTAAATGATTTCTGAAACTGAACGGTTTTTAAAAATGCTGGGTCAAAATTCGCCAACCTCCTTTGAAGTTTCCATCTTATTCTTGCACACGTTAAGCGCTCAGATCGGCATTTTTCACGGAGCACCTACAACTGCGAAAACGATTCTTGTAATGATAAATTCGATTCGAGAACAGATTTTATAAGTGCACTAGATTTTTGTATCCATTACCGTGGCAGAGGGGAAGGATCTTTCGAGGTGAGTCCACTTACTGTAGTAAGTATAACATGTCTCTGTTTGGAACGAAGTTCCTTTTAGGACGGTTTGGCGGATGGAGGCTAGGCGAAAAAAGTGTAAGAATTTTCCGTCATGACACTTGTTGCCTTCGTTTATTACACACGTTCTATTATAGTTATAGTTCAGCGGTCCAAATTCTGACTTTAGATTAGTATTTTTATTTTATTTATTTATTTTTTATTTTATTTATTTATTTATTTTGTGAGCAACCCATTAACGTCTCACTACTGAGCGCAGGTCTCCTTTCAGAGAAGGGTGTAGGCCATAGTCTACCACGCTGGCCCAATGCGAATTTGTAGACTTCACACACCATTGAGCACATTACGGTGAACTCTCAGGAGTGCAGGTTTCCTCACGATGTTTTCCTTCACCGTTGAAGCATGTGATATTAAATTGCTTAAACGCACTTAACTCCGAAAAGTCAGAGGTGCGTGCCCAGGCTCGAACCTGCGACCCCCCTAATAGGAGACCGCAGTCCAAACCACTCGGCTATCATTGCTATTTATTGTTATTATTAATTTATTATTAAAAGGCACTTCTCTCCAACCGAGTGTTCCACGAACGACATTCACGTATTTTTTTATGTAAGCTTTTAAATTGTGTTCTAGGTTGTTTCTTGCAAAACTGATTAAAAACTTTGTTCACAGCTCTACGACAAGTTAAGGAAGGTACTACCACACTTTATGGATAAAATTTGTATAGTTGAAGGTGATGTGGGACAGAAAGGCTTGGGTATCAGTGAAGAAGACAGAGCGAGGATTACTAAAGAGGTAATTCGATAATCTTTCTTACACTTACCACGTTTACCACAGCAAATCTAAAGGAATGGATAACAATTTTTCTTACTTTCTGTACCTATGTGTAAATTGTGTCCTTTTACGTATGTAAACTGCTCTTGTTCTGAGGCTGCATTTCCACTTACCGTCAGGTGAGATTACAGTTAAGCCATTGTCTATATAATTAAAAAACCGCAGGCATTTGGGCCGATGATGATGATGGATATATTTAATTGTTTGCAGGTGGAATTTATCTTCCACGGAGCTGCCACAGTGCGTTTTGACGAAGCAATAAAAACGGCAGTGGAGATCAATGTACGCGGCACGCGGGAGATGCTGCAGTTGGCCCGCGCGTGCACGAAGCTACGGGCTTACGTTCACATTTCTACAGCTTACAGGTAAGGGCTCATATTGTCTTCTTCTTCATCAACCGACCAGCTAATGCCCGCGACTTCGTCCGCGTGGATTTAGTTTTTAAAATCCCTCGGGAACTCTTTGATTTTCCGGGAGAAAAAGTAGCCTATGTCACTCTCCAGGTCTTCAACTATACCCATGCAAAAAATCACGTCGATCCGTAGCCCTGTTGCGGCGTGATTCAAGGACAAACCAACAAACCAACAAACAAACACACTTTCGCATTTATAATATTAGTAAGGATAGACGTCCACTGCTGGACAAAGCTCTCTTGCATGCACTTCCACAGGCCTCGGTCTTGCGCCGCCTGAATCCACCGGCTCCCTGCCATTCGTTTGCTGTCGTCGGCCCACCTAGTGGGGGGTCCGCCAAAACTTCGCTTCCCGGTGCGAGGATATTTTATTTAATATTATCATCATCATCATCATCCATATTTAGCCTCAATAGGCCAAAGGTTAAAGGTGCGGACTGAAAATTGAAAGGTCGCAGGTTTGATCCCCTAAGACACTGTTGTCGTAACCACTCCTGACACAAGCTTTTCGCTTATTTGGAGGGGAGAGGAGAAAATTAGTCAAGTGCAGTTCTTTAAAAAAAATCATCAATAACCCATCAAAGGTTCCTTACTGAGCGCAGGTCTTCTTTCAGAGAAGGGTTATAGGTCATAGTTCACCACGCTGGCCCAATGCGAATTGGTAGACTTCACACACCTTTGAGAACATAATGGAGAACCCTCAGGCGCAGGTTTCCTCAACATGTTTTCCTTCAACTTAGAATTATATTATACTAGATGATGGCTGCGACTTCGTCCACGTGAATTAGCGTTTTTTGATTCCCGCGGGAAGTCTGTAATTTTCTGGGATAAAAAGTAGCCTATGTGTTAATACTGGGTATGAGCTATCTCCATTCCAAATTTCAGCCAAATAGGTTCATTCATTGTGGCGTGAAAGAATAACAAACATCCATCCATCCACCCAACCATACATCCATCCTCTCAAATTTTCATATAATATTATAGACTTGATGATTTCCGCGACTTCGTCCACGTGGATTAAGGATTTTTCATTCCCGCGGGAAATTTGTAATTTTCCGGGATAAAAAGTAGCCTATGTGTTAATCCTGGGTATGTGCTATCTCCATTCCTAATTTCAGCCAAATAGGTTCTTTCGTTGTGAAGTTATAGAGTAGTTAACAAACATCCATCCAAACATCCATCTATCTATCCAAACATCCATAAATCCTCACAAACTTTTGCATTTATAATATTAGTTTACTTATTAGTAGGATTTAATTGCTTCATAACTCCGAAAAGTCAGAGACCGGGGCTCGAACCTGCGACCCCCCGAATAGGAGACTACAATCCTATTCGAGGGTAACATTAAGTATTACCACCATCAAACTATCACAGCTCAAAAACTATGCGTTCAGTTCAAAAACTTTTGACTTGGTAGTTTATTATGGAAACGCACACAAAATTGTCTACAAACAAAATGATTAGCCAATTTTAAGTAATCTAAGAGTGAGCAGTACAAGTTTATTTTTGTCTCACATTTAAATGATGACAGTAATTTTTTTTTACTTAAATTTATTGATGTTTTTATGTTCTCAAGTTGTATTTTACACGAAGGCCATAACATCGTCGTAAACCTATTCCTATATACATATAACTATTGGTTTATCCTTATGTTAAAGTAGTAGGTAAGCAAGGTAAGGTCGGATGCCAGTAAATGGGCATTGTAACAGATGTTTTAACGACTGCAACATAATTAAGTATAAAACTCTAACTTAAACTCAATTTTTTTTAAGTTGATAAAATGTGAAACTTGTTCTGTATCAATAAAATTCGCCAAAGTGGTGTACTATGGGGTATATTATGCCTACAACCCTTCGCTAAGAGGGGTTTTGTCTGAGCGCTGCACTAGTATAATATATTTGTTTAATACCTATTAATATTATATCTACGGAGAACCACGTATCATCATCATCATATCGACCGATAGACATCCACAACTGGGTATAGGTCTCTTGAAATGATCGCCTGAGATCCCCCGTCTACCTAGTGGGGGTCTACCAACACTGCGCCTCCTGCTGCGGGGTCTCTCTTCCAGCATCTTGGGACCCATTTTCTCACATTTTTGCTGTCCATATAATTCAACATAAAAAAATATTTTTATTAAAAACCGACTTCAAACGCCCGCGCCACTACAAAGTATATAATAATTTATTGTTGATTATTTAAAAACCTGTGAAGTATACCCTTTCAAACAAAAAAGATTTTTTAAAATCGGTTCAAGCATCTTCGAGTAATCGGGGAACATCCTAAAAAATAAAAGATTCCGACGAATTGAGAACCTACTCCTTTTTTGAAGTCGGTTAAAAATTGATACTTAACATTAGAATAGCATAATTTTTTATTTAAATAAATTACAAAGTGCTTTCGAATTGTCAATTGATTCTACCACTGGTTCGGACTACGGAATGATGTTTCAACCGATTTACCATAAACTAATTTTGTTGCAGCCATTGTCCATTAAAAGAAATCGACGAGAAATTCTACGAGTCCCCGCTCGCTGGTGATAAGCTAATAGACCTCGTGGAGAATATGGATGAGAAAACACTTAACAGCATCACTCCAGGGTAAGTATAGACTCACGTTGAATGCATCTTTAGAACGCACTTTGACTCTATTTAGATTAAAGACAGAGTTAAAACGAGATAGTAGATATTAATACTATCTCGTTTTAACTCTGTCTTGAATTTCAAGAAAAGAAATTTTTTGAAGAAACTAGTCCGAACATCGAGTTGGACGTGAGTTACTCACAAATTAGTCGATATTCTGACTAATTTCTTAAACTGGACACTTTCAAGTAAAGATTATCAATGACAATAATAACAACTGTAACAATGATACTGCCATTGGCGCAATTAGAATGCCATAAGCCTACTTTGTCGTATTAGTTTACAAATTGCGAAAAACCAAATTAAATTTCAATTTCGCGGGCAGACTTGTATAATCAACCTTAATGTTCATAAATCTATATTTTCAGATTGATAGGCGATTTCCCGAATACATACGCGTATACAAAATCGGCAGCTGAAGACATAGTACAGAAATACTCAAAGGGACTACCCGTCGCTGTGTTCAGGCCTTCTATAGGTAAAACTAAGACCACTAACGTACCTAATTATTGTTAAAGGGTCCATAAAGTTTTCAAAAGTGTGTGAAGTCTGTCACAATATTTTTGAAAGACCTATTCAACGACACCCCACACTATGGGATAGACGAGAAAAAATATCATCCCCACTTTACATGCAGGCGAGGTACCCTAAAAAAATTATCTTTCACAATTTTATTTCACCAATTTGTTGGCGTAATTGATACTTATACCATTGTCAAATTACAGATTTCTAGTACCAATAGTCTCTGTCTGTAGTCTGAGCTAAACTGTGGACGGACAGACAGACAGACAGACAGACAGACAGACAGACAGACAGACAGACAGACAGACAGACAGACGGAAGGACATGGCGAAACTATAAGGGTTCCTTGTTTACTACGGAACCCTAAAAAGTAGCCTAGATAATTCTTTCAACCTGCCTGCTAAATACGCGTCAAATTAGATTCAGCCATTCCACAAATGAGCCTAGATCGTTAAGGCAGACAGAGAAAAATTCTCACGTGCGTCGTGTTTATGTTTTGCTATCGTTGAAATAATCGTATGAAGCATAATAAAAGGCAGTCATAAATATTTAACGTTCATTTGCTGCAATAATGTTTAGTATCTCGAAAAGTGATTTATGTGGAAAAAAAATCACCATTTCATTAGAATAGAATATAACTATTTATTCAAATAAACTTTTACTAAGTGCTTTCAAATCGTCAAAAGAATCTACCACTGATTTGGAATGCCATTCTGAACCGAACTCCATTCTAAATGAAAAGTACAGTAATAGTTGAGTAAGAGTTTGATTTTGATGTATAACTTACTCAAGTTAAACATAAAAAACCACACACCTAGATTTAAAGTGAGACAACTCAAAAAAGTTCTCTGTTCCATCGGCGAAAAAAAGTCTCCCTGAATCTTTTGTTAGTTAAGTTATGAAACTCAATTTTATTTTATGCCATAAAATAAATTTTGTGAAATGTGACAAAATAAAATTGAGTTTCATAACTTCACTGACAAAAGATTCAGAGAGACTTTTTTTCGCCTAGGGAACAAGACCTTTTTTTGAGTTGACGTCTTACTTTAGATCTAGGTGTGCGAAATTTTTGATTTTGATATTATTTTGATATTATAAGCCTTTATACAGAATACTACATTAAACCTAAATTTACTTACTCTAAAATTATTTGATACATCAATAACAAGATTTTGAAACCTTATGTTTTTTGAAAATAAGCGGAATATATCAGATTACATAAATAGGTGTTGCAGCCCACGAGCGTCTAATACCTACAAAAACACTTAAATTTTATTCATTTCTGTTTCGGTTTAAGAATAATGTTTCGATTTTCTTTTCAGTGATAGGAACAGCGAGAGAGCCGCTTAAAGGATGGATCGACAATGTTTACGGTCCGACCGGGGTGAGTATCCTTTTTTACGCGACTGTGATGAAGCCAAAAAAGGAAGGGTTGTGATTTTAGCAGTTTATGTATGTACCTATGTATATATTTGTGTATGTATGTATGTGACTATTTACGTATGTTCCACCGAAACGCTTACCCGACCCGATTTTGATGAATGAGGTGTCAATCGATTCGTTATGACCTTATTATCTTCCGGATGACATAGGGTACAAGCGCGTCGCCAGCCGATGGCAAGTTGATATTATTTGCTTTTTAGGGTAACGCTAGACACTGTCCAACTGTACGATTTTTTAAAAATATTGACACTGTGACGATTACAATCGCTTCTGCTTGGTCGATACTCACTCGCTATTGGCTAAATTGGCTTAGGGCGCATTAATTAGCTAGGTATATTTTTTTTCAAATCTCTAGGGGGAAGGGGCAGCTGCCCCTACCTACCCCCCCTTGGCAACGCCCATAATAGGGTACCTTTTTTAGTCCGGGAGGAATCGGCGCATGAGTACCGAAAACTATTCCACCTCAATTTTTTAATGCGATCCTCTTCAAATTGCCCTCCTAATGATATAAATACATGTTGCCATGGCGCAACCCGGTGGCATATTGTTTAAACCGAAATTATTTAAACAATTGCAAGGAATTGTTATTTTTCAACCGGACAAATTTTTTTTATATTCTTCATTGAAATACCAATAAAAAAGGTCCTATGACTTTTCACGATAAAGTTAATATTTTTAAAGATATAAATTTTTAAAAGTTCGAAAAATCTCAAATTTGGGTACTTTCGACCCATGAAAAATATATTAAAAAAAAACAATGTTTAAGTAATATTTTTTTTAATTCTCTATACAATAGTTAATAATATTGTTAATAGAGATTTTAAAAAAATTCATTGTTTATATCTTTTTTTAATTGTTAATTTCGCGCGCTCAAGTATGCGTCGCTTGCCTTTAAGAAAATTTTTAAGAAAATTTTATTGGCCTAATAACTAGGCCAGTGTCAATAACTGGGTCTTTTACTTTACTTTCCGTTTTAATAACAAAAAAGTAATATAAACTGGAAAAAAAGTAATTTTAATGACATGTTCCGATTTATGCTTAAATAACTTTTGAAAAATTGATTTCAGAAAAAAAATTATTAAAAACAAATTGTAGACAATTTAATTATTAATAACATTGCTCTCTTTAACAATCTTGATAAAGTTGAGACAGAGACAGCGATACTATCGCTGTCTCTGTCTCAACTTTATATATATTTAATATATTTTAATATATTTTTCATGGGTCGAAAGTACCCAAATTTGAGATTTTTCGAACCTTTAAAAATTCATATCTTTAAAAATATTAATTTTATCGTGAAAAGTCCTTAGGACCTTTTTTATTGTTATTTCAATGAAGAATATAAAAAAAATTTGTCCGGTTGAAAAATAACAATTGCAATTGTTTAAATAATTTCGGTTTAAACAATATGCCACCGGGTTGCGCCATGGCAACATGTATTTATATCATTAGGAGGGCAATTTGAAGAGGATCGCATAAAAAAATTGAGGTGGAATAGTTTTCGGTACTCATGCGCCGATTCCTCCCGGACTATTAACATGAAACAGTTTGCCTGTCAAATACTTTTTACTGTCTATGGTTCCTATTGTTTAATTTGGATTACGTACAAATTACAATACATTTATTGGATACTAGCTTTTGCCTGCGGCTTCGCTCACGTTAAGTTGGTTTTTTAACCCCTATTTTACCCCCTTATAGGATTGAATTTTCAAAAATCCTTTTTTAATTCCTATCTGTACGCCCAGCCCATTCCGTCCATCAGTGGTTTGAGCAGTGTTTTGATAGGTCAGTCAGTCAATCACCTTTTCAGTCATATATTATTTAGTTTAGATTGATTGATTAAAAAAAAAGTGTTTTTTCTGGGGGTGGCCCAAAGTTAGCTATACAACGCTTGGCCAATTTAACCCAATTTATGCATGCAATCTTTTATAATAGGTAGGTACTGTATGATAATAAAGAACAATGGATTTGTATGGACCCCGTCCCCAGTGGTGTAACATCAGCGGCCATGTGTGAAAAAAACAAATAATTGAATGAAAGAATGAGAAAATGAATGTATGAAAGTGGTAAAATTTTTTTTTTCTTAATTATTTGTAATGACTATTCTGCTATTTATGACTATTATTTTATGTATATTATCATATTATCCTTAGGTTTTAATGACGAAATCATCATTAGAGACTTTATATTAAGGAATCTACGCACGAAGGTTGATGAAATTGACAAAGAAAAAATTTTTTTCGTACCACTTGCTCAAAAAAGTGACATTCTGTGCCACAAAAAGCGAACATAACAATAGTCATTTTTAATCTGTTAAAAACAGGGAAAGAAAATTGTACTGAATTTTATTCATCCTCTAGGGGGAGAATGTGATTTAAATTTGGAATACTTACCGAAATTTATACTGAACTACATCTGTGTTTACACCATTGAGTTTGTATATAAAGCATTATACATATTTTTGAAAAAGGAATACGCATTTATTATGCAGTTATGATTATTAAATAAAATTACGAAAACCGACGAGGCCGTATGAACTTGATGCCTTTGCTTTTCCGACAAAAAAATATTAGTCTAGGAATTTGCCGCGTTTATTTTAATTTATTTTTATAAATAAGTTAATGTTCTAAAAATACGTTACGATGTTAAATCAAAGCGACAGTGACAGTGAATTGTCGGATTCCATCAGTGCAAATGCTGCCGCAATTATCAATAATTGGACCAATGTTTCGAATGTTAACTTTTACTTTTAATTGTCATTATTTTTAATAAATGCTTATCTCATATTATTATTGTGTTAATTTTTCGCAAATGGTACGAAAAGTAGAGTATTTTCCTCGGTGATAAAGCTGTCTTAGTCTTGGGTGAACTTAAATCCCTCGCTACACTCAGGACTCGTCTTTTTAACACGGGTTTTTAACACCCTCGCTGCGCTCGGGAGTAAACCTCGAGTCCTTCGTTACGCTCGCGATTTAAATCGTCACCCGCGACAGAAGACACTGCTTTATCCCCTTGGTTAATAATCTACTATTATCCTATCGTTCTACCCAGCGCTTGGGTAGGACGTAGGACGATTACTCGACAGGCAGGCCGCGCAGCCGTTCAGCGCATTTAAACGATTGAGCACTAGTTCTCACTTCTCACGTTGTTCTGTCTCAGAAACACTTACATACCGTGTTGCGTTCGCTTCGCTTTATTATAGAGTGGCGCCATTCTCGATCGTTATTATTTATTTGAGCATGTATTGTGCGCCTAAAAATATTTAATGATAAAAACAATTTAAGTACTAGTGGTTCGCCCCGAACTGAGACCTCGCGGTAACGGTATCCCATGATTATTCATTCAATCGATACATGACGACCAAAACTGACATTATTATTATGCCCGTTTTCACCAAACATACCTAAATCATCCCCTATGTAGGAGTCTCTTTACGTAGGTAGCTCCAAAACACAATCCTAAGTCCTAACATCCGTCCCAATGTCCTTTTAGGTGTCCCGTACAGGATCGTGATAAAGAAGTTGACAGTAATCATCACATAACTTATAATAGGTAGCCCGTAAAGGTTAGGGAACGTCAGTGAAAACATTGAATTATTATGTAGGTACTAACGAGTGAAAACGGGTTAGGGGCATCTGTACAAATCGTCATCTATCGACGCGAATAGAAAATATACAAAATGATATTTAACTAAAGAATAATTTTAATTGAATAATATGTTATTATATTATGTACCTAAATAATAATAAATGTCGACGCAAAACTGTTCTTGGGTCGTAGTCGTAACTCCTAGTTCAATGGAATAGTTAATGACTGCGCCATCTATTAGCATTATTGTGAGGCTATGTGAAATTTACTGATGCTCATTAAAAATCAAATAATCTCGTTTCTTTATAATATTCATATAATTTTAGTATTTGTTGTTCAAGTACAGGATACAAGTGAAGTAAGAAAATAAGTACAACTTGAAAATATATAGCCAATTTTCCCAGAGAACGTCTTCAAGCGAGCGTATTAAATCGCCACTTTGAAAGCCCCCCATTTCGTCAATTTTACGAAAAAAATTAAAAAAAAAATACGTTTGTACTCTGTTCCAAATTGTCTTTAAAATGATACACAGCAAAACCTATGAATCGCAAAAAAAAAAAATTTACTTCGCATTCGCTTCTATGAGAGCCCCCCTGAAATAAAGATTTTTATAACTTTTTAAGACATTTTCGGCTGGAGGCCATCGGTTTACATATTATATCTAAATTTGAAGTAATTACGTTCAGTAATTCAAAAGTTATAAGGCTCTGACAGACGGACGGACGGACGGACGGACAAGTGCAAATCGCTCTAGTAAACTCAGAGACCTCGCTTCGCTCGGTCAATTATATTTTTGTTTCTAGGACGAATAACTTTTTTCCCCAATTCTTCACATATTTACTGCCTTACAATGAAATTATGTATTTTTTATGCTCTTTCATTTGACTTAAGAGAAAAAGTTCTACAAGGGTGGGGACGGGTTTCCCAATGTCCTCCTATAACTCTGCAACTGCAATTAAGTCAACAAGAGTTAGCTACCTATTGAGTTCGTATAACTATTCGGAATATCACGTACCTGTGTGAATGACTCCTACAATGAAATCAAAATTTAAAAGTTTTACTTAGGTATTAGTCATGAAAATCCATGTACTTAAGATTAAAGTTCTAGGTCGGCCCTATTGTATGCAATGACCGTAAAAATGCATTTAGTTAGTATGCATTTAGGTAGTTTAGTTGCTATTTAGTTATTCTTAAATAAAAATTCAATTATTATGTACATTAAAATATATTTGCATATAAAGTATGTAGGTACCT
This sequence comes from Oeneis ivallda, assembly GCA_029955525.1. Classification (NCBI taxonomy): domain Eukaryota; kingdom Metazoa; phylum Arthropoda; class Insecta; order Lepidoptera; family Nymphalidae; genus Oeneis; species Oeneis ivallda. The sequence continues at coordinate 20,472,166 of JARPMR010000008.1, forward strand.
ACTTACCTATTTAACTGAGGTCTAAATATAGAAATTTTTCTTGCCACGTCATTATGCTGGGTATCTAATAAATGATATACTCCCAATCGAATCCGACCAATGATATTGGAGATATTTTTGTGCACAAGTAGGTAGGTAAGTTTTATGTAGGTAGTTTATGTAGGTACTGTGCGGTCAGTCACTGGGTGATGCTAATAAATCAGTCTGCGATAGTCCGTTGTTTTATTAAGTACACCACAAGTTAGTATGTGCGAAAACACAGGCGCACTCTCTATTATCCTACTTCCTATTAATACTAGTGGTTCGCCCCGAACTGAGACCTCGCGGTAACGGTATCCCATGATTATTCATTCAATCGATACATGATAACCAAAACTGACATTATTATTATGCCCGTTTTCACCAAACATACCTAAATCATCCCCTAAGTAGGAGTCTCTTAACGTAGGTAGCTCCTAAATACAATCCTAAGTCCTAACATCCGTCCCAATATCCTTTTAGGTGTCCCGTACAGGATCGTGATAAATAAGTTGACAGAAAACATCAATCACCTAACTTATAGGTAGCCCGTAAAGGTTAGGGAACGTTAGTGAAAACATTGAATTATTTATCAAACATTGAATTTAACTCGTAGTTCCATGGGAATAGTTACTGACTGCGCCATCTATTAGCATTATTGTGAAGCTATGTTGATGCTATATGAATTACTGACGCCCATTAAAAATTAAATAATCTCGTTTCTTTATAATATTCATATAATTTTAGTATTTGTTGTTCAAGTACAGGATATAAGTGACCTAAAAACATAAAATCAGTTTGAAAATCCATAGCGGATTTTTCTAGAGAGCGTCTTCAAGCGAGCGTATAAAATCGCCACTTTGAAAGCCCCCCATTTCGTCAATATTAAGGGAAAAATTAAAAAAAAAATATTTTTGTACTCAGTTCAAAATTATCTTTAAAATGATACGTAACAATTTTATATAACGCGATTTTTTTTTTTTACTTCGCATTCGCTTCTATGAGAGCCCCCCTGAAATAAAGATTTTTATAACTTTTTAAGCCATTTTCGGCTGGAGGCCATCGGTTTACATATTATATCTAAATTTGAAGTAATTACGTTCAGTAATTCAAAAGTTATAAGGCTCTGACAGACGGACGGACGGACGGACGGACGGACGGACAAGTGCAAATCGCCCTAGTTAACTCAAAGACCTTCGCTTCGCTCGGTCGATTATAAATGCGAATGTTTGTGAAGATGGATGGATGTATGGATGGCTGTTTGTTACTCTTTCACGCCAGAACGAGTGAACCGATTTGGCTGGCTGGCTTTGGATTAACACATAGGCTACTTTTTATCCCGGAAAATTACTAAGTTCCAGCGGATATAAAAAACCTTAATCCACGCGAACAAAGTCGTCTAGTATGCAATTAAGGCTTCAAAATTGATGCAGCTTTCTCGCAATCGACCAGCGGCTTCCCCATGTATCTTATTTTGACTACAGTAGACTGTTGATACGTTTTAACCAAGTAGGTATCTATTTCCCAGTTTTACTCAAAAGTACCGTCCTACCTTTTTTGGCATCTGTATTTAAAATAAGCTTTCAGATAAGATCATCTTAAGATATATTGCATTGTTAGTAGGTATGCATTTTTGGAACTTCCCCTCATTGTGGGAACACTGCATACATACCTAGCATAGTAGGTAAATTGTAAACTTGTTTTGAAAAGAGCAACCGCCGAGTTTCTTGCTGGTTTTTTTCGGCAGGAAGAGCATTCCGAACTAGTGGTAGTCAGACGATTCAAAAGCACTCGTAAAAAGTTTATTTGAATAAAAAATATTTCTATTCTATACTATTCTAACCTCTCTATTCCAGGCGGTAGTGGCCTCGGCAGTGGGCCTCTTACACGTCTTGAACTGCAACCCAAAAGCGATCGCCGACTTAGTTCCCGGAGACATGGTGGTGCACGGCTGCATAGCGGCTGCCTGGAAGATGGCCAGAGACTACCCTGGGAACCACGAGGAAGCTCCTATGGACCAGCTGCCGACGGTTTATAATTATGTGTCTTCAGAGCAAGCGCCGATTTCTTGGGGTAAGACATTCATTCAGCATCATGCCCCTAGACTAGAGGTTACCTGTTAAATTCCTAAAGACTACTAGTAAACTATCAAAAAGGGCCCACGAGGAAGCTTTTATGGACCAGCTGCCACCAATTTTTAGGGTTCCGGAAAAAAAACGGATATTATAAAGGATCACTTTGTGGTCCGTCTGTCGATGTCTCAAGGCCCCTATTCTCAGAAACGTCTCGAGCTACTAAGTTGAAATTTTAAATATTGAATACGAATGTCAATAGCGCATCATAATATAAAAGATCTATCAAACATCATCTATTCAAAGCATATTTTCATACCAACCAAATTTCCAGTGACGTCACGTCTCCAGTAATATACCTACTAGTGGTTCGCCCCGAACTGAGACCTCGCGGTAACGGTTTCCCATAATTACTTATTCATTCAATAGGTACATGACGATCAAAATTGACATTATTTTTGCCCGTTTTCACCAACAATACCTAAACCATCCCCTAAGTAGAATTCTTTTAACTTAGGTAGCCCCTAAATACAATCCTATCATCCCAATGTCATTTTCACCTTTAGTTGTCCCGTAGAGGTTCGTAATAACAAAGTTGACAGAAAGCGTCACCTAACTTAACATAGGTAGCCCGTAAAGATTATGGAACTGTAATGAAATCAGGCATCAATTTATAGGTACCTACTTAGGTATAGATTTTTGGAACATTAAAATTAAATTATTTGTACACAGCGACATCTATCGACACGATCAGAAAACATGCAAAAACATACAGCAAAGTGAAGTTTTATTGATGTTTGATATTTAACTAAATGATAATTTTAATTGATTAATATGTTGTTATATGTATTAGTACTTGACATATAAAATAATAATAGTTTACGTAAAGCTACGTTTGCAATATTAGATGAGAGCGCCATCTATTGGCATCATTGTGAAGTTCTGTTAAAAATACAGCAGCTCATTAAAAGTTAATTAATTTAGTTTCCTTATTATATTTATCTAATTTCAGTATTTGCTGTTTAAGTACATGATATTATAAAGCTAATAATTATAAAAGTTTCAAGCCCGGCCTTTCAACGGTTAATCCGTTCTGAGGTCAAATATAATCTCCACTTTGAAAGTGTCTTCTTAATTTTGGCTTTCGTCAATTTTAGGGAAAAAATTAAAAAAAAACAACTTTTGTACTCTGTTCCCAATTATCTATCTTTAAAATTATATACCACAATCCTAAATAACGCTATAAAAATTTTTTTACTTCGCATTCGCTTACTATGAGAGCCCCCCTGAAGTAAAGATTTTTATTTTTACTTCGCATTCGCTTACTATGAGAGCCCCCCTGAAGTAAAGATTTTTATTTTTACTTCGCATTCGCTTACTATGAGAGCCCCCCTGAAGTAAAGATTTTTATTTTTACTTCGCATTCGCTTACTATGAGAGCCCCCCTGAAGTAAAGATTTTTATTTTTACTTCGCATTCGCTTACTATGAGAGCCCCCCTGAAGTAAAGATTTTTATTTTTACTTCGCATTCGCTTACTATGAGAGCCCCCCTGAAGTAAAGATTTTTATTTTTACTTCGCATTCGCTTACTATGAGAGCCCCCCTGAAGTAAAGATTTTTATAACTTTTTAAGCCATTTTCGGCTGGAGGCCATCGGTTTACATATTCTGACTAAAATTGAAGTAAGTAATTACGTTTCAGTAATTCAGAAGTTATTAAGGCTCTGACAGACTGACGGACGGACGGACGGACGGACAAGTGCAAATTCACTCAATTATCTAAACTATAAATCTATACTAGTGGTTCGCCCCGAACTGAGACCTCGCGGTAACGGTATCCCATGATTATTCATTCAATCGATACATGACGACCAAACCTGACATTATTATTATGCCCGTTTTCACCAAACATACCTAAATCATCCCCTAAGTAGGAGTCTCTTTAAGTAGGTAGCTCCTAAATACAATCCTAAGTCCAAACATCCGTCCCAATGTTCTTTTAGGTGTCCCGTACAGGATCGTGACAAAGAAGTTGACAGAAATCATCACCTAACTTATCATAGCCCGTAAGGTTAGGCAACGTTAATGAAAACATTGAATTAATAAGTACTAACGAGTGAAAACGGGTTACGGGCATCTATACAAATCGTTATCTATCGACGCGAATAGAAAATATACAAAATGCAGTAATTAATAGTTTATTGAAGTTTGATATTTAACTAAACAATAATTTTAATTGAATAATAAGTTATTATTTTATGTAACTAAATAATAATGTTCGACGCAAAACTGTTTTTGGGATAGTCGTAACTCCCTAGTTCCATGGAATAGTTAATGACTGCGCCATCTATTAGCATTATTGTGAAGCTATGTTGATGCTATATGAATTACTGATGCCCATTAAAAATTAAATAATCTCGTTTCTTTATAATATTCATATAATTTTAGTATTTGTTGTTCAAGTACAGGATACAAGTGAAACAAAAAACTAAAATCAGCTTGAAAATACATAGTCAATTCTACTAGAGAGCGTCTTCAAGAGAGCGTATTAAATCTCCACTTTGAAAGCCCCCCATTTCGTCAATTTTAAGGGAAAAATTAAAAAAAATATATTTTTGTACTCGGTTCGAAATTATCTTTAACATGATATGTTACAATTTTATATAACGCGATAAATTTTTTTTTACTTCGCATTCACTTCTATGAGAGCCCCCCTGAAATAAAGGTTTTTATAATTTTTTATGCAATATTCGGCTGAAGGCCATCAGTTTACATATTATATCTAAATTTGAAGTAATTACGTTCAGTAATTCAAAAGTTATAAGGCTCTGACAGACGGACGGACGGACGGACGGACGGACAAGAGCAAATTCACCTAGTAGACTCAGAGACCTCGCTTCGCTCGGTCAATTATATCCGTAATTTAACTGTCGAAAATAATATTTATAATTGACCATATTTTGCCAAAAAAAAGTACCTATCGGAGATTTTTACAATCATTGATTAAAATGTGCAATAGATAGGGATGCAAAATGTAATTGTGCTCTTATGTAGCCCCAAAAACAATCCCCTACGAAATGTCATTTTCACCTTAAGGTGTTCCCGAAAGATTCGTGAAAACCTTTAGTACTACTTCTTAACATAAAAAACGGCCAAGTGCGTGTCGGGCCACGCGCAGTGTAGGGTTCCGTAGCTGAAAGTCTCAAATATTATTGCTGACCTAGGATAGTGCTTTTGTTTTATTTATGAATATTGAATAAATTTTTAGTTTATGGTTTAAATACTATAATATTCTACAAAATATGCAACTTACACTACGTGTAATACCTAACTTACTCTAATAAAATTTAGCACTTTAAAATATCATATTTCACAAACGAATCCCTGAATTGAAAAATGATGTTCCCACACCCACAATATTGTTGAAAGACCTATTCAACGACACCTCACACTATGGGATAGACGTGAAAAAAAAAATTCATCCTCACTTTACATGTAGGGGAGGTACCCTAAAAAAAATTATTTTTCACAATTTTATTTCACGACTTTGTCGGCGTGATTGATATTTATACCCTTGTCAAATTACAGATTTCTAGTACCAATAGTCTCTGAGCTAAACCGCGGACGGACGGACAGACGGACAGACGGACGGACATGGCGAAACTATAAGGGTTCCTTGTTTACTACGGAACCCTAAAAACTTAACTATCCTTTTCTACCTTTAAACGAGCAATTCTTGTTTATCAATCTGAATCTCGGAAACGGCTCTAACGATTTTCATGAAATTTAGTATGCATAGGGTTTCGGGGGCGATAAATCGATCTAGAAAGGTTTCATTTTTAGAGAACGTCGTTTTATCCATGTTTTCAGGCAATGAAAAACCCCCTACAATATCATTAGAATACGAAGGTTTTCGCCATTAACTATATATACATAGAAGACCCTGGTTCGAGTCCAGAGTGACGATTATTTTTCCCTTGTGAATTTTATTATTATTATTTTTTATTTTATTATTTTTTTTTCTAAATAGGTATATAATTTCCAAAAAACAAAACCAAAAAAGAAACCGAGCAAAGCTCGGTCATCCAGGTACTTTCATTAAACCTAAATATTCCTCCACAGAAAACTTCATGTATTACAACGAAGTGTACGGATTTAACGTGCCTACGAACCTCGCGATATGGTATTATATGTTCTTGTTGACGCCTTCCAAGTTCATGTACAACTTCTACTGCTTCTTCTTGCACTGGGTACCGGCTTACATCGTCGACGCGGTTCTAATTTTGATCGGGAAGAAACCTATGTAAGTTTCGCGATCACAAGAAAATCTTCATTTTCACAGCTTAAAACGTATGGTTCACTATTATTCTGAGGGATTCGTTTATCAACTACCTGATGCCCGCGACTTCGTCCGCGTGGATTTAGTTTTTAAAATCCCTCGGGAACTCTTTGATTCTCCGGGACAAAAAGCCTATGTCACTTTCCAGGTCCTCAAGTATACTATCCCATGCAAAAAATCGCGTTGATCCGTAGCTCTGTTGCAGCGTGATTGAAGGACAAACACACTCGCATTTATAATATTAGTATGATTATTCATCTGTGATCAACGGTACAAATTGTTGTTCGTAGATTCAATTTTCAAATAATATTATGTTGTTGAATCGAATGTAGGGGTTACGGCCCCCCACCGATATTCATCTAATTTTCAATTTCGCTTTTGAAATCTTGTCACGTGACCAAGAACGTTCTCTTCATGGCGATCTTTTCAAGAGTCTAGTAGAAGCAGTGCTAGCCTAATCATTAGGCTATCACTGCTTGCACTACAGGAGCACTGCAGGAGACCGCAGTACTATCCATTAGGCCCTAATGGATAGTACTGCGGTCTCCTATTTGGGCGGTTGCAGGTTCGATCCCGGGCACGCACTTCTAGCTTTCCAAGTTAAGTGCGTTTAAGAAATTGTATATCACAGTGCTGTGCTGTGTTATCACAGTGCAGAAATTGCTTCAACAGTGAAGGAATACATCGTAGGGAAACCTGCACACCCGAGGGTTCTTCATAATGTTCTCAAAGATGTGTGAAGTCTGTCAATTTGAATTTGGCCAGCGCGGTGGACTATGGTCTATGGCCTACCCTTCTCTGAGAGGAGACCTGCGCTCAGTAGTGAGCCGTTAATGGGTTGCTGATGATGAAGCCCAACAGACATCTATTAGTTGATACTTTAAATTTCGCATAATTTTATAGGTTACGAAAAGCATACAAGAAAATAGACAAATTCTCAGCTGTCATAGGATACTTCGCTCTCAGGGAATGGAAATTCCATAACAAGAACACACAAAACCTACACGAAGAGCTTTGTGAAATAGACAAGGAGCTGTTCCAATTCGACATAAGCTCAGTGGACTGGGAGGAGTACTGCAAGGTGTATATCGAAGGAGTAAGGGTATATCTACTAAAGGACCCCTTAGAGACTATCCCACAAAGCAAGAGAAAACATTTCCGTCTCAAGGTTTTACACTATTTTTGCATCTGTCTCATCTGTTTCGGTTTAGCAAAATTGTTATTGTTCTTAGCAAGGGTAGTTCTAGGTTACTAATTAGGAAAATAATTATTTTTAAGGTTGATTATTACGGGTCTGCCCGCGAAATTCAAATTTAATTTGGTTTTTTGCAATTTGTAAACTAATACGAAAAAGTAGGCTTATGGCATTCTAATTGCGACGATAGCAGTATCATCTCATGGGCGTCGCCAAGGGGGGGTAGGTAGGGGCAGCTGCCCCCCCCCTAGACATTTGAAAAATATAGGTAGGTACTAGTAGATACTTGATCTTTGAAATCCAGGTACCGCTGCCAAATTGGTACCCCCTGCAAAAAATCACATCGATCCGTTGCTTCGTGCTTCGTTGCTAACTCAATGCCTAAGTTTTATTTATTCATACTTCACCTTGCCCCCCCCCCCCCCCCTTGGCCATCGGCTGGCGACGCTCTTATAATCATCTTACAGATTTATATAAAAATCTTTACTTGAATGTGTCCAGTTTAAGAAATTAGTCAGAATATCGAGTTGGACGTGAGTTACTCACAAATTAGTCGATATTCTGACTAAATTCTTGAACTGGACACTTTCAAGTAAAGATTTTTATGTAAACCTGTGAAGATGAAACTGCTATCGTCGCAATTAGAATGCCATAAGCCTACTTTGTCGTATTAGTTTACAAATTGCGAAAAACCAAATTAAATTTGAATTTCGCGGGCAGACCTGTATAATCAACCTTAAGTTTATTAGACTGTGTTTTTGTAAATATAAAAAGACTTTAGTGGGTGCCTACTTATTTAAATAATTGTAATTGACCAGCTGTTCAAAGCTGGTGGGATTTAACTTTTTAGGGTCCCGTAGTAAAACAAGGAACCCTTGGGGCCTATTTCAGAATCGCCGATTTATTGTTTTGACAGTGAAAAATAAAAAAACCGGCCAAGTGCGTGTCGGGCCACGCGCAGTGTAGGGTTCCGTAGTTGAAAGTCTCAAATATTATTGCTGACCTAGGCTAGTGCTTTTATTTTATTTATGAATATTGAATACATTTTGAGATCCATGGTTTAAATACTACAATATACTGCAAAATATGCAACTTACACTACGTGTAATACCTAACTTAGAAAAACCAGATATAACTCTTTAACTAATGAACCCTACTTAGCCGTGATAGTTTTCCTTTAAAATTCATTGTATATACTACTGCTGTGAATTTTTTCTTGTATCCTATATACAACCGTTTAGCTGGCAGACGGGGGGGACACTTGACTCTAATAAAATTTAGCACTTTAAAATATCATATTTCACAAACGGATCCTTGAATTGAAAAATGGTGTTCCCACACCCACAATATTTTTGAAAGACCTATTCAACGACACCCCACACTATGGGATAGTCGAGAAAAAAAAATTCATCCCCACTTTACACGTAGGGGAGGTACCCTAAAAAAATTATTTTTCATAATTTTATTTCACCACTTTGTCGGCGTGATTGATATTTATACCCTTGTCAAATTACAGATTTCTAGTACCAATAGTCTCTGAGCTAAACCGCGGACAGACAGACAGACAGACGGACGGACATGGCGAAACTATAAGGGTTTCTTGTTTACTACGGAACCCAAAAAAGTATAGCTTTATTGACCGTTTAGCAATCTGTCAAAATATTTTTTATAACAAAAATTATCATGACTAAGACATTTCGATACTTATGACTAAACTAGCGGCACGCTATGAAGGCCGGTTTGACGTTTGTCCGCTCATGAAGTTCCGTATTAATTGATAACGACTTTGAAGGAAATAATTGTATTACTTTATTGACGATAGTGATGTGCAGAGATTCATAAATTTTATCGAATGTAGTTTTAGGTTTAGGACTCAAAATTTATTTATTAAATTGATTTCTAAAATGTATACAAGTGTAGAAAAATCAGTTTGCACCATTTAAGGGGTGAATGTACTTGTGAATATGAACAATTTTCACTATGTGGACAAACCTCTGAAATCGCAAAAAACTATCAGCTGTTTCATACAAAAGGTAAAATTTTTATTTTTATATGATATATACCACAACTCGGCATTTGGTTATGGCGTGAAATACGTTAAAAATGGCGTAGATGCAAACATGAATATGTTAAAAGCGGAATTAGTACGTCTTTTAAAAGAAAACAAACCAACCAAGATCCGATACGTCATTGACGAAATAGCATTAGAACATGGGCACAGAGTTATACGGTTACCGCCTTACCATTGTGAGTATAATGCGATTGAGTTGGTGTGGGCTCAAATTAAGGGATATGCTGCAAGACACAATACAGAACCCCCATTTACCACAAAAAAAATGCTAAAATTATTAGAAGAAGCTTGTGAACATGTGACTAAAGGAGACTGGGAAAAGGTTGTGAATAGAACTGTTAAATTAATAAGGGAAGATTATGAAAGAGATGTGAAAATAGATAATATTATAGAAAACGAACATATAATTATTAATGTAGGTGATGATAGCAGTGACGACAGTGAAAATAGTAGTATGGACGAATCTGATTAATTATGGCCTTTTGTGGCACCTTTTTTGGTATCTTTTGTATTCATATGTTTCTTGTGTGCATATAAAGTATGTATATTCATTTTCATTCAAATATTCAGTTCGTTCAAATAAATTAAATAAACATATACATTTTTGTTTTATTAAACCTATTTAATCAGGTACAAAAACAAAACTTAATTGTTTTTTGTTCGAGAATAAATAGACATTCCACATCACTATTGTAATGTGTCAAACCGGCCATCATAGCGTGCCGCTAGTTTAGTACAGTAAAACTACGTACTTAGGTAACTAATAGATACGTAAACAGTAGAGACTACTTAAACGTAAGAGAATTTTATTATGTAACGATTATAATAGAACAAGATCATTAAGATGCCTACGGAACCCTTAAGTAGATGGGTATGCATGTTCCGAAACATTTTAAACTTGAAACTTGAAAAAACTTGACCAGATATGTTTTGGTGCTGATGGACGAATAGAATATTGTGTAACCCACACAATAATAATAATTAACTGAATACTTAATTGTCATAAGAAACCAATAACTATTTTGTAAGTCATTTAAGGTGGTGCCTCTCTAGTCTCTACCTCCATATTGTAGGTACTAGGTAGGTACCTAAATTAGGTAACTTTAGGGATGAAATTGTGGTAACTTTTAACAATGATAAAAATGGTTTCACATAGTAGGTATGTAGTTTAAAATAATATAATTTTTTTTTAAAGAAATGGTAGAGGCCATTTTTGTGATAAAACGTAATACCTACCTATTAATATTATTAGTTAAAATAAAAAGTTAAATAAGATGGATTTTTAATCTGGTGCTAGGTAAGTATTGGTAGTGTTGATATTGTGAAAATATAACATTCAAATATAAAATAATAAGTTTTTAAGAATTTACTTTACAAAAAACAGCCAAAGAACGGATTATAACGAATATGTTACGCTTTGGCCCCATAGCACCAATTTAAAGGAACATAATATATAGGTAGGTATACTTACATAATAATTTTAGATTTTTTGTACCTACCGACAAATTATTGTACAATATTCTTATATTACCTAGTCATAAATCTAGGTATGTATAAATACAATTACCTATAGGTAGATTATAAAATGCGTGCTCAAATCTTATTTAATAATTGCCATTTTAAATAATTTTTTACTTGAATAAAGCAAATAGGAAATTGGAAAAAAATAAATGTTTGAAATATTCTCATTTTGTTTTTTGTTTGCATGTCGTCTCCTTTTTCTCCTGGCATTTACAAAGGACTTTCGTCTGTGTTTTCATCCTGGTAAAGTTCAGGCATTAATCTAGATCAGGGATTCCCAAACTATTTATTTTGGGCAAGAGACCCCTTTTCAAAAATGAACTGATACCCCAGACTGGGGGTCTGAGCCAAATTACTTTAACGTGCACACTTATTGACTTATTGACTTAAGTTTTTTAAAAGTACAACTACTTATATAGTTTTTTAAAAGTACAAGTATACTTCCTACTAAAACTAGTCATTCTTATAACAAGTTGGTACACATAACAGAACTTAGGTATATAGTAGGTATCTTAAAAGTTTCAAATAAAACTTGTGTTAATTAATAGGGGTCGATTTTAGACCCCATGGACCCCCAAAATCAGTTTTCGTTTATGTCGACCCCTGGGGAACCGATTTCGACCCCAAGGGGTATCCCTGATCTAGATGATTTAAGCATTGTCTCGGATTCGGAGTTCGAGCCCCGGTTCGAACCCGCAATCCAGACCGCAGCCCTGCTCCGCAATGCAGTTATGTGTAATCTATTAATATTACAAAAAGAGCAACCGCCGAGTTTCTTGCTGGTTCTTCTCGGCTGGAATGGCATTCCGAACCAGTGGTAGATTCACTTGACGATTCGAAAGCACTTTGTAAGTTTATTTGAATAAAAAACTATTCTATTCTATTCCAATAGGAACTACTGGAGTCCGCAACATCCATACAAAATGCAACATTATAAACTAGGTATATGTAGGTACCTGGATAGCACTATTTTTAGACCTATCGTTTTATGAATCGATTGGTCTAAAAATAGTGCTATCCTTTTCACAATGTTTCCTGCGGAAAATGATAGCATGTTCTTCTTATTTGTCAACCGATAGACGTCCACCGCTGGACAAAGATCTCTTGTGTGGACTTCCACAGGCCTCGGTCTTGCGCCGTCTGAATCCAGCGGCTCCCTGCGACTCGTTTGGTGTCGTAGTCCACCTAGTGGGGACGCTTCCCGGTGCGGGGTCGCCACTCCAGCAATTTGGGACCCCAACGACCATCAGCATGACAATTAGGACCCCAACGACTAATTCTGTTGTATCTCTAAATTACATACTACAAGTATTTAATTTAGAGATACAACAGAATTAGTACCATGTTTTTATAAGCATTAATTAGCAACCATGTTTTCTTTAATTGAAGCAAATAAAACTCATCACTATAATATATATCATTCAATTATTATTATTTTATCATTTAACAACACAATTACAATACATTCGTAAATAACAATTAAGTAGATACATTTAAATAAATTAAATACATACATAAAGTTTGTGCATAATAAATTACAAATGCGGAGTACAAAACAGAGATTAAAATAACAAAATTACTTTATCCCTAGCATGTAAATTGTGATTGTGACATCGTGACTATCACATTGTATTTAGTGTTTGATTTTATGGTACCTAACATATACATACATACATACTGAATACTTAGGAATTCTCTTCTATAATAATTAATTTATATTGCAATCGTAATGCCGATCATCACTATGGCATGTCAAAGTTCGGGCTAATCTACTCGGGACTGTCAAAAAATGATTGCTATCGTGACGATCACAAGCAAATCTGCCCCCCGATTGTCTAAAAGTTGCCGATCAAAATCGTATTCATTTGATGGCATTAGCGTCAAAGTAAAATAAACCATATCCACATTGAATTAGAGCTCAATTTCGTGTATGCATTCTTATACGTTCACGTATGTACGATACGCTCCATAACGCTCCATGTTAAAATCGGTTGTACTGAATTTGTGACTTTAAATCAATACAGTCAGGAATATTTTACTTTGACGCTAATGCCATCAAATGAATACGATTTTGATCGGCAAGTTTTAGACAATCGCACCTATGATTAGCTGAATTTATGCCGCATCAATGCATTTCAACCATAATCATGTAGCTTAGCTAGCCAGCTACAAGCTAACACGCCAATCAGAGGTAATTGCGATTGTAGCAATCATTTGGACTATTTTAGCCCACAGCTAGGCTAAGCTGCGGGTCGATTGCGGAAAAGCTGTATCAATAATAAAATTATTATAGTGATCGGCTGAATGGGTTTCTTACTTGCATTTTAGCCAAAAGGGACAAATATCAGCCAATCAGAAGTGAATGCGATCGCCACACTGTACCTGTCATTTTCATGCAATCGCAAATCTGCCCAGAAACAAAAAACAAAAAAAATTGCTTCTACTGGCAACACTAAAGTTAAAAGTCACTAAACTTAAGTCGTTTGCGAACAAGTTGTGAACATTAAACTTCATTTAAATTTCAAACGGACATGGAAAAAGCTTTTTCGAATTTATTGAATATTTTCCAGACAAAACATCATGGACTAGTAGTTAGAAGATAATTTATTATTTTAAACCTTGGTTACTCCATAGTTCCTCGTTCAGATTAGAAGTGTAGAACTTAGTATAAGCAAACAGTTTAGTTAGAAGTTAGCGACTGTTACTAATGAACATAATACGTCAGTATATAATATAGTATTATTTCTATGATAAGCTGTGATAAATAAAAAAATACTCTTTGGCACACAATAGACAAAATTTTGCCATTAGAACAAGTATAAATAAATATTTTAAGGGCATAGGAAAAAACAAGGTTTATCACAATTTTATATTTTTTGATCTGGCACTGCCGTTTTATAGAACAATATTAGTAGAACGAAAGGCAAAAATATTGACGTACAAAATTCAAAGAAATCGTAGATACCCTATGACAATATTAACGCAATACCAATGTCTCTAATGGTGTGATTTAGCTTGTTTTTCGTCTTTCGTCGTTACCCGCCAGAATACTGTCGACGAATACCACGCAAAGTCACGGAGTAATTATTATATTGTTCTTTAAATAATTATATAGTAGTAATGTACATACTAAGTATTTACTACATATAAGGAATGAATTCCCCAAACTGAACGAAAACGAACTACTTAATAGTTCATCCTTCTTTTATTATTTCGTTTGCTTGGCTCGGAATAAGCGGGCTGCGGGAATCAAGGAATCAGAAATTTTAAGTACTTCGTTCAATTAGTACTTCGTTCTTTGTGGACCTATTTAGCCTATGATTGTGGCTCGGAACTACTGTACTAATAGTACTAGAAGTCCGAACTAGTACAGTCTTTTGAATGTACTAGTATGGAGCGCTCCTTTTAATGACCGAGCAAGAACAAGCCTAAATAACAATGCTCCAATGAAGTAAGGTAGTACTAAATTAATAGATAGACTCTTTCTGGTAGAGTTAAATTTATTAAGCACTATAGTCTGTTTTTTAACAAACGAGTACCGAAAATTTTTACTGCGTTGCGTGGACCAATAGGTCCACGTAATCAACATAAGAGTCCCAGGCCTCAGGCCTAAAATAACCTATCTCACGCTGTCAATATCGGTAATGTGCGAGAGACATAATCAGTACCCCACTTCTAACAATGGCCCATCTCACTCTGTCAATATCGGAAATGTGCGAGACATACTCTGTACCCCACTTCTAACAATGACCCATCTCACTCTGTCAATATTGGAAATGTGCGAGACATATTCAGTACTCGTTTGTTAAAAAAAATAGACTATAGCTGATACCCGCGACTTCGTCCGCGTAGACATAACCCCTGCAGCATCAGGATGGAATTGGATCCTGGAATTTAACTACGCAGGTAGTCTTTGCTTGGTATCTATGACAACTACTCATAATCAACAGTCAATAAATCACAACAGTTTAGGTGGGCAGTACTCTTGCGGCATCAAGATTGAGGAGTAAGAACTTTTAAGTTTTTATAGGGCCCTCCGTAAAGTTTCTGTACCTATCGATTAAAAAACATTCACGAAAATCGGTTAAGCAATCACGGAGATATTGATATACTTTTTTTGACGTAATAACTCGATGAACACCGGCTGCACGCAAGAAAAAGTGTCACGTTCCGCCTGAGCCCGAGCGTGCAAGCGAGAGCGCGGAACAAGCGAGAGGCACGATCGGCCCAAGCGTTGGCTTGTGACTTGTTTCTTTATGACGTTATCACGTAAAACTATCGTCCGTAAACCGACTTTACAGACAACCGATATTTTTTTTAACTTTTTTCTCTCACCTTTTAAACCTTCTTTGGACTAATATTTCAAAACCAAAATTAGGCAAATCGGTTCAGCCGTTCTCGAGTTTTTTTGATTGTATGACATATAGGCTGTTTGTCACATATTATTGTGCCCATAATATAAATTACTAAAGCATAACCCACATAATTAACGGAATCAATTAACATTTTAACGTCGTTTAGATCGTGCATAATAAAATATGTAAAACTTAAAAGATCCATTTTGTAAGTATGCTCGAATTTACATAATTTTAAATTTTTAATATTCTATTATTGTAAAAATAAATATTCATAATTTATACGTAATTAAAAGCATATTATGATTCAAAATGCGAGCGTTTGTTACCAGTCAATTAAAATAATATTATTTTCGTTTTATTCATTAACAAAAATACACATCAAATCAAAAATGAATACATTCATTTGATCACCATTCTCCGACAGACAACATAATAATAATATATATCATATTTTATTAATAATAATCACAACCACAATACTTTTACTCCATTTTAAATTTTGCTAGTATGTTAACAATATCACAATACATTGGAAACAATCACATTTAGGTTTCGAAAAATGTGATCATGATTATTACAAATAAATAATTCATCACTATTATAATATAAAAACAATCGCCAACATGATCGCCATCATTTCTGCAAATTAGAAACAATCATAATCATCGCGCGATTATTATCCTCTTCCTTTTTTTATGTATGTATAGCGGTGCCTTCCTTATTTTTCCGTCGTCATAAACGGTAAACCAGTTTTTTCCCCGTAGAAACGCGTAAGCGACGCGCTAAGCGTATCACATAAGACGTTCTTGAAGCAAACTGACAATAAAACTATGCTACAAGTGAAAATGAACTCAAAAACATCGTAAGCGCCCGACAAACGGCGTCGGTTACGCGTTTGGTCGAAACGTTTTCCGCGATTGGTTTACCATTTAAGACAGATAAGGAAAAATTCTATATTATAAATGCGAAAGTTTGTGACGCTGGATGGATGGATGGTTCCTCACTTACTCTTCCTTAGTCCTTCACGCCACGAAAAATGAACCGATTTGGCTGAAAGGGGTTGTTTCAAATATATATGGAGCCTGGGCCAGGTCTTTGTACAGTCTTTCAAAATGTTTGGGGTCATGAAATAGTGATTATTTTTGGAGTTTATTGGAGTTTACTCCTTAAGAATCGATTTTAGGCGCCCGGTATGAGAAAAATCCGAGCAGTAAAATCAACTTATCAATGATCTCGTTACGTTTTTCACAACGATGCAAATTTCTACCCTAAGGTTGAGTAAATAAGGTTGGTTTTCGCTTGAGTTGTCGAATGCCCGCGTTACGTTTTTCACAAATATGCAAATTTCTACCCTAACGTTGAGTAAATAAGGTTGGTTTTCGTGCGAAAGAGCTTTCGCTTCGGGAAGCCGAGCGCGTACTGATTGGGTCCGAGCGGCGCGCTCGGACCCGAGTCGCGCGTAAACTCCAGTCGTGCGTCGTAGCTGACACACTCACGTCTTTTTATTTATTTCTCATTAAAAGGTCCTTTTTACGAGGTACAATGCGAAATTATTTTGCAAAATAAAAGCGCAACAACATGGCGTTGTTTTTGACAATGACACGTTCTTACACGAGTCATGATGACATTTGACATAAAAATAACCACAATTGACAGTAATTGACATTTGATATAGGTACCAGCAATTGACGTTTGACAATTGAAATGACATTAAGATGACGTAACGTCATTACAAACATAGACAACAAAAGCAGATGGATGCACTCAGGGAGTTGCCATTCTACAGATGTACACAATTATCAGTTTTATATCTTTACCTCTTATTCACTGTAATACTACAAAAAAGCATATTTTATTTTAATACTATCTTTTGGTATAGCGTACAAGTTCCTGGCCCAAGATGAAATAACCCCTTTGGAATTGGGATAGCTCATACCCAGGATTAACACATAGGCTTCATTTTATCCTAGAAGAGTTCCCGCGGGAATTAAAAAACGACGAAATCGCGAGCATCGTCTAGTAGACTATAAAGACGGCGTCAGAGGAAAGAGGGTAAAGAGCGATGTATGATTATTCCTTTTTGCGCTGCTAAGCACCAATTAGTCTATACGTAATACGTATCGTTCACTAACTACATAGTACATTCGCAAGATTGCACGTGTGCATGTTTTTGTCTATCACTACATGACAGTGCATTGCGATGGATCTTGGCCGGTGGGAGCTACAAAGCCTTCTGGGGGGGCAGATATGTCCCCCACTAATTCTGTGGGGGGCTGACCAAGGTCTTGCATCTAAAATAGAGAAACACAATACTTTGATAATAATTTAATAATAATAATTAAAAAGGTAAAATAAAAGTAACTATGATAATAATGCTTGTGGCCAAACGAAACGTATTTGTGAAATATGATGAGTTCCGTAATACAGATACTTAAAGCATTTTGCAACTAAATGAATTTATTATTTATTCCGGCTTGCATAAAAAAAGCAATAGTTGCCATTAAATAAATAATCATTTAATCAACTATATTTATACATAGTATTTAGCCAGGGACATATTATTTTTTTGTCAGGTCCAATTTGGCCTTCCTTCTTTCGTAAGATCGATCGACGTCTATAGACGTTCACTGCTGGACAAAGGTCTCCTGCATAGATTTCCACAGGCTTCGGTCTTGCGTCGCCTGAATCCAGCGGCTCCCTGCGTCTAGTTTGATGTCGTCGGTCCAGCCAGTGGGGGGCCTGCAACTGCGCTTCCCGGTGCGGTGTCGCCACTCAAGCACCTTGGGACCCCAACGACCATCAGCACTTCGAACTATGTGCCCTGCCCATTTCCACTTCAGTTTCGCGACTCGCTGAGCTATGACGGCGACTTTGGTTCTCTTAGATCTCCTCATTTTTGATTTAATCTCGCAGGGATACACCGAGCATAGCTGAGCCTTTTTATGAGGCCAGACTTATGAGGGGGGTAAAAACAGAGCGAGATATTTCGCGTAAAAAGAGTGCATGCGCTAGGACGTAACTGGTTTGAGCTTGAACTCGATTCTTGAGGGAAAGGTTTTCTATTTATTTATTTACTTCAGTTGCAGATTCTTTACACATACCCTGTTAGGGTGTAGCGACTTGGTCTGGAATTGACCGTAGTAGAGAGGCCGATTTTATGTATTTCTATTTGCATCGTCAAAAAAATCATTCATAGTTTTTATTTGCATCGTCAAAAAATCATTCTAATAATGTTACCTGTTGCATCAACTTGAGTACAGTTTCGAAGCGTTTTCGTTTCACGTCTTCGGCATCAGTTTCTTGTTCGGGCTCCAACTCTGCACACACTTGCTGCATCAGGCTTTGTTGTTTCTCGAATCTGAACAATTTCATATAACAATATAGACACCTAATTAGAATAGAATAGAATAGAATAGAATGCTTTTGAATCGTCGATGAGTCTACCACTGGTTCGGAATGCCCTTCCTGCCGAGAAGAACCAGCAAGAAACTCGGCGGTTGCTCTTTTCAAAACAAGTTTACAATGCAATAGATATTATTATGCTATGTATCCAGTGTTTCCACAATGAGGGGAAGTTCCAAAAATGCATACTACTTACAATTATTATTCAATACATATAAGGATGGGTAGACATAAATTTAGACAGAATTTTTTTCAGGTACTAGTCTCTTTTCAGGTCCTCAACTATAAAGATGTAAAAAATCACGTCAATCCGTAACTGTGTTCTGTCGTGATTGAAGGACAAACTAACTTTAGCATCTATTTCGTTTATAATAATAGTGAGGATTCACAAAGTGGTAAGACAATATTAGTAAGGATTCACAAGGTGGTAAGACAATATTAGTAAGGATTCACAAGATGGTAAGACAATGTTAGTAAGGATTCAAAAGGTGGTAGGACAATATTAATAAGGATTCACAAGGTGGTAGAACCATGGCAATTGGCATGCCTAGAATCGTGCTATCCCTTCACGATCTTTACAGTCATGCTATCCCTTTCATAATGAGCCCGCGGAAAAGGACAGCAGTAGATTTTGACTTGTCAATTTACTTTAGGATAGGATAAGGACTCACAAGGTGGTAAAACAATAAACTTGTAATAAATAGTTTCTTTCATAATTTTACCTTTCATATTCCGCCTGTTCTATCTTGCCCTTGTTCTCTGCTAACCACGTCGGGTACTTATCCACCAGTTCCTTGAGCGACGGGTATAGCACTTCCTTGGACAGCAATGACTGCATCATGCCTTGCATGAATGGTAGGAACATGTTTCCTTCCTTAAATGAAGACATCATTTAATAATTTTACTTTTCATACTCATAAGAAGGCTCAGTATCTCTCATCGGGCGATGTGTTTTTAGATGTGATTTAGTTTTTAAAACCCCGCGGGAACCGGATTTTCCGGGATAAAAAGTAGCCTATGTTCCGGGATAAAAAGTTGCGGCGTGATTGAAGGACAAACCAACAAACAAACAAACCACACTTTCGCATTTACAATATTAGTATGATTAGTATGATTATCTGTGCCTTAACACAAACATTTTTTTTAGGAATTTATGACCCTGCGGAGATCTCTGTCTTAGTAATTTGGCCCCATTTAGTAGTTTAGTTAGTGGATGCAACGCGTATTTCCTTATGAAACCGACATAGAGCAATGGCGCAAATCCTATTTTGTCAATCCAATGTACTTAGGGAGAGATATCGGGCCAATGTTGGGGCCAATGTTACATTAAGTACAAGTAAAAGCATCTCACCTGGTTTCCTGCCTCGCCAAGATTGAAATTATTGAACATATTCGCAAGGTCTGCGTCTGAAAATGGAGTCTGCAGATTTTCCGCATTCGTATTTAGATTTTGAAGAGTTTGCGAGATCGCCGCTGACACCTGAAAAGATTTTCATTGTGATTAACCTTTAAGCAACCTTTTTTTTTTGTAATTTATACAGTTGTGTTTACATGAAAACATCAAGAATTTAATTTTCAATGCCTATCATACACTAGCTTTTGATTTTGATTTTTTGGCTTAGCTCACACTTTTCAAACCCCTATATTGTTTTAAACCCGCTTGATTTTTCAAACCCCTATTTTACCCTTGTAGGGGTTGAATTTTCAAAAATCCTCTCTTAGTGGATGCCTACGTCATAATAGCTATCTGTATCCTAAACAGCCAAATCTGTCCGGTAGTTTGAGCTGCTGTGCGTTGATAGCTCAGTCAGTCAGCCACCTTTTCCTTTAATATATATTTTTAAACACATTTGTAACTATCTGAGAACCTGCCCTGAGGTGCCATCTGTATAATGAACAAAACCTTTTCAAAATCGCGGCCTAATTAATTTTTTACCAAAACGGTTGTCTCTGGTGTGTCATGGATAGGATGATAAAAAAAATACCGGCCAAGTGTGTGTGTGTGTGTTTTTTGTGATGCAAGTACAAATTTACGGTGTTCAGATTTTTTCCTTTACTTGTGCTACATGACATTGCTTCATACCAAATTTCATGATTCTAGGTCAACAGGAAGTACTCTATAGGTTTTGATTCCCTTGAGAGTGTCAAAACATGCTGCGTAAAAATAAAAGGCTGATCTTTTGATTGCATCGACTTAGAAGTTTGAGTTTTTCACTGCTGCAAGGGATTGCAGACCTGAGTATTTGCTATTAATTTCAACTTGATACCTCCACCCGTTTCCGAGAAAAAGGGTCTTAACAGACGGACAGACAGACAGACAGATAGACAGATAGACAGACGGACAATGAAGTGATCCTTAATAAGGGTTCCGTTTTTAGTACGGAGTATGGAACCCTAATGATGATGAAAGAAAACTGGTATACCTCATCAATTTTTTCCTGAACTGCTGGGTCGTTAGGTGCTGGTTCTCTTACGGCGCCTTCTGCAGGTGGCTGCAGTACTTGAGCTGCAGCTTCTGTTGAATGAATGACTGATTGAGTGTAGTGTATAGTTATCTTACTTTGAAATTTCAAACCTTCAAAAATTTAACTAAACCTTTTTTAATTTAACTAAAAATAATTTTTGATTCTTTTTTATTCCAATGATGTTGGGCCACTATTATACACAACTATTCCAAATTTCATGTCGATAGCTTTAATAGTTACTTAAATAATCGACTCGGACAGACGGACGGACAGACGGACAGAAGGACAGACGGAAGGACAGACGGTCGGACAGACGGTCGGACAGACGGTCGGACAGACGGTCGGACAGACGGTCGGACAGATGGTCGGACAGACGGTCGGACAGACGGTCGGACAGAAGGTCGGACAGAAGGTCGGACAGACGGTCGGACAGACGGGCGGACAGACGGAGAAAGTCTCACCATAAGGGTTCCATTTTTACCATTTTGGTACAGAACCCTAAAAAGGACACAACTACAAGGTAGATGTTCTTGATGGTGCTTCATCATACACTTGTTTGCATCACATGTAAAATTATAGGACAATAATTAGTCTACTTTAGTTTGCCAGCTCCTCAATCAACTTTGTTACAATAAATATTAAATACCCTACACAATTTTCAGTTCTAGTCTAAATATATAAAAGGAAAATGACTGACTGACTGACTGATCTATCAACGCACAGCTCAAACCACTGGATGGATCGTACTGAAAGTCATAAAGATAGCTGTTATGACGTAGGCATCTGCTAAGAAAGGTTGTTGGATTCAACCCCTAAGGGGGTAAAATAGGGGTCTGAAAAATCAAACTTAACGTGAGCAAAGTTGCAGGCAAAAGCTAGTTTTTACCATAAAGTATCAAGTATACACTGACCTGCCATTTTTGAAAATGTTTGAGCAATTTGTTCTTGTGATATTTGGTCCTCTGTAACAAGTAGATTGTTATTAAGTTTAAGAAATCTATTAAAATTATTCACATGAAAAAAGCATATTATATACAACTGAAGATAATATAAATAATAAAAAGCCATTGTGTATTTGTGTTAAGGTGGATTATACGGGTCTGCCCGCGAAATTCAAACTTAATTTGGTTATGTACAAACAATACAAACAAAAAAACAAACATACAAAGTAGGCTTATGGCATTTTTACTGCAACAATTGAAGTATCATCTTCACAGGTTTATATAAAAATCTTTACTTGAAATGAAAGTGTCCAGTTTAAGAAATTAGTCAGAATATCCAGTTGGACGTGAGTTACTCACAAATGTGTCGATATTCTAATTTCTTAAACTGGACACTTCCAAGTAAAGATTTTTATATAAACATGTGAAGATGATACTGCCATCGTCGCAATTAGAATGCCACAAGCCTACTTTGTCGTATTAATTTACAAATTGAGAAAAACCAAATTAAATTTAAGTTTAGTCTGCCAATTTACACTTTTTTTTTCGAGGAAAGCTGGAAAGCATTGATGCGGTTTAGGTTGGAATGCGCTTGCCTAGAAAATGCCTATTCACTCTTGCCTTGAAGATACTGAGGTTATACATGGCTGGAAACACAGACGCTGACAGTGCATTCCACACTTTAGCGGACAGTGCCAACATGCCAGCACGATGGACTATGGCCTAAATCCAATTGAGAGAAGAGCTTTGCCCAGTATAGTTTGCCCAGAGACCCACTCTCACACTGAGATCAATGAATGAACTGGAAGTAAGCTAAAGCTTACAGTTCATTCATTGATCTCAACCCAGTGGCCAGCTGTGGCCAGCTGTGACCAGCTGTGACCAGTGACAGACAACCTGTGACCAGTGACAGACAACCTGTGACCAGCTTCCACTTCATAGCTGAGTGCCCTATGTACTCATTGGTAAGATGGGAACTGCAAGGTAAGGATAGATTAAGTGAAGAAGACCTGACAAACCTTTCAATAGGAGACATCGTTAGGTTTACGAAAGCTACTGGTAGGTTTGAGGGGGGTGGGCTGCCTGGGCACCAGTAACCTGTGTCCAAACACGGGGAATTGGGTGGAATAGTTCCGACACAGGACTGATCACCAACCTGGTGTTAGCAGGCGTCCCCTCCACAAATACAATACAATACAAAGCTTTACCTGGCACACCACTAAATCCCCCTAGAATAGCCGCCATGTTGCTTTCAAACTGTGCAGCTGCTTCTTTTATAAACTCTTCACTCCACATATTTTGTGGTACATCCTCCGGTTTGGCCACCTGGTCAGGTTTCTTTGTCATGTCTTGTAAGGCACCTGAAAATAGATGATGTAAGTAATAATTTTAAAGCTTAAACTTCTTTAGTTATGTTAGGGTATAGTGGATATGTCGCAGTAATATAGTTGAAGCCGTGATATAGCTATAAACCTATGTTTTTAGTTATAAACTGGAACATAGTTATATGGAAGTGCCGGAATATTGTTATACTGAAGCAGTTCATAGCTATCTTACTTGTAAAATAGAATAGAACAGAAATGTTTTTTTATTCAAATAACCTTTTTTACAAGTGCTTTTGAATAGTCAATGAGTCTACCACTGGTTCCGAATGCTGTTCCTGCCAAGAAGAACCAGGAAGGAACTCTGCAGTTACTCTTTTCAAAACAAGTTTACAATATAATAGATATTGTGCAAATCAAAGAAAATTTATACTTTAATCATTTCAGTCTAGATTAGTCTAGTCAGATAGTTTTGCATATTACTGGATTGTGCTCGTAATATAGCTATATTCCTTAGTTAAATCCACTTGGGTGAAGTTGTGGGAATCATCTGATTATAAATATAATCTTCTAATCTTTTTATAAGTATAGATTATCATCCATACTTATAAAAAGATTTGTCCAAGTTGATAGACTGATCTATCAACTCCCAGCCTAAACCACTGGAGTTAGAAACTTGAAGTTTTGACAGTAGGTTCCTTGACATAGGCACCCACTGAAAAATGATTTTTTAGGGAGTGAAAGTTTATATGAAAAGTCTGTCATTTTTCACCTTATATCTATGAAATTTGATATTTTGGCAGTCAATTAAAAATAAAGAAGTATGTGTTTCAGAGTTTTTCAAAAATTCAACCCCAAAAGGGGTTAAATAAGGAATGAAAGTTTGTATGAAAGTATGTTTTTCAGTTTTTTAACGGAGCAATGGACTGACTATATTCTTGGATAAATGGATGGATGGATGCGGACCTGCAGATTGACACAGGTTACTGTTTATCCTGGAAAAACTAGGGCTAGGTTCCCGCGAGTTTAAAAACCCCTAATTCCACACGGACAAAGTCACGGGTGCAAAAGCTAGTTATTAAAACAGCAAATTCTTCAATGCAATATTTAAGAGCGCTGTAGAGTTCAAAGTTTACTTACTTGATGAATCAAAAGTAAGAAAAAAGATTAACATGGAATACATTCAACAATCGTTTTCCGTGAAGTTCAACTTTTAAGTGATTCCTGCTCTATCATACCTTATTATTTAATCCATATTCCATTAATATTAAATGAGGAAAATTTTAGCAAAGTTGTGTAACATTTAGGTTATACAATTAGACGTCAACTTACTATCCAATAGGTCATCCAGCTCGGGATCAGCATCGTTCTTTGCAACCTCCTTATTATCCGACATTGTTTAGATTTTATAATTTTATTAAACCTATTTTTATTTTGATTATAGCAAAAATGAAAAATACGCTCAAGCAGAGTGAATTTTTTTTGACAATTACCTACAAAATTGTTGCCTGGTTTAAAACATTATCATAAGACTCCCATAGACAACTTTTCTTATACTGTAGACACTTCACATGGTGGTAGAGAGCTCAATCCGAATAATATATTAAATACCCATAGACGAATGATATTTACTAAAGCTTTCTTTATAATGTACTAACCCAAATATTATAGGTTTTTAATAATTTTTTGTGTGATTGTCTGTCTAGCTGTTTCTTTGGACTAATCTTTGTAGGTAACGGCAGAACTAATAATTTTGACGAGACACAATTCATTACGATAGGTAGGTAATTTCCGATGAGGTGACACTTACAATATTTAGCTATGTTCGTAATGTTTTAACCACAAGTTCAGTTCTAGAAACAGGAAGGTATTCTAGGTCTTCAAAATTAATACAAAGAAAAAAAACAACTGTATTGCGTTATAGTATAATATAATATTATTTTCTAGTTTCAAAATACGCTTAAAAATAAATCTTGGTCTTTTTTAGTTCTCAAGTTTTTATTAGGTATCTTTTAAACAATATCATACCATTATGCTATACAAAAAGTGGGTAAACTCACCCTTACATTACCTTACATTTTTGTTTAACAAAACTACTAAAGCAGTGATAGCCCAGTCTCTTAGGTCTGTGGTTTCCTATTTGGGGGGGTTGCAGGTTCAATCCCTCTAATATTTTGGAATTAAGTGCTTTTAAGAAATTAAATTAATATCACATGTTTCAACGGTGAAGGAAAACATCGTGAAGAAACCTAAACACTTGAGAGTTCGCCATAATGTTCTCAAAGGCGCGTGAAGTATACCAATTTGCATTAGGCCAGCGTGGTAGATTATGGCCTATAACCTATAACCCTTCTCTGAGTGGAGACCTGCGCTCAGTAATGAGGCGTTAATGGGTTGCTCATGATGATGAAACTACTATTGAAAATGTCACACGTTTTTAATAGTAATTTAGTAAAACGACGTCAGCGTACGTATTCCTTAGAAAAGTATGTAGCTGTTGTATTTTGAATTAATTTAACTTTTTGCTGGGAAATTTCCACCTTTTGACAGTCCGCCACTAAGAGGTAGATCGATCAGTGGTTACCTTCATTAGTGTAAGAGTCATAATAATATTTACTGTGTATTTATTTAATCCATCCTAATCTAATTGCAGATATGTAAAATTTGCTTAAGTGATCTCGTTCTAAAGTAGACCTAACTTTCAACTCAGCCCAATAATAAAATTGTGCCCAGCTGTATACCTACTCCACCCAAATAAAACCCCAGCAGTGTTCGTTCAGTTGCCCGGTACCATGGCATTCTAAAATACTATTAATGTAAATAAAACATTTTTTAATAATAATGATTAGATTCGTTCATTTTTACAAAAGTAAAGAAATATTTAGCACATTTAATTTTTGGATGAGAATTATCATATCTATAGAGCCAGAATTACACTAAATATTATGATTTAATAAATGATAGGTTCCTTAATTGATTAATTAATAAATTTTATGAATTAGAAAGTAATTATATTTTTAAATAATAAAATTTGTTATTATTAGATCACTTACCTCTTAACCAGATTTATTCAGAATCAACATGTTTTTATAATAAAAGTCACTATTCATCGTTCTAAGTGCCTTTTTTAACTGTGTTAAATATGTAATAATAATATAATTATTTTGTGCCATTTGGTGATCTGTTGATACTTATTATTATCTTTATCTAGGTACCATTTTACCGCAGGCTACACAATTTCTAATGATACAACAGCATTATAATAACTTATCTACTCCACCACCATCACCACCATCACCACTGGTGATGGAGTAGCTTTTAACCAAAACTTAACTTATTATAGTCTTAACCATTATAAGTTTCTATTTAGAATTTTTGACGACTTTTATTGCTGAATTCAGTATGACTTACTATTGTACAATATAGCTGCAACGTAGCCCACGTTAAAATATTTTTTTAACTATGAATAAAACACATAGTCAATAATCAATACCTACTTTCCTAAATGATTTATGACAAATCGACCGGAAACGAGTTATTTACAAAATTATTTTAAAATGGATGTTTCCTATCAATTTTTCCATAATTAAGATGTATTTTACTTATATTTATTTATTTATAGGTTTCTTATATTATTTAATCGTATAAATCTTAATTTATCGTAGACGTCCTGCCAAAAATTTAAAAACGTAGTAGCCTGTTGCAACTTGAAACAATCTATGCACCCAGTATAATCTTTTCAATTTGTTTCTTGCTTCAGGGAGAGATTCCGTGGTGTCTTTTAATATGAACCGTCTAATACCCAGCATATATGAACCAATATAGGAATCCCAATTGAATTGCCCAGGCCAGTGTGCAAAAGCACTTGAATCACTTGCAGAACTTGCTTCATTGTGTAAAGCTGTTAATTCCGAGATGCCAAATTGCCATTCATGGTTGGCAAAATATTCTCCAGTTGCCGCTGCCATTTTGAACCGTCGTGCAAGTTTCATCATTCTGTGAAAGATTTTCAATATTAATATTTTCAAATCAAAAACACAAACTGAAGAAAACATAAAATGTAATTCTCAAATAGTTATTTTGTTCTCAAAATAGAAAGGTCGAAGCGTAAATTTCAATATCCCATCAACAATTTAATGTTAAAAAGTTAAAAACTAATAATAATATTATCAACAGTTTTACGTACGTATTTATGTGCAAATGTGTTGAAAGCTTCCATAAAATGGCTTAGGTTTTTAAATACTTACATAGCTTTTCTTCCTTGTGCTCGGAGTAGCAAATCGTAAAGGAAAGCTGGTAAAAAGTGGCAAGATATTTCCCAAAATGTATTTATAAAACGTGACTCCGTAAAAGCAAAATTTGGATACCACATCACATATCTGAGAAAGAATAGTTATTATTTTATTTAAAAAAAAAAAAAACTAAAAATATTAATCAAAATAAAATACATATTTTATCTTATTGTTATTAGTTTCAAGTCAAAATGTATTATTGCAATCAGTCTGCCTAAGCTCCTATGTGAGGTGTGACACTAATGAAATATTTGTCTATGGAAAATGTGCTGCCACTAAAAGCGCGCGCATTTTCAAATGTTTGATTCTGTTATATACCATTATACCAAGTCTATGGATTTTTCTAACAGATATTGAAAACAAGATAACTATACTAGCGGCACGCTATGATGGCCGGTTTGACACATTACAATAGTGATGTGGAATGTCAATTTATTCTCGAACAAAAAACAATTAAGTTTTGTTTTTGTACCTGATTAAATAGGTTTAATAAAACAAAAATGTATATGTTTATTTAATTTATTTGAACGAACTGAATATTTGAATGAAAATGAATATACATACTTTATATGCACACAAGAAACATATGAATACAAAAGATACCAAAAAAGGTGCCACAAAAGGCCATAATTAATCAGATTCGTCCATACTACTATTTTCACTGTCGTCACTGCTATCATCACCTACATTAATAATTATATGTTCGTTTTCTATAATATTATCTATTTTCACATCTCTTTCATAATCTTCCCTTATTAATTTAACAGTTCTATTCACAACCTTTTCCCAGTCTCCTTTAGTCACATGTTCACAAGCTTCTTCTAATAAGTTTAGCATTTTTTTTGTGGTAAATGGGGGTTCTGTATTGTGTCTTGCAGCATATCCCTTAATTTGAGCCCACACCAACTCAATCGCATTATACTCACAATGGTAAGGCGGTAACCGTATAACTCTGTGCCCATGTTCTAATGCTATTTCGTCAATGACGTATCGGATCTTGGTTGGTTTGTTTTCTTTTAAAAGACGTACTAATTCCGCTTTTAACATATTCATGTTTGCATCTACGCCATTTTTACGAAGCCATGCGACGATATCAGCTTTCTTTTGGGATTGGGCAGGTGGCTTGTCAATTTGCATCGAGTGGTATGGGGCGTTGTCCATAATTATAATAGATGGTTAGGGAGGCTACACAACATTGAGGTAAACCATTCAGTAAACTTTTCTCCATTCATGTCTTCATGATAGTCTCCAGTGGTTTTTGACGCAAAAGCCATGAGAGAACCTTCGACAAACCCGTTGATGGTTCCGGCGTGACAAATTATAAGTCGCGATCCTTTTCCTACAGGAACTTTGGAAGTAGATGCTGCTGTGTCATCGTTCCAAGAACGGCCTACAGTATGGTTAGCATTAAGCCATGTTTCATCCAAGAACACAACATTTTGCCAATTTTTGATTTCTTTCACTTGCCGTAAAAAAGTATACCTTGCCATCGCTATATCAAATCTTTCCATCAATATTTTGCGTTTGTTACATTTTTTGTATCGAAATCCAATGGTCTTCAAAATCTTCGTTAAAGAACTTTCCCCACCGAAGAATAATCCAGCTTCCTTCAGTGAATGCACCAACTTTTTTCTTGTTGGATACTCCTTCTGTAAATAGTAGCCGTAAACATGTCTTCGGATAGCATCGGCATCAAAGCTATCGATGCCTACGACTGGTTTTGCTCGTTTTCTCTTTTTTGGTGTGTGAAGTTTATTTTCTTCTGTGCCAGTCTCGCCATATTTTTTTTTAGTTATCCGTCTAACAGTTCGTTGTCCAATATTAAGCGCATCAGCTACGCGTTCAACCACTGACGTTATAGGTAAAATTGGCCCTCCATTTTGAGCTTCACGATCGAAATAGTTACGAAGGCGTATTACGAACTCACGTGTCTGACTATTTAGAACAGTTCTCTGCGTACGTTCGGTCATATCGACGAAATCCACAACAAAGGGCTTGAACAGAGTCCAAATTAACGAGCAAGGGTCAACAGTAATGCAGTATCAATATTTGAAATCCAAAGCCAGGTCAAAACTATATCACAATCGCATTGCACTGACAGTTTATACTTTTCGAAGCAACGTCAATTCGAAACTGCTTTGTTTTGCATTGAGCATTGACGCGAGTTTGCCGGAGGTAGTAGTTGTGCTAGCCAGCGATCCTATGTGACGATCGTATTAGATTCCATTTTTAAAAATTTTCAATTTAGAAAACCAAATGCCGAGTTGTGGTATATATCATATAAAAATAAAAATTTTACCTTTTGTATGAAACAGCTGATATTTTTTTGCGATTTCAGAGGTTTGTCCACATAATGAAAATTGTTCATATTCACAAGTACATTCACCCCTTAAATGGTGCAAACTGATTTTTCTACACTTGTATACATTTTAGAAATCAATTTAATAAATAAATTTTGAGTCCTAAACCTAAAACTACATTCGATAAAATTTATGAATCTCTGCACATCACTATCGTCAATAAAGTAATACAATTATTTCCTTCAAAGTTGTTATCAATTAATACGGAACTTCATGAGCGGACAAACGTCAAACCGGTCATCATAGCGTGCCGCTAGTGTAACATCTGACTACTTACTTTGTAGGGTTTTCCCTTGCCCATTTGACACACAGTTTAGTAAAATGCCCCCATTGTAGTGGATTTATTGATCCAGATGTTACATTATAGACGGGACAATGGCCTGGCCTGAAAAAAATAATCAAAAAAGTTAAAGTGAGCTAGTCTTTCTATTGAGGAATCACTCCTCTGCGAATTTTTGATGTCCAGCGCTACAACTTGACTGCTCCATTTTATAGACTGCTCTTATATCTGGTTTATTCAAAATTTTTAAGTTGATTTTGTGTCTGTCTACTTTAGATATTGAGTAACGAAATGTTTTGAATATTTTAACACGTCTTAATTATCCTAATCCCTTGTCTACCGTTTCATGATGTACCTATCCTTATACTATGATGTCATTTCCGTTCCAGATTTTAATGAAAAACCTCTACCATGGAATTATTATGTACTACGTTGTACGTAGTACATAATAATTCCATGCCTCTAACGCGCATAAACTTTTTATTTATTCGATGAAAATTAAGTACGCCATTTTGAAAATTTCATTCCACCTGAGCCACTATAGTGTGACTATTTAGGTAGCTTTCGTTAGCTAGACAACCCTAGTTTCTACGTCTGAATCTTAAATTATTTCATACTAGCTGCGCCCCACGGTTTCACCCGCGTAAGTTTCGTTCCGTGGCAATATCGGGATAAAAGTAACAGCTATAGGTAACAGCTATGTACCTATCAAGTTTTAACACAATCGGTTCAATAGTTTTTGCGTGAAGAAGTAATAAATTTTAGAATACAAAAGCTACTACTTGTGACATAATTATCTATGATAGATATATTCCTTCGCATACTTTTTTGTAGGTCATAACATTGAGTAGGTTTAATCATGTAAGTAGTACATAATTTTTATGTATCATCCATATTTTTCTCAGCGCACGCCAAATAATGAATTCTTTAGGCAAAATTTTGCTATAAATTTGGGTTACATTATAGCAATTTTCTAAAGGATCTCTAATTTTTTGAAAAAAAAAATTATATCCTATATGTTACTTCCGGTTAATTTATCTTTTTATTGATGAAAAAATGGTTAGAATCGGTCCAGTAGTTTCAGAGCCTATTTGGTACAAACAAACAAACAAAAAATAAACTTAAGTGACACTAGGGGACTGCCGCGGCAAAGCTATTATATATATATACATAGCATTTTTTATCAACTTATGCAATTATAATATTTATGCAATTTTTTTTTTGCATAATAAAAAGTATGCAAAAAAAATTAAAAACAAACAAACAAGAAAAGCGAACTGTCACTACTTCGCGAGTGAGATTCGAACCTGCGACATCATCAAAGAAAGCGGTCGCTCGCCCACTGCGCCAAATAGAGCTACTTGAGTACCTCTAAAATGTTGAACGCTTACTGAACGACGGTGTTAGGTTTCGGAATTTCTTGATTCGGTCGCCGCGCTCAAACTGTTTGTCCTAGTTCAAAGCCCGCGATAAAAGCTATGCAATAGCGTAAAACTTTCCTCTTTAATATTAGCATCTAAGATTTTTCGCGTCTTGACATTGAGTTTGCCACGGTTATACTAAACAAAAAGGTAAGAGCAATAAATTGCTGCCGATAATTTCTGCACTTAGATTAACGATATTTTTACCACCCGACTGCTAAATTGGTGTATGACTTGTGTCCCAGTAGCCAAGGTGTAGTAACTCGTATTAACGGGTTAACAATAGAAATGGAAATAGAAATTCTTTATTTGCTTAATGTGTGTTTACAAAGGATGTTAATTGCTAAAAAAAAGTTCAACACCATAGCCAGAGCCATTCATATCAGAGCCATAGCGGCGTACAAATATTTTGATATGTCGATATACAATAGAAATTCCATATACATTTGAACTAATAATAATTATAGGTATACATTTAAACTAATAAATACTAAAATATCAAGATATTAAAATGTCAGAAACCAAAAATCAAATTAGAAATATTTTTATCATGTTGGAAATATTTTTCTAAAGAGTAATTTTTTTTCCCCTGCATCCATTTCTTCAGCTTTTGCGTAAATTGTTTTACGCAAATGCTGAAGAAATGGCTGCAGGGGTTTAACGGTATTTTTACCACCTGACTGCTAAACTGGTGTACATACTTCTTTGACCCCTGCCTCCACGCAGCCAAGATGCAGCTATTGACAACCATGTCAACGGGTACAAGGTCAACGACGTACCTCTCTCTGCAGTACCCTGAACGATAGGTACCACGGGATATCTCCATTATTATACCTGAAAAATAATTACAATGGAATAGAATAGAAATATTTTTTATTCAAATAAACTTTTTACAAGTACTTTTGAATCGTCTGGCTCTACCACTGGTTCGGAATGCCCTTCCTGCCGAGAAAAACCAGCAAGAAACTCGGCGGTTGCTCTTTTCAAAACAAATTTACAATACAGTAAATGCATGCTATATATGCAGTGTTTCCACAATGAGGGAAGTTCCAAAAATGCATACCGACTAACTTCTATCTTAAGATGGGCAGACATAAAGTAGCCCCATTCCCGCCGGTGGCACCCGTTCAAGAGCATGACGCATGACCCATAGCCATTGCTTCGCTCAACCATATTTGAGGGAACGTAACAACCCGCATCACACGACACCAACACAGAAATGTTCAAAGAGTGTGTGACATACTTATGCTACCCATGTTAAGGCATCGAATGGTAAGTATACATTTAATGGAGTTTTATATTACTGGTCAAGCGATTCTGATTCGCCTATCGAAGCTCGCTTTCGTATCTCGGAAGGGCGTGTACCTACCTATATTTTTTGGTTATGTTTAGGTTTTATCATTGACAGCACCACAATCTGAGTAAGGATCTTTACTGAGGGTTATTGCTGATTTAAAAAATAACTGCTGTATATTATAATTTTAATAGTCTGAAACAGCGATGGTTTATCTATTTTTTTATTTAAAAAAAATAATTAATTAAAAATAAAAATTTTTGTAAAAGGATAAACAAACACTGATGAATTTTCACTTGACAGTCTTTGGAGAACAAGGAAATTAAACTTTAATGGAATGGATAAAAATTTCATGGAATCTTTAAAAAAAATAATTCATTGACGTAACTATTTTTTCAACGAGTTACAACAATATATTTTATTGTTTTCAAGAAAATTTTCCATTGTTCCTAACGGCCTAACCTGTCACACCGTAAACGTTGTCGATCCAACCAGGAAAAGGCTCTTGGAAAGCGGCCGTCACTGAAAATAAAATAAAATAATGTAGGTTACCTAAATTGAGTTTTATAGTAAGTAGATGTATAATAATAATCTATATAAATAAAAATGAATGTTGGTAAGCGCATAACTCAAGAATGGATGGACCAATTCGGTTAATTTATTTTTTTGTATGTTCCTTAAGTTCCACGGAAGGTTTTAATAAAAAAAAAAAACAAAAAACTAAATTCACGCGGACGAAGTCGCGGGCATCAGCTAGTTTAATGTAAAAAATTCTTTTTAGAAACCGACTTCAAACACCCGCGCCACTACAATGAATATAATTTTTTATTGTTGATATTTCAAAAACCG
Organism: Oeneis ivallda; assembly: GCA_029955525.1. Taxonomy (NCBI): domain Eukaryota; kingdom Metazoa; phylum Arthropoda; class Insecta; order Lepidoptera; family Nymphalidae; genus Oeneis; species Oeneis ivallda. The sequence continues at coordinate 20,506,366 of JARPMR010000008.1, forward strand.
CTCGACCGATTTCGACAAATTTTAAACGGGACCACCTGGGAAGTATACCCTTTAAAACGAAACAAAAAATTCCAAATCGGTACAGGCGTCTTCGAGTAATCGGTGAACATACATAAATAAAAAGATTCCGACAAAGTGAGAACCTCCTCCTTTTTTGAAGTCGGTTAAAAAGAGCGCTGAGAGATGAAATTATTAAAAACTTCGCACTAGGTACACTACTGGGTCACATTATGCTGTTACAATGGGAGATGGGACGTTGTTTAATTAACCGACTTGCAAAAAGGAGGAGGTTCTCAATTCGGCCGGTATCTTTTTTTTTTTTTTTCTATGTATGTCCACCGATTTCTCCGGGATTACTGGACCGATTCGCGTGATTTTTTTTTAATCGACAGAGGATGTTTGCGAAATGGTCCCATAAAAATATTAACCTTCAACTCCTCAAGCCTGATGCTGCAGGGATATTGCTCACCTAAAACTATGGCGATTTAGGAAATTTCGATTACGAATTGATATTGTAGGTAACAAGTATGGACTACATCATGGAGCTGCAGGTCCTAGCTCCTCAATCATAGGATACTACACTTAAAAGCTTAAAATAAAAATTCTTTTCAAAAAACCGACTTCTAACGCCACTACAAAGTATAAAAATAATTTTAGTTTGTCCACGTTTGTTGAAGTCGGGCGGGCCTAAAATACAAACTATGAAACCGACTCGCGATGCTCGCTCGACTTCTACAAACGAGTCTATCATATTCTGTAGCGTCGCGCATCGGTTTCATAGTTTGTATATAGGCCCGCCCGACTTCAACAAACGTGGACAAACTAAAATTATTTTTATACTTTGTAGTGGCGTTAGAAGTCGGTTTTTTGAAAAGAATTTTTTATGATAACTTTTATTAAAAGACTTCAAAAAAGCTCCGTAGAGGGCTCCGTACTCCAAAAGTAAAAGTAAAACGATAATATTATATTAATTTGCTTATTTATCGTTAACTTTGTTTGAAGAGGTTTATTGTTAATATAAAAAAAACTATGCTAGTTAGAGCGTTGATTATATTTTTCCTGTAAAATACACATAAACCTCTATTGACCATAATTATTTCAGATTTTTCGATTGGTAAACTTCGGAGATAGGGGGGGGAAACGGTATTTTTTTCGACATTTTGGCCGATTGCTCAAAAACTATTACATATAGAAATAAATAAAAAACTGTTTGAGAATGCACAAGTAAAGGCCTTGCATATGACACCCACTCGGTATAATTGTCTTACTTTGAAATTTCAAACCCCTGATTTTCCCCCTTTTTTAATCAAACTAAAATAATTTTCGCGTTGCTTTTATTTTTCCTGTAAAATATACATAAACTTCTATTGACCATAATTATTTCAGATTTTTCGATTGGTAAACTTCGGAGATAAGGGGGGCGGGGGGGGGGGGGGGGGTATTTTTTTCGACATTTTGGCCGATTAATCAAAAACTATTATATATAGAAATAAATCAAAAACTGTTTTAGAATGCACAAGTAAAGGCCTTTCATATGATACCCCACTCGGTATAGTTACTTTACCTTGAAATTTCAAACCTCCGATTTTCCCCCTTTTTTAATAAAACTAAAAATAATTTTCGATTTTTCTTTATTCCAATGATGTTGGGCCACTATTATACACAACTATGCCAAATTTCATGTCGATAGCTTTAATAGTATAGATACTGAAATAATCGACTGTGACAGACGGACGGACGGACGGACGGACGGGCGGAGAAAGTCCCACCATAAGGGTACCATTTTTACCATTTTGGTACGGAAAAGGAGGAAGTTCTCAATTCGAATCTTTTTTTATGTATGTCCACCGATTACTCAGACGCCTGAATCGATTTGAAAAATTCTTGTTTTGTTTGAAAGGGTACACTTTCCAGGTGGTCCCATTAAAATTTTATAGAAATCGGTTGAGCGGTTTAAAAAAAAATCTACAATAAATAATTTACTGTAGATTTTTTTATATACTTTGTAGTGGTGCGGTGTGTAAAGTCGATTTTTTAAAAAGATTGTTATATTAAATTATCGATGCTTGCATCTTTTGTTTTTTTAACAGGTTTCCTTTGTTACTGGATTTCAAAATATGGTTTCAAAATATTATGGTCTATCGTCAGACTTCTGATGATCTTGAGTGATTTTATAACCTGACTACCTATACTTACAGAGAATTGAAGAAGTCTTCCGTGAACTTTCCATTAATAAATGTGTGTAACTAATAAATTCTGTGGTTGGTCAGAGTTAGCCCTTCTCTGAGAGGAGACCTGCGCTCAGTAGTGAGCCGTTGATGGGTTGCTAATGACGATAAAGTATAATTCCAAAGTCATTTGTACATAATAATACCCATATACTCGTAAGTTTGCCGTTGAGATAATAATATAATCTATATTCTTTGCTATGTATGTATAATATATACATAGTTTTGATTACATACAAGTAATAGCAGAGAACTGGGTAGCGCGGGAAATTGCAAGTGTTTCAACTTGGAAAATCGATATTATATGAATATTTTAGAAATCATCAAGTTACAGACTGTGAGGTACTAGCGCTGTAGCTTACTTGTGTTGCCGTGAAAACTTTTGTGATAGGTATTACCTAAAGGAAACCAAATTATTATCTGAAGTGGGATCGCTCCAGCGATAATTTTTGGAAGAGGTTGGAAAGATTTGGGGGATGTTTAAGCTGTATACTGTAGAGGTGCTGGAAACTCAGTACTCACCTATAGAAGGTCTTATAATGCATACAGGCAGCTCGGTGTGGTTGTATACTATGGACTCGGCGAGCGATTTCGTCAAAGTGTATGGATTTGGATGTTCTCCCTGCGAATTTACAAAAACAAAATTATACCTAGGATATCTCGGAATCGTTATACTCGTTACTGACTGTAGCCCATTAATTTGACAATTGTAGGGGTTTTCTTGAGATATTAATGCGGTGGGTTTTTCACAGAGTATTATGTTAGCAACAATAGTGCATTATTGTCGAGGCTCGGAATAAAGCAATTTATGGACGAGTAACATTGGAAGGCCGAGGCGAAGCCGAGGACTTCCAAGTGATTTTAAAAGGACAAGGCGCTAGCCGAGGCCTTTTTAAGTAAACGAGGCCATGAATTGCTATTTCGGCCGAGGCTTATATAGTACTTTTCTCTAATTTGCGAGGAAACAACAAAAAAATAATTAAAGAAACACTGTTTTATTTCATGTTAAATGTTATAGTACATTAGCTTCTTCCGCCATATCTGGTGGTGTAAAGTCCATTAATTCTTCATCCGATTCCGAATCCATTTTTATTTCAGAACAAGAAATATATTGTAAAAGAAAACACCAGTCACCAATAATTCTTTACCTCCAAATAAACCACGCTCTTTTTGTTCCATTTAAAAAAAAAAATCATTCTCATTTTTTTAAATTGTATAACTCAGCGAAAGAAATGCACATTTAAAACACCTAATCACAGAGGAGAAACACCTAATAGAGGAAAGTGTACATTTTAAAAACCTCGTACCTGTCCAGCAATTTACATTATTGTCCTGTTACGTAAATTGCTGGCGCCACGCCAGCAATGACGTTTCGTTTTTTTTAAATAATGAAGCGATTTCCGAGCAAATTTGAGAAATATTTATTTTTTCTTAAGTCCTATTTAGACGGTGCCTCGTTCATCAATCATTTGTGCGCACATTTTTTGCGAAAATGAACCTTAAAGCCCTTTGCCTTTACGTAGCCTTACTTAGCTTTGTTCAGATAGACATTAGTGCAAAAATAGGTGGGGATTGAACCGTTGACCTTTCGGTTTTCAGGCCGCCGACCTTTAGCCGTAGGGCTATTAATGAATAATTTGCACCAAAGAGTTGCAATTGTGCTATGGTTTAAAGTGGGAGGTTTTGGTTTCGACTCCTGAAAAAACCTGCATGCGTGGTGGAGTGAGTCCTTCTCATTTGGAGAGGAGACCCGTTGGCCGGTGATGGAATGCGATTTTTTTTTCGAGATAGGTACGCTTGCGCTTCACGTCAATCAAAGACGGAAAGCTTTGATGAGGCTTAGGTTGGAGCGCGGTTGTCAAGAAACTGCCAATTCACTCAATTCAATTCAATTCCCGAGCAATGTTTTAGTAGTGCCAACTGGGACAGATTGTCACAGATTGTTTCGCCATCATTTATCAATTTGCCTTGAATGTACTCAAATTATACATGGCTTGAAACAGAGGTGCTTTCCACGCCTTAGCGATGATTATTTTTTTATTAGAACGGACATTGTCGAATATCACCAATTACCTACCTATTTACCATTAACTTAATAGAAATGGACAAAAATAAAAGATGATTGCAATAAAAAAAATCCTAACACAAATAGGTAGGTACATGCTATGCAATGATAAAATTACTTTTATGACCTTGCAATCGATTGTCTAGACTAGAACTTTAATGACGTTTCAACGACTGAAAAATCGATATGTTCAATGCCAAGGCTATTCTTTCATTTGTAGAAAAAGTCACATGGAAAATTTTTCAACCGACTTAAAAAACCGGCCAAGCGCGAGTCGGACTCGCGCACCGAGGCTTCCGTTCTCCAGAAGAAAAAGTAAAACAATAATATTATATTGATTAGCTTATTAATCGTTAACTTTGTTGGTAGAGGTTTATGTTGATATCAAAAAACAATGCTAGTTAGAGCGTTGCTTTTATTTTTCCTGTAAAATAGACATAAACCTCTCTTGACCATAATTATTTCTGAATTTTCAATTGGTAAACTTCGGAGATAAGGGGGGAACATTATTTTTTTCAACATTTTGCAGGATTACTCAAAAACTATAATCTATTTGTATGTATAATAATAATGTCCAGGTAAAGCCCCAGTTCATATGATACCCCACTCGATATAGTTATCTTACTTTGAAATTTCAAACCCCCGATTTTCCCCATTTTTTAACTAAAAATAATTTTCGATTTATTTTATTACAATGTTGTTGGGCCAACATTTTACACAACCATTCCAAACATGTCGATAGCTTTAATAGTAACTAAAATAATAATCTACTGTGACAGACGGACGGACGGACGGACGAAGAAAGTCAGTGCTTAAGGGTTCTAAAAAGGAGGAGGTATATAATATGTTTTTTGTAGTTTATTTTACGCGATTATTCCGTCAATTATGAATTGATTCTGATGATTCGTTTTGTTTGGTAAGTCATACTTCAGAGGTGGGTCCTGTATAAATTTTATTGAAATGGATTAAGCACTTGAAAAAAATTGTACATTGTATTGGCGTTTGAAGTCAGTTTTTTGAAAAGAAAGTTTCATATAATATTATTAATATCCAAGTGGGGACTGAAATGGGTCATAATTGTTTTTGGAGAAAATAGTAACATCGTATTCTCTTGTGTCGTGAAACACGATTTTAGCTTAACTGATTTTCCGAAGATTAAGTAATCTTCGGGACCACATCATTGCCCAATTGATATAATTATATAAAATTTGGTTAGACTAATAACGATTAACGCATAGACCGATAGTTCCACGAAACAAGCATAACGTGTAACCATAAAACGAACTATGTGTGCTAAGAGGCGTCGTGTTTTTACGCTCGCCGACACGTACACTAGTGTGCGTGCCGATAGGCAACACTAGCCTTTAAGGCTACCTAAAAGGGTTTATTTTCGCTCGCCGACACGTGCTGCTGATAGGCGCAAGGAGCCTTCAAAGGCCTCCATGAAAGGGTTACACTCCGCGCGCGGCTACTGTCTTGCGTAATGTCTATGGTAATTTGGTACGTACGCGTTTAATAATCAGACATTACACCACAAGTCTGTGGCTTTGTACTGCACATACCATTAAAGATTCAGCAATGAGATCCACAGTTTCAGCTGGCAGCATCTTGGTACACTTGATGATGCTCTCCGGATCATATGCGGGGGGGTACACCCTCTCTTCTATGTAACTTCGTGGTGCGTTGCTGTATGCTGTGGACACGTGGACTAGAGCCTAAAAATTTTGATTAGGGTTGCCAATAAAAATAATAATAATAAAAAAAAACTTGAGAGGTGTCAAGGGACACCCGGATGGAACGTAGTTCCTTTCGATTACATTGTGTTCGATATTTTCGCGGTACAACATTGAGTCTCCGTAGCCAAATGGCTCCGGCAGTCGCCTAACAGTTCAAAGTCGATGGCTCGAATCCCAGCTCAACAGACCGAATTTTCCATTTTCAATTTTATTTTAAACAATTTCTACATGTGGAACCTTTCCCTAATTTTTTATAACTTATAAGGTAACAAAGAGCCACTAGGCTACGGAGACTCAATGTTGTATCGCGAAAATACCGAACACAATGCAAAATTCACATTCAACAAAAAAGTGTCGGTTTCAAAAATATGTCGAGTGTCGGTTCCTTAATTTTTTCCGTCTAGCCCCCTTCCGTACCGCGCGATAAGGAACTTACGTTCCAATAAAAAAAATGCGTAAGTGACGTGGAACACTCGGTTGGAATGAAGTTAATTTTAATAATAAATTAATAATAAAAATCGGCCAAGTGCGAGTCGGGCCTCGCCCTTTTAGGGTTCCGTACATATGAACAGAACATTTTTTTAAAACTAGATACATAATATTTAGATATCTTAGTTCTTAGAAAGTACTAAATTAGCATATGGGGAAAAAATGCTCGTTTGTTTTGGTCACAACTTGCAAACCGCATTATAAATCGGTATTTTCAGTATTTGTTGTTATACACTATATAGTACATAATATACGGAACTTCGTTCAAATAATATATATCCATAGAATTGTTTTATACTCATGTTAGAAGAAAATTCAATTTAATTTAAAACAATGTTAGTAGTATAATTTTCTGTTCCCTATTTCAATTATCGTCCCTTTCTGAAAAACTGAGAGTGCATGTGCATGCCAACCCATTCAGAAAGGAATTTTAAATTTTTTAAGGCATGTCAGTTTCTTACTTTAAGTAGCGGCATATCTCCAGCCAACTTCAAGAGTGTGGCAGTTCCTTGAACATTCAAGGTTGTGGCAGCATGAAGGGGCTCCGTAAACTTCACTGTAGCCGCTGAATGGAAAATTGTATGGCATTTTTTCAGCAACAACTGTTGTTCAACACTGACACCAAGGTTAGGGGCGGACACGTCGCCCGTGATGGGGTATAACTTGCTCAAACGTTCTGGCCACCTTGCTCTGATGCGGTCGAAAACCTGAGAAACGAGTAATTGCATAATTTTCTTTGTCCATACTATTTTATTTAATAGTTACTCTTTGTTAACTTTATTTAATAGTTACTCGGTGTAAGGGACATAATATATATTTTATCTTTGTGAATAGGTTACACTTAATGCCTAATATTGAAATTACAAAGGTCACTTATCACGGAAATGATGGATTACCAATATTGTAATTTTTTTTGCACGTAATGTATCGCGAACAACGACAAGCGAACAAGCGACGGTTTGTAGGATTAGGCTGGGTTCTTTGAACTTTTGATACAAAGCTAATCGAGCGCGTGATAGGTTACATACACGATTCCATGTTGTAATTAATTAAAAAGCTGAAAAATAAATTGTCAAAAAGATCGATGAAAAATGCCAACGCTGAGCGACTGAGAATCCCTGGTTTCAGTTTTCCTCAGTATGTCCCTGAAGTATTTAAACTTATTTCGTGGTTTAATGACATAATTATAATTTTTAAACGAGTACGTACCAAGATAATTGTTTTATTTGAAGATGTCGATATTTAGATACAGTTGCATGGATGGTTAGTGCGGGAAGCGATTGCAATTCTTAACACGGGAATTTCAATCGTAAAGACGGTTTCAAGCTAGCCAGCATGTGGAATCCAGTGGCAGAATTATGCGAGCCAGGAAAGCGTCGTACAGCACCTAAATTGAAAAGTGACGTCAGTGTATTTTGCCGAACTATAAATGATGTTCCTTCAAGAAGACCAAAAAGGCGTGTAGATAGATTCTAACCATGACGTCTCGAAACGCCGCAGTCCCGGCGGGACAGCGGTCCATGCAACTAGATCGAAATATCGATATTTTCAAATTAAAACAACTATCGTGGTACGTACTCGTATAAAAAATTATGATTATGTCCCTGAAACCCTATAGGTAGGTAAAATGAAAGGTTCGATTTGTTAATTTTTTTTTTTGCTGATAGCGATTTTAATTTAATTTTATGCTTTTTTAACCGCCGACAAATAAAGAAGGGTGTTATAAGTTTGACGAGTGGTGTTTCCATGTATGAGTCTATCTGAGTGTCTGTCTGTTCCCTCGTAGTAGCTTACCCATTGCATAGCATTGGGCTTATTGCTGCAGCGTCAAGTAGTCTACGGGATACTCAACTCATCAGCAATACTTACAGCAGATATAGTATTAGGGTTTGGGAATTCACGACAATTCCAAAGTCCCGGGACACGAGACAGCGTACATTCAAAGTTCACTTCGAGACTTTAAGAAAAAAATTTTTTGTTTTTTTTTTGAGGGGTACTTAATAGCCTTTTTTTTAAAGAATTTTAATTGAGTTAATTTCTGGTGAAACGTATTAAAAATAGGCAATTTTTTGTATAAATCAACATTTGTTAAACATTTATGAAACAGAAAATTTAATCTTAATAACTTTAACGTTAATTTCAGTCTTAATAATTGATAATTGTTTATCACACACAGATTCACTTCTAAGCAGTTAAATCTTATAGTTATAAAACGAACTTAGTTAAAAATCATACTAATTCTTAATAACTTTACTAATATTAGTCAACCGAGCGAAGCGAAGGTCTCTGAGTTTACTTGAGTGAATTTGCACTTGTCCGTCCGTCCGTCCGTCTGTCAGAGCCTTATAACGTCTGAATTACTGAACGTAATTACTTCAATTTTAGATATGATATGTAAACCGATGGCCTCCAGCCGAAAATGGCTTAATAGTAGAAGATCCGAACCTAAGTCGACCTTCACCGAGGTGATTATTGAATGAGACCTATTTTATAATAAATTTAGTCTATTAAAAAATGTATTAAAAATGGGTTTGCTGGAAAAATCCTGGACAGGATATTTTTAATTAATTATTAAAAAATCCTTATGCTCTGTCCTTTTTTATTACACGGTATACTTACCTCGGATCTCTCTGTCACTCATTTCCCCACGCGTTGAAATTTAAATTTTATATTAGCATAAGCGCTGTTTTATTGTGAACACGTTGATATAGGGTTTTCTGCGAAAAATTTGGTCCTAATAGAGGTTTGCGAATTTTAAAAATTTAAATTTCAACGCGTGGGGAAATGAGTGACAGAGAGATCCGAGGTAAGTATACCGTGTAATAAAAAAGGACAGAGCATAAGGATTTTTTAATAATTAATTAAAAATATCCTGTCCAGGATTTTTCCAGAAAACCCATTTTTAATACATTTTTTAATAGACTAAATTTATTATAAAATAGGTCTCATTCAATAATCACCCCGGTGAAGGTCGACTTAGGTTCGGATCTTAGACCATAAAAAGTTATAAAAATCTTTATTTCAGGGGGGCTCTCATAGAAGCGAATGCGAAGTAAAATATATTTTTTTGCATTTCATAGGGTTGCAGTAGTTACTTTTAAAGATAATTTGGAACAGAGTACAAAAGTATTTTTTTTTTATTTTTTTTCCTAAAATTGACGAAATGGGGGGCTTTCAAAGTGGAGATTTTATTCGAGGCTAGATCTCTAAAACCACTTTATTTTAAAAATTGAAACTTACACATAATTTGAGTTATATTCTGTACTTGAACAACAAATACTAAGATTAGATAAATATTATAAAGAAACGAAATTATTTAAGTTTAAATGGGCATCAATGCTTTTAACAAAACTTCACTATACTGTTAATAGATGGCGCTGTCTTTAATATTGTAAATACATTTTTGCGTCAGCTATTCTTATTTTGTCTATTACTAATTATGTTATTCAATTAGCAAATTATTATCAATAAAAGTATCACGTTGTTTTTGCAAAAGTAAATCCGTTTCTATTTACAATAATTAGACGTTAGCAGCAGGTACTGTGTCTATGAATGTAAAGATGAGCGCGCATCTAGACATGCTCGCCGCAGAAGCCGCAAGCGCGCAGTCATGGCAGTTAATAATTTTTTTATTATGAAATCGTATACTACGTAACACCCGTTCAGCGAACCAGCTGAATTTTAGTAAAATACTGTAGGCATACGCATCCCATCCACGAAAGCAGATGACGATTGACGTCATCAGATTCGGCGCGTTTTAATTACAATATAGTTAAAACTACCTTATGGGAATTATGGGATACCGCGAGGTCTCAGTTCGGGGCGAACCACTAGTAATTCTAGTATCTAATCATTGGTCATAATTAATAATTTCGACAATCTTGTCTCGTCTCGAGTCTCGACCCGAAAGTCCCGGGACTCGCGACAACTAAAATTTCGAAAAGTCCCGGGTCTTCGAGACACGAGACGTCCCGGGACCCAAACCCTATATAGTATGTTTGGGCTCATTAGAATGGTCTCAATGAGTAGGTGTTAAGAAAGAATATGATGTTCAAGGATCGAGGAGGAGGGTCTGATGATGGAGCAGAAAACTGGGTTTTAACCACCTCCCTGGCTCAGTGGTGAGTGCTGTTGTCTTATAACTGGGAGGTCCCGGGTTCGATTCCTGGCGGGGTCAATTTGGGAATTTATAATTTCTGAATTGTCTCTGGTCTGGTCTGGTGGGAGGCTTTGGCCGTGGCTAGTTACCACCCTACCGTCAAAGACGTGCCGCCAAGCGATTTAGCGTTCCGGCATGATGGCATGTAGAAACCGATTAGTGGTATGGGTTGAATGTTCACTGCCATACCCCTTCCAAGTTAGCCCGCTACCATCTTAGACTGCATCGTCACTTACCATCAGGTGAGATCGCCAGTCAAGGACTAGCTTGTCATCGAATAAAAGAAAAAATAAAAAAAAGAAAACTGGGTAACAGGATGTCAACTATATCGTCCATAGACCGGCCATAGATTCACATGTCGGGAATGTTTTTTTTACACTAATTGTACTCACAAGAAATAACAGATTCAAATACTATATAATTAGAACACCTACTTATATGATAAAAACATAAAGATCTGAAATATACACAATCCTTTGAAACCACTGAAAAATTCAACCTACCTGATTTTTCAACAGTTCCTTATACCTCTGATCCACGCTCAGTCCACGCTTGGGCCGCATCAAGACATAAATGGTGTCGATCCCGGGACAACTCCTCAGCAACTTCTCCAGTAAAGCCTTCCCGACGAAGCCGGTTCCGCCAGTGACCAGGATAACAGAATTATGGAAATAATCGGACACCCTCTCTTCAGGGTACGCCTGGTTGAAATGTTCGTTCCCAATTTCGTTGAAATTTGGCGTAAATGGATCATTGCCATTGAGGCATTCCATATTTTTTCTGAAACAAATACGCTTTTGAACTTTGAAGAATTTGGTCTTAACTTCGTGACGTTACGATTTCGACCTGCACGCATTTTCCGAAAATTTCGGGAGGATTTTTGCAGAAGACCTAGTCTAGTGTAATGTGCATGAATCTGTCAATTATGATGAACGGAAAAGCAATGGAAAAATTCTCCACCCCTTGCTTTTCCACACTGAATGGCAGATAAATTAAACTTGAAAAACATTGGACTTTTGCTAACTTTCGCTATCTAGACAAGGTTTCGCTTATAGGTAGACATGCACCTACTTAGATATTATGTCCATGTAACTTCTAACATGCACAGGCAATTTTTACTGATCCCAATCTTGACATTCAACGACCAAAGTAACACATTTTTTAGGTTTCTTGAAACTTGATAAGTATCCCATTAAATGGGTATCGGCCTAATATAATAGACTAGATAGAATTCTGATTACTAAAGCTAACACTAACGGACAGATATATTCTTTTTATACAAATTTAATACTGTATACTTTGTTCATTTTATTAATAACACCTACAGTTTAAAAATTAAAACTAACATTATTTTAAGCGAATCTGTAATAGATTAGTATTAGTCAGTAAGGAAATGTTCATGTAAAGATAAGGAATTAAAGGCTTAATAAATAATAATAATAATAATCTTTATGAAACCTGTGAAACGTTAGAAGGCATACAATACGCGCGATCTTTCGCATAGAACGTATACCTATCTAAAAGCTCGGTTGTATGCTAAACTCTACATGACCTAAGCTAAGCTATGTTAGTTTATTTCACTATGTGATTCGTGCTTAGCTTTGTGTCGACTATGTAAGATCGTGCTATCATTAATTAAGTACCTCTATGAATAAAGACTATATAAATAAATAAAGAATATGAATAAATGAGGTTTTAAGTGTTACTTACAAGTTTTCTATATTTTCACACATTTTGTTTTGTTTATATGGCGCGTTGGTTTCTTCCACAATATTACGGACCTGAAACAAAAATCGTTTGTTTTAATTTAAATTATTTAAGTTATTCTCGACTTGCTTCTACACGAGAGGATTTCTATTTTAGTAAAAATCCCATAAAACCATTGTTTTCCTCTGGATTAAAAAATCTCCTGTTCTATCTATTTGTCTACCGAACTCCAAAGTTCGGTCCAAATCTGTTTAGCCATTTTGAAGATTTATGCCACCAAATAGGCATAAATGAGGTCTCATTAAAAAATTGTGTTTTGGGTTTCCTAACGTAACGTCACGTAAACGTACGTAATTTAGTAACGTAAGTATATCAAACACAAAAACAAATAAAGAAAATTAGCTCGAAATCATGGACGGAAAATTAAAAACTTTTTAGTTTAATACCTAGATGATGCTATGCTATGAGCTATGTCCATTCCAAGTTTCAGCCAAATCAGTTCATTCGTCGTGGCGCGAAAGAGTAAACAAAGTAGGATTAGTAGGATAGGATAGTTTGTTTAGGAAGTAGGATAGATAGTTTGCATAGATTTATATTATAAAAGTTTCCACAGTGGGTATAATATGCAATATAATGCCCAACGAAAGGATAGCCAAGCGCATCTTTTATTCTGAGCTTAAGGACGGAAAGCGGAAACAAGGCGGTCAGTTCCTTAGGTATAAAGATGTGCTAAAGAGGCATATGACCAATTGTAACATCGACTCCTTTCGTTGGGAAAGTCTCGCTGAAAACCGAGGGGAGTGGAGGCACTTGGTTCAGCAGGCTGTCACGGATTTTGAAGATAAAAGGAGGGTGGATCTGGATGTTTACCGAGATCAATATATTAACTGAAAAGTAGACCACCCTCCAATATAACCTATAATTACGTCGATGGTGCCCTATCATGTCCTCACTGCGCGCGATTATTTCGTGCAAAAATAGGGGACATCAGCCACATCAGGGCACACGAGCGAAGCCCTTATTGAACTTTCAAAGTTAACAGAGATCCAGTCGCTGTTGCCGAAATCGGCAGTGAACTAATGATAATATGCATGAAGTGCGAAATATGATTATGAAATTTTAAAAACCGAGTTACAAAAAAATTTCTTAAGTGACCTTATCTTATGAGGATATTATTATTTGGTCAAGGGTGAGATTTTAATGAAATGTCTATTTCCATAAAATCGAAATCCTTGGTTGGTATCATTCACTCGTACCTATTATAAATGGGAAAGTGTGTTTGTTTGTTGGCAGAATAATATTGATTGACAAAACAATAATAAATATATAGTTGATTTGAGTGACAAAGTAGGTAAATAAAGTAATATTGGTAAAGTATAAATGGGTTTTGAAGGATTTATGATTTGAGCAAATATATGTTAAATTATGTATGTAAGTTTGATGAAAGAAATAAATAAATAAAAAATAAAAGAATATTACTTCATACGTCGTATATTACCTATTCGAACGTCTTATTATGACGGATGTTACATGATATTTTCCATAGTCGGGTTAGAGTTTATAAACATTTCTTGTTACAATAAAATTATAAACTTCTTATCATCATCATAAGCAACCCAACAACGGCTCACTACTGAGCGCAGGTCTCCTCTCAGAGAAGGGTTAAAGGCCATAGTGCACCACGCTGGCCCACTGCGAATTGGCGGACTTCACACACCTTCGAGAACATTATGGAGAACTTTCAGATGTGCAGGTTTCCTCACGATGTTTTCCTTCACCGTTGAAGCAAGTGATATTTAATTGCTTAAACGAGTAAGACTCCGACAAGTCAGAGGTGCGTACCCGGGATCGAACCTGCGACCCCGCGAATAGGAGACCACAGTCCTAATAACCAATAGGCTATCACTGCTTGGTAAACTTCTTCACATAGTATGAATCTGTGGAATGAATATAATCTTAGTTTCATCTCACAGGTTTAACCGGTTAAACAATCAAAAGAACGTAGTCATAATACATTGACACTCTTATATAATGTAGAAATATTTCATAACGTCCGGTCAAGATTGTTTACCTTGACTCAAAAATATAGTTTTTATTTGAAAGTAGGCATCTGGAGTAATAGAAATATGAAGCGACATTACGTTTTGAAGCTATCAAGTTGTAAGTGAATTTGAATGCATGAAATATTTGGTTTTGTATCACATGACTGTATGTTACCTAAGCTAGTAAATAATCCGACGAAGTTTGAGTCAGACTTGTTCTGATTACCTAGCAAATGCTGAGTGTGCCGGCTCTTCTCAGTTGAATCTATTTTCCGAACATTCGGTAGTAGAGTTTTGACTTTGTTTTAAGAGCCACACATGCTGGCTGGCTTACATGAATGAATTTTTATTAGACTCGCTAAACGATGGTCGGGAAGTTTAAAGACTGGAAGGAAATGCGTCAATGGGCTGGAAGAATCGATGGTCGTTGGAGTGTCTTCTTTATTTTCTTCTTCTTGTCAACCGATAGACGTCCACTGCTGGACAAAGATGTGCTAGAATATATATGGATAGTATACATATATAGTATAAACAGTATGTGTGAAAGTGCTAGATTTTGTATTGTTTGTAGATTTTGTGATTTTGTATTATAATTCCTTTTTTTTTGTATTCAATTTATTTATAGTGAAATTTTTGACGCTCGTAAGCGCTTTTTTAAGCCTCAATCGAAGAAATAAGCAATACAATACAATACAAAGGTCTCTTGCATGGACTTCCACAGGTCTCGGTCTTGCGTCGCCTGAATCCAGCGGCTCCCTGCGACTCGTTTGATGTAGACGGTTCACTTAGTGGTGGTCTGTCAACACTGCGCTTACCGGTGGCGGGATCGCACTCTAGCACCTCCACTCCTTGTTGGAGTCTCAAGGTGCTAGGATGGCGACACCGCACCGGGTGGCGCAGCTTTGGACGACCGCCGACGGTGTTCGGTGGCTGTCCTTTTAAGAGACCTATTACTTTTGTGTTATCGGCTATCTTCGCGATTATCCGTCCTTAATCCGTCGCCGAAATTGCTCAGATTGCTGGATTTTCTTGACTGGATTTTGTTGAGCTTCCTCAGGGTATAATAATTAGTGACTGCAAATCTTTTAAGTGGTTACGTTAAGTTAGCTAATGTTTGCTTATGACTAATTTTAGCTGTGCGGGAGTTCAATAGAGATGGGCCAATGTTAATTGAATTGCATGACCTTTTTTAGGCAAACGTACAGTAGGTACGGTACACCTCATACAAAAAAGGGCGGGAACTTTAGCAAAGCTTTAAAGTGGCTTTAAATATTCGAGAGTCGATGATGAAATGGGATAAATAGATAAAAATTAATAAATAAAAAATGCGTGAGTGTCGTGGAACACTCGGTTGGAACGAAGTACCTATTAAAACATTACCTTTTAGAATCAACGACATCTCGTAAAAAATAAGCAGACATTAATGCAAGTTCAATCAAGTTCACGCTGCCCACAATAGATGGCGTAAGTAGATTTTGCCGCAAATATTTTGTTTGGAAATAAATCGATAAAACTTCGTTCCAAAAATTAAAAAAAGAATGAAGATATGATCTGAAGTCAGGATTCGAACCCCCGAACCGATAGTTTCACTCCTCCTTCGTTTAGCCACTAAGCCACCAAAGCTATGATGGAACGTGTATAATAAACGAAGGCAAAAAGGGTCGTGACGGAAAATTCTTACACTTTTTTCACCTAGCCTCCATCCGCCAAACCGTCTGAAAAAACTCGTACGAATACACATCGCACACTATCAGTCAGATGATGTGCAAACAATTACTAACTAGGTTAAATTATGGTTAACTTTTAACTAACTAACCAGCAAAGGCAACCGCAAGCTTAACAGTGTTATTGTTAACACTAATATGCCTGTGTGTTCCAAGGGAATATTAGCTAACAAATGATCAGTTCCTAAGGGACCCAAATCAAGAAGACCGACGACGACTAACGTCACATGAATAATCCCAGCAGTCATGTCATGACCACTCCGCCAAAAGCGACCGACTACGAAGTTCCAAAGGTTAACTTCTTTAAGGTTGATTATACGGGTCTGCCCGCGAAATTCAAACTTTAATTTGGTTTTTCGATATTTGTAAACTAATACGACAAAGTAGGCTTATGGCATTTTATAATTGCGCCAGTGGTATTATGATCATCACAGGTTTATATAAAAATCTTTACTTGAAAGTGACCCGTTTAAGAAATTAATCCAAATATCGAGTTGGACGTGAGTCACTCACAAATTACTTAGCCGACATCCTAACTAATTTCTTAAACTGGACACTTTCAAGTAAAGATTTGTATATAAACCTGTGAAGATGATACTGCTACTGGCGCAATTAGAATGCCATAAGCCTACTTTGTCGTATTAGTTTACAAATTGCGAAAAACCAAATTAAATTTGAATTTCGCGGGCAGACCCGTAATCCACCTTAAGAGAACATTTCGCACCCCTCTTTCTCGCACATTCTAATATTTCAATGATTGTAAAAATTTCAGATACTTTTGACTCTTGAACTCTTAAGTTCAAACTTTATGCATTGATGCACAACTGACAAATGCATTCAACAGCCTCTTTGATTTAAGATTTGTATATATGCAATACAAAATTTATAATTGCTATTATTTCGCTTGCGTGTAGGAACTGTGTCGATGTAATCATCGTTAACAAGTTAACATCAGTATATAAAGTTAATGTTAAGCATTTATGTAATATCGAATGTATTGGGATCTAAGCACTAATCAAGGAAAATCGATAAACTTGCATCAGTTTTGCCACCTTTGTAGAAACTGGTACTTACTTAGATTTTCTAAGTAGATTTTCTGCCTCGTTGTTCTTAGTGGTCAGCATATTTGGTAACCGATGACGACGTCACGGGTTCGTTCCCGAACCATGCCAAAAAAAATGAGGGTTTCTGTGAAGAAATTCTCAGTACTAGCTCGGAGTTAGGAAGTAAGTGGTGTGCCACTCTTGTGCCTTGGAGAGCAAAGCCGGATCTCTCTCCGATCGTGTTGGATTTGCGTCCCATCTGACTAAGAGAGTGAGGGAATAGAATTTGCACCCGTGGTTTAAGATCTCTTTTGTCCGGTTGGTGTCTATCTCAAAATCAGTTTTACATTAACAGCTGAAGCTTACCAAGTATAGACTCTACATTTTATATTTATTTAGTGATATAATATAAAGGATATATTATAATAATATAACTCATATTATAGGCCACCAGAGAGTGTAGTAGTTAATTTTTTTTAATTTTTAATTTGATCAATATAATAGTTTATAATTTGTTTTTACTACTCAATAAATAATAATTTAGTGCTTATTTATATTCTGTCCTCGTCAAAACTACTTAAAAAAGGGACAAGGTCACTGAAGATAACCTGAAAAATTCAGGTTTCCACATCTTAATTTCTTATACTTTGGTAACAAACTTCATGGACGCTACTTTTAGGGTTACGTAGCAAAACAAGGAATCCTTATAGTTTCATTGCAGTCCATCTGCCGATCTGTCCGTCCTTATGCGTTCGCGTTATTCCGACATTTGATTCAGAAACTAAAACCGCCAAGTTTTTTGAAACATTTATATATTTTTATAAAAACTTTGAAAAAAAAATCACGTCACCTCTCGCATATAATAAAGTAATGGATGAAAAAAAAGTTTTACGTAGGTTACCCCGTACTGAGGCATTAGTGCTCTTGTTGAAAAGGTATTTCAAAATAATTATGAGATTACACAAACAGTTTTTCGAAAACTACAGTTCACTAAATAATTAAGTGTCACAAGAGTTTTTGTGTTTGATCGTATCGAGCTATCCTAAACTATTAAATTGTAAAGTCTGATAAATTCTAGATCTTTAGGGCAGGGTATGAATTTAAGCACTCTGTCTCTTAAATGTACTCAATCTGGCAAATAAATAATTTGAATTTGAATTTGAATAAGCAAAGATAGCCTAGTTTTTAGGACTGTGGTCTCCTATTCGGAGGGTCGCAGGTTCGATCCCGGGTACGCACTTCTGACTTTTCGAAGTCAAGTGCGTTTAAGCAATTTAATATCACTTGCTTCAACGGTAAAGGAAAAACATCGTGAGGAAACCTGCATATCTGAGAGTTCTTTTCATAATGTTCACTGTTGTTGTTATTTCACTTTGTTTAAAAAAAGTTATATTCTCCATAGGTACGTAACTTGAAATAAATTATCTGCTAACGAGTTTTAGTCAAACAAGATAATATTGAAAAACTTGACTTGGAATAAACGCTTCAGTGATAGAGCTCATAAAATAGAATAGAGTCTTCATCTTTGTTTTTCTATAAATTGATTATTTCTTCTAGTTAGTAATTTATTTCTTTCACATGCAGAGACCTAAGCATAGAAGTTTATTAGTCAACACACACCCACAACAAGAAGGTATTATTTACTAGAATTTCTACGGAACCCTACCTTATGCATTATCTGGCTTGAAAGTTACATTACCTACTATGAATTACACACTTTTCACTATGAAACGAAATCCATTCCAATTTTCACAACGGAAAAATAACTCACCGTTAATATTGGGAAACACTGTTCGCCTTAGAAAAAAAACTTAAAAAAAACTGTATTATATCATTGTTTTTTTCACTGCTGGCTTTACCGTCTTGGACCGTCGTTCGGCTTTCACTAGCAGCAAGTGTTCACGTAACGGCTGTGCAAGACTTTAAAAACACACGGGCATTAATTCGTAATGTATCGGCTGCGCATTTAATGCACTAATCCTTTAAGATTTATATGACATCCTTATATTTATCAAATTATCTACAATTTACATTACTTACGGTTCCTTGATGGTTCAATGTTTTACAATTATCCATGATCAAGGCTGAGCTTGCTTGACCCGAGACTAAAGTTACACACTTTTGAAGTTTACTCGTCATTTAGTGTGGAATATTTTTTTTTTACAAATTTTGAATTTTTTTACTATGTGGCTAAATACTTGTGGCTCTGGTGATTACAATATCAAGAATGTGTGATTCTGTTGACGCTTCTTAACAATAAAGCTAGGAATGTGTTTTTATAACTCCGGCTCTACACGTTGGTCCCGACTCCCGACGCTTATCCATATTATATTTTTCGGTAAAAATGTAGATCGATAATATATCTTTGGCCCAACACAACACAACCCAACAATTTTGGCGGGTGATCTCTGAACCTACACACGAGTACACACTAGTTGAGATTTCTTGAGGCCAATCTTGGCGCCAACTTGTGATGCCCGTCGGGACAACATCGTGGTATCAGCGCGGTCGTTTTGCACGAGGAACTTTTAACACCTCCAACTATCCAAATCCGACCTGCTACTGAGAATTTCTTGATAGATAACTAAGTAGATGTATAGAACTTTAGTTTCACCCGGGACTCCAGTACCTCATGAGCCGCAGCCAAATAAGCTTGCCACTACACATTAACGCCGCATTTTCCAACGTCTTTCAACCACGTATGCTCACAGAAATCATGCGTAATATTCACGCTATATATTACTAAATACGCAAGTTTGCAAGGGTTTATTTAAGCCAATGGTTTATAAATTCATATTATATTATATTTTTGGGTCAACGATTGTTTTTCCGTTTTCGAGAGAGCATAATATTATTATAGAATTTAACTAGCAAAAAAATAACGCCGCCTATACGTTGGTAAACCTACAAGAACCTTGCCTGGTTGTCGCTCGATGTCTTTGATAAAATTGATCTAAATCTGAACTAAATGACTGAATGACTGACTAATCTATCAACACCCAGTTCAAACCACTGGACAGATCGGACTGAAATTTGGCATACACATAGCTATTACGACTGCAACCACTAAGAAACCATTTTTGAAAATTCAACCCCTAAGGAGGTAAAATCAGGGTTTGAAAAATCGAACTTATAATGAGCGAAGCCGTGGGCAAAAGCTATTTTTCCAATAAAAGATTATGACTACAAGAAATAAATAATAATTAATAACTGACGCCCGCGACTTCGTCTAGTAGTTTTTGCGTGAAAGAGTAACAAACACACCTGCCCGCGAAATTCAAATTTAATTTGGTTTTTCGCAATTTGTAAATTAATACTTGAAAGTGTCCAGTTTAAGAAATTAGTCCGGGTATCGAGTTTGACATGAGTTACTCACAAATTAGTCGATATTCTGAATCTAAAATCTTAAAATCTATAATAATAAAAAAATCTATAGTGGTATGTAAATACCGAATACACGAGCAGTTGAGTCACTTGATTTTAAGTGATTATTTACCGCCGCCCATGAACATTAAGATTTTAGCCCACCGGAGGAGACACCACCAATGCGTTGCCGGCTTTTCAGGAATTTGTTGGTCCGCCCCTTTAAAGTTAAGTGGGAACACCGCCAAAGGTAGAAGTTCCAGAAAAAATATCTATATCTTCATGGTCAGCAGTTAATACCTTACTCGAGGGGTTAATACCTTACTACCAAATGCAACATTTGGCTTTAGCATGGGTAGGCTCAGGACCGCTCAGCGGGCGATGGAGAGAGCTATGCTCGGAGTGTCCCTGCGGGATCGAATCAGGAATGAGGAGATCCGTAGGAGAGCCAGAGTCACCGACATAGCTAAGCGAAGTCGAGATGGGCGGGGCACATAGTTCGAAGAGCTGATGGTCGTTGGGGTCCCAAGGTGCTGGAGTGGCGACCCCGCACCGGGAAGCGCAGTGTTGGCAGACCCCCCACCAGGTGGACGATGAAACTTCCACGAACTCGAAGCACCAGCTCGGAGTGAATAAAATGCGTCCATGCTCGTGAACGGGTGCCGCCGGCGGGAATGGGGCTACTTTGTATCTGCCCGTCTTAACATGAATTGAATTGTAGTTTTTTTTTTTGGAACTTCTCCTCATTGTGGAAATGTTATATTTTATTCTAACAAAGTTGCATAGGTTAAATCGGCTTGGCATCCAGCTGCCCACAAGATAGCATAAAAAACGTATTACAATGTAATAGCTTCATAATAATATTGTAAAATGATTATTTTGAAAAGAGCAACTGCTGAGTTTCTTGCAACTTCCTGCTTCTTGCTGAGCAACTTCCGAACCGGTGGTAGAGTCATGACTTGTCATAATTGGCCACAGGTTGGCCTACGTGAAATAAATAATTTTGAATTTGAATTTGAATTTTGGATTTGAATTCATGATGTATGCGCTCCTTCTTCATAGGGTCACTCCTTCATAGGTCAGCGGTTTGCACTGATGATGCCAAGGATTTTCCTGAATTTTCTTGTTCTTCGGAGGAGGTTACCATTATGAGTTTTATAGACTTATTTTATCTACTAAATGATGAGTTTGCTTGCGTGATGTTTCCGTGTTCTTCGGAGGAGGTCACCAGGATAAATACCTTTAAAGTGAATGTGGCTTCTCCTGTATTTATGATTCACCATATACTATATTCTGGGTAAGTAAAAGATTTTCTGTTATAAAGATACTTGGATTCTATTAAAAAAAATTATAAACGAATACAAACTTATGAAATAATTTTACAGGGATCAATAATTAAAATTAAAAGGCTTTAAAAGGCACACTCGGGCGCGATTCCCAAGAGATGTGGGTTCGAATCCCGCTGGCCTCGGAATTTTTGATATTGTGTTTATAAAATTCTGATTGTTTTTCCTTATTCCTTCGAAGATTGCATAATTAGCCTTGGAAACCCCACAAAAAAAATTAATTAAACAACATTTTGTAGAGTTCAACCCGCTAAATATAGTTGTACTTTTATTTTTCATACCTGACCTAATTCTGAAATAAAGATGTAATTGCAAATAGTAGGTAACTAACTATACGCAAAGGTAACTAAAAATAACATCCTTGTATGTTGGTTTGTCCTTCAATCACGCAGCAACGAACTCCACCAGACGTCGCGGTCATAAAAGCTAGTATTTTTATGAGTATTCAAAATAATTTAATAGAAATTATTTTGAATGAACATTGAATTTTAGATTTTTTTTTAATTAGACGGTGAGTACGAAATGTCCGCGCATGTTTATTAAATCCTGTAAGTACTCTGAATTCCCCAGAAAAAAGTCGGCCGCGCCAGTCCGTCAGATTGCAAGCAAGTCTGTGCCTTTCGTCAAGAGAGTTCAGCGGTAAGACATAAACATCATCATAAACAGCAACCCATCAACGGCTCACTACTAAGCGCGTCTCCTCTCAGACTTCACACACCATTATGAAGAACTCTCAGGCGTGCAGGTTTCCTCACGATGAAGCAAGCCAGAGGTGGGTGCCCGAGATCGAACCTGCACCCCCCCCTCCCCGAATAGGAGACCGCAGGTACTAACCACTTCGCTACCACTGCTTCAATACACAATAGTCCGTATTATTAAGTGAATATTAAGTATTTTTTTACGAAGGGACCCTAATAATTATTTCCGGGATAAAATGTTGTTACGTACCTAAGTATAATATTTCCCCTTTTAAATCCCGTCGATGTCGATCCAGTCGAAGATTTAACCGTCCCAACAGACAGAATCAATCATTAATTATAATTAATGTTAGGTTGGGTTATATTTACATAAGTTCTAACAATAAATATACAGGGTTACTGGTAATATGTCAGCAATCCGTCATTTGAAATCAAATGACCCCTTATGACCCCTAGGCAAATAACCGTAATGACTAACCATTTTCGAGTAATTGGACATTTTATGTTTTTTTGAAGATGAGACAAATACTTATGACAAATAACTTCAATCGCTTCTAAATCACAGCTTCACAATCTCAATCTTTACAATTTTTAGAATTTTGAGCAAGACTTTTGACTAAAATGGTCGATTTATGGAAAAAAAGCAATATGGTAAGTAGGTACTTTATCGGCAGAATACAATAAGACAACAAAAGTTAGAAATTGGTTAAATACCAATTTAACAAATAGAATTACCAATTTTAATGGCCATTTCTACCACCTTCTGAAAAGTGTCAGATAGCTTATTCGCATATTTTGTCTTTGTCACTTGACATAAAGTAAGAAAGTGACAAAATTTACGGTTAGGCTATCCAACACCTATCAGAAGGTAAGTAATACAGGCCCTAAGTGGCAAAATTTCAATATCGCCAATTTCAGTAACGGAATCGTTATCGGATGCATCCCTAGTTGAAATCTTAAATTGTTTGATATCGCAATTATTTTTTTCGCGTGTACCCAGCAATTATTGATGCAAATTGGCCTTACATCATCTCCGGCCTAACTTACGTACGGATCCGGAGGAAATGGGTAAAGTACACGAAACTACTGGAGGAAAATGTTTTGTGTTATATTTGTATTATAGGGTATCTACGAGATTGTCTACTCTTAATGCAAGTGTAAATTAAAAATTTAAAACACCCCTGACATGTGAATCTATGGCTGGACTTTATAATATTGTTAGCGGACTAACGCCATTTTCGAGCAAAAACGTGCGCGGACGAATCCGAGCGCGCGCACGAGTAACACCGAGCCGATCTACGAGTCGGGAGGGGCGACGATGTACCGATCGTCGGCCTTATATGCGCAGCGTGGTATTTGGGATTGGGACGAGCGTACCGTCAACATCTCCTAGGCGTGATGGGATCACGCCTCCCATCACGCCTGAGTCATAATAACTGTCCATTGGTTGATTTGTCCTTTTTGATAGTTACCCTCACGTTCAGATGGTGGTTTGTCTGTCGTGCTGTGGCTGTTAGCTGAGTGGAAAGGGGCCGTTGTGGGGGATGGTGGAGACGGCTTAGGTAGGGTTTCAGCGTTTTAAGAGATGCGTTCTCTTAAAGCCTGATTAGTTCTTTTTTTTTATTAAATCCGCTTCTGATAGCCAATATCAGAAGTGGGATTTGAACTTTTCGCTCACATCTCTTTTCGGTTTGATTTGTTTATTTTTTGAGTAATTGTGGTTTTTACATTTTTCTTCTTTGTTTGCGTCCGTAAAGTACGACGTCATGAGTAATTTACATTTTTGCACTTTTGTGTTGTTTTACCGCTTTTTGTGTTTCGCCTCATCTGCCGGTGCGTTGCCGAGCGCGTTGGAGCGTGTCACGACGCCGGCCACGGCGTTTCTACACCTCATTGCTGGTGCCCTGGCGAGCATGGCAGAGCAAGTCGCGGCGCCGGCCACGGCATTTCTGCGCCTCATCGCCAGTGCTCTGGCGAGCACGGCGGATCGTGTCACGGCGCCGGCCACGGTGTTTCTGCGCCTCATCGCCGGTGCTCTGGCGAGCACGGCGGAGCGTGTCGCGGCGCCAGCTACGGCATTTCTGCGCCTCATCGCTGGTGGCCTGGCGAGCACGTCGGAGTGTGTCGCAACGCCGGTCACGGCGCGTTTGCGCATCACCTGCCGGTACTACTGGATTGTGCGGTGAGATCAGTGTATCGTTCCAATGCTTAATGCTGTTTTGACACACAACAAGGGCGCGGGTGAAACATGTTCGGGGCGGAGCCCCCTGCATGTGGGTTCTGCCGCCTGCTGTCAATACGGCAGGGTCCTTGGGTTGGTTATAAAACCTTGAAGTGAGTTGGTGGACCCTCTGCTGTCGCGGACCGGCCCTACCGGGTGAGACCATAAGGAAGCCCAGCAGATGCCTACCGCGGTCGAGCGGGAGTCCACCAATGCTGTTTTGAAGGGGTCTCTTTATCATTTTGTTGTATTGGCCCATACGTGGGGCTTAGTTGTGTGAGTTGTTCAAGAATTAAAAGCTGAAAGCTTTTTAACATTCGATTCAAATTTCTAAAAAGGTTATGGTTAACTCCCTTTTTTTTGATGTTCTGTTTAGTTCAGTTAGATTCGATGAAACTTTCACCTGACCCATTCACCCACTGATTAATGCGAAAGTCTGCAGGTACCTTAGTAAACAATGATTTTTATTTACATGTGGGTACTTTGTGCAATTGGATGCCGGCGCGGCGCATCTCCGCGCGTCGCCTGTCGGCGGTGGGTGAGCGCACCGCTTCGTGTGGCGGAGCCGATTACTGCGCCACTGCGTTTGTGTCGCAGCGCTGGCTGCGGCGCTATTGCGCGCCACCTGTTTGCGCTGGCGAGTGCGTCACCTCCTGACGCAGCGCCAGTCTCGGCGCCACTGGGCGTCACCTGTCGTTGCGCTGGCGAGTGCGTCACCTCCTGACGCAGCGCCAGTCGTGGCGCCACTGCGCATCACCGGTCGGCGCACTGGCGAGTGCGTCACCTCCTGACGCAGCGCCAGTCGAGGCGCCACCGCGTCACCTGTTGGTGCGCTGGCAAGTGCGTCACCTCCTGACGCAGCGCCAGTCGAGGCGCCACTGCGCGTCACCTGTCGGTGCGCTGGCGAGTGCGTCACCTCCTGACGCAGCGCCAGTCGCGGCGTCACTGCGCACCATCTGTCTGTGCGCTGACGTGTGCGTCACCTCCTGACGCAGCGCCAGTCGCGGCGCCACTGCGCGTCACCAGTCGATGCGCTGGCAAGTGCGTCACCTCCTGACGCAGTGCCAGTCGCGGCGCTATTGCGCGCCACCTGTTCTCGCTGGCGAGTGCGTCACGACGCAGCGCCAGTCGCGGTGCCACTGCGCGTCACCTGCCGGTGCGCTGCCGAGCGCGTTGGAGTGTGTCGCAGCGCTGGCGATGGCGCATCCGCGCCTCCCCTGCCGGTGCACTGCCGAGCGCGTCGGAGTGTGTCGCAGCGCTGGCGATGGCGCATCCGCGCCTCCCCTGCCGGTGCACTGCTGAGCGCGTTGGAGCGCGTCGCAGCGCTTGTATTACTGGATTGTGCTGTGAGTTCATCGTATCGTTCCAATGTTTAGTAGTTTGTGTTGTTGGCTCGATAATAATAATGCGACCTAAGCAGGTAGTTAAGCAAACGATATTGCTTTCAGTGAAATTAATGCTGATTTCCACACGTTACTTGCGCACTCTGCACATATCACGAGTGTAACAAGATGCCTCGTATTTTTATTGTTGATAAGGTCCGATTCGACAGAATCATGAGACCTTGTGTAAATGTGTACTTGCTGTCGCTGGCTGACTGTTACGAGTAAGAATCCTGTTTTGGTTTTCGTTTTCGATTTTGAGGAAATGTACTGTCCTTATTTGAATTATTGATTAAGGTCAGGTGTGACCGAGCTTTTAGAGCCGGTAAAGCTTACAGTTAGAGAGTAATTAAAAATTACTTTTGATGGTGAAAAGTATTTTTGGATTTGAATTGTGTCCAAAGAGTTGCACTGCAATTTTTTTTTGAAAGATTTAACTGGAATTTTTAATGTCTCTGTTTAACAGTTGCACGCGTGTCTGCGTGCGGGTGTGAGGCAAGTTGTACTGCATGCGATGCTGCCTGTGGCTGGCGTGGCCAAGCTGCAGCACGCTCCTGAGGCTTGCGACCAGAAGTGGCTGGTCCAGGAGGGCATGTCCTGTGGGTGCGAGTCAGTCGCACTCGACGGGCAAGCTGGCTCTGGCCGGCAAGTGGCCTATCTGAGTACATGGTCCCGTGGTATGCATTGGAGCCGCGCGCACTCGTACCACCTTTTCCTGATCACTTTCGAATCCAAATCCAAGGTCATACGACAGGGTAACCAGCCCCAAAATGGAGACCTTTCCTTGAAGGACTATACAGCAGGGTAACCAGCCCCAAATCGGCAGTCCTTCCGAATCCAAATCCAAGGTCATACGACAGGGTAACCAGCCCCAAAATGGAGACCTTTCCTTGAAGGACTATACAGCAGGGTAACCAGCCCCAAACCGGCAGTCCTTGCACCTTGTATGTGCCTGCTTTCGGAGGAAGAGACACCATGGGTGTGCTGCTTTCTTGAAAGAGGTACCTTGAAGTCTTTCCGCTTATCGGCGAGCCGTTGGGGGGAGAGTACACACTCCTTTTTCTTCCCCCGGCGTGGAATGCTTTTCGCTTTGCGAAGAGTCACTGGAGGAGTACATGGCCCTTTGCCTCCAGTGTAGGTAGGAAGCTCTTCAGTATGGGCCCGTACTGAAGAGCCCCACTGAGTGGTTTAGTCGGTTCCTAACCGTGACTAAGCCGTGTAAGTGCTCAGTGTCTTGGTACAACTTCTAACCCTTTTCATTTTACTTGTTCTAAGTACCCACATGTTGTTCTGGCATTTTGACTTGTGAGCAACGCGATGATCACAAGTTGAATATTTCAGGACCATTTTCTTTGTTTGATTGACTTATAAAATTACTAACATAGCTCGTCCTTGATCTTGAACTCTGTGGTAATCGTGTATTTCTTTCAGAAGCCGCTGCCAGTGACGACGAGTACTTGAATTGCGATTCAGAATCAACCGTCTCCAACTAATGCACCAGTCAGGTCGTTGCCTAGACTGATTTCTGGATCTTCAGACGATGACGGGCCTGGTGAGGACACCAGGGTGTCAGGAGAGGCCGTGTTAGCGGACTAACGCCATTTTCGAGCAAAAACGTGCGCGGACGAATCCGAGCGCGCGCACGAGTAACACCGAGCCGATCTACGAGTCGGGAGGAGCGACGATGTACCGATCGTCGGCCTTATAAGCGCAGCGTGGTATTTGGGATTGGGACGAGCGTACCGTCAACATCTCCTAGGCGTGATGGGATCACGCCTCCCATCACGCCTGAGTCATAATAACTGTCCATTGGTTGATTTGTCCTTTTTGATAGTTACCCTCACGTTCAGATGGTGGTTTGTCTGTCGTGCTGTGGTTGTTAGCTGAGTGGAAAGGGGCCGTTGTGGGGGACGGTGGAGACGGCTTAGGTAGGGTTTCAGCGTTTTAAGAGATGCGTTCTCTTAAAGCCTGATTAGTTCTTTTTTTTTATTAAATCCGCTTCTGATAGCCAATAATATGATATACCGGTATATCCAACTAACAAATCGTTGTCCACGACAACGATTTGATTAGTCGTCAGAACGTTTACAAAATGCGAAAATGGCTCCAGTAACAGGACTATTATTGTCGTTTAATCGTTACATAAAGGTCGCGACGATGACAATTTACTGAAATTCTGAATCGATAACATCTACTATTGTTGTCTTATTACCATTATAAGACTACTGTTTCTGACGACATTGACTTTTTTGCTAGTTGGGTGATATCTATCTTCGCGAAACTGAAGTGGAAATGGACGGAGCACATAGTTCGAAGAGCTGATGGTCGTTGGGGTCCCAAGGTGCTGGAGTGGCGACCCCGTACCGGTAAGCGCAGTGTTGGCAGACCCCCTACTAGGTGGACCGACGACATCAAACGAGTCGCAGGATGCCGCTGGATTCAGGCGGCGCAAGACCGAAGCCTGTGCAGGAGACCTATGTCCAGCAGTGGACATCTAAAGGTTGATAATGATGATGATGGGTGATATCTGGTACCTACCAGATATTATAATTATAGATCCGCCTCCTCGATCGTCCTTCCTCGATCATCGCACCTATCTAACACCTACTCATTAAGACCATTCTAATGAGCCCAAACACACTATATCTGCTGTAAGTTGGTGAGGAGCTGGGTATCCCGTAGACTACTTGATACTGCAGCATCAGCTCAAGGTTACCATGCCTAGAAAATAATTTCAACCCAATCGCACCAGTGAAAGCTTGTAAGACCTTTTAATCAAGTAGGAAATGAGCTGATGATCTTCAAACGCCTTCGGAATATCTTCTTCTATCTAAGCAGATTTTCATAAATTATAGTAAAGATCATTAGCTTTGAAACAGAAAAAAACCGCATCAAAATCGGTTTAAAACGACGACCGAATACGAAATTTTGGTAAAATAAGTTTTAATAAAATAATAAATACCGACTTAAAAGAAGCTTTACTTGAGAGACAAAGTGATCCTTTAAGGGTTCCGTTTTTTTTTCAAAAACTACAGGAGGTAGAGGTAAATTATTATTGGTGCTACGAATGAAGTTTCGATACAAAATAGCACATAAACTCAGAATTAAACAAGAATTAGTTAATGTTCATAATTAATTAGATGCCTGCCTATTACGAGTAGGTACGATCGAATAATGTTTCGATGTACTCATTAAAACTGATAGCGCAGTTCCCAATTAAATAAATTATTTGGTATCAATTAAACCTACTAACCTACCTTACCTTTACATCGATAAATTAATACTTTTTATTATGGAGTTTGGCAGTTAAGTACGTGTGTGTGTGCGTATTATACAGGCCCATATCAGATCAATAATTGACTCGTCAGTCTAGTGGTTAGCATATTGTTCGAGAGCGGATGACGAGGGCCTGGGATCGATTCCCAGGTCGGGACAAATAAAATTGAGGGTTTCTGACAAGAAATTCTTTGTACTAGCTTAGAGACGACGACGCTTTTGATGACCTCCCTGGCTCAGTGGTGAGCGCTGTTGTCTTATAACTGGGAGATCTCGGGTTCGATTCCCGGCGGGGTCAATTTAGGAATTTATAATTTCTGAATTGTCTCTGGTCTGGTCTGGTGGGAGGCTTTGGCCTAGTTACCACCCTTCCGTCAAACGTCTTTGACGCCAAGCGATTTAGCGTTCCGGCACGATGACGTGTAGAAAACAATTAGGGTAATGGGTTGAATGTTCACTGCCATACCCCTTCCAAGTTAGCCCGCTATCATCTTAGACTGCATCGTTACTTACCATCTGGTGAGATCGCAGTCAACTAGCTTGTCATCGAATAAAGCAAAAAAAAAAGAGTTAGGTCTTAGGCGGTGTGTCACCCCGGTGTCTCGGAGAATACTTAAGTCCGTCCTGCGCCTGATCTCTCTCCGGTCGTGTTGGGTCTCCGTCCCATCGGACTATGAGAGTGAGGGAATAGAGAGTGTACCTTTGTTTGCGCACACACTTGTGCGCTATAGTATCTCCCGCGCACATGGCTCAATTCCGTGGAGATCGGCCGCCATGGCCGTATTCGGTCGGGGGGACTACATTACAATTAACGTGCTTTACGTGCTCTCCGAGGCACAGGGGTGACACTCTGCCTACTTCCTCTGTAACTCTGGGCTAGTACTGAGAATTTCTTTATAGAATAGAATAGAATAGCATAGAAATGTTTTTTAATCAAATAAACTTTTTTACAAGTGCTTTTGAATCGTCCATGAGTCTACCATGCTGGTTCGGAATGCCCTTCCTGCTGAGAAGAACCAGCAAGACACTCGGAAGAAACTTGCTCTTTTCAAAACAAGTTTACAATACAATAGATACTGTGCTATGTATGCAGTGTTTCCACAGTGAGGGGAAGTTCCACAAAATAAAGTAGCCCCATTCCCGCCGGTGGCACCCGTTCAAGAGCATGACGCATGACCCATAGCCATTGCTTCGCTCAACCATATTTGAGGGAACGTAACAACCCGCATCACACGACACCACCACAGAAATGTTAAAGAGAGCGTGGCATACTTAGGCTACCCATGTTGAGGCATCGAATTGAAACTGATACATATTCAAATACTCATTTCAAGACATGACCTAGACAGAAATAAAGTGGAAATACTGAATAGAATAGAATTTTTTCTTTATACAGGTTAATTATTACCTACTGTCTCATGAATCGCTGGAACGAATTATACAGGGTGGGCCAAACCAGGTGGATATAAAATTTTTTTTAGATTGTTCACTTAGGGGCCTACCAGGACCCGGAAGGAAAAAAATCGGTTCCCACCCGATTACGAGAAAAAAAATTTGATTTAAAATTTTGGAATATCATTGCTTTGACGAACTTTTATTTTTTTTTAATTTTTCCAGTGACAATTTCCGCAATTTTTTTATGCAATATCTTTACCTAATAACTGTACTCTCTTAGAAAAAAATTTCAGTCTGGTTAGCTGGTTTTAAGAGCATTAAATTTTAAATTATTTCAAGAAAATTAAGTTCATCCAAAATCTACAGAAAACTTTAAAATTCCATTAAAAATAAAAAAAGAGGTTCATAGCACTGGTGATTTTTTAAAAACTGTAGCAACTTATGTTCTTTTGATTGCCACAATAAAAATTGTATATCAATGTGCTGGATAAAAAGTTATGATTTTTCAAAAGTCTTCGTTTCTCATTCGTGTAAATAACGACCTTATTGAAAAAAATGTTAATTGTTTGTGGAGACTGCAGTATGTCCTTTAATTTTAAGTGCCTCGTTGGTCTCGTGTTTGACTGCGGCCGACAAGGTCCCGGGTTCGAGTCCCGGGTCGGACCACATTAAGTATTGGGGTTTTCCGTAAGAAATTCTCAGTACTAGCCCGGAGTTAGGAAGTTGGCGTTGTTTCACCCCCGTACCTTGGAGAGCACGTAAAGCCGTTGGACCTGCGCCTAATCTCTCTCCGGTCGGTCGTGTCGAATTTTCCGTCCCATCGGGCTATGACAGTAAAGAAACAGAGAGTGCACCTATGTTCGCGCACACACTTGTGCACTTTAATATCTCCCTCACAGATGGACCGTAGATAGGTCACCGTGGTCGAAATTTGGCCGGGAGGACATTAATCCTTTAATGATGACTGACGGTATCTACATTTTTAAAAGAAAGAAAAATAAAACAATGTTTTATTTTTCCGAATTTCGGCCACGGCGGCGGCCTATCTTCAGAGAGATTAACGATCTGTGCGGGAGATATTAAAGTGCACAAGTGTGTGCGCGAACACAGGTGCACTCTCTGTTTCTTTACTCTCATAGCCCTATAGGACGGAAAATTCGACATGACCGGAGAGAGATTAGGCGCAGGCGGAGAGAGATTAGGCGCAGGACCAACGGCTTTACGTGGTCTCCAAGGTACGGGGGTGAAACAACGCCAACTTCCTAACTCCGGGCTAGTACTGAGAATTTCTTACGGAAAACCCCAATACTTGATATGGTCCGACCCGGGCCTCGAACCCGGGACCTCGTCGGCCGCAGTCAAACACGAGACCAACGAGGCAGTTAAAATTAAAGGACATACTGCAGTCTCCACAAACAATTAACATTTTTTTCAATAAGATCGTTATTTACACGAATGAGGAACGAAGACTTTTGAAAAATCATAACTTTTTATCCGGCACATTGACATACAATTTTTCTTGTGGCAATCAAAAGAACATAAGTTGCTTCAGTTTTAAAAAAATCACCAGTGCTATGAACCTCTTTATTTATTTTTAATGGAATTTTAAAGTTTTCTGTAGATTTTGGATGAACTTAATTTTCTTGAAATAATTTAAAATTTAATGCTCTTAAAACCAGTTAACCAGACTGGAATTTTTTTCTAAGAGAGTACAGTTGAGGAGGTGAGGATCAGAACCTCACATATCCACTTTTTATCATTTACTTTTTTTTTAGCTTTTCGGCTTTAAAATGATATTCAACATTAATATCGTCAAGATACACCAATCCTATACTCTTAGTAGCACTAGGTAGGTATTGGTCTGTGTGTGATCTGTGTCAAGCTGTCGCTGTCAAATTTTTAAAAATGACATTGTCATATATTTTGGTGGAGTAGATGCTCAGAGAAGACGTTTCTGGTTTCTTTGAGTTTTGAGATAGACGGTTATTTCTGGAAATCATGCAGGGTGATGAAAATACGGCAAGTGTAAATGAGATAAATAATGGAGTAAAGAAAAAATCTAAAAAAGGACGACAAAGAGATAAGGTGAAGAACAACAAGTAAGTGAGATAAACATGCAAACCTCAAAAGTCTCATACTTGGTTTTAGATGATACCTACTTATGGATTTCCTTAGCTGATTTTTTACTGTGATAACAGTAAATTAATTAATGCTGTGTTATTTATTTCCAGATATAGAAATATGGATCCACAGGCATTGAATTTCAAAATAAATTGCACACATGGCTCCAACAGTTTGTACAAATGTGCAAAAATGAAAGTGCCACTAGTTGTGAAGAATAGATGTTTGTTTTTTAAGGGTCTAATTTTTATGTATTTGATAACAAATTATGGTCATTTTGATTATATTAAATTAAAAATACATTTTATGTTTCTATTTTAATTAATTTCACATATCCATGTCATTTGAATCAAAACATCACTTATCCAGTTGGTTAGGATCAAAACCAAACTTATCCATATGAGCGGTTCAAAACAGCACTAATCCATTATAGTTTTGCAAAACCTATAGGTACATATCCAATCTGTTTTGTTGAAATATAATAAAAAATATAATATTTAAAAATTTACCAAAAACTGTTTTAAATAGTCTATTTACAACTTAGCATATTGATATACATTAAAATCTTTTTAAAGAAGGGGGCTAAAAGTAGTATAGTTTTTATCGTTTTCTGACAAATTATTAAAAGTGGATATGTGAGGTTTTGATCCTCACCTCCTCAGTTATTAGGTAAAGATATTCCATAAAAAAATTGCAGAAATTGTCACTGGAAAAATTAAAAAAAAATTAAAAGTTCGTCAAAGCAATGATATTCCAAAATTTTAAATTAAATTTTTTTTCTCGTAATCGGGTGTGAACCGATTTTTTTCCTTCCGGGTCCTGGTAGACCCCTAAGTGAACAATCTAAAAAAAATTTTATATCCACCTGGTTTGGCCCACCCTGTATATCCACGCTTTTTTGTCATTTATATAATCTAAAAACCCAATGCATTTTTTATCGGTCCGACCCTCGAATCGAACCCGGGACCTCGTCATCGCAGTCGAGTATGCTAACCACTACACCAACGAGGCAGTCAATGTGTGTTGCAATATACCTACCTACATTATAACACACATAGACATAAATGCTCGTGAACGGGTGCCGCTGGCGGGAATAGGGCTACTTTCAGTCTGCCTATCTTAATATGTATTCAATAATTGTAAGTAGTATGCGTTTTTGGAACTTCCCCTCATTGTGGAAACACTGGATATATCTATTGTATTGTAAGCTTGTTTTAAAAAGAGCAACCGCCGAGTTTCTTGCTGGTTCTTCTCGGCAGGAAGGGCATTCCGAACCAGTGGTAGACTCATCGACGATTCAAAAGCACTTACTTCTAAAAAAGTTTATTTGATTAAAAAATATTTCTATTCTATTCTATTCTAAAGGGATACATATACCTAGTTATAGGTGCTTGAATAGCTAGAGTAGATCTTGCTCGTCTCATTTGACAAAATTAAACGAATGGTTTGGTAATTACGAGGGAAGTAATGAATCGACAGACGCACAGACCGCTATACTTCAAAGCCTCCCGCCGCAGTCGAGTAAAAACAATGCAAAGTAAAATGCAAAGTTGGTTAAGTAGGCATGTGTAATGTTTTAGCTAATATAAGTAGGAAACACGCTAACATAGGGCGGTGAAAGTGGTCGTGCTTCATTACGCGCTAGTTACGTACCGCTATGCTATCGATAGTTATTTTACCAGAACCGCAAGGGTAGGTAACTTTTCAAAATAATGTTATCTGAGCGTAAAACTGACATTAAAAGCCAATTTCAGCATCTCTGAGTAAAGTTTAACCGACGAATAAAGATATTTTGACAAACCAATACAAAAACTGTCAGAATTAAAGGACAAAAGCTTTACAAGTACCTAAAGTGTAATCAATAATTCACTGGAGTGAACTGGCAGGTGCTAATGTCACTCTGTAAAATAATGTTGCCATATTTGTTGTAATAGTGATGTTCCAGTTCAGTAGGTAGTGATACTTGTAGTAAGTAATATACTTTTATTCATTTCATTTTATACATTTCCTATGATCACATAATATGTAATAGAAATAGTAATAAATGTCACCTTTTTAAAGCTGTAATATAGAAAGTATGAATAGAAAAATTCAAGATCTATTTTTTTGTACAAAAAGTTGTTTAAATATCCTCAGTATAGGCCGAAAAAAACGAGATCGGGTTTTCCTTGAGATCATAATTGCTATTCAAAATATTTTTAAATATACACACATCAAAAGTGTCTAGGGATCAAGCATTTTTATGCGGATTTCTTGAGATTGAGATGTGGCTTTGTAATAAATTTATGATTTTATAAATTTATATGGATCCTTTTTGGTGCATTTCATAATTTGAATCAGGAACTGTCAATCAAATTCGAGTAAAAGATGAAAATCAGCTGTCAATATTTTCCCTATAAAAACATACAACGCATTGAAGACATTATTAGTGCTACTGTTTCCCTACTACTGATTAAAACCAACGTCATTATGGAGCGGCGACGTCATTTAAGCAGGGAAGAAATGCTCAGAGCCGTGGGAATGATAGAAGCTGGTTCCCGGCAACGTACTGTGGCTTTAGCTCTGAATACAAGTCAGAGTGTTATCAGTCGACTTTGGACACGTTACCGAAGCACTGGTACCGTGGCTGAGCGCCATGGAGGACGGTATCGCTGCACCACACGGAGACAAGACCGATACATTCAAATCTTAACTCGAAGAGCTCCAACAATAACCGCCATGATACAAGACGTATACGACACTGGAGAACCCCTGGACGCCAACAGCGATTAAAATCCTGCCAGGAAGTCCATCCTTATAGTGGTGGAACCATCATGGTATGGGCGGGTATTTGGATCGGCGGAAGAACTGAGTTGATTTGGATCAGAGGCAACCTCAACGCTCAAATTTATGCTGAGACGATTGTATCAGACGTCATCGTTCCTCTACAAGTGCAAATCGGTCCCTTATTTCAGTTAATGCATGATAATGCACGACCGCACACCGCAAGAGTTGTAAGACAGACTCTCGCCGCAGCTAACATCAATGTCCTGCCCTGGCCTGCTCAGTCGCCAGACTTGAACCCGATTGAGCATGCATGGGATATGCTACAGAGAAGAGCTCTGCCGAATATGGAGGGTATCCAGTGGCAAGAAGACCTTTTTTTGTTGTTGCAACGAACATGGGCGGCCATTCCACAGCGTGATTTGGATGAACTCATTTTGAGTATGCCAAACCGATGTTCTTGTGTTGTTAGTGTTCGCGGTAGAAACACGGATTATTAATTGTTTAAGTTACCCAATAAAATTTTAAAGAAAACTGTTATTTCAGTCTTTTTTTCGAACTTTAATGTTAGTGGTTCAAATGTCAAAAATCCCTTTATTAGGAAAATGGCAAATTTCTTTATTAATGCAAAGGTGACTTGGTTTATCGTTACTGTGACAAACGAAAACACTTTATTTGATGAATCCTTAAAGAAAATTTTAATTAATATCAATCAGGAGAAAAGTTATTGCAAAAATATATGTTGATCCCTAGACACTTTTGATGTGTGTAATAAACGCAATTTGGGAAATTTCTTAGTTAATAAAAAAGTATGTGTTTTGGTACACGACGTAATGAAAAAGTGATTGATGTGGATTCTTTAGTTACAACACTATTTTATTTCATCAGAAACTGTCAACACTGTAAACGTCAGTTCACTCCAGTGAATTATTGATTACACTTTAGGGGCCGATTTCACCAACGTAAAGTCTTATCCGAGCATAAATTTGATATTTTGACAGTATTTTCAATAAGAAAACTGTTTAAAAAGAAGAAAAAAAAAGAAGAAAAAAGAGCGCCCATTTTATGCCTCGGTTAAACGTTACTCGATGTTGGTGAAATTTGCACTAAGTATTACAGCTTCTCTATGGAATAACCTTGACCTTAATCTAGAAGCGCTCAAAGAAAATTGTTTACAGTCTATACTGACTAATCGAAAATAGCCTTGAAATATAAAAAGTTTTTTATTTTTTGTTCAGCCAGAGCTCGTGACAAAAAATTTTTGAAATAAAATCAGTAGTAGTTACAGCTCATGTACAATTAACACTAGGTATACATGAGGCCCTAGTAGTGACTCTTTTCTAGCATTATCCAATAAAAGTTTTCTAGATATGCAAGCTCTTATGAAGGCTATTTTTCATCTTTGTCTTCTCAACCAATAGACATTCCCTACCGGACTCTTGAAGGGATTTCCCCAAATCACGTCTCTTGTGACGCGATCAGCCCGCCTAGCATGCACGTCGCACGTCTCACGTCGAAGAGAGAGAGAGATATTGTCGATGTAGACTAATTTCTCGTTCGACTAATCCATGTGTGCAACCATGTTAGTGTCGATAGAGGTATAGAGATAATACGAGCAAAGGCGTCAACAAAATTTTCTCGCGCGTGCATGCTAGGCGTGCTGATCAGAAATAGGTAATTTTGAAATAAAATCATTTTATCGATAAAATTCGTGTCACATCACTTGAGAACAGGTTTCAGTGGTTATGACCGGCTATGTAGGTAATATTACGTCACATGACATTTGTGTCGTCGGTCAGTTTCGTATAATATTACAAACTAATTAGGTAAAAGTGACGAAATAGTGACGTATGCAGCAGGAAAAATCCTATGTACCTACATTTTTATGAAAATTCTACGAAAATGGAAAGCCTCATTGTAGAGTCGTTAACCCCTTTGATCATTATAATGGTAGGAGTTTTCTTGGGATAATAATATTTTGATGGTGGTTGGATGGTTTCAATTTATACCTAGGGATACAATAGTTAACGTGCTTTTCGAGGCACGAAGGAAATGAAACTTGTGACCGACTTTGAAGGTTCAAAGTCGGTCACCCATCCAGTTAGTGACTAGAGTCACTGCTTACCTAGCGCAACCGATTTATTTTCACTGTTGCAACTAGGCTGCGACCTAGTTACTAACGTACATTTAAATAGATATTTAGAAAAAAAAGAGACGTGTCAAGGGACACCCGGATGGAACGTAGTACCTTATTAGTAGTATTTTAGTGAAGGAATTGTAATAAACTAGTGGTGTCATCTAGTATTAAATTGATTAACTACGATGAATTATTTTTAGTTTATTTCTATTGCACTGATACAACACCAAAGAGTTACTCTGGTGGAGTTACTGTTTTTTCACAGATGGCGTTATCCAATTTATACAATAAAAAATCGGCCAAGTGCGAGTCGGGCCTCGCTCTTTTAGGGTTCCGTTAAAAAAAATTAAATTTAAATATTTTCATGTACCCATGGAAATATTTTAATTTAATTTTTTTAATTTAATATAATTTTTATTATTTGTTGTTATAGCGGCAATAGAAATACATAATAATTATGTGAAAATTTCATCTGTCTATCTATTACGGTTTACGAGATACAGCTCGCTGACAGACGGACGGACGGACGGACGGACGGACGGACGGACGGACGGACGGACAGCGTAGGCTTAGTAATAGGGTCCCGTTGGTACCCTTTGGGTACGGAACCCTAAAAATTAGGGAAAAATTCCACATTTAGAAATTATTTAAAATAAAATTGAAAATAGAAAATTCAGTCTGTCGAGCTGGGATTCGAACCATCGACGTTGAATTTATAGGCGACTCTCCTAACCACTAGGCCATGCAGACGCCGAGTTCTAAGGCGAAAATACCGAATACAATGCAAAATTCACATTCAACAAAAAATGACGTTTCAAAAATGTGTCGTGTCGGTTTCCTTAATTTTTTCCGTCTAGCCCCCTTCCGTACCGCGCGATAAGGAACTACGTTCCAAAAAATTAGGGCCAAACTTTCAATCAAGGGTAATGATGTTAAGACATTGGTGGTCTTGGGCGTCTCACTTCTGAGCGCAGGTCTTCTCACAGAGAAGGGTTGGCTATAGTCCACCACGCTGGTCCAATGCGAATTGGTAGACTTCACACACCTTTGAGAACATTATAGAGAACTCTCTGGCGTGCAGGTTTCCTCAGGATGTTTTACTTCAGCGTTGAAGCATTAATAAAATACTTACCTAATAGGTAATTATTTATCTGGAATTATGATTTATAAACATGCTTAGATATACATAATCCGCATAATCGCTACCTACATAACCTACATAATTGTGAACTATGTAAGTAAGTAGGTACATATTAACAGCTATACGATGCAGTCTAAAGTGGTAGTTGGCTGACCTCTAACGGGACAAAGCGTGGATCTTAATAAATGGGTCCAACACAAGGTTTCATGAAAGAATTTTTTAAATTAAGGTATAAACGCATAACTATTATGTAGGTACACTTTCAGGGCCGGGTGTTAACACCTTCCTTGCAAGATCCAGCAGGAAAATACTATTTTGTGCATTTTTGCTACGTTTATTTATGAAGGCTCTCATAACCATACACATAACCATACAAAACATCATATAATCGCGCCACGAAAGAGGCAGCGCTAATAGTATGTTGAAGCCATTAATGTAAAATCTATTAGTTCCTCTAATGCAGCGGGACTTCTTTCGTGGCTCGGAATCTAGGTACTAGCGTGGTACTAGCACAGGTACGTGACAGGTACCTACTAGTGAGGCATTATATTTAATATTTATTCGAAGAGCTCTACCAAATTACACTAGTGAAAATAGGTGCAAAATCAACATAATATGCTTTTTCGAATTCCCTGTGAACCATGCCAACCAACCAAAAATAATATCGTATTTTATTTCTCTTCGTTATAATTTATCTATAATAACTAGTATAATCATAGACGAATGATATTTACTACGAGTATAATGCATAAAATTCTAATACTATTATTGTGCTTTAGTTCTTCTCGTTTGTGAATTGTATTGACGGCCGTTAGATGGCATAATATTTGCAAAATATACATTAACTGATTTACTGAAGATTTTGAAAAAAGACAATGCCATCTGTTGTTGAGTGACCATGAGAAATATTTTTAATTTTTTGCAGTTTCAATCATTTTTACAGTTTAAATAATACCAACTATTACATACTTAAAAAACTGCTTATTTTTATCTACATTTTAATAATAATCGACCGAGCGAAGCGAAGGTCTTTGAGTTAACTAGGGCGATTTGCACTTGTCCGTCCGTCCGTCCGTCCGTCCGTCCGTCTGTCAGAGCCTTATAACTTTTGAATTACTGAACGTAATTACTTCAAATTTAGATATAATATGTAAACCGATGGCCTCCAGCCGAAAATGGCTTAAAAAGTTATAAAAATCTTTATTTCAGGGGGGCTCTCATAGAAGCGAATGCGAAGTAAAAAAAAAAAATCGCGTTACATAAAATTGTTACGTATCATTTTAAAGATAATTTTGAACTGAGTACAAAAATATTTTTTTTTTAATTTTTCCCTTAAAATTGACGAAATGGGGGGCTTTCAAAGTGGCGATTTTATACGCTCGCTTGAAGACGCTCTCTAGAAAAATCCGCTATGGATTTTCAAACTGATTTTATGTTTTTAGGTCACTTATATCCTGTACTTGAACAACAAATACTAAAATTATATGAATATTATAAAGAAACGAGATTATTTAATTTTTAATGGGCGTCAGTAATTCATATAGCATCAACATAGCTTCACAATAATGCTAATAGATGGCGCAGTCAGTAACTATTCCCATGGAACTACGAGTTAAATTCAATGTTTGATAAATAATTCAATGTTTTCACTAACGTTCCCTAACCTTTACGGGCTACCTATAAGTTAGGTGATTGATGTTTTCTGTCAACTTATTTATCACGATCCTGTACGGGACACCTAAAAGGATATTGGGACGGATGTTAGGACTTAGGATTGTATTTAGGAGCTACCTACGTTAAGAGACTCCTACTTAGGGGATGATTTAGGTATGTTTGGTGAAAACGGGCATAATAATAATGTCAGTTTTGGTTATCATGTATCGATTGAATGAATAATCATGGGATACCGTTACCGCGAGGTCTCAGTTCGGGGCGAACCACTAGTAATATTATAGTCTTGATTGTACTTTTTTGTATTACGACGCCATCTGCTGTTGAGTAGCCCTAATTTCTCTTTATCACCGCTTAGTGCATTTCGCAATGTGGTGGTTACTTATAAAAGTTTGCAATATCCAATATGATTGTTTTGCAATTAAGCATAATAATATTGTTGTGCAATGCTGTTATGATTTTGAGACCTAGAACTGTGTGACTCGCTCATGTAGGTACCTAGTACCTATAACGTGATTTTGAGACCTAGAACTGTGTGACTCGCTCATGTAGGTACCTAGTACCTATAACGTTAGTCAATAGTAATTATGAGGTAATCGTTTATTAGCTGAAAGGACTTGAAGAGGCAAAGTTATCTTGTTGCATCATGATTGCATCCGTGCATCCTAGAGACGAGTGCAGCTGGTCGATGGCGGAAAAGCTTATTGCTACAGTCTCAAACTGTACTGGTTGGCTGCTTTCATGGCGTTCTTGTTTCAACAATGTACCTACCTACTTAGCTATTTTTAACCGACTTTAAAAAAAGGAGGAGGTTATCAATTCGTCGGAATCTTTTTTTTTATTTATGTATGTCCACCGATTACTCGAAGACGCCTGAACCGATTTGGAAAATTCTTTTTTTGTTTGAAAGGGTATACTACCATATAAGTTTCATCGAAATCGGTCGAGCGGTTTTTAAAATGTCAATAGTGAATTATAAAATGTCAACAATAAATTATAAACAATGTATAGTTGCGCGGGAGTTTGTTGTCGGTTTTCTTTTTAAATTTTTTTTTATAATAAATTATAGCGAGTAGCCAATCAGACGTGATCGCGATCGTCACACTGTAGCAATATAAGCAGGATAATTTTTATCCCGGAAAATCGAAGAGTTCTGTCGGAGTTTTTAATAATTAATCTTAAGTTAGGGCCGGTTTCACCAACGTAAAATAAGTCTTATCTGAGTGTACCTAAATTTCATAATTTGACAGAGTTTTCAATACAAAAACTGTCAGAAAGCCAAATTTATCCCTCGGATAAACGTCACTCGACTTTGGTGAAATCGGCCCTTAATAACCTAATTCCACGCGGACTAAATTACGAGCATCAGTTAAAAAAGTAACTATCCTATTTCTACAATTTCACGGAGCTGGGTTGGTTAGATAAATCAAACTGAATAATAAGGGTGGAACCACATTTGTGAGGATCGTTTCGAATTTCGCCCATACAAAACTGTCAAATTCCATAGAAACGTGTACAGATCAAATCGATGCGTACACGAATGTATGGAAAATGACAGTTTTGTATAGGCAAAATCCGAATCGATCCTCACAAATGTGGTTCCACCCTAATATTATACGGGTAATGTAATTAGTTGTTTATGTATTTAGGTATTTAGTTTATCTTTAACATAGATCTTTATGATTTATCTAAAATAACCAAGTCATTTATATGTCGCAATAAGCACTTAGGCCAAATGATCTAAATATCGAGTATGACATAGAATAATTCTATTCAACACTCAATATTTAGATTATTTAGGCCCCTGTCTATAAATTCTATAATAATATTAATATGCGTAAAATTAATATGTTTGATATGTGAATATATGGGTATTCATTTGATAGTGCCTGAGAAATATGAACAAGTAAATAAGTAAAGGTAAGAGAAATTTAAATTAACGACCTTCGGTACAGCGCAGCGGTGTGATAAGGGTGCCATTGTGGGGCTTAAATACGAGGTGGCATTTAGACAAAATGCCTCGGGCCCCAGCCGTAAGGGGCCCCCGGACCAAGAAGGCCTTGTAAAATTAAAAAAGAAATTGGTTATCTGTAAAGTCGGTTTACGGACGATAGTTTTACGTGATAACGTCATAAAGGAACATTGACGATGACTGGCGGGCGGCGGCGGGCGCCCTTTAGTCACAAGCCAACGCTTGAGCCGATCGTTCCTCTCTATCGCTTGTTCCGCGCTCTCGCTTGCACCCTCAGGCCCAGGCGGAACGTGACACTTTTTCGTGCGTGCTGCCGGGGTTCATCGATTTATAAGACGTTATCACGTCAAAATTAACTTTGCTTGAGCTTCTTAAATAAGGGTGGGTGAGGGCACCATCCGATTCATTTGAAACGGGCCTCGAACGGTATAGTTACGTCAC
This sequence comes from Oeneis ivallda, assembly GCA_029955525.1. Taxonomy (NCBI): domain Eukaryota; kingdom Metazoa; phylum Arthropoda; class Insecta; order Lepidoptera; family Nymphalidae; genus Oeneis; species Oeneis ivallda. The sequence continues at coordinate 20,549,486 of JARPMR010000008.1, forward strand.
AATACAGAGCAACCGCCGAGTTTCTTGCTGGTTCTTCTCGGCAGGAAGGGCATTCCGAACCAGTGGTAGACTCGTCGACGATTCAAAGTGTAAAAAAGTTTATTTGAATAAAAATATTTCTATTCTGTTCTATTCTAGTCCACTGATTGTGGTGTCGATGATCGATGTGGTTCCACGCTCGATCCCGGTCGATTCAGTTTGGAATTAACCTCCGCCGCCCCCAGGCTATTCAGCCGCAGGATTTTCTGCAAATGAGTGGGCCTGTGTCACCATTTGCTGGTAAAGTGCCTAAGAGCCTATCCACAACTTGTCTGACAGATAGCGTTCTAATTTCTGTTTCACAAGTCTCCGTTAAGACAATCTAGTAGATAAACTCTAGACAATGTCAAACAGAATTATCTGACAGCTATTTTGTCTGTTAGATATATATCAGACACTTTAACGGATAATGGTGAAAAAGGTCATTAGAATACCATAAGTACATAATATTATTACTCCAAAAAATTTGTGAAATGAAATCTCAAATATTGTAAGTAAGTATGTAGGTATTCGCATATTTCGCAAACGGATCTCTGAAGAATGTACAGTGTTCATAACATATTATTATAGTATTTGTTATGAACATCCTTCAGGGATCCATATTGCTGGAGTCATATTATTTTAATCCTTAATAGGTATTTCGCAAACGGACCCATGATACGCAGTTGGCCGTATAATTTACAAAATGCAGGTCTCCATAGATTTTCATAGTTATTGCATCATCTTTCAATTATTTTATATGCAAACACACCTAATTACCTACCCGTGCTCATTTCGTGTGAGCAAATATAATAAAACTGTTTGCAGAGAAACACCAAAAGACTCATCGACGTCGCAGGCATCGCAGGCGTAATTGTAAGCCTAACACATTGTAGACACAAGAAAAAACCCAATTCTGAAAAGGAGATTGGCGAATTCCATAGAGTTTCTGACCCAGACGAACTGAATTGAACACTGAACGCCCACGTTCACGAATCAAACTTCTCATACTTGTTCTAGTAAACCAGACTAACAAAAAAATAATCAAAGTCTATCAAATAAAGTTGGGAGAAAAAAGATATTCACTTCTATTGCCATGTAACGCTTATTTATAATGTGTACTTGTGAATAATTATATTTTTGATCCCCATCTTCTAAAAATATGGGGCTTACACAGAAAAATACTCTGAAAAATATTAATTAAAATTAAATGTTTTCTGAATCTGAACGGTTTTTAAAAATGCTGGGTCAAAATTCGCCAACGTCCTTTGATGTAACATCCGATATAAATATTAATTTTGTTCTTATAAAATTAAGCCTCTTGTAGTTAGCCTATTACAAGTCGATTGACACTTCATTCATTAAAATTGACTCAGTAGTTTAGACGCTAAGGTGGAGCATACCTAAATACAAACAAACATACAAACAAACAACCTACATACCTACATACATAGATTGCCATAATCATAGCCCTCCCATTTAGCTTTGCCGTAGTCCAGCAAAAATAATTTACTAACAAAAGAGAATTATTTATCAACTAATTATTATTTGACCCACCTCGGCTTCGCACGGTATCTATTTTACTTCTTAACTCCGTCAAATTCATTCTATATGTATCTTCTTCTCTTTCTTCTTCTTTGTCAACCGATAAACGTCCACTGCTGGACAAAGGGCTCTTGCATGGACTTCCACAAGCCTCGGTCTTGCGCCGCCTGAATCCAACGGCTCCCTATGACTAGTTTCAATAAATAAATGTATACTATCAAGTATATTTAGTCTAATTTTGATGAAAGTTTGATAAATAAATTATTGGAGATAAAGGTTCTAAATAAAAGCTCTTCACAGATGTCGGCAAGTCATGAGCATAAGAGACGACGATCGCATACATGCATACCATACATAATTATATGAGGGTCGTAGCCACAGGCATTAATTGTTTACAAGTAGACTAAATCATTAACCTCCAGGGCCTAGATGTTTGTACCATTTATCCCCTTTCCCGGAGGAACCTTATTGTTTATCAGGATAAGCCCTATCGTAAAATTATGTTGACCCGGAGTATCAGCTACCACTACCAGTATACCAAATTTCATTTAAATCCGTTCAGTAGTTTTCGCGTGATGCTCGGACACACAGATAGATAGTCAGACAGACAGAAAGACAGACAGATAAAAATTAAATAAAAATCTGTTTTGGGCTCAGTATCGATACTAAAGCATCCCCCGATTAAAATTTTCGAAATACATACATAATATTATGTACAGAAATCGTCCAGTTACAGTTTTGTTGTAAGTAGGTATAGATAAAGGTAAAGACGACTGAAAAGTTATGGCCGTACATAAAAAAAATATACCTATGCGACGAATTTTAAGCTATTATAATCTGAATACAACGTATACACCAACAGAATAATTAATCAAAATTACCAAAACTGAAACAAATACAATTACAGATTAAAAAACAAATAAACAAAGTTATGATTACAATCAAATTAGACTTATGGATTTGAACAGAGTTTTAACATCTTTGGATGCTGGGCGAGCAAGTATGTTTAAAAACATACCCGTGTCCAATCTATTCAAATCCATAAGGCCTATTCCAATTTCTTCTCAGTTAAATACCACCATTCATTGGTTTAAATAGTTTAAGATTAAAAATAGGGCATTACGTCACTATCAATAAAAAATCAAGTAACAAAATCGTGGAGGGTCCGTACCTACACGTAATGCATTCCAGAAATAGTTGAAAGAGAGCAGAACTAGTTATTAAATCGTTAATATTAATTAATCTTCTAATATAATCAATTTAGATAAAGATAAGGACATCACAGAAGACTTGAGCAAGATCGCGCAATTGATGGGCGAGCTGAAGGTAAACAGTTTTATAATCGAAGGAGACTTCAATGCAAAGAGTCCCTGGTGGGGCTGCGAGGTCGGGGACAAAAGGGGTTCGCAAGTAGTGGAAGCGTTAGCAGAGCTAGAATTAAGCGTAATAAACGAGGGGAATACTCCAACCTTTTACACCTTTAGAGGCGATAGACTCTTCAAAAGCATCATTGATATAACTCTCTGCTCTAATAACCTGCTCAACCGGGTTCAGAATTGGAGAATCGATCCTACCTTCGTTAACTTATCCGACCACAGAGCAATAATGTTCCAGGTGAGCCTCAACAAAGATCAAGCAGTAGTTGGCGTCAGAAGATCTACGGGAAGGTTTAATATCAGCAAAGCGGACTGGAGATTGTTTACATCTGTACTTAACGCGGAAATGGAAGTCAAGGGCATAACGGCAGAAACTATAGCAACAGTCAACAGTGCTGAAGCGTTGGAGGCCCTAGTTAACACATACCTATGTCGAATCTATCTGCAAAGCTAGCTTAGAAGCTATCCCAGAACTGTCTAGTGCTGTTCCACTAAGCAAAACGGTATGGTGGACAAGAGAGCTAGCGGCCAAAAGGAGGGAAGTTATTAGGAACCGCAACAAAATAAGGCACGCCAACCCTAGACGAAGACCTTTTATTGTCGAGATCTACCTACGCGAACTAGAAGAGTACAAGAAACTCATCACGCACTCTATAACATCTAGCTGGAGAAACTTTTGTGCTAGGCAGGAAAAGGAGACGATGTGGCAAAGTGTCTACAGGTGATACGAAAATGCACAAAATCTGGAGAAGACAAACTTCTCAGGTCACCGATTAATAGACAGATCTTAACTCCAATACAATCAGCAGAGCTTCTCGCAGAGACGTTCTATCCTCATGACGATCCCAACACCAACTCAGAAGGACAAAAAGAATGTAGGTCCGCAGCCAAAGCATTGGTAGAAGAGCTACGAAACCAAGACCATCCCTCCAACAGTCTGTTGCGTTTTACTCGAGAAGAAATCGAAACAGTTCTAAACAGCACGAGTTCCAAAAAGTCTCCCGGGGAGGACGGACTATCAGCGGACATATGTCAGAAAGCGTTCCTTGCAAACCCGCAGATACTTTTAGAATTGTATAACCAATGTTTGACACTGGCATATTTTCCAGTAATTTGGAAGTCAGCTCTTATCAGAGCTATCCCTAAACCAAACAGAGACGATTATTCAAAACCAAAATCATATCGACCAATCGGTCTGCTCCCTGTGCTGGGGAAGATTCTTGAGAAAATGTTCACCAATCGGATTATATGGCAAATAGGCAAGGAAGGCACATTAAATAGAAGACAGTATGGCTTTATGCCACAAAAAAGCACTGAGGACGCCCTTTACGGTCGGTCGGTAGCTACATGATAGAAAGTAGCAGTATATAAAGTATTAATAAAAAAAATATATCTATATTTATAATCAATAATCTATTCTTCTTCTTCTTCTTATCAACCTATAGACGTCCACAGCTGGCCACAGCTGTTCCGCAGGCTTCGGCCTTGCGCCGCTTGCATCCAGCGGCTCCCTGCGACTCGTTTGATGTCGTCGGTCCACCAAGTGGGAGGTCTGCCAACACTGCGTTTCCCGGTGCGGGGTCGCCACTCCAGCACCTTGGGACCCCAACGACCATCAATCAGTTCTTCGAACTATGTGCGCCGCCCATTTTCACTTCAGTTTCGCGACACGCTGAGCTATGTCGGTGACTTTGGTTCTCCTACGGATCTCCTCATTTCTGATTTGATCTCGCAGGGATATATATACCGAGCATAGCTCTGTCCATCGCTCGCTGAGTGACCCTGAGCCTTCTTATGAGGCCCATAGTTAGCGACTATGTCTCGGATCCGTAACTGGCAACACGCACTGTTCGAAGACTTTAATAATAATCTATTAATTTACTAATATTATAAATGTGAAAATGTGTTTGTTGGTTGGTTTATGCTTCAATCACGTAGGAAAGCCAACGGAGATTCAGTGATTTTTGGGAATAGTTGAGGAAATAAGATAGGTAATTTCAAGAGTGACATACAAAACATCAATTTTGGCGTCCCTCAAGGTAGCATAATTGGGCCAACACTGTTTATATTATACATAAATCAAATCCTTGACTTGCCTCTTAAAAATGCAGATATTATCTGTTACACAGACGATACTGCCTTAATATTCTACGGATCAAGCTGGGATGAAATATACCACAATGCGCAGCAAGGAATCTCAGTAGTCTCAAAGTGGCTCAATAGAAATTTACTGACGCTAAACACGCGTAAAACCAAATACTTGTGTTTCCACAAAAATGTGTTAACGGCACCAAGGATCAATCTCAACCTTAAGATACACAATTGTGGTGACACAGCATCTTTTTCAGCGTCTAAATGCAGTTGTGACATCGGCTTGGTCAATGAAATTAGATATCTAGGAATCCAGGTGGACCACAACCTTTCGTTTAAGTCCCACATTGCATCTCTTTCAGGTCGCGTCCGCAAGGTCATCGGTGTTATGAGAAAACTGTACTGTACAGACACGGGCGATGTCAGCTAACCGGTTGCAGGTCGAGCGAGCCAGCAATACGTATGGCGAGAGAACAACGGGCTATCTAGTTCCACGCTTTATTAATGAACTACCTACTACTTTGGTACAAAAAATAAATAACAAGAATATTAAGCGGAAACTAAAAGATTACTTCTTAACAAAATTAGATGGTTGATTGATGCTCATTATTTAATTATGTTTTGTACGTACCTACTTGCCTAATTCCTAAACCCATCTCTTTATATACTTACCTACCTACTCATATTTATTAACCTGAAAAGTATTAGCAAATGTTTAATACCTACCTATTTTAATGAATGAGACCGTTGTGTAGTTATATATTGTTTTGTACATACTCACTTTAAATGCTATGTTGCAGAGTGGCATCGAGGACAAACCTCTGTGGTTTTTTCGATGTGCAATTATTATGTAAATGTGTTTAACAAATTTGTAAATGGTAAATAAATAAATAAATAAATAATAATAAATAAATAAATAACTACGTGATGTAGCAAACGCATCTACCTTAAAATTTTTGTATTTATCTTTATGTCAGTCTCTTCTTAATTATGGCATACTTTCATGGGGCGGTGCCTCCAAAACTACCCTTATAGAAGCAGAGAGAGCACAACGGTCTGTCTTAAAAGTTATACTCAAGAAGCCCTACAGATACCGCACTACGCTCCTCTACAAAGAGGCCGAAGTACTTACCGTTCGGCAACTTTTTGTACTAAAGGCTGCCCTCTTTATACATAGACAAGTCCTAAGATCCCCAAACGCAGACTCGATCTTCAAGAGACGGGTTGTCAAGGTCGACCTGCCGGACGTAAGAACGGCCTTTGCAGGACGTTTCGGCCCCTTTGTTATTGCAAAAATATACAACCGAGTCTCAAAATCGTGTAAGCTCAGGAGCTGAACAACAAAACAGGCCAAGAAGGCTGGCTACTAACTGGCTGAAAAGTCTGACATATGATGACACGGAAAATATACTAAATATATTAACGGCAAATAAGAAATAAATCTTTTTAACACCTCAAAAACATATTACACTAGCGGCACGCTATGATGGCCGGTTTGACGTTTGTCCGCTCATGAAGTTCCGTATTAATTGATAACGACTTTGAAGGAAATAATTGTATTACTTTATTGACGATAGTGATGTGCAGAGATTCATAAATTTTATCGAATGTAGTTTTAGGTTTAGGACTCAAAATTTATTTATTAAATTGATTTCTAAAATGTATACAAGTGTAGAAAAATCAGTTTGCACCATTTAAGGGGTGAATGTACTTGTGAATATGAACAATTTTCACTATGTGGACAAACCTCTGAAATCGCAAAAAAATATCAGCTGTTTCATACAAAAGGTAAAATTTTTATTTTTATATGATATATACCACAACTCGGCATTTGGTTTTCTAAATTGAAAATTTTTAAAAATGGAATCTAATACGATCGTCACATAGGATCGCTGGCTAGCACAACTACTACCTCCGGCAAACTCGCGTCAATGCTCAATGCAAAACAAAGCAGTTTCGAATTGACGTTGCTTCGAAAAGTATAAACTGTCAGTGCAATGCGATTGTGATATAGTTTTGACCTGGCTTTGGATTTCAAATATTGATACTGCATTACTGTTGACCCTTGCTCGTTAATTTGGACTCTGTTCAAGCCCTATGTTGTGGATTTCGTCGATATGACCGAACGTACGCAGAGAACTGTTCTAAATAGTCAGACACGTGAGTTCGTAATACGCCTTCGTAACTATTTCGATCGTGAAGCTCAAAATGGAGGGCCAATTTTACCTATAACGTCAGTGGTTGAACGCGTAGCTGATGCGCTTAATATTGGACAACGAACTGTTAGACGGATAACTAAAAAAAAATATGGCGAGACTGGCACAGAAGAAAATAAACTTCACACACCAAAAAAGAGAAAACGAGCAAAACCAGTCGTAGGCATCGATAGCTTTGATGCCGATGCTATCCGAAGACATGTTTACGGCTACTATTTACAGAAGGAGTATCCAACAAGAAAAAAGTTGGTGCATTCACTGAAGGAAGCTGGATTATTCTTCGGTGGGGAAAGTTCTTTAACGAAGATTTTGAAGACCATTGGATTTCGATACAAAAAATGTAACAAACGCAAAATATTGATGGAAAGATTTGATATAGCGATGGCAAGGTATACTTTTTTACGGCAAGTGAAAGAAATCAAAAATTGGCAAAATGTTGTGTTCTTGGATGAAACATGGCTTAATGCTAACCATACTGTAGGCCGTTCTTGGAACGATGACACAGCAGCATCTACTTCCAAAGTTCCTGTAGGAAAAGGATCGCGACTTATAATTTGTCACGCCGGAACCATCAACGGGTTTGTCGAAGGTTCTCTCATGGCTTTTACGTCAAAAACCACTGGAGACTATCATGAAGACATGAATGGAGAAAAGTTTACTGAATGGTTTACCTCAATGTTGTGTAGCCTCCCTGAACCATCTATTATAATTATGGACAACGCCCCATACCACTCGATGCAAATTGACAAGCCACCTGCCCAATCCCAAAAGAAAGCTGATATCGTAGCATGGCTTCGTAAAAATGGCGTAGATGCAAACATGAATATGTTAAAAGCGGAATTAGTACGTCTTTTAAAAGAAAACAAACCAACCAAGATACGTCATTGACGAAATAGCATTAGAACATGGGCACAGAGTTATACGGTTACCGCCTTACCATTCTGAGTATAATGCGATTGAGTTGGTGTGGGCTCAAATTAAGGGATATGCTGCAAGACACAATACAGAACCCCCATTTACCACAAAAAAAATGCTAAAATTATTAGAAGAAGCTTGTGAACATGTGACTAAAGGAGACTGGGAAAAGGTTGTGAATAGAACTGTTAAATTAATAAGGGAAGATTATGAAAGAGATGTGAAAATAGATAATATTATAGAAAACGAACATATAATTATTAATGTAGGTGATGATAGCAGTGACGACAGTGAAAATAGTAGTATGGACGAATCTGATTAATTATGGCCTTTTGTGGCACCTTTTTTGGTATCTTTTGTATTCATATGTTTCTTGTGTGCATATAAAGTATGTATATTCATTTTCATTCAAATATTCAGTTCGTTCAAATAAATTAAATAAACATATACATTTTTGTTTTATTAAACCTATTTAATCAGGTACAAAAACAAAACTTAATTGTTTTTTGTTCGAGAATAAATTGACATTCCACATCACTATTGTAATGTGTCAAACCGGCCATCATAGCGTGCCGCTAGTTTATATCTAATTTATTTATTTATATCATACGTAATATATATTGTGCACTAATATTATATATATATTATTTACTATATGATATTATTATTATAATATTATCACGCACTAAATATCGAATACAAAATAACGAATCGATTGATTTATTATATTTATTATATTTAAATATTCCACAACATAATGGAAAGTTATTAAATGGTGAATTTAATCAATATTTTGTATAATACAAAGAAGGAGTCATAGGAAAAGTGAGAAAGCCACGTGAAATAGAGGAATTTAATTAGAAGGGAAAAAAAATTTGAAAGGACAGCTGCTGTCAATTGCAAAAATACTGTTTACATCGGGATTTCCTTAATATTTTGATGCCGCAAGCTGTGATAATTTCGTGTTTTAAAAATGCCGTGGCTCAATCTGTACCAGTGTTTAACTAATAATAGCTTGAAAGGGCAGATAACAAACTTTGCTACGGAAGTGTTATCTGAAGGATCCGTGCAGGATAATGAAGCAGTATCTTTTGGAACGGATAGATAGATTTTGAAGTGTTTGTGAAGTGGGACCTATAGTTCAAGCTGTTATTTTATTTTCTCTTATTTTTAGTTTTTATTTGTATATATGTTTTATTTTATTTTATGCCTTTTTTAAACACGTCGTCCATTTGTACAGAGTACCTCGAGTGTTCCATATGCGTCGACGGCAAATTGTACAAAGGTCAAAGGGGCCTCAAAATCCATAAAAGCCGTCGTCACATACCCAACACCCTACCCGTGGTCTCAGAGCATGCAGCGGGGAGTGCTTCCATTGTATGCTCTGATGATGGGCCCTCGAGTGACTCTCCTTTATGGGCGAGGCTCGCATCCCTTAAGCACGGGATCAGGTTAGTCAAGCGAGTTCCTAGAGGGGCCCGGCCCTTAGTGGCTCGTAGTTTAAGAGACTGTGTGGCTAAGGTCACGTCTGAAAATTCCACTGAGGCGTGGGAGCATTTATTAACATTCCCATACCGAGTTTTTGATATTTCAACAAATTTAAATAGAAACAATTCTCTCACAAAAAAAATTAAATAAAATTTAGACAATATAAATATTCCAACTATACATAAACAAAATAATAATTTCTCATTACCCAGGCATAGCATCTCCAAGTTAATTGAACAAAAAGTCAGCGATGGAAATGTTAAAAATGCTGCTAAACTGCTGTTTTCAGACGATGTCTTAGCCAGTGACACATCTGAGACATTGGCCGCTTTAAGGGATAAGCACCCCTTGCCGTCACCTACGTCCCAGCTTGCTTCGCCTTCCTTTGATCCCACAAACCGACTCCGAGCCTCCGAAGATGCCGTGCGATTCGGTATTTTTGGATTTCCCAATGGTTCTGCGGGGGGATTGGATGGCCTATCACCTCAACATCTTAAAGACCTAATCGGCCCTCCTTCAAGTGAAGAGAGCAACTCGCTCTTGAAGGAGATAACTGGCCTCATTAATTTGATGCTTTCTGGTCATGTGCCACAACAAATAGTGCCAATTTTATACGGCGCTAATTTGGTGGCTCTCACCAAAAAAGATGGTGGGATCCGTCCTATTGCAGTCGGCAGCACTTTCCGTAGATTAGCTTCTAGGATTTGCTGCCGATTCTTAAAAGACAAAGCATCGGCCATCCTCAAACCCAAACAACTTGGTTTTGGCGTCAGGGGAGGTTGCGAGGCAGCTGTGCATGCAGCCAGGACATTTTTAAACACTTGTGATTACGATGTCTTTGTAAAAATTGACGTGCGTAATGCATTCAATTCAATTGATAGGGGAGCCATGTTAACTGAAATTCAAAAACAGTTTCCTGAAATTTTAGATTATATGTGGCAATGTTATGGCTCCTCCTCAAAATTAATGTACGGTAAAAATGTTCTGGATTCTGCTGTGGGTTGCCAGCAAGGTGATCCACTTGGTCCCGCAATTTTCAGTTTAGCAATACACCCAGTTATTTCGAATCTAAATTCCAAATTTAACTTATGGTACCTTGATGATGGCTCCTTGGGAGGAAGTGCGGCGGAAGTGCTCCAGGATTTGGAAATATTAATTAAACAATTTTCTGAAATCGGCCTTTCCCTAAATTTCTCAAAGTGTGAGGTATACATTCCTGACTCGGTTAGTTTAAATGAAAAAACTGTTTTGAAAAATAGTCTAAATTCTTTGATTCCCAACATCTCATCTATTACAAAAGATGATTTAACCCTTCTTGGAGCCCCCATATTTGACGTCGCATTTTCCCATTTGCTAAATTCTAAATTAGATCATTTTAATAAATTTTCGCCTCGCCTTTTAGATATAAAGCCACACATGGCCATATATATTTTACGGTTATGTTTATTTGCGCCAAAATTCATGTATTTATTACGGTGCAGTCCCATTTGGAAATATCCTATTTTAACTTATAATCTAGACGTGTCTCTTAAAGATACTCTTTGCAAAATTCTAAATTTACAGTTTGATGACCGCACCTGGACTCAAGCCAGCCTACCTGTTAAATACGGTGGCTTAGGCATACGTTCCATTTCAAGCGTAGCGCTTCCGGCTTTCTTATCTTCTGCTTTTGGCTCTATCACTCTCATCAGTCAGATCCTTAATCTGTCTAATCCGGCTGATGATGTAGTGGAGAGTCTTGCAGAGGCGAAGTTAGCATGGAGTGCATCTTGTCCTGGTGAGAGTTTTCCTTCGGCTGTGGAATGTCAGGGTCTTTGGGACAAACCGCGTGTTGTTTTGACACATGCAGATCTCGTAGCGCAGTGTACCTCAGATACGGATAAAGCCCGTATTTTAGCCGTATCCGAAAAGGAGTCAGGTCACTGGCTACACGCTCTGCCATCTCATAGCCTGGGGACGATTCTCGACAGGACAGCGCTTCGTGTGGCCGTTTGCTTGCGCTTGGGGATTAAGGTATGTGAGCCTCATCGCTGTCCTTGCGGCAGCCAAGTGGATCGTTTTGGTCACCATGGACTCAGTTGTTATCGGAGCGCGGGCCGCTTGTATCGCCACGGTGCTCTCAATGATATAGTCCGTCGCGCTCTGGTCACTGCCTCCATCCCTGCACAACTGGAACCCTCCGGTTTGTTCAGGGATGACGGCAAGAGGCCGGACGGGATGACTATAGTACCGTGGACGATGGGTCGCGCACTGGTGTGGGACGTGACTTGCGTTGATACGTTGGCTGCGTCCCACCTACCAGGCTCGTGCCAAAAGGCGGGTGCAGCTGCCGAATCCGCTCAGTTGCTTAAGCGCCGCAAATACTCTGCCATTTCTAAGGATTATATTTTTGCGGCGCTTGCTTTTGAGACTCTGGGTCCATGGTCATCGGACACGAAAAATTTTGTAAATGTCGTGTCCCAAAAATTGATCCACGCCTCTGGTGACCAAAGAGCTGGCGCTTATTTAGCCCAAAGGCTTAGCCTCGCTATTCAGAGAGGTAATAGCGCCAGTGTTTTGGGCACCATGCCCATTAGCGATCACTTGGACGGCGTGTATTTTTTGTAAATATAATTAGTAGTTATTTTTCGCTTTTATATAATATGTAGATCCACTTATTTCTGATTATTGAGGTACAATTTACGCACAAAGTACATTATACAGACCAAAGATGTATTTAATTTGTAGGATGCAATGATTACTACACTAGCGGCACGCTATGATGGCCGGTTTGACACATTACAATAGTGATGTGGAATGTCAATTTATTCTCGAACAAAAAACAATTAAGTTTTGTTTTTGTACCTGATTAAATAGGTTTAATAAAACAAAAATGTATATGTTTATTTAATTTATTTGAACGAACTGAATATTTGAATGAAAATGAATATACATACTTTATATGCACACAAGAAACATATGAATACAAAAGATACCAAAAAAGGTGCCACAAAAGGCCATAATTAATCAGATTCGTCCATACTACTATTTTCACTGTCGTCACTGCTATCATCACCTACATTAATAATTATATGTTCGTTTTCTATAATATTATCTATTTTCACATCTCTTTCATAATCTTCCCTTATTAATTTAACAGTTCTATTCACAACCTTTTCCCAGTCTCCTTTAGTCACATGTTCACAAGCTTCTTCTAATAATTTTAGCATTTTTTTTGTGGTAAATGGGGGTTCTGTATTGTGTCTTGCAGCATATCCCTTAATTTGAGCCCACACCAACTCAATCGCATTATACTCACAATGGTAAGGCGGTAACCGTATAACTCTGTGCCCATGTTCTAATGCTATTTCGTCAATGACGTATCGGATCTTGGTTGGTTTGTTTTCTTTTAAAAGACGTACTAATTCCGCTTTTAACATATTCATGTTTGCATCTACGCCATTTTTACGAAGCCATGCGACGATATCAGCTTTCTTTTGGGATTGGGCAGGTGGCTTGTCAATTTGCATCGAGTGGTATGGGGCGTTGTCCATAATTATAATAGATGGTTCAGGGAGGCTACACAACATTGAGGTAAACCATTCAGTAAACTTTTCTCCATTCATGTCTTCATGATAGTCTCCAGTGGTTTTTGACGCAAAAGCCATGAGAGAACCTTCGACAAACCCGTTGATGGTTCCGGCGTGACAAATTATAAGTCGCGATCCTTTTCCTACAGGAACTTTGGAAGTAGATGCTGCTGTGTCATCGTTCCAAGAACGGCCTACAGTATGGTTAGCATTAAGCCATGTTTCATCCAAGAACACAACATTTTGCCAATTTTTGATTTCTTTCACTTGCCGTAAAAAAGTATACCTTGCCATCGCTATATCAAATCTTTCCATCAATATTTTGCGTTTGTTACATTTTTTGTATCGAAATCCAATGGTCTTCAAAATCTTCGTTAAAGAACTTTCCCCACCGAAGAATAATCCAGCTTCCTTCAGTGAATGCACCAACTTTTTTCTTGTTGGATACTCCTTCTGTAAATAGTAGCCGTAAACATGTCTTCGGATAGCATCGGCATCAAAGCTATCGATGCCTACGACTGGTTTTGCTCGTTTTCTCTTTTTTGGTGTGTGAAGTTTATTTTCTTCTGTGCCAGTCTCGCCATATTTTTTTTTAGTTATCCGTCTAACAGTTCGTTGTCCAATATTAAGCGCATCAGCTACGCGTTCAACCACTGACGTTATAGGTAAAATTGGCCCTCCATTTTGAGCTTCACGATCGAAATAGTTACGAAGGCGTATTACGAACTCACGTGTCTGACTATTTAGAACAGTTCTCTGCGTACGTTCGGTCATATCGACGAAATCCACAACAAAGGGCTTGAACAGAGTCCAAATTAACGAGCAAGGGTCAACAGTAATGCAGTATCAATATTTGAAATCCAAAGCCAGGTCAAAACTATATCACAATCGCATTGCACTGACAGTTTATACTTTTCGAAGCAACGTCAATTCGAAACTGCTTTGTTTTGCATTGAGCATTGACGCGAGTTTGCCGGAGGTAGTAGTTGTGCTAGCCAGCGATCCTATGTGACGATCGTATTAGATTCCATTTTTAAAAATTTTCAATTTAGAAAACCAAATGCCGAGTTGTGGTATATATCATATAAAAATAAAAATTTTACCTTTTGTATGAAACAGCTGATATTTTTTTGCGATTTCAGAGGTTTGTCCACATAGTGAAAATTGTTCATATTCACAAGTACATTCACCCCTTAAATGGTGCAAACTGATTTTTCTACACTTGTATACATTTTAGAAATCAATTTAATAAATAAATTTTGAGTCCTAAACCTAAAACTACATTCGATAAAATTTATGAATCTCTGCACATCACTATCGTCAATAAAGTAATACAATTATTTCCTTCAAAGTCGTTATCAATTAATACGGAACTTCATGAGCGGACAAACGTCAAACCGGCCATCATAGCGTGCCGCTAGTTTAATTAAGTAAAGCCACTTTGAAATCTCACGCACTTAATTTGTTTATTTTGTTTTATTTTTATTTTATTTTTTATTTTAACTGTAGTAATGTTTATCCCAGAAAATCAAACGCGTTTCGTATTATATTAGCGTATGAAATTGTTTCGCCTATCTAAGGGATCCGTTATTGTAATTAAGAATATATATTAATTAATGGATCATTACGCAAACAAGCATTTAATGAGTGTCCCATTTTGAAACGGAAGACATTAATTTTATCATTGATTGATAATATTTTTTTTAAATACTTATAATAAACTAGCTGGTGTCCGTGACTTCGTCCGCGTGGAGTTAGGTTTTCAAAATTCCACAGGATTTGCCGGGAAGAATAAAATATAGGCATGCAAAAAATCACACCAATCTGTCACTCCATTGCTGTGTGATTGAAGGACAAACCAACAAACAAACACAATTTCGCATAGGTACTTATATTTTTATAATAATAATATTATTTATCAAAAGATAGTGCCTATCTAGTCCCTACTCGTAAATCAAAAAGGATTTAAAGTTTTCAGCTACTTTCAAAATACATAAAGACAAATAAAAAAATCTTTTTAACCGACTTCAAAAAGGGGTGAGGTTCCCAATTCAAAGAATTTTTTGTTATGTATGTTCACTGATTACTCGAAGACCGATTTGATATTCTTTTTTTTTTCAAAAGCTAAACTTCCCAGGTGTTTCCATTGAAATTTTATTGAAATCTATTTTATTTTATTGACTCTGGATATCATCTAGGATCAGAGTACTTGTTATGACAAATCAAACGAGCCCAAACTCAATGGGGTTGCGTCGTTTCATTACAGAGTTCCTATGACTACCTTCCAGCTCCATCATTAGATCAGCACCATGTCATCATAATGTTGCATTGTCACGCAATTTACACATGTTTGAATTTCAGCTCAATCTACACCGGGAAGTGAATCAAATTTAATTTGCAAGATTTGATGCCAAAGATCGAGACAGGTAAAACTTATTAAAAGCTTGTAAAAAGTGATTTGGTCATATTATGTACGAAACCTTAAAAGAGCAAGGTGCGACTCGCACTTGGCCGATTTTTTTTCTTATTGTTTTCCCCTTTTACATAGTTTGCCAATTATGTGAAATAATAAAATCTAAAAATATGTGCCACGCGGTGAAACAACTTTTTTGCTTTTTTGTGTCTAAAAACTCTAAAATAATAGAATATAATCATTGTTCAGCAACATAACAATTAAAAACAATACAATTCGTCACCTCAAATTGTTTGCGTGTTTGAGTCGCAAGCGCAAACAAAACCACAAAACTCAAGTATAAAAACATTCCCGACATGTGAATCTATGGCCGGACTTTGTACCATATATGTACTTACCTGACATCCTGTTACCCATTTTTCAGCTCCATCATCGGATCCTTCTCGATACTTGATCCTCGATAATCATCCATCTAACACCTACTCATTGAGACCATTCTAATGTGCCCACATACACTATATCTACTATAAGTTTCTGAGGAGTTGAGTATCTCAAGGTTACTACTTGGAAATAATTCAAGATAACAGAACACAAATTTCAGATCAATCGCAACATTAAAAGCTTGCAAGAGCCCTTAATCAAGTATGAAATGAGCTGATGATCTTCAAACGCGTGAGCGGATCTTCGTAAATCACAGCTAAGATCTATCTCGATCACGTCATTCAAATAGAAAAAACCGCATCAAAATCGGTGTATTCGTTAGGGAGCTACGAGGGAACAGACATACAAGAACACTAGCGTACGCTTATTCACTACAGGGAGAATATTATAATGTTAATAATATTATAGTCTATGATCGCAGAATCGCAGAATATTTGCGTTCGAAAATCGCTAAAACGCGATGCAGTCGCAAAAGGGCATAAAAACGCAAAAGGCAATAAAAACGCACCGATCGCAGCAGCTTAAAATCGCAGTGTGACCTCTCTAACATCGACGTCGTATTGATTGAGTTTGTATAAAATGTAGCATTTAAGTCAGCCGGACCACAATAACGAATTGATTGACACCTCATTTATCAAAAACGGCTACCCTGGAAAATACGATAGATGTGAGACAGTGACGGCTGCAATAATATTCCTTATAACATGTAGCTTAGTCGAGTAAAACTAACTAAGCAGGGCACTCTTTCTGGGCACCTACGCAGCTAGATCGCCGTGGATGAACTCCCTACGTAATTGCCGTAATTACGCAGAGGACAATGTTGCATCGAACGTCATATCGACCATGCGTTTGCCATTGGTCTGACAGGTTAAGAATTAAAAGCAGTGCATTTACGTGCGATTCTCATCAGGCCATTCTGCCGTGAGACTTTGCGGATCACGGTCCGGATATAAAACAATACATTAATTAAATAAAATTAAAATAAACTTTAAATTAAATAAATTAAATAAAGTGTACGAATTAATAGTGTGTTTAAAAGTGTGTGATTGAGTGCTCAAATTTTGGGTGATTTTCCAACTTGAGGGTAAGCAAGCGGTATTTAATTAAATTATATTAATACGGGATAGATATTTACACGCAGTGTTGTTTACATACGTCTGTTTTATAATATTTATATTTTTTTTTTGTATTTTTGTAAAAGTCATAATATCATAATTTCTATAAACTTTAAGAAAACTTTCGCTTACCAAAGTAGGTAGATAGGTACCTAATTTTAAAAGTAACATATTACAACACACTTCAAATAATACATTACCGTTTCCTAGGATAGGTACATGCAATTAATTATGAATTAATCATAAAATTAACAATGCTACTCTGCTCTTATTTCCATTTTTGTTTGAATATTAATTATTATTGACGAGTAACGTTTTACCGGACATTAAAAACTTTCTGACGATTTTTGTATTGAAAATCTGTGATTCGAATGTAATTTTTATCTTGTATGTATCTAGTCTAGTATCTATAATATAATAATATATAATCTATTTTACTGTAACTTTTCCTAGTTAACATAAAAACTATTTTAATTATAGATATATATTATGTATATACCTACGTTGTAGGTACGTCCTTGAAGAGGTTGCTAAATTTATCTGGAATATTAAACTTTATACATATATAATTTCGTTTGCGAATGTTTGGCTGGTTATTGAGAAACTTCGAAATTTCGCACAGAGTGAGTCTGGGTAAAAAGGATCAGTCGTCTTAACTTTTTTCTAAATAGTTAAAATATATTATTTTGAAGAAACTTTTTATAGTTATAGATTAAACTTCACTTTAAATATTAATAATATTTTTTATATTATGTTCAAATTCGTTAAGGTTAAATTTTGTATCACGTTGCCCCTGAAGTTTACGCTTGCGATCTCCCAGCAAATATATCTAAGTATTTATCCCAGGAAAACATTGTTTCCTACTGGATTTAAAAACTAACTCCACGTGGATGAAGTTGCGAGCAAAAGCTAGTAATTTATAAAACTAGATGATGTCTTCAACTTCATCCGCGTGGATTACGGTTTTTTAACTCCCGCGGGAATCCTCTAATTTTCTGGGATAAAAAGTAGCCTTTGTGTTAATCCTGGGCATGAGCTATCTCCATTTCAAATTTCAGCCAAATCGGTTCATTTTTTGTGGCGTGAAAGAGTAACAAACATCCATCCATCCACCCTCACTAACTTTCGCATTTTTAATAAGTACCTATGTATTAGTGGGAGTTAAATAAATAGTTTGCGAACCTATCAGTGCGAACCTGGGACGTGCCAGCTAAGTAGTTTATGGCAGCTAGTATATTATCATATTACCCCACTCTCCCCGTTGCGACTGTTTCAAGGTAGCTCACTATTGAGCGTTGCTCAACGATCACGTTACAATATTCTGGTCATGGTTTAACCGCCGGTCGACTAATACAAAGAATCTTGAAGTTTATTAAAATTTTATACATGGTTTAAGAGTATTCGGCTCACTATATTATTCTCAATTAATCCAAGAAGTGTAAATTAAAAATTTAAAACACCACCGACATGTGAATACTGAATCTATGGCCAAACTAAATACGATATATCAAATTTATAATTTCTGAATTGTCTCTGGTCTGGTTTGGTGGGAGGCTTTCGTTGGCCATGGCTTGTTACCACCCTACCGTCAAAGACGTGCCGCCAAGCGATTTAGCGTTCCGGCACGATGGCGTGTAGAAACCTATTAGGCGTATTAGGGTTGAATTTTCACTGCCAAACCCCTTCCAAGTTAGTCCGCTACCATCTTGGACTGCATCGTCGCTTACTATCAGGTGAGATCGCAGTCAAGGACTATCTTGTGATCGAATTAAAAAATATATATATACCTGACAGCTATTACCCAGTTGTCTGCTCCATCGTCAGATATTCCTCCTCGATCCTCGATCATCATCTATCTTACACGTACTCATTGAGCTCATTCTAATGAGCCCAAACATTATCTGCTGTGAGCTGCTGAAGAGTTGGGTATCCTGATTGATGCTGCAGCATCAGCTCAAGGTTACCATGCCTTGGAAATAATCCAAATTAACAGTACACCTTTTAAACCAATCGCCCCACTGAAAGTTTGTAAGACCGTTGATTAATTAAGTAGGAAATGAGTTTAAAGATAATCTTTAAATGCCTGAACAGATTTTCATAAATAGCTAAGATCCACCTCGATTAAGTTAGCTTAAAACAGAAAATACCGCATCAAATTCGGTTCATTCGTTACAGAGCTACGAGGGAACAGACAGACACGGAGATACACAGATACACACATACACACTACACAGATACAAACTTCTAACACCCCTCTATTTTTGTCGGAGGTTAAAAATTATGTTGTCTGTTGAACAAAATGGCATTAAAAGCTTTTATTATTTACTTGATAATATATTTTACTAGATGATGCCCGTGACTTCGTGCGCGTAGATTAAGGTTCACGTGGGAACTTAATTTTCCGGGATAAAAAGTAGCCTATATGTGTTATTATTATTGTTATCTATCTCCAATCAAATTTTTGTATTGCAGAAGAGGGCAATTCGCGCAATCTATAATTTAAAACCGCGAGATCCTCTTCGAGAAAAATTTAAAGAAATAGGCATTCTTACAGTAGCTTCACAATATATTTATAACAATATAATATTTGTCAGACAAAACATTGTGAATTACAAAAAACCGGCCTAGTGCGAGTCGGACTCGCGCACCGTACTCTAGAAGTAAAAGTAAAAAGATAATATTATATTAATTTGCTTATTAATCGTTAACTTTGTTTGTAGAGGTTAAGAGGAAATATACATAAACCTCTATTGACCATAATTATTTCTGATTTTTCGATTGGTAAACTTCGGAGATAAGGGGGGGGGGCGGTATTTTTTTCGATATTTTGCCCGATTAATCAAAAACTATTAAATATAAAAATAAATAAAAATTTGATTTACAATTTACAGGTCTTTCATATGATACCCCACTCGGTATCTTACTTTGAAATTTCAAACCCCCGATTTTCCCCCCTTTTTAAATTAAACTAAAATAATTTTCGCGTGGGTTTTATTTTTGCTGTAAAATATACGTAAACTTCATATATTATACTTCTATTGACCTTAATTATTTCTGATTTTTCGATTGGTAAACTTCGGAGATAAGGGGGAGTGGGGGGGGGGGGGGGTATTTTTTCGTCATTTTGCCCGATTAATCAAAAACTATTTTATTTAATAATAAGTAAAAAACTGTTTTACAATGTGATACCCCATGTGTTACTCCATGTGTGTGTTTTTCATATGATACCCCATTCGGTATAGTTATCTTACTTTGAAATTTCAAACTCCCGATTTTCCCCCTTTTTTAATTAAACTAAAAATAATTTTTGATTTTTTTATTGCGATGATGTTGGGCCACTATTATACACAACTATTCAATAATCGACTGTGACGGACGGACGGAGAAAGTCTCACCATAAGGGTTCCATTTTTAGCATTTTAGTACGGAACCCTAAAAAGGGTGATTTACGCGATAGGTAGGTTAGAGATCCAAACAGGCTCGTGATTCCTCGATTGCGCCTCAAGAGGGTCCGAAAGACACTTGTGGGAATGGGCGTGACGTTTTATAATAAAATTCCACAGTCGATCTTAGACTTGCCTTTACACAAGTTTATGAAATCAGTTAAAACTAATCTCATGAAAAAAGCATAAATTATGCAATTGAAGACTATATTATAATAAATGATAAAAAAGCGTGGATATAATTCGTGCAAGCGATTCATGAGACAGTAGGTGGTAATTAAACTACATAACTATTCTATTGAATTGTAAACTTGTTTTGAAAAGAGCAACCGCCGAGTTTCTTGCTGGTTCTTCTCGGCAGGAAGGGCATTCCGAACCAGTGGTAGACTCATCGATGATTCAAAAGCACTTCTAAAAAAGTGATGATGATATAAAACTAGTGGTTCGCCCCGAACTGAGACCTCGCGGTAACGGTATCCCATGATTATTCATTCAATCGATACATGATAACCAAAACTGACATTATTATTATGCCCGTTTTCACCAAACATACCTAAATCATCCCCTAAGTAGGAGTCTCTTAACGTAGGTAGCTCCTAAATACAATCCTAAGTCCTAACATCCGTCCCAATATCCTTTTAGGTGTCCCGTACAGGATCGTGATAAATAAGTTGACAGAAAACATCAATCACCTAACTTATAGGTAGCCCGTAAAGGTTAGGGAACGTTAGTGAAAACATTGAATTATTTATCAAACATTGAATTTAACTCGTAGTTCCATGGGAATAGTTACTGACTGCGCATAATATTAGCATTATTGTGAAGCTATGTTGATGCTATATGAATTACTGACGCCCATTAAAAATTAAATAATCTCGTTTCTTTATAATATTCATATAATTTTAGTATTTGTTGTTCAAGTACAGGATATAAGTGACCTAAAAACATAAAATCAGTTTGAAAATCCATAGCGGATTTTTCTAGAGAGCGTCTTCAAGCGAGCGTATAAAATCGCCACTTTGAAAGCCCCCCATTTCGTCAATTTTAAGGGAAAAATTAAAAAAAAAATATTTTTGTACTCAGTTCAAAATTATCTTTAAAATGATACGTAACAATTTTATGTAACGCGATTTTTTTTTTTACTTCGCATTCGCTTCTATGAGAGCCCCCCTGAAATAAAGATTTTTATAACTTTTTAAGCCATTTTCGGCTGGAGGCCATCGGTTTACATATTATATCTAAATTTGAAGTAATTACGTTCAGTAATTCAAAAGTTATAAGGCTCTGACAGACGGACGGACGGACGGACGGACGGACAAGTGCAAATCGCCCTAGTTAACTCAAAGACCTTCGCTTCGCTCGGTCGATAATAATGGTCGACGTAAAACTGTTTTTTGGGATAGTTAATGATAGCGCCATCTATTAACATTATTGTGAAGCTATGTTGAAAGTTACTGATCCCCATTAAAAATTAAATAATTTCGTTTTTTTTTATAATATTCATATAATTTAAGTATTTGTTGTTCAAGTACAGGATATAAGTGAAATAAAAAAATAGTTTCAGCTTCAAAATATATAGCCGATTTTGCCAGAGAGCATCTTCAAGCGAACGTATTCAATCTCCACTTTGAAAGCCCCCCATTTCATCAATTTTAAAGGAAAAATTAAAAAAAAATATATCTTTGTACTCCGTCCCAAATTATCTTTAAAATGATACCTTATACCTAATGTAATGCTATAAAAAATAGTTTCATTCGCATTCGCTTCTATGAGTGCCCCCTCAAATAAAGATTTTTATAACTTTTTAAGCAATATTCGCCTGAAGGCCGTTGGTTTACATATAATGTTTAAATTTGAAGGTTCTGATAGCGGATGGACGGACGGATGGACGAACGGACGGACAGTGCAAATTCACTCAAGTAGACTCAGATACCTTCGCTTCGCTCGGTCAATAATTATTATCTCCATTCAGCCAAATCCGTTCAGTACTTTTTGCATAAGCATACATGATAGGCTTGAAATATTGAATTCGTTCACCTATTATTCCCACTATAGGAAACTCAAAGCAATCTGTATTTGATGATTTTTTACTAATAGTTAAAAATAACTAAAATTGTAAATTTTTCTTTTAACTTAGCCGTAGCCGGTTAATGAATTCGTTCACCTATTATTCCCACTATAGGAAACTCAAAGCAATCTTTAATTGATTATTTTTTACTAATAGTTAAAAATAACTAAAATTTGTAAATTTTCCTTTTAACTTTGCCTTAGCCGGTTAAAAAAAGCCAAATGCGAGTCGGACCAGCACACGAAGGGTTCCGTACTATAACACGAGTGCATTATGCAACAACACTCACCAGCTTTTAAAAAACAAACAATAATTATTGTATCGAGATTCGGGACCTTCTTTGATTTATAAATTTTTTTTAAATTTGTTGTTACAAAGCCAATAGAAAAAATTACACTTCTTCTTCTTTATCAACCTTTAGACGTCCACGGCTGGACAAAGGTCTCCTGCATGGACCTCCACAGACTTCGGTCTTGCGCCGCCTAAATCCAGCGGCTCCCTGATTGATGTCGTCTGTCCACCTAGTGGGAGTCTGCCAACACTACGCTTCCCGGTGCGAGGTCGCCACTCCAGCACCTTGGGACCCCAACGAACTCTTCGAACTATGTGCCCCGCCCATTTCCATTTCAGTTTCGCGACTCTCTGAGCTTTAAGTCGGTGACATAGAGCTCAGCGAGAATTAACAAACTTTATTTTGGTAAATTGATTAATGCAAACCCACGCCATAACTATTGGATTCACGGAGCTCGAGATTTTTAGGCGTTTTCTTGTTTTTCATATCTCTATCATTTTAGATTTTTGATGTCATCATTAGCCTTGACTTGCTCCCGGAAGTGCGAGGCGAAGCCTACGAAACGTCTTTAATTTGGTATATATTTTTTTTTTAATCTTAATTTTTTAGAGGCTTTCGTCCGACACGGACACGCCAGCCCCATCGAATAGGTATATTAGTGCTATAAAATATCTAGCATAGGTACCTACAGAATAAATTAGAGGCATAGGAAAATTCCATTCTGATAAACTCGATAAATCTAAAAATATAGACAAAAAAACTTGAGAGGTGTCAAGGGAAACCCGGATGGAACGTAGTTCCTTTCGATTAATTAATTTGGCATTGATGTGTTCGGTATTTTCGCGGTACAATAATGGGTCTCCGTAGCCTTGTGCCTAACAGCCAAAGGTCGATGTTTCGAATCCCAGCTCGACAGACCGAATTTTCCATTTTCAATTTTATTTCAAACAATTTCTACATGTGCCACAAGGCTACGGAGACCCAATATTGTACCGCGAAAATACCGAGCACATCAATGCCAAATTCACATTCAAAAAAGTGTCGGTTTCAAAAAAGTGTCGATCAGTGTCGAGTGCCGGTTCAATTTTGTCTTACTTTTTTCCGTCTAGCCCCCTTCGGCACCGCGCGATAAGGAACTACGTTCCAATTTAAGTTGGTTTTCTTGTGTTTCGGCTGTGATAGTCCAGTGGTGGGCTTTGGCTTCCTTTTCAGAGGCCTTTTTACAGGCAGTCTCTTCAAGTTTTTTTTTTCAGTCAAGTTGAAGTTAACTAATACCCTCCTCTCCCCTCAAAATAAGCGAAAAGCTTGTGTTAGGAGTGGGTACGACAATAGTGCAACGGGTGGGATTCGAACCTGCGACCTTTCAGTTTTCAGACCGCACCTTTAACCGTTAGGCTATTGAAGCTTATTGTTGGGATTTATAATAACCATGGAAAAAATGAAGTCAAAAGTGCGGGATCGAATCCGTGACCTCCCGAATAGGAGACCGCAGTCCTATGACTATGACCACCACAAGACTATGGGTACATTTATGCACATGCGGGGCGTTGGGCGGCGCGTGATGCGTCGTGTCGCGCGGTAAGCTCAAACATATAGCCAAGTATGAGAGCGTTCACGCAGAAGCGTTTGCGTTGAACGCGGTGGCGCACGCGGCGGGCGCCGCACAACGCGCCGCGTGTGCATAAACGTACCCTATCACTGTTCCCGGAACTGGTTTTGTAATTTGTATGTCAAAATATTCTTTGCACGAAACTGGTTATGTAGCACTGGTTTCGTAGACGTCCGAAGGGCTTTATGATAATATATTCACATCTATCTTCTTCTATATAAAGCGGCCTTTACATTTGGCTAAATTCAGTGCACTAAATGAAGACAGTGAGCGTGGCGTAAAAAGAGCTTGCTCTTTACACTTGACCTAATTAGCTGGCTAACTCAGTATAACCGCTAATTCCGAACTTGTCGTACGTACATAGAGCTCTCATGGGACCATCAAAACATCAAAGAATAGGGCTCGCCTTGGCTATGGTTGCGTCGAGCTCGATTTTAATTAATAAAAAAAGACGCAGGAAGTGTTGGGTGAAAAATATTTGCTCTTAAGAGAAAAACTATCAACAACGAATTATATATTAAACTAGCTGATGCCCGCGACTTCGTCCGCGTGGATTTAGTTTTTAAAATCCCTCGGGAATACTTTGATTTTCCGGGATAAAAGTAGCCTATGTCACTCTCCAGGTCCTCAATTATACTCATGCAAAAAATCACGTAGATCCGTGGCTCTGTTGCGGCGTGATTGAAGGACAAACCAACAAACAAACACACTTTCGCATTTATAATATTAGTAAGTATGATTAGAATATTAAATTACATAGGAAAACACTGTAATATTACGTCCATACGATGTATTACATCCATACCTACTATGTAGTATGTAGGTATAATGATCGTTTGGCAAAATCTGACGCCTTTGGAGTAGTTTGACTTTGACAAAATAGTATCCACGATGGCTATATACGATAAATTTCGCATGCCAGCTTAAGATGAGCCGTTCATTCAAAGTATCCTGTAGATTCCGGGGTTCAAGTTATTTGGACCTGTACTGAAGATTATGATGTCTATAATTTCTGAACTACGAAATTGACGACCTTGAAATAATTACAGGACAATCTCTAAAGAACCTGCTTTCTAACAAAAAAAGAATGGATTAAATCGGAATACGCCTTAATGAATTACAGCGAAATACACATTTTGACTTTCATCCCCTCTCCCAAGGGAACGGTGCTGAATTTCGGGATAAAAGTATCCTATATTATACCTCGTAGTATTAACTTAAATCGTGCCAAGTTCCATTTAAATCCGTCCAGTAGTTTCGGCGTGATGCGCGGCCAAGATACAGACAGACAGACAGACAGACAGACAGACAGACAGACAGACAGACAGACAGACAAAAAATTTAAAAAAAATTGTTTTGGCTTCAGTATCGATTATAGAGTGCCCTCAAACAAAAATTTTCAAAATATCTTCAATGTACAGAATTGGACCTGTTACAGTTTTATTATATTAGTAGCTGATGCCCGCGACTTCGTCCGCGTGGATTTAGTTTTTAAAATCCCTCGTGAACACTTTGATTTTCCGAGATAAAAAGTAGCCTATGTCCTCAACTATAGTACCCATGCAAAAAATCACGTCGATCCGTGGTTCTGTTGTGGCGTGATTGAAGGACAAACCTACAAACAAACACACTTTCGCATTTATAATCTTCTTCTTTCTTCTTCTTTACTCCTGGGAATTTTCTCCGCAAGTAGGCGTGTCCGCCCGTTTTGCGTGGTTCCACTGGTGCGGCCCTCCGCCGGATCACTCCATCCAGCCGAGCTCCCTCCAGAAACCTAGCAGGCCACCCAGGTCGGCGAGGACTTCCGGAAGTGTTGCTGGAGAGCCAATGTACTTTTCTCGTTCAGGTTGGATACACCCCTGCATTTAAGCAGTACGTGTTCCGGTGTCTCGTCGTCCTCCATGCATGCTCTGCATAGAGGACTGTCGGTAATACCTAAAATAAAAAGGTGTTTGTTAAGCGAACAGTGTCCTGTGATCGTACCTACAACTACCCTTAGCTTGGTTCGGTTTAGTTGTAGTAGTTTCGCTGTGAGGCGTCGATTGAGGCGTGGAAACGCCTCTTTCGTTTGTCTGCAGTCTGTAGTATTTGCCCAAAGTTCGGCATGTGTACTTACTGTTTGGTTATGCAACCACGTTTTGTATTCACAGAAGGGTATGGGAACCATCGGCTCCGGTCCCATCACCTTCATTGCTGCGGCTCGCCGTGCTAGTTCGTCGGCTGCGTCGTTTCCAATATTGCCACTGTGACCTTTTACCCAGCGTAGTGTGACAATGTTTGACTTTGTAATCTTTCGTAGTGCATTTTGGCAGTCAAGAATGAGTTTTGAGCAGGTCGTATTTTTGGCTAGGGCTCTCAAAACTGCTTGACTGTCTGTATTAATGTTTATATTAAAATTCGTTACCTGCCTCTGGGCCATAGCAATGGCTGCTGCTGTGATGCCGACGCACTCTGCTTGAAAAACTGAGTTGTTCTTACCGAGGGCGTAGGCAATGTTGATATTTAGCTCGGGACAGTAGGCACCAGCCCCGGTGCCCGAGCTTGTTTTGGATCCATCAGTGTACACTTCGATGGTATCTATGTTAGATGACCGTGTTGTTATGTCTTCCATGTTGATCTTGTAAGTTTTTTCTATTACATGTATCTTTTGTGTTTTGTCACAAACCCACCCCAGTTGTGGACACTTCATTTGTTCATGTGATAGTATCCGGGTGTGTGGTGTGATAGTTTCCTTCCGCAGCCCGTAGGTTTTTATTCTGAGGGCTGCAAGGGTTGCTTCTTCCCTTATGTATAGGTGTAGAGGTGGGATTCCCAGTATTACCTCTAATGCGTTTGATGGTGTGGTGCTCATACAGCCTGTGATAGCTAGGCACGCTTGTCTTTGTAGTTCCTGTTGGGTTGTCGTAAGGAGTGTTCGTGGCCACCATATTAGTGACGCATATGTTAGGGAGCTTCTTACGACTGATACATAGAGCCACTTCATTATCTGTGGCTTAAGACCCGAGGTCTTCCCAATCATGCGTTTGCATTGATTTAGGACTATTGTAGCTTTTTGTATCTTTGTATCTACGTGTGTTTTCCAGTTTAGCTTGCTGTCTAGTACTACCCCAAGGTTTATAATATTCGTATGATTAAGTATATGATACTAGCTGATGTAATGCTGAAGCAGTGATAACCTAGTGAAGCAGTGATAGCTTAGTGGTTTGGACTGTGGTCTC
Organism: Oeneis ivallda; assembly: GCA_029955525.1. NCBI lineage: Eukaryota > Metazoa > Arthropoda > Insecta > Lepidoptera > Nymphalidae > Oeneis > Oeneis ivallda. The sequence continues at coordinate 20,577,303 of JARPMR010000008.1, forward strand.
CTATTTGGGAGTTGCAGGTTCGATCCCGGGTCCGCACCTCTGACTTCTCGAAGTCAAGTGCGTTTAAGTAATTGAATATCACTTGCTTCAACGGTGAAGGAAAACATCGTGAGGAAACCTGCACACCTGAGAGTTCTTAAGGACAAACCAACAAACACACTTTCGCATTTATAATATTAGTATGATGATGATATTATCTCTCACACACTTAAACGAGTGAACCATGTTCTAGCGCTCATACATATAGGGACGCTTAATTTGTGTCTGGCGGGATGTTTGACCCCTCCTATAGTTCTGGTAGCTTACAGAAGATATTGCAATAGTTCCCTGAGTATCATGTATAAAAATCAGAACTGAGAATATAAGTTAACTTAAATTATTTTTTGGCAGCTTCAAAGCGTCTGGCAAAAGTTACCGCCGGCGGTAAGCGTCTGGCAGTATCAGTTTATTAATTTTTACAATATTCTTTAAAACATATATCAAAATCAGCCCTGAGAATTTAAGTTAAGTTAGTCTAGTTTTTACCTACCTTTAGCACCTGGTATCTGGAAATTGGCCGCCGGCACAAGCTAGCAGGTACGCATAGACTGAAAGGACTTACGAACACTTCTCTATCGTACACAAATCATGGCTGAGAAAATAACTTAGGTCTGGCGGCACTGGGATCTTGGACCATTACAACCACCAAGGTATATGAGCAATCTATTACACTGAAACCTAATACGAAACCAGTGTATACTAAACCGTACCGAATACCTAATAGTTTCAAATCTGAAGTAGAGAAACAAATACAGGGTTTGATTAGAGATGATATTATTGAGGAGTGTCGGAGCGAATGGTCAAGTCCTATTTTATTAGTTCCAAAGAGAAGTGATGATTCAAAAAAAAGTTGGAGATTAGTCATTGATTACCGAAAATTAAATGAAACAATTCAGGACGATAAGTTTCCACTTCCCAATATTAACGAGATTTTAGATTCATTGTCTGGTGCTATTTACTTTACCCATTTAGACCTTAGCCAATCTTATTATCAAGTACGCTTGACACCCGATAGCCGCAATATGACAGCTTTTACAACTAACACAGGCCAATACCAGATGAAACGTTTACCTATGGGACTAAAAATAAGTCCAAGCGCATTTTCACGCGTAATGACCGTTGCCATGTCCGGACTTACGTATGAAAAATGTTTCGTTTACCTAGATGACCTCGTAATATTTGGCAGAAACATGGAGAGTCATAATAAAAATCTTATCGATGTATTTGAAAGATTACGAATAATTAACTTAAAACTTAATCCGAGTAAATGTCAATTTTTGAAAATGGAGTTATTATATTTAGGACACGTTGTGTCGAAAGATGGCATTTTACCAGACCCAAATAAGATTACAGCTATTCAAAAGTATCCAACACCTAAAAATTCGGATGAAGTACGACGATTTGTAGCTTTTTGTAATTACTATCGGAAATTCATTAATAAATTTGCAGAAATAACAGTTCCTTTAAACCAACTCTGTCGTAAAGGGGTACCTTTTGTGTGGTCAGCGGAATGTGATCAGTCATTTCAGTTGTTAAAAAATAAACTAATTTCTCCACCTATACTACAATATCCCGACTTTTCGGAAAACAATCAATTTATACTACAAACAGATGCGTCTAGCTTAGCAATTGGAGCTGTATTATGTAATAAAGACCTAAGACCAGTAGCCTACGCTAGTAGACCACTGAATAAAGCAGAAAAAAATTATCCAACCATACAAAAAGAGTTAGTAGCCATTGTATGGGGAATCAAGTATTTCCGACCATATTTATTTGGTAGGAAATTCACCATTATGACCGACCACAAGCCGTTGATATATTTATTTGGCATGAAGGACCCAAGTAGTAGGTTATTAAAGTTTAGATTGACACTCGAAGAATACGATTTTCAAATAGTTTATGTTAAAGGGAAAAATAACGCGGTAGCAGATGCTCTATCTAGAATTACAATTACATCCGAAGAATTAAAGACGATGAATGAAAGTATGATTAATGTTATGACAAGAGGGCAAAAGAGAAGGCTAGAAGGAATGAAAGGATTGAAAGGTGATGTTATCCCTAATGGTCCAAGATCCCAGTGCCGCCAGACCTAAGTTATTTTCTCAGCAATTATTTGTGTACGATAGAGTACTGTTCGAATGTCCTTTCAGTATATGCGTACCAGCTAGATTGTGCCGACGGCCAATTTCCAGATACCAGGTGCTAAAGGTAGGTAAAAACTAGAATAACTTATCTTAAATTCTCAGGGCTGATTTTCATATATGTTTTAAAGAATATTGTAAAAATTAATAAATTAATACTGCCAGACGCTTACCGCCGGCGGTTACTTTAGCCAGACGCTTTGAAGCTCCCAAAAAAATATATAATTTAAGTTAACTCATATTCTCAGTTCTGATTTTTATACATGATACTCAGGGAACTATTGCGATATTATCTGTAAGCTGCCAGACCTATTGGAAGGGTCAAACATCCCCCCAGACACACATTATGCGTCCCCATATGTATGAGCGCTAGAACATGATTCACTTGTTTAAGTGTGTAGCTTAGGATCTAGAGAGAGAGAACTATTGCAATATCTTCTGCAAGCTATACCCAGGCAAAAAATCACGTCGATCCGTAGCTCTGTTGCAGAGTGATTGAAGGACAAACCAACAAACACACTTTCGCATTTATAATATTATAGTATGATGATATTATCTCTCACACACTTAAACAAGTGAATCATGTTCTAGCGCTCATACATATGGGGACGCATAATGTGTGTCTGGGGGGATGTTTGACCCTTCCAATAGGTCTGGCAGCTTACAGATAATATCGCCATAGTTCCCTGAGTATCATGTATAAAAATCAGAACTGAGAATATAAGTTAACTTAAATTATATATTTTTTTGGGAGCTTCAAAGCGTCTGGCTAAAGTAACCGCCGGCGGTAAGCGTCTGGCAGTATTAATTTATTAATTTTTACAATAATCTTTAAAACATATATGAAAATCAGCCCTGAGAATTTAAGATAAGTTATTCTAGTTTTTACCTACCTTTAGCACCTGGTATCTGGAAATTGGCCGTCGGCACAATCTAGCTGGTACGCATATACTGAAAGGACATTCGAACAGTACTCTATCGTACACAAATAATTGCTGAGAAAATAACTTAGGTCTGGTGGCACTGGGATCTTGCTCTATAATATTGACAAGGACGAGCGGCCTGATCAACCGCGAGTTGTGGAAATATTACGGATACCAAATGAATCAGTAGAGATGATGTTAGTAGAAGAGAATAAATTAAAAAGGATAAAGCAAAAGGAGAAAATAAATGCGGAACGGGAATGTTTTGCTTTTACGAAAAGAAAGAAAATATTATACATTAATCTTGATTTTAAATCACATTTTACGCGAGACGAATTTGTGGTTAAATTAAGTGATTTTTGTAAAGAATTAAATATCAATGAAATCTGTATAATAAAGACAGAAAACAATGCATTGTTTATAAAAGATTTAATTGATGAAGTAAAAAGTAAAAACACATATCAGGGCCCTAAGATTTGTGTTTTAAGAGGAATAAAAAGAATAGAGGATAGTAAAGAAAAGGATTTCATTTTGAATGATTATCATTTGCTACCTACTAGCGGACACGCAGGGGTGCGCAGAATGATTAATAATTTAAGAAAACAATTTTACTGGCCAGGAATGGAAAATGATGTTAGAGACTATATTCGTAAATTCGAAAAATGTCAGAAAATGAAACACTCAAGACATACTGTAGAACCCATGGTTATTACAACAACTGCTACATCAGCTTTTGAAAAAATCTTTCTAGATTTAGTAGGTCCCTTAGATAAAGACGAGGAAGGCAATGTCTACATTCTCACACTCCAGTGTGAACTAAGTAAATTTGTAGAAGCTTATCCTATTAGAAATAAGGAAACGAAAACTGTAGCTAGAGCATTTGTGAATAATTTCATACTAAGATTTGGAATTCCAAATTGCTTGGTAAGCGATCGAGGTTCTGAATTTTTATCTTCAACGATGACGGAAGTCTGTAAATTATTAGAAATTGAAAAACTTAATTCAACTGCTCATCACCACCAAACTATAGGGTCATTAGAAAATACACATAAACACCTAGGTGCATTTCTGAGGACAATGTGCGATAAACAACCTGAAACTTGGAGTTTTTGGCTACCCTTTTGGTGCTTTTCATATAACAATACCGTTCATACAGCGACCAAATATGCCCCATATGAATTAGTATTCGGTAAAAGTTGTCGGATACCAAGTAGATTAAGTAGTGATGTAGAGCCATTATATAATGTAGATAACTATAGTTTAGAGTTAAGATACAGAATGCAAGTAGCGCATAAGGACGCTCGTGAAAATTTAATACAGTCAAAACTAGATAGGAAATATAAGTACGATAAAAAAGTGAATACAGTGACATATAAAAAAGACGATCAAGTGCTAGTGAAAAATGAGTGCGGTAGAAAACTTGACTGTTTATTTGAGGGCCCTTATACAGTGATAAGTGACGTCGGACCAAACGTAATAATACTTAAAAATAACAAAAGTGAAGTAGTACATAAGAATAGAACTAAGCTCTTTGTTCCTAGTTTTTAAGGTATATAACCACCTGCGTGTGGTAGTAAGTAAAAAAAAAAAAGTGTATATTATTTTACATTTTTTTTTTATTCTCCTGCCCGGGTTGTGAGGTGTGTAGTAGAAAGTATAGATATAAGTAAAGAATATTAATTATAATAAAATAGTAATAAACGGGTTTCGATTAAGTAAAGACGTGTTTATCATTTATGTAGTCTTCCATCTCTTTCCCTCTCGTGGCCACACTACAACCCACTTCTGCATTATTTTTGACTCTGCACTGTTATTAAGTTCAAGGTCTTCAAAATTCAAAATTTAAAATTATTTATTTCACGTAGGCCAACCTGTGGCTCTTATTTCACGTCATGAGTCTACCACCGGTTTGGAAAGCGGATTCTGCTGAGAAGAGCCGGCAAGAAACTTAGCAGTTGCTCTTTTCAAAATAATCATTTTACAATATTATTATACAAAAAAATACATTGTAATAAGTTTTTTATACTATCGTGGGGGCAACCAGATGCCATGCCGATTTAACCCATGCCACTTAGTTAGAATTGTATAGAATATAATATTTCCACAATGAGGTGAAGTTCCAAAAAAAGCGTAGGTAGGTACTACAATTCAATTCATGTTAAGACGGGCAGACAGAAAGTTCTGGTACAAAACCTCTAGAGATAAACTATCCTAGAACACGTTCGTTAATGTGTATGTTAAGTAAGTTAAGATTTTGGTACTAAATAAATGCGTAGGGTAACAAAAATACAGAACAATTTTAATATGGAGAAATACACGAACATGTTTTAAGAGTCAAAATTACTGATTTACAAAATTATTAGACCTTGCGCGGACAATACAGCCATGTGGAATTTTTCGACTCGCTAAAGCTAAATGTTCGTATTTAAGGAGCGGCCCAATTATTTTGCATGACTTGACGGAAATAATGCATATAGGTAAACTGAGTGGTGTCCTTAGCTTAAACAAAGTAGATGAGTGTGGTTCTAGCTTTCCTTTGTTTTCTTTCTTATAAGAAATCCGCATTCTCCATAATGTTCTCGAAGGTGTGTAAAGTCCTCCAACTCGCATTGGGCCAGCGTGGTGGACTATGGCCTATAACCCTTCTTTGAGAGGAGCACTCTCTGGCCTCTGCGCTCAGTAGTAAATGATGGGTTGCTAATGATGATGACTCCTTGCTACCTGGAACAGCAGCAATTTCTTGACTGAAATAAATGTATAGCATCCTCAGGGTGTACATACAATACGTTACCCTAGGGCCTAGATGGATGCTTTCATTTTGAATAAAAGCGGGGCAGGAACTGTCTTAAACAGCCTTGGGCCTTTTGATTTAACAATGTTCAAACATACCCTATTTCTAGTTTTCTATGCCTACTATTGAGGGTAAAAATATGTAGGTATAGTGTTGTTGAACTTGCTTTTTGTTATTCGTGTTTGAAGTGAGGAGTTGTAAGGTTTTAAGTACATAACCTTCTTGCTTTTCCTCAAACATTTCTGCGTTGGTGTCGTGTGATGCGGGTTGTTACGTTCTCTCAAATACCGTTGAGCGAAGCAACGGCTGGGTCATGCTTCATGCTAGTTAACGGGTGCCACCGGCGCGAATGAGGCTACTTTCTGTCTGCCCATCTTAAACTGTATTGAATTGTAAGTATACATTTTTGAAACTTTCCCTCATTGTATACATAGCATAGTACCTATTGTATACTTTATTGAAAAAGAGCAACCGCCGAGTTTCTTGCTGGTTCTTCTCGGTAGGAAGGACATTCCGAACCATTGGTAGTCATAGTCATTTGACTATTCGAAAGCATGTACTTGTAAAAGTTTATTTGAATAAAAAATAGTTCTATTATATTCTATTCTAATGAATGAAAACGATTTGTCTTGATGTAGTTACTATTTTTACTTTCAGGTTTTACTTAATTAAGAACGCAAAAAACATTAAAAATGAAGCACATGCTTCAGGTTTCATTCATTAATTCATCTCAATCCATCACCTCTTGAATGAGAAGAGTATAAGCAATAGTCCACCACGCTGGACAACAAGTACGGATTAGTAAACCGTGCGCATTTGTTACACTCAATAACAATATTATTAGAATATCTTGTCGTGACTGCTGACTCGCTACACCAACGATTACACTAAGCGACAATAAGTTGTCTGGCTAATTCATTTCAATAGAGAAATATCTGGGTGACCGAGCCTTGCTCGGTTATTGGAACGTAGTTCCTTATCGCGCGGTACGGAAGGGGGCTAGACGGAAAAAATTAAGGAACCGACACTCGACACATTTTTGAAACCGACACTTTTTTGTTGAATGTGAATTTTGCATTGTGTTCGGTATTTTCGCCTTAGAACACGGCGTCTGCATGGCCTAGTGGTTAGGGCAGTCGCCTAAAAGTTCAAAGTCGATGGTTCGAATCCCAGCTCAACAGACTGAATTTTCTATTTTCAATTTAATTTTAAATAATTTCTAAATGTGGAATTTTTCCCTAATTTTTTATTGTATAAATTGGATAAAATGTTATTGTACTACTAACGCGATCTGTGGAAAAACAGTAACTCCACCAGAGTAACTCTTTGGTTTTGTAACAGTGCAATAGAAATAAACTAAATAATATAATTCATCGTAGTTAATCAATTTAATACTAGATACCACTAGTTTATTACAATTCCTTCACTAAAATTAATCTAAAGGAGCTACGTTCCACCCGGGTGTCCCTTGACACCTCTCAAGTTTTTTTATTATTATTTTTTGGTAAATCGTGTTTTTTGGAAATTATATATTTGTTCGCGCCATAATTCCTAGTTCCATGGTCGTGACGCTAGCAACCTCTTTGGCTCGAAATGAAATTGACAGATGACACTTGAAAGGAAAAACTTCCCGCCGTTTTTGGGCGTGAGTTGGCAAGTTCCCTTTGTTTTTAACAGCTAATGACTATTCACAAAAATTCCGGTCGTCTCGCGCACGTTTTGCTTTTGAGTGTCTAGATTTAGCTTATTTTACGGTTTTGTTGCGCCCTTGAGCGATCTATGTGTCGACCTAGCTATAAGCATTCTTATTAACGTGTTATCCGTAACAAAGAACATTTTTTGCAACCCGCCGATTTTGCTCGCCAACGCGCTCGGCGAAGTGTAGCTGTAGATCAGGTGTGAAAAAGTGACCTTTGACCACCTCTAGTGGTCTAACTAGTGACAAACCAAGTGTACCGTGCTACGCCAGCCCTGCGTCCACAGCTGCAGGCCATAACTGTCTGCCTGCCTGCTCCTGCGAGTGGCCTCTGAGACGTTCACCAGCACACTTAACTCCACAACACACCCTACATAATCACCACTAATCATAACAATCTCAGGCCCCGTACAAGGATTTACTGCTGCAAGGAAGGTCAGTGCAACCCTACCATTATTAGGTCCACACTACGTTGAGACCAAATCTGACCGCGGAGAAAGGCCCTTAGGGCAGCGACCCTGGACTCAGGTTATAGCTGATGGGCCCCTATATCTCGTGTTCCAGGCCTTGACTCGCTGGCCAAGCCGTTGGCCTCAACATTTGGTAGTCAGAGCGCGGTTAAATTGATTCCGCGGACAGATTTGGCATTACTGTGACTTAACTTGGCCGTTCTAGGGTTAACTCATTTATTGTAAATTAATGGACCTTATAACTTATTAATACACAGGCTTACTGAGTTACTAGTACATAGCCTACCTTGTCACATGTAGGCCTGTATAATGATTGCAATTATTGAGATTTTGTTTTGTTAATTTTTGTTGATTAATAATTAATAGTATCTAATTGTTGTTTGTGGCCCGTAACTGGCCAACAGTTAGATGTAGATTGGATGTAATAAATAAACTTAATATTAATATAATTTGATAATTGTAGGTTGTTACCAAGCCAATTTGTAATTTGCAGTGCCTAGTATGAGTCTAGTGGCTTAGTACGGGTAATTAAAAACTTAATTTTTCTTTTATCTTAATTTATGTTATTGATTGACTTAGCATAAATTATTGATAGCTTAATTGGTATCTCTTGGTACTTTTAACCAACAAATACTTTGTTTGTTTGCTAGAACCCCTCGTGGTTAGGTAACAAAGTAGTTTGTTTGATGTATTTAAAATAAATAATTCTTGTTTTAAAGTAAATAATTCTAATTAATAAATAGTATTTAAGTAGTAATTTGTTTGTGTTTAAAGTGGGTAATTCTTATTTGATTATTAATTTGTTTGGTTGAAGTTGAAACATAACTTGTAACAAATAACTTTGTTTTGATTTTGTTATCTATTTGCTGTAACTACCTTTATTTAAGTTGTTTTGTACCTACCTAAGATGGCAGCCCACAAAAAATTGAGCGTGCAAATTCAATCAGAGCTGCGTTGGGCTGCTACAGCCAACGCCTTGGTAGGCCGGGAGGACCGGGCATCCGCACTGCTCCAGCGGTGCGAGCAGGTGCGGACCAGGCAGGCAGTCGTCGAAGGGGCCTTCCGAGACCTCATGGCATTGGAGCTACCTCCGGAATCGCTGGAGTCCTCGGTGCGGGACTACGAACAGTTTTTTGAGCTGACAGACGGTCTGGTGGAGGAGGCCGCGAGGCTCAAGAAGGAGGCGAGAATGAGCTCTATTCTTGAGTCTCCCACCAGACCCACCACGCAGCCTGTGTTACAGGGCAAGTTGCCAACTATAAACTTGCCCCACTTTTCTGGCAACCTGAGCGAGTGGCTAGGCTTTCTCAGCCTCTTTGATAGCCTGGTGGATGCGAGAAGGGACCTGTCTCCCTGCCAGAAACTGGCCTATCTACTCTCTTCCCTGCAGGGAGAGGCTCTGGGTTTAGTTAGCCACCTAGACCTCTCCGAGGAGAGTTATACCACCGCGCGGGAACTACTGACTCGGCGGTATGCCAACGTGCGCCGGTTAGCAGACACACACGTGGCACAAATTCTAGCGCTGCCACGTGTCTATGGGGTGTCCCATTTAAGAGAATCACTCTTAAATCCACTGATTATAGCCTGCAACGCTCTTAAGCGTTTAGAGCTTCCCGTGGACCAGTGGTCCTTCCTTTTATTACACATTGTGTTGTCCCGCCTACCTCCCGAGTTGAAACTGCGTTTTGAGCAAAGGTATGGTGGGGACGGGGCCAGCTACCTGCCCCCCTTTTCGGACCTTTTAAAGTTCCTTGAGGAAGAGTGCCGGCAGGCTGATAACTCCGGTATTGCTGGTCCTTCAAGGACCCCAGAGCGGCCTGCCCAGCTGAGGAAGGAAAAGGGTCACACTGGCGTCCCTGGTAAAGGGGCCTCCGACCGGAGACCAAGGCCCGTTTACACTGGACTTGCTGCCACTGAACCCGCCCCCTGTAACTATTGCAGGCGTCCAGGCCACCGGGTGCTTTCTTGCCCCCAGTTTCTCTCTAAGCGGATCAAGGATCGGAGGGGCATTGCAAGAGACCGCCACTGGTGCTATAGCTGTCTGGGAGCTCACATGCAACGGGACTGCCAACAGCAACGGCCATGCCCAATTTGTAGGGCAGTCTGTCTGTCAGACCATTCTTTTGCCGACTGTCTCAGTGAAGGTATTCAACCCGAAGGGTGAATTTTTAATCGTTCGCGCCCTTTTGGATTCGGGTTCACAGCGCTGTATTGCTTCTTCTCGTTTGGTGGGTGAGCTAGGGCTCCCTTGGAGTCCTCGAACAGGACGGGTGATAGGTATCGGGGGTATAGAGCCCTCGACTCCTACCGGGGAAGCGGAATTAATGTTTGGCCCCGTTACGGGCAATCTTAGGGTCTTGGTCAAGGTGTCAGTCCTTGACAATATCTTAGGTCCCCTACCGCAGGTCCGAATAACTGACGCTGCGGTGTCCTGTGCATCAGGCCTAAACCCAGCTGACCCCCACTGGACTGAACCCGGTCCTACGGACCTTTTGTTGGGTTCCGACGTGTTGGGCCTGGTCTTGTCAGGGGAAATTAGGGTTTTGCAGAAGGACGGCCTATGTGCCATGTCCACTATATTCGGTTCTAGCTTTTTTGGACCCGTGCTTTGGTCTTCGGACCTACCGGTGCTGGACCAATTGCAAGCAGCCGGCTTGACGCTGTCGGACGTGGTCCAGCGCTTTTGGGAAGTTGAGGAGCCGCCGCATGCCGCACGAGTTGACCCTCTTGACCTTGAATGTGAGTTGTTTTATCAAAACAACACAGGCCGCCGTGTTGATGGGCGATTTGTAGCTCGCTTGCCCTTTCTCGCTTCTCGCCCCCCGCTTGGTCAATCGCGGGCCTTGGCGGAAAAGAGGCTCTTGTCTATGGAACGGCGCATGCGGCGCGACTCCACCTTCCGCTCCAAGTACGTTGAATTTATGCGCGAGTACGAGGGCCTGGGGCATATGTCACCATCCAATTTTGATTGGCGCGCACACGAGCACTACTTCTTACCCCACCATGCCGTCTTGAAGACCCCTGGGGGGAAGATTCGAGTGGTTTTTGACGGCTCCGCGGCCACATCCAACGGGGTGACATTGAACCAATGCTTGCACTCCGGTCCTAAGCTGATCAAGGATATCTCCGATATCCTCACGCATTTCCGCCGGCATCAAATTGTTTTCGTAGCTGACATCAAGATGATGTTTAGACAGTCGATTGTACATCGCGATGATCGGAGATACCAAATGATTCTGTGGCGCGAAAATCCTAATGAGCCAATGCGTGTCTTTGAATTGAACACCACGACCTATGGACTCAAGTCAAGCCCCTATATTGCTATCAGGACCTTGTTAGAACTAGCTAACCGGGAGCGACTGAATTACCCTCGCGCATCAGCCACCTTGGAATCGTCAGTCTATATGGACGATATTTGCACGGGAGCCTCGAGCGTTGAGGAAGCTCTGACTCTTCGCGATGAATTGATTGCAATACTGAAGTCCGGAGGTTATGAGTTGGGCAAGTGGCTGTCCAACTCCCCTCACGTCTTGAAGGATCTTCCGGGAAAGGATCAGCAGGATCCTCATATTTTTGAAAATCCCGAAAATCCCAATTTGCTGACGGTCCTTGGAATACAGTACCAGCCCGTCCAAGACGTTTTCACCTACCGGGTCAAATTAGACCCACCTCCTAAGGTCTGGACTAAGCGTTCCGTATTGTCTACGGTTGCTCGCACTTTCGATCCCAATGGATGGATCACTCCCGTAATATTTTTGGCTAAATGTTTCCTCCAGAAGCTTTGGATTGCTGAACTCGGTTGGGACGAACCACTCCCTGGGAAGTTATTGAAGGAGTGGAACTCCCTTGTGTCTTCACTTCCTGAAGTTAACCGAATTTCCATGCCTCGACGCTTCCTACCAACAGGAAGGTGTCATGCCAGTCTCCACGGGTTTTGCGACGCCTCCGAACGAGGATACGCCGCCGTGGTATATTTGAGGACTGTCGAAGTCGCCGGTGAGGTCGCGACGCATCTCGTCTTGGCAAAAAGCAAGGTGGCCCCTATTCGGTCACGGTTAACTATCCCGAAATTAGAATTGTCTGGCGCCGCCCTTCTGGTACGCCTCTTGAACCACGTCCGCTCCTCTTTGGCATCTGCGGTCGATCTGACCGACGTTTATGCTTGGACGGACAGTGAGATTGTCCTTTGCTGGCTACGAGCCGCGCCTCACAACTTAGAGGTCTTTGTTGCGAATCGGGTCTCCCAAATTCAGAGCTCTGCAGTACCGGTGATTTGGAGACACGTACCCGGAGAACTGAACCCGGCCGATTGCGCCTCCCGCGGCTGTGAGGCCTCTTCACTGGTCCACCATCACCTTTGGTGGGATCCAAGTTGGCTATCCCAATCCGAGACGACTTGGCCTCAAAATAGGTTTTCCGCTCCCGAAGTATTGCCGGGCTTAAGAGTCGGAGTGGTTGAGGATAAACAGATCCCCGACTTGAACTTTCTTTTGAACCGTTACAGTTCCCTTGATAAACTAATTGGTGTTACCGGTTGGATTCGACGTTTTATCCATAATGGGCGGAATTCAGAAAATAAAAATTTGAGTCCTGTGCTTTCCCCTCTTGAACGCCAAGACGCCCGGAACTACTGGGTGCGGGTGGTTCAGGTGGAGAATTTTTCATCCGTGATTGACACTCTAAAGAGAGGTTTAGTTTTGAAGGGCCCCCTGGCTCGCCTAAGCCCTTTCTTGGATAATAACGGAATGCTACGCGTTGGAGGACGCCTCAAGAATTCCAATCTGCCCTATGGTGCTCGCCACCCCCTTTTGCTACCTAAGGACGGCACCTTTGTCAAATTGCTAGTGACACACTACCATCTTAAAAATGCCCACGCTGGTTGTAATGCACTCTCGGCTATTTTACAGCGCGAGTTTTGGATTCTGGCAGGGAGACGCACCATCCGGAACGTCACTTTCAAATGTATTCCGTGTTACCGCTTGAAGGCTAATACTTCACAGCCGATGATGGGTGATCTGCCCTCCGACCGCGTTCTAGCCACTCGACCCTTTGCTGGGGTTGGCACTGATTTTGCTGGCCCGTTTGCCATCAAGAGCTCTAACCTCCGCAACGCCAGATCGCTCAAGGCCTACCTCTGCGTTTTGGTATGTCTCGCTACCAAGGCGGTACATTTAGAACTTGTGAGTGCCTTAAGCACTGAAGCTTTTGTAGCCACGCTAGGTAGATTTGTCTCTCGTCAAGGACTGCTTGACCTGATTCGCACGGATTGCGGCACAAATTATAAGGGCACTGATAGATATTTAAAAGAGATTGTCGAATTCCTGTCTAGCAATAAGATTAGATTAAGTACAGCATTGTCCAAGATGGGGGTAACCTGGAAGTTTGACCCCCCAGCTTGCCCTCATTGGGGTGGAATATTCGAAGCTGCGGTTAAGGTGGCCAAGACTCATCTCCGGCGCGTTATAGGCGAAACTGTTTTAACCTTTGAAGAACTCGCCACCGTGTTTTGCAAAATTGAGGCTGTACTCAATTCTCGGCCACTCTGTCCCCTCTCATCTGACCCAAATGACCTAGAGGTCTTAACTCCCGGTCATTTTCTGATTGGTCAGCCCCTTAACGCTCTACCCGAATACCCCTTCAGGGACGTGAAGGTCTCACGTTTGTCCCGGTTTGAGCTGCTGCAACAGATGACTCAGAGTTTTTGGCACCGTTGGTCACTAGAGTATTTGCATCTTTTGCAGCAGCGGGTTAAGTGGGCTGACAAATCTGATCCACCCAAAGTTGGTGACCTAGTGCTGATTAAGGAACCTAATTTGTTGCCTTTATACTGGTGCCGTGGGCGCATTCTTAAGCTGATCTACGGGTCTGATGGGGTTCCCAGGGTTGCCGAGGTAATGGTCGGAGACTCTGTCTTGCAGCGAGCCGTTTGCTCCTTATCACGTTTACCCATTTACTAGTAAGTGGACGTAAATCCTTACGACCACGGGCGGGGGGATTGTTCGCGCCATAATTCCTAGTTCCATGGTCGTGACGCTAGCAACCTCTTTGGCTCGAAATGAAATTGACAGATGACACTTGAAAGGAAAAACTTCCCGCCGTTTTTGGGCGTGAGTTGGCAAGTTCCCTTTGTTTTTGACAGCTAATGACTATTCACAAAAATTCCGGTCGTCTCGCGCACGTTTTGCTTTTGAGTGTCTAGATTTAGCTTATTTTACGGTTTTGTTGCGCCCTTGAGCGATCTATGTGTCGACCTAGCTATAAGCATTCTTATTAACGTGTTATCCGTAACAAAGAACATTTTTTGCAACCCGCCGATTTTGCTCGCCAACGCGCTCGGCGAAGTGTAGCTGTAGATCAGGTGTGAAAAAGTGACCTTTGACCACCTCTAGTGGTCTAACTAGTGACAAACCAAGTGTACCGTGCTACGCCAGCCCTGCGTCCACAGCTGCAGGCCATAACTGTCTGCCTGCCTGCTCCTGCGAGTGGCCTCTGAGATGTTCACCAGCACACTTAACTCCACAACACACCCTACATAATCACCACTAATCATAACAATCTCAGGCTCCGTACAAGGATTTACTGCTGCAAGGAAGGTCAGTGCAACCCTACCATTATTAGGTCCACACTACGTTGAGACCAAATCTGACCGCGGAGAAAGGCCCTTAGGGCAGCGACCCTGGACTCAGGTTATAGCTGATGGGCCCCTATATCTCGTGTTCCAGGCCTTGACTCGCTGGCCAAGCCGTTGGCCTCAACAATATTAAAAAAATAATAAATAATAAAATAATAATAAAATTCATAGGGGATAATCGTCTTGGACTCGAACCGGGGTCATCTGGTTTCGGGACCGTACGACTTACAGTCGAGCTATTTTCGAGAAATTTACCTTCGTATTCTAATGATATTGTAAGGGGTTGTTCATTGGCTGATAACACGGATAAAATGACCTTTTCAAAAAATGAAACCTAGCTAGATCGATTTATCGCCCCCGAAACCCCCTGTATACCCATGAAAATCGTTGGAGCCGTTTCCGAGATTCAGATTATATATTTATATATATACAAGAATTGATCGTTTAAAGATATTAGATAGATAGATACCATGTATAAAATTTCGAAGTGACATGCCAGTAGCCAAAGGTTTACTCACCTGAAATCTGAATGCTTATAATATGTAGTTTTATGTAACTGAACTTGGTTTAATACTCAAAGAACTGCACGCACGTTGAACTCTTTTTTAGGCAAACTGTTCTGGGTAAATTAGTACAAGTATCCTAATACTTACAGTTTTGTACTAATTGATATTTAAATGTTTTGTTTTGTCTAGAGTAAAAAGTGTTTTTGATGTATGATTTACTCTTATATACTTACTAGCTGATTCCCGCGACTTCGTCCACGTGGATTTAGTTTTTAAAATTCCTCGGGAACTCTTTGATTTTCCGGGATAAAAAGTAGCCTATGTCACTCTACAGGTCCTCATCTATACCCATGCAAAATATCACGTCGATCCGTAGCTCTGTTGCGGCGTGATTGAAGGACAAACCAACAAACCAACAAACAAACACACTTTCGCATTTATAATATTAATAAGGATAACACTTTTCAAAACGTGAAATTTTCTCGACAATATTTTGGTCTGCAATCTTAAAATTATTTTCATATACCACGATGCTGGCTTGATAAGTTGGAGGTAAGGGGTAAAACAGGAGGTAACATCGTAAGGAAACCTTCATGCCTGTAAGTTCTCTATAATGTTCTAAAAGGTGTATGAAGTCTTACAATCAGGCTTACACCCTTCACCCTTACCTACACCCTTCTTAATCTGAAAGGAGACCTGTGAGTAGTAGTGAATAATGCTGTAAAACATTAAAACGTACATAATATTTGAAATGTATAGAAAAACTATCAACTTTACTATCTTGCAATCAACGTGCATTGACATTTGACCCTTAAGCTTTAACAGGAAACTATTCAAATTGCTGTTAGTCAATACTAATTATAGGTAGGCCTAGTTCGATCACAATAGACTCAATTTTTAAGACAACTGCTATTGTGATACGTGCATTGCATTGCACGATTAACTCCTCTCACAGAAGGGTTCAAAGATTTATAAGATGGAGCCTAAAGGCTGTGAATGCGTCGAAAATTTGTGCTGCCACATGTGGTTCACGCCCTTTTCCCGTGCTCAGTTTGAATTAGGTCATCACCAGATATGGAGCTCGCGAGCCAATATTTTGTTTTTTTAAATGGCGGTTTTTGGTAAATAAAATGTGAAAAAAACTTAACAGGACGATCTAAAATAACCAATAACATCACCTACCATCAGTAAATAACATTCAAGCACATCAGTTCCTGCAAAATAAGAAATTGAAATTTGTAGAAAATAATTAAATTAGAGTTCGCCATTTAATGTGTGTTGCCAGTTTACGAACCCAAAATTTCCCTAATAAATAATGAAACCTTAGAATGTAGATACCGATAATATTCGAAAAGCGATTGCAGATAATGTCATTTTTTAATTTTCTTTCCAAGACAGTCCTTGTTCTACGATCTCACCTGATGGTAAGTGACGATGCAGTTTAGATGGTAACGGGCTAACTTGGAAGGGGATAAGCTAGGGTTTATTAAATTTTTGCACGCTATCGAGCCGGAACGCTAAATAGCTTAGCGATACGTCTTTGATGGTAGAATGGTAACTAGCCACGGCCGAAGCCTCCCACCAGACCAGATCTGAGATATTTCAGAAATTATAAATTTCGAAATTGTCTCCATCGATAATCGAACTCAAGAATTCCCCTCTTATTTTTTTTTTACTTTTTCGTTTCTGATTTTCTTTTATTTATATTCATCTTAAATTTTTTTTTATTTTTTTAAACGAATATTTTAGCGGGAGAGAGTTTTTATGACTTTAGCGATTTAGCGATTCACCGATCGAGTTGGAAATAGGGTTTAGGGTTACCTTGGATCAAAAATAGGAAATGGTTGCCAAAATTTTTAAAAGTCAGCGCCATATTGAAATTCTTTGTTATTGCACCGATGTCGTTCAAAATCGATATTTAGAGTTCACTAGCGTCTAAAGAGACGAATTGGTTGCCAAAATTTTAAAAAGTCAGCGCCATATTGAAATTCTTTGTTATTGTACCGATGTCGTTCAAAATCGATATTTAGGGTTCCCTGGGGTCAAGAGAGACGAATTGGTTGCCAAAATATTAAAAAGTCAGCGCCATATTGAAATTCTTTTTTATTGCACCGATGTAGTTCAAAATCGATGTTTAGGGTCCCCTAGCGTCAAAAGAGAGGGAATAGTTGCCAAAATGTTTAAAAGTCAGCGCCATATTGAAATTCTTTGTTATTATACCGATGTCGTTCAAAATCGATATTTAGGGTTCACTGGGGTCAAGAGAGACGAATTCGTTGCCAAAATTTTAAAAAGTCAGCGCCATGTTGAAATTTATTGATATTGACGCTTGGGGACCCTAAATATAGATTATCAGTATTGCGCTGACTTTTTAAAATTTTGACAACCAATTCATCTTTTTTGACCCCAGGGGACCCTAAATATCGATTTTGAACGACATCGGTGCAATAACAAAGAATTTCAATATGGCGCTGACTTTTTAAAATTTTGGCGACCAATTCGTCTTTCTTGACCCCAGGGAACCCTAAATATCGATTCTGAACGACATCGGTACAATAACAAAGAATTTCAATATGGCGCTGACTTTTTAAAATTTTGGCAACCAATTCGTCTTTTTTGATGCTAGTGAACCCTAAATATTGATTTTGAACTACATCGGTGCAATAACAAAGAATTTCAATATGGCGCTGACTTTTTAAAATTTTGGCCACCAATTCGTCTTTCTTGACCCCAGGGAACCCTAAATATCGATTTTGAACGACATCGGTGCAATAACAAAGAATTTCAATATGGCACTGACTTTTAAAAAAATACTGGCAACCATTTCCTCTCATTTGACGCTAGGGGACCCTAAATATCGATTTTGAACGACATCGGTGCAATAAGAAAGAATTTCAGTATGGAGCTGACTTTTAAAAATTTTGGAAACCATTTATCTAATACAAAATACTAAATACAATAACTCACTATAGTTAAAGGTATTAATAAAATTATTGTTTTATGATAAAAATTAAAAAAAAAGTAGATATTAATTTTATTTTTAAAGTTTAAAAATTTTAATGACATAATTCTCCCCATTTTATTGGAATCACCTGCGTACCTGGTATCACTACGCACGCTCAGTAATCCACGCCGCGCATGCGCGGCACTCACGTCACGCACACTAGCATATTCTCATTGGCCTGTTTTTTTTCGTTCTTTAGTAGCGCGATACTTCTTCTAGACATATATGTATTCATAGGAAGGGTTATATAGACCATAATCCACCACACTGGCCCAATGTGAATTGGCGGACTTCACACACCTTCGAGAACATTATAGAAAACTCTCAGATGTGCAGGTTTGTCTCTCGATGTTTTCCTTCACTGTTAAAGCAAATGATATTTGATTGCTTAAATGCACATGCTCCGAAAAGTCAGAGGTGCGTACCCAGGATCGAACCTGCGACCCCCCCGAATAGGAGACCATAGTCCTAACCACTAGGCTATCACGCAAAGAGCAACGAGTATCAACGAGGAAATCTAAGATTTGGCGAGCATAATAAATTGGCGATCGTCAACGCCAAATTACATTACTAGTCAAATGACATATCTATTCTCTTTCTATGATCCTTAACGCTTGAGAGCAGGGGTTCCCAAAGTTTTTTTTCCACGCCTCTTCTGAAAGGATAGGACGCGTGATTAATATCTTTGGGAGCCCCTGCTTTAGAGGAAGCGATCTTAGAAACGATTAATTGGTAGCCAAGTCGACACAACGTTTTCGATCGCTCATTCGCTCCACGCAATAACGTGGACGAAAGTAACACTAATACACGCTTCCTCTAAAACAGGAGTTCGCAAAGTTTTTATCACGCCTCCTATAATTTCAGAAGGGAGGCGTGATAAAAAAATACTTTGGGAACCCCTGCTCTAAAGTGTTGACGATCCTAGAAAGAGAATAGATAAGACACGTCATATTATGTACCTGATTTGGCTAGGGGGGTGGATCGCTGTTTAATCTTTTACTACGGAACCTTTAAAAAACATTCAAGGCCGTATTCTTAGACAGAGGTTAAACAGCTCAGCGTTGATCATCGTTTCGTAACATGGGCTGGTTACATATTTAAAGGTTTCCATAACTTTATAATAACGTATTAAATAACATCATTACTCAATCTGAAACCTTTAGCTGCCTTTGGGTCAACTATTCCTTGGTCAAGGACATATATTATCTTAACCGCTCAAGTTCATATACGTCTCATTTAAC
Source organism: Oeneis ivallda (assembly GCA_029955525.1). Lineage (NCBI taxonomy): Eukaryota > Metazoa > Arthropoda > Insecta > Lepidoptera > Nymphalidae > Oeneis > Oeneis ivallda. The sequence continues at coordinate 20,596,745 of JARPMR010000008.1, forward strand.
CTTTTCAATGTCGAAAGCTCCAATTAATTAATTTGTTGATACTTTCTCTAGCTTTTTCTAGCCCTTGACTTCGTCCGCGTGGATTCGGTTTCTAAAATCCCACGGGAACTCTATGATTATTATCCAAGATAAAAGTAGCCTATATGTCACTCTCCAGGCCCACAACTATACTAGTACTAAGCTATGTTAGAAATTAGTCAGATTATCGACTAATTTGTAAGTAACTCACGTCCAACTCGATATTTTGATTAATTTCTTAAACTGGTCACTTTCAAGTAAAGATTTTTATATAAACCTGTGAAGATGATACTGCCATTGGCGCAATTAGATATTCCATAAGCCTACATTGTCGTATTAGTTTACAAATTGCGAAAAACCAAATTAAATTTGAATTTCAAGAGCAGCCCCGTATAATCAGCCTTAACTTATGTAGAAACTTGTATGAAGTATAATCAAATGAAGCGCGTATTCAATTGCGAAATAATCTGTAGGGTTAGTACAAGACTGGATAGTTAACTATGATTAGTAAACTATGACATTACTATCAAAGTAAAATAAACCATAACAGTATTGAGTTATAGCTCAATTTCGTGTAATGTAACGAAAAAGCTTCAAATTAAAATCTTCTGTATTGAATTTGTGACTTTAAATCGATAGCATTATGGTTCATTTTACTTTGATGCTAATTCATAGTTAACTATTACGATCAAACGAATTAAAACTCGGAATATCCACAGTGTAATACTTTACGTAGACGTATATTACCAAGTGAAGTAAAAGTTCAGTTCACTAATGATAGATAATATTATTATAATAAAATACGAATCAATGCTCAGCCCAGCGTATTCTCGATATAATTATATGTAAATAAACAAAAATAAAATCAAAGCGTCCATCTGTGATTTCCACATACCTAACTGTATCTTATTAAGCTCATAATGTTATGAGTTTATTTGAAGGATAACCTAAGTCCTAACCGAACCACGAAGTTATTTTATGTTTTCTATTTGTCTATTTTTCAGTAATAGGTATATTTTATATTTGTTCATCTATTTTGCCTATTTTTCAGAACGGCTACACCGTTTCTTCTTTTTCAAACAATACTCTGTAATATATTATGTAGGTAGGTATGTAATACGACCTACACATAATATATAGGTATGCTTACTATGTATATTAAAAAACAATTTTATAAAAAACACCCCCGACATGTGAATCAATGGCCGGACTATGTATGATATACCTACCCAACATTCTGATAACCAGTTTGCAGTTCTATCATTAGGGTCATAGATTCTCCTCCTCGATCGTCGATCATCATAATAGATCTAACACCAACTCATTGATACCATTCTAATGAGCCCAAAACACACTATATCTGCTGTAAGCTGCTGAGGAATTGGGATCCCGCAGTCTACTTGCTGCAGCATCAGCTGAAGGTTACCATGTCTTGGAAATAATCCGAAGTAATAGCACATCAATTTTCAAATCAATTGCACCTGTAAAAATTTGTAAGACCCTTGAAATGAGCTGATGATCTTCAAACGCCTGAAAGGATCTTCATATATATTATTATTATTATTATTACTAGTGGTTCGCCCCGAACTGAGACCTCGCGGTATCCCATAATTCCCATAAGGTAGTTTTAACTATATTATATTGTAATTAAAACGCGCCGAATCTGATGACGTCAATCGTCATCTGCTTTCGTGGATGGGATGCGTATTTACAATATTAAAGACAGCGCCATCTAGTAACAGTATAGTGAAGTTTTGTTAAAAACATTAATGCCCATTAAAACTCAAATAATTTCGTTTCTTTATAATATTTATCTAATCTTAGTATTTGTTGTTCAAGTACAGAATATAACTCAAATTATGTGTAAGTTTCAAGTTTTAAAACAAAGTGGTTTTAGAGACCTAGCCTCGAATACAATCTCCACTTTGAAAGCCCCCCATTTCGTATGGGAGCCCCCCTGAAATAAAGATTTTAATAACTTTTTAAGCCATTTTCGGCTGGTGGCCATCGGTTTACATATTATCATATCTAAAATTGAAGTAATTACGTTCAGTAATTCAGAAGTTATAAGGCTCTGACAGACGGACGGACGGACAAGTTCAAATCGCTCTAGTAAACTCAGAGACCTTCGCTTCGCTCGGTCGATTATAGCTAAGATCCATCAGGAAACACCGCATCAAAATCGGTCCATTCACCAATAGACGGACACAAAGATACCCAGATATACAGACAACTTCTAACTCCTCTTTTTTGACGGGGGTTAATAAACCAGGCGAACAATGTTGTGAAGGCTTCAGCAGTTATTTTAAATAATTTTAGTATGCCATTTGGATTGGCTTTGATAGCTAGTAATCTGATAAATATGATAGTTAGTTAACGCTCCGCAATAAGCCAGCAATAATCACCTGATCATAATGCCCATTCCAACCTAAATCATCATAAATATACCCTTTAATATTAGGCAATTGATAGAGGTCAGCCAAGCTGTGATGAATGAACAAATTTTTGTGTTGCCACATCTTTATGTGTGTCAAGAACGATTTGTAGACTCAGCTGACTCGGGGAGTGGTTTTGCTCAACATTTTTTGGCTTCGCTACCCGACTGTGGCATGTGGCAAGGCCAAAGGAAGGGTTATGTCACTTATGATTTTAGCAGTCTATGTAAGCTACATTTAATTTTTTATACTTACGAACAAAATCAGTAGGTATAGCGGATGTTACATCCAATTTTCCGTAAATTCCGTAAAAGGATTAAAATTTTAAGCTATTGCATAGCTTTTATCGCGGGCTTTGAACTAGGACAAACAGTTTGAGCGCGGCGAACGAATCAAGAAATTCCGTAACGAAAATAAACCTAACACCGTCGTTCAGTAAGCGTTCAACATTTTAGAGGTTCACAAGTAGCTCTCTTTGGCGCAGTGGGCGAGCGGCCGCTTTCTTTGCCGTATGGTGTATGATGTCGCAGGTTCGAATCTCACTCGCGAAGTAGTGACAGTGCGCTTTTCTTGTTTGTTTGTTTTTTAATTATTTTTTTGCATAATTTTTACTATGCAAAAAAAAAATATTGCATAAATATTATAATTGCATAAGTTGATAAAAAAATGCTATGCAATAGCTTTACCGCAGCAGTCCCCGAGTGCCACTTGGTGTTGAATCTTGTAGGATGGTACGGAACCCTTCGTGAGGGTCCGACTCGCACTTGGCCGGTTTACTTTATAGTTCATCACACGATGGTAAATTATTCTATCCGTATCTTGCTAAAAATCGGGATCCTTGCTGAATATGAATATTTCTACCTATGATAGGTATGTTGATTATAAGTTTTATGTTAATGGCTTTGTTTTGTTTTCTAAGAAAATTCGATTAGTTATTAAACATCAATTTAAAACACATTACAAATGACGTCATAAAGTTACTCATGTAATTTTCATAAGCATACATTTCTGATGACTAAGTAGTAAGTAGGATATTTTCAAATATAATTATAAAGTTCATAGAAATTATTTAAACCCTTTGTTTATCCTGACAAATGTAGTAAAATATGTATGTCACTCTCCAGGTCCTCAACTATACCCATGTAAAAATCACATCGATCCGTATAGAGCTCTGTTGCGGCGTGATTGAAGGAAAAACAACAAACAAATGCTCTATCGAATTAAAATACTCGAAAGTTGAGAAGATAGGAACTCGATATAAAAAGTTTTAGTTTTCCCTTAACTATCCAGCGAAACCATACTTTTTTACAAAAGGCGAAGCTTCTAGTAGGTAAGAAGCTATAACATTAACTGTAACGAGGCTCCGTCTAATTTGGGCCCTAACCTGTGAAAGGTCAGACGATTACATAAACTAAAACTAGTTGAGACATGCGACCTTCTAAGGTCGCAACTCATAACACGCAAGTTCAATCTACAGGTCGGACGTTGGTCTCGTGTAATAGTTGCAAAAAAGAAAGCTAGAGAATTTAGAAAGAAATAATTTAATATAAAAAAATATTTAAAAAAAACCGACTTCAAACGCCCACGTCACTACAAAGTATATAATTAATTGTTGATATTTTAAAAACCGCTCCACCGATTTCGATAAAATTTCAATGGGACCACCTGCTTTGAAACAAAAAAGAATTTTCCAAATCAATAAGGCATCTTCGTCAAATACGGTGAACATACATAAAAAAAAAGATTCCGACAAATGGAGAACTTCAATCGACTTCAACCGACTTCAATAAAGGAGGAGTCCTTTATTGAAGTCGGTTCAAAAAGATGTAATAACAGTTATATTGATTTTGTTCGTAAATCTAGCCTATGTCAGTAACGAATCGATTCACATCTTATTTACCACAATCGGCTCAAACGTTTTGGCGCTACAGTGCAGTGGAACATACGTAAATAAAAACATACATAAATATTCCATACATACTGCTAAACATAGCCCTTCCTTTTGGCTTTACTTATACGTTTACGTATGTACGATACGCTCCATAACGCTGCATATTAAATTGGTTGTACTGAATTTGTGACTAATGTTATTGAATACAAAACGATCAATGGAATAACTTTTAGACAATTGGTACCCAGCTGTTATTAAGATCGAGCAAAAACAAAACTTTATATTTTATGTAGGGAAGACCCTCTTTTTTAACATTTTTTTATTTTTTGTCCTATAACCTATTAGAAAATCACACTTTGTGAAAGTTTCAAGTTGGTAGGTTGTGTTCAAACACGCTGTGAATGTGTGCGTAAGCGCGGTAGTACTGATTTTACCGTCTACTCGTCTTCACGCACACATTCGTACCGGTTTGTATACTTGGTTACACAAGTAAAGCGCGCGTCGCTTCGTGAAACAAAAGTACTATATAGGATAAGTTTGACAACCCTTTGGGTACGGGACCCTAAAAACAAAAGTTAATTCGATGTCTCGCCACGATAAATGATCTCGCGTCCTAAAAGTTCGTAGGTGTATTGTATTTTATTATTATATTATATTATTCGTTATATTGTATATGCACCATATAAGATCTAGTAATTATAATACGTCTATGTATAATATGTATAACTGCCTCTCTGGTCTAGTGGTTAACATGATCGGGGCCCGGGTTCGACTCCCGGGTCGGGCCCAAAAGAAAAATGTATTGGGTTTTCTGTCAAGAAATTCTCAGTGCTTACTGGGCACTGGCCCAGAGTTAGGAAGTTGGCGGTGAGTCCTCCCCCCGTGCCTCGGAAAGCACGTAAAGCCGTCGCGTCGGTCCGGTGCCTCCGATCTCTCTCCGGGTCGTGTCGGATTTACGTCCCATCGGACTATGAGAGTGAGGGAATACTGAAGGAGGTTGGCCGCCGTGACCGGTTTCGGTCGGGAGGACATTAATTTATTTATTATTATTACTCTATTATTCTATTTTATATTTTGCGACTCTCACACCCGCGTACAAAATAAAAACATATAAGGCAAAAAAAAAACAAAAAAAAACATAAATATAGGTACATATATACAGTTAAATAAACTTACATATACGATACACTGATAAATACCTACTTGTTGGTGTTGAGGATTAGGTACGCTCCGGCAGGGTAGACCAGTGAGCCTGGGGGTCTGTTTACTGTTATTATATGAATAATTTAATAATGTATGATGTATTAAAATTATTGTGCATAGGCTTTTACGATTAGCTTTTTGTTAGGAGATTTTGTACTTTTTCGGGAGTCAGGACATCATATGAAATGTCGTGACAACACCTGGCAAGTGGCAACCCTATAAGCCTTATAAGGAGGGTTTAGTCCACCACTGTCGTAAATAACAGAAACAATGTCAATAACACGTCTTTTTATCTTGTAGCGGTAAGTGTTTTGTAAATACTAACTGTCACTTGTCTGCGAGTCCTTGAATGTAACTACAATAGATAGAGCCTAGGTAACACATCGCTTGCAAAGATATTAAAGTGTAATACTAATAAATAAACTTGAGAGGTGTCAAGGGACACCCGGATGGAATGTAGTTCCTTTCGATTAATTAATTTGGCATTGTGTTCGGTATTTTTGCGGTACAATAATGGGTCTCCGTAGCCTTGTGGCTTCTGCAGTCGCCTAATAGCCAAAGGTCGATGGTTCGAATCCCAGCTCGACAGACCGAATTTTCCATTTTCAATTTTATTTTAAACAATTTCTACATGTGGAACCTTTCCCTAATTTTTTATAACTTAGTTATAAAAAATTAGGGAAAAATTCCATTCATTCATAGTTTAGAACCTGGAGGGTGACATATAGGCATCCCTAGTCATCACTAGTATATATATATATATATATATAAAAGAAAGTGGTGTTAGTTACACTATTTATAACTCAAGAACGGATGAACCGATTTGGCTGAAAAATGGTGGAGAGGTAGCTTAGAACTAGGAGACGGACATAGGATACTTTTTATCCCGTTCGACCGCGTTTCCGTCAAGTCACTATAAAACGTCGTATAACAAAAACACATTTGACATGGAATAACAAAACGCAAATGACAGTGGAATAACAAAACGTAAATGACAGCTAAACGCAATTTTGTCTTTGATTAAGTATGGTAAAAAATTTGACAATTATAAAAATGATAGCTAAAATTGATAATATCATCAGTAATATGTTTTCTCTTTGAATCATCATTAACAATGCCTCGAGTAACATTATAAATGCGAAAGTGTGTTTGCTTGTTGGTTTGTCCGTCAATCACGCTGCAACAAAGCTACGGATTGACGTGATTTTTTGGATAGGTATAGTTGAGAACCTGGAGGGTGACAGGCATCCCGGAAAATCAGAGTTCCCGCGGGATTTTAAAAACTAAATCCACACGAACGAAGTCGCGGGCATCAGCTAGTACTATATATATATATATATATATATATATATATATATATATATATATATATATATATATATATATATATATATATATATATAATGTAAATATATATATATATATATATATATTAATATATATATAGCTGCTGGGGCTGATTCACTGACTGATTCACTGATTCACTGATTCACTCGCTCATTGATCACCTCTCCTGTAAAATTTTGTATGAAAAATTTTTTTTTCACCGATGGTTTCGTATAGAGGACAAAAATTCATTCGGAGGAAAAATATGGAGAGAGCTGATGATTGAGGATTTCGGAGACGGGTGAAGAGCACGGCCAGGGTATTGAAGATAGGTGGGGTGTGCTCGAACAAATGTCACTCAAAACCTCATCCAATTCGCAGTGAGCTGAAAAAAAATTCAAAATGGCGGAAAAAAGATGGCCGCCATACAAATTTCGTCGGTGTCTATCTCGAAGAGTATAAAAGATGGAAGAGTGGTTTCTTGACCAAAGATGATCAGGACCTGAAGGTCTATTTGACGAATAGAAAAAAAATCAAGATGGCGGATTTTTTTTCTCCATACAAAATATATGGCGAATATTGAAGAGACTAGAAGCCGGGAATCATGCAAGACTTTGATACGGTTCCTTTTCAAGATTTGTTTTTATTGAAGAATTTTGAGTATGACAAATGATGACATATGATGATCGAGGGTTTGGAAGGTGGGTGAGGAGCACGGCCAGGGTATTGAAGATAGGTGGGAGATGCTCAAACAAAAAATACTCAAAACCTCATGCAATTGACAGTGAGCTGAAAAAAATTCAAAATGGCGGATTCAAGATGGCGGCCATACAAACTTCGTCGGTGTCTATCTCGGAGAGTATACAAGATGGAAGAGTAGTTTCTTGGCAAAAGATGATCATAACCCGATGGTCTACGTCTTGGTGAATTGAAAAAAAATTCAAGATGGCGGAATTTATTTTTCCATACAAGACGAAGGTTCATTTTCAAAATTTGTTTTTAAGGAAGAATTCTCATCCAGACAAATGATTCGGAGAAAAAATATGATCGAGGATTTGGAAGATGGATGAGGAGCATGCCAAGGGTATTTAAGATAGGTGGGGCCTGCTCAAACAAAAAATACTCGAAACACCATCCAATTGGTAGTGAGCTGAAAAAAAATCAAAATGGCGGATTCAAAATGGCAGCTATAAGAATTTCATAGGTGTCTATCTCAGGGAGTTTAAGTGGTTTTTTGACAGAAAATGATCATGACCTGAAAGTCTACTTGACGAGTAGAAAAACCGCGGTCCGCTTGCGGGCCGCGCACCCACGCGCCCTACTAGTATATATATATAGTACAGCGACTTAATATACGCCTCCACGCTTCTCTTATCATGTAAGTAGCTATACCTATTCACTTTGACTTAAAATAATGTATTTAATGTTGTAAATTGTATTGGTTAATAAAGTTCTGCCAAGGTCATGTAAAAGCAGCGAAGTTGGCAACTTCCTATCTACATTATTTCCTATAGGTACATTTCTTAAACAAATTAAATTGAAATGTCGTTCTGTGATTGTGTTTTCAAAACACTGCCTCTTGCTAGCCCAGGGCCTTCCCAGGGCCTATACTACCAACGCAAGCAGTATTTTTCAATTTTATTTTGAGAAGATAGCTGATGCCCGCGACTTCATCCGCCTGAATTTAGTTTTTAAACTCCCCCGGGAACTATTTGATTTTCCGGGATGAAAAGTAGCCTATGTCACTCTCCAGGTCCACAACTAAACCCATGCAAAAAATCACGTTGATCCGTAGCTCTGTTTAAGCGTGATTGAAGGACAAACCGATAAACCAACTAACAAATACACTTTCACATTTAGGTACAATTGTTAGTAAGATGTCTTAACTCTTAATGACAACCTTACAGTACTTTAATTACCTTACTTGAATAACGTTGTATGAAATCTCAAAACAAATTGAAATAATGCTGCTTTAAGGGTTGGTAACTTGGTAGCAAAGACCCTTGTGATTTTATTAAAGAGGCTTCGAACGGGTGTTATTTACTAATGAAGAAAATGAGAAGTGCTCATTGAGGTTGTCATACTAAATATTTCATTTATTCCGATGGATTCGCGTATCTCTTTGTGAAAAGTTTAAAGAGATTGGTATACTTACGATAGCTTCACAGTACATTTATCTTCTTCTTCTTCTTCTTTATCAACCGATAGACGTCCACTGCTGGACAAAGGTCTCTTGCATGGACTTCCACAGGCCTCGGTCTTGCGCCGCCTGAATCCAGCGGCTCCCTGCGACTCGTTTGATGTCGTCGGTCCACCTGGTGGGGGGTCTGCCAACACTGCGCTTCCCGGTGCGGGGTCGCCACTCCAGCACCTTGGGACCCCAACGACCATCAGCTCTTCGAACTATGTGCCCCGCCCATTTCCACTTCAGTATCGCGACTCGCTTAGCTATGTCGGTGACTCTGGTTGTCCTACGGATCTCCTCATTTCTGATTCGATCCCGCAGGGACACTCCGAGCATAGCTCTCTCCATCGCCCGCTGAGCGGTCCTGAGCCTACTTATGAGGCCCTTAGTTAGCGACCATGTCTCGGATCCGTAAGTCATCACTGGCAACACGCACTGTTCGAAGACTTTAGTCTTCAGGCACTGAGGAATTTTGGACGAGAAGACATCTCGGAGCTTCCCGAACGCTGCCCAGCCGAGTTGGATTCGGCGGTTGATCTCTTTCTCGAAATTGGACCTACCTAGCTGGACTGTGTGTCCCAGGTAAATATACTCGTCGACAATTTCGAGTGCAGAGTTCTCAACAATTACTGGGTGGAGCGGTGCATGAGCATTGGACATGATTTTCGTCTTGCTCATGTTCATTTTCAGGCCCACCTGTTGAGAAACCCTGCTGAGATCATTGAGCATTGTATTGAGGTCTCTCAGAGTCTCTGCCATGACTACTATGTCATCGGCAAATCGCAGGTGAGTGATGTACTCGCCGTTTATGTTGATGCCAAGCCCGTTCCAATCCAGAAGCTTAAAGACGTCCTCCAACGCAGCGGTAAAGAGCTTCGGGGAGATAACGTCTCCCTGTCGCACTCCACGCTGCAAGTGGATTGGCCTCGTAGTCTGGTCCTGTATACGTACTGACATTGTGGCGTTTTCATACAAGCACTTCAACACTTGGATATACCGGTAGTCAATCCGGCATCTCTGCAGCGACCTCAACACAGCCCAAGTTTCCACCGAATCGAAGGCTTTCTCATAGTCCACAAACGCTAAGCAAAGTGGCCGGTTATACTCTTCTGTCTTTTGTATAACCTGCCGCAGCGTATGAATGTGATCTATGGTACCAAAGCCTTTTCGGAATCCGGCTTGTTCGGGAGGCTGGAAGTCGTCAAACCTACGAGCGAGACGATTCGTAATGACTCTCGAGAACAACTTATAAACATGACTCAACAACGAGACGGGTCTATAATTCTTCAACAAGGTATTATCACCCTTTTTGAAGAACAGAACCACCACGCTCCTGTGCCATGCTTCCGGCGTTGTGCCCTCGTGGATGACGGAATTGAACAATCGCTGAAGGATCTTAAGTACCGGTTTTCCACCCGCTTTCAGGAGTTCCGCAGTGATTCCGTCATCACCTGGCGCCTTGTTGTCCTTAAGCTGTTTGAGAGCCATTCTAATCTCGTATAGGCTGACGTCCGGGATATCTTCGGTATAGTGTCGGGTCAGTTTGGCTCTGGGATCTTTCGCCAGATCTTCAATAGGTTTTTGTGTCGTGGTATATAACTGTCCATAGAACTTCTCAACCTCTCCCAAAACCTCAGGTCGAGAAGAGACGAGACGGCCGTCATCAGTTTTCAGCCGCGTCAACTGGCTCTGTCCGATAGACAGATCTCTCGCGAACACTTTTGAGCCTTTGTTCCGCTCAATGGTATCTTTAATACACTTGGTATTAAAGACACGGAGGTCGCGAGTTTGTGCTTTAGAGATCTGCCTATTAATCCGCCGGTAGGCAGCCGCGTCTGCCGATGACTGCAGCCTCATCTCTTGTCTCTCCTTCATTAGCTTTAACATTACACATTACACTTTAGTACATTTATATCTAATAATAATACAGTCTGTGAGACAAAATATTCATCTGCATAAACAAAGAGGCGATACACACAATCGATTTATTAGAAATCGTCATAAACTAACTACAAATACCATCATGTCGCCTGCGCAAAGTGCATGAGTTAAATCGGCTTGGCATCCGGCTGCCCACAGGATAGTATAAAGAACTTATTACAATGTAATAGCTGCATAATAATATTGTAAAATGATTATTTTGAAAAGAGCAACTGCTGAGTTTCTTGCCGGCTCTTCTCAGCAGAATCCGCTTTCCGAACCGGTGTTAGAGTCATGACGTGTCATAAGAGCCACAGGTTGGCCTACGTGAAATAAATAATTTTGAATTTTGAAATATTTTTTTTCTTTCATACAAACCTTGTCCTGACAATTACAACACAAAAACAGCCAGAAAGTCGAGCTGTTCTCGAGTGACGACCTTTCATACAAATGTGGCAAATGATAATTACCTAAATCAATAGACTAACCTGTGCTTTTGCACCTGCGAATTAGGTTTTTTGATGGAGGATGGAGGATTGGTATTTTCAAAAAGTGTGAAACAGTATTCTGTATTTTTAATTGAAAGCCCAAATACCAAATTTCATGGATATAACTTGAAAGATGACGGACTTTCATACAAATTGGAACGAAGTTCCTTATCGCGCGTTGCGAAAGGGGGCTAGATGGAAAAAATTAAGACCAAAAGTTGTAACGACACTTTTTTCGTCAAAGTCCTTGTTTTATTATTGTCTTCGTTTATTTTACACATTCTATCAATGCTTCGATGACGCAGGCGAAAAAGGAGTGATACTATCGGTTCAGAGGTTCGAATCCTGACTTCAGATAATTATTTATTTATTTTTATTTTTATCGATAAAAACATCACGATAAAAATGTATACCTTTATACCTCGAATAGAACTTGAAATTAATATTTTTATAATAAGGAACTTTGTTCCTATCTGGTGTCCCACGACACCACACGACTTTTTTTTTTCATCCTCTATTTAACCCACTTGGAGTTATGTCATTACAAAAAAAAAATGAACCTACTGTCATTTCAAGTTTCTAACTCCTATGGTTTAGGCTATGCGTTGATCAGTCAATCATTTCATCAGTCAGTCTTTTTATAAGTAAAGATGAAGATAGACGATGGATAAATAGATTTATTCAGAAACTTAAATCAATGCAAACCAAGTCACTAGCGTCAGTTAGTTTAATTTTAACCTTTCCATGTTAAATGCCGGTCAGTACTTCATTTCCTTTAATAAATCTACGTAAGAGATAGTTACAATAAGGCACGACCTAAAGTTTACTTAAGGAAATTAGTGGGGGAATTTAATTGGCGTTATGATAGGTCACGTATTCGAATTTCTTGAAATTATTACTTTTACTTCCTTATTAAGATGGTTTAAAAGTCAGTGTACGTACCTACGTACCTAGTGGTCGAGCTATTCTTCATTTAACGTCTTATAAATCGATAACACCGGCGGCTGCACGCACGAAAAAGTGTCACGTTCCGCCTGAGCCTGAGCGTGCAAGTGATAGAGAGGCACGATCGGCCGAAGCGATGACTAAGGCTGAAACCACATTAATGAGGATCGATTCGGATTTGGCCCATACAAAGCTGTCATTTTGCATAGAGTCGTGTACGCATCGAAAAGCCCTTTTGATCCGTACACGACTCTATGAAAAATGACAGTTTTGTATGGACAAAATGCGAATCGATCCTCACAAATGTGGTTTCATCCTAAGAGAGCGCCCGCCGCCGGGCCGGGCCCGCCAGTCATCGCGTGCGCGCTGTGGTTAGCGATCATCAATGTTTCTTTATGACGTTATCACGTAAAACTATCGTCCGTAAACCGAATTTACAGACAACCAATTTTTTTTAGGGTTCCGTACCCAAAGGATGCTAACATTGCCAACGGGATTACGGGACCCTATTATACTAAGCCTCTACATTGTCACAGAATGTGTATTTCTTTAATTGCCGCTTTAACAAAAAATAATGTATACCTTATAATAAAACGGTGCCAGGTCCAATTCTGTACATTGAAGATATTATTATGAAAATTTTTTTTGGAGGAAAATCGATAAGTATTGAAGCCAAAACAATTTTTTTTTATTTTTTGTCTGTTTGTCTGATTGTATCATGGCCGCGCATCACGCCGAAACTACTGGACGGATTTGAATGAAACTTAGTACGATTCAAGTTCATACTACCAGGTAGAACATAGGATACATTTTATCCCGAAATTCAGCACGGTTCTCTTGGGAGGGGGGATAATTGTCAAAATGTGTATTTGTAATTCATTAAGGCGTATGCCGATTTCATTCATTCATTTTTTGTTAGAAAGAAGATACTTTAGAGATTATTTTAAGGTCAGGAAATTATAGACGTCACAATCTTCAGTAAAAGGTCCAAATAACTTGAACCCCGGAATCTACACGATACTTTGGATGTACGGCTCATCTTAAGCTGGCATTCACAATTTAGCAATGGATGACCCTATTTTGTCAAAGTCAAACTACACCAAACATTATACCTACATAGTAGGTATGGATGTAAAAAACCTCGCGATTAACACAAAGCGATTCTTTTAAATTTATTATATATCTCGGACACGGAACCCTTCGTGTGCAGGTCCGAGGAACCCTTCGTTTGTAGGTCCGACGCGCACTTGGCTGGTTTTATTTAATTTTAGATATAAACCAAGAAACACAATATATTACCATTTAAAATATTAGGTAAGGATTAGGAAAAGGTAATGATAAAATTTGCATTTTCACGGATTTTTTTAATTTCGAAACTTGTACATTCGTAAATAATATTCGTGCCCCATTCCGTTTTCCGTTCTATGTTGACATATTTCTGTGGTCGACGCAGTTTCCCATGTATTATGAGAAATACTAGGCTAGAATTCAGAGCGTGTGACTAATGTTTTTAACGCATTTTGTTACTAAACTACGAATAGGTATACTTATGATAACATTCTCAAAAGTTGCTTGAAAACGTTAACGGGCAAAAAGTAAACAAATTCTGACAATCCGCACTTGGCCAGTGTAGTGGACTATAGCTCTTCACAGTGGGACGGCGTGGTGATGAGTTGAGATGATGATGATGATGATGATGTAGCATACGAATATCCCGCGGGATCCGTTTATTTTCCCGGGATAAAAAGTAGCCTTTGTCACTTTTCTGGCCCTTAACTTTACCTGTGCAAAAAACCACGAGATGTGCAATTACCCTTGAAATATATTAGATAATATATTCTTTATAAAAAAAGCTAAAATAATAATTAACGTGAAACAAATAAGTTTTTTGTAGGACTCGTATCGACTCTTTATGTAAATAAATGAATAAAAAATATTCATATACTATTCTTAACTTAATTCTTTTAAGGTTAACTTGATTCTACTTGACTCCTGATTTAATGAACTAGACCTACTGCTTTAAATTCGTAAAAAATATGTAAATCTATGGCTCAACAACGCTGAACATAACAAAATAAAATTTTTTGTTAGTTAGTTAGTTAGTAAGGTTAGCACCTTTAAAATGCGAAAATATGTTTGATTTTTATTTGTTAATTTGTTGGTTTGTCCTTCAATTACGCAGCAACGCTTGTACTTTTTTGCACGGGTATACTAGAGGACGTAGGGCTAACGTCATGTGCGCAACGAGAAAATTTTGTCTACTCATTTAGTCGTGAATCTCTAAAGGATATCACGAGAAAACGGGTAGACAAAATTTTCTCGTGGTGCGCATGTTAGCCCTACAGGAGAGACGGGTTCTCCCGGGATTTTTAAAGGAACCTACTTACCTCACGTCTCACCACGCGGAAAAACGTCAAAAGCTATTTCAGTCCTCTGTCAATCTCGAAATTGAGGTATTACTAGTGGACCCGCCCCGGCTTCGCACGGGTAGGCTACAAAACAAACACAATGGTATAATCATCTAGGGCCTAATGATTAAGTCTATGTCTATGGCTAAAACCGTCATATAAATATGGAATGCCTGTTTTCGATCGTTGTCCTAGTGAGTGACTTTTGCTGCTACCCGTGAAGCATTATGTCCTCTATCTCCTTTAAGTATTGTAACAAATTTTAGATAAAAAATGTGTAATTTTATTTTCTTGCTTCTTAATTTTGAATTAATATAATATAAATGAAAAATTAGTTAAATAAACATTTTCCAGTGGACTAAATTGTGAATCTAAACCATCCTCGAATCCTCTTGAACTCACTCAAAAAATTTCATCAAAATCGGTCCAGCCGTCTAGGAGGAGTTCAGTGACATACACACGTACAGCTTCGTACCGCCAACAAAAATATTTAGGGGTGGGTCACCCTTATCATTTAGGGGTTTGAAAAATAGATGTTGGCCGATTCTCAGACCTACCCGATATGCACACAAAATTTCATAAAAATCGGTCCAGCCGTTTTGGAGGAGTTTGGTAACAAACACCGCGACATGAGAATTTTATATAAGTATCAGAGATTATATTCTAGTATAATATGTATATGTAGAGATTTTTTAGACCACTTTATAATTTCGCCTTACTCACTGTCGACGGAAGCTGGAAAAAATCTCTTCTTAGAGATAAGAATTGTTTTTTTTTTGTACATAAATAATAAAAATAAATAAATAAATACAATTCAATACAAAATTGCAATTTATATTACCAACACCTAACTATTTATTAAGTAGGTGACAAAATAATAAAATGCATCCATCCGCCATAAATATAACTCAATAATTATCCGATTTCTAATCATAATACACAACGAACATACCGCATATCTATGGGTTGGCCAATGAAATCATGTCAAGGCTACTCTTAATTGTTGTTAGAGTACTTAATTGCTAATTAATTATATTTTTATGTCTCATTATGTGAAAGTCGATCGATACCACACGTGGGCATTATTTTACGCTTTTATAAGCGTGCAGGTACTCATGCTACATGCAGGTATATGGCTATATGGCGCAGTGATCGCGATCGCAATCGCAATCACCTCTGTCTGATTGAACCCATATTCTCTCACTATTGGCTGAAATAAATGCTTGTTGCAGCAAGAATACCATTATTGTGTCTGAATAGCTACAGGTATTGAGCAGCACATGTGAAATCATGTCTGTAAGACTCGGAAAGATGATAACGAGGTCGGTTACTATCAAGCATCAACCAATTCCTTGAGCAATGAAATAGAAACCCTACATAGGTAGGTACATACTTCTTCTTCTTCTTTATCAACCGACAGACGTCCACTGCTGGACAAAGGTCTCTTGCATGGACTTCCACAGGCCTCGGTCTTGTGCCGCCTGGATCCAGCGGCTCCCTGCGACTCGTTTGATGTCGTCGGTCCACCTGGTTGGGGGTCTGCCAACACTGCGCTTCCCGGTGCGGGGTCGCCACTCCAACACCTTGGGACCCCAACGACCATCAGCTCTTCGAACTATGTACCCCGCCCATTTCCACTTCAGTTTCGCGACTCTCTGAGCTATGTCGGTGACTTTGGTTCTCCTAAGGATCTCCTCATTTCTGATTCGATCCCGCAGGGACACTCCCAGCATAGCTCTCTCCATCGCCCGCTGAGTACATACTTATACTGCTAAAATCATAAACCTTCCTTTAGACTTTGTCGTAGTCGGGTAAATATTCCCATGTGGGTGACGGGACCTAAAGGCCCAAAATTATAATATTATAGTCTTTATAATTTAATAATACTTTATTTTCTACATAATATGTACGAGTGCTATTGTGCGATACGCAATGGAACCTCCGTTTACATGGACAATATGCGAAACGTGATGAGTACAGACTACAGACTGACTGATTAGCATAATCTTATAATAAAAATGAGTCGCTCGTACATACACTACCGTATAAAATATTAATGTAGGTTGGTACGAACTGCGCATAGAAACTGAACGTACAAATACGCATGTTTTTATTATGTTCCTGGGTTTAGTATTCTAATCCATACTCAATTATTTTGATTGCACTAAAGCTCTATTAATTATAATGGACCTTATATAACAAAATTTAATAAAATTAAATCTAAATAGCAACTTATTTGTTAATGTTAACTGCATTTTACCATCTAGCGATAAAAGTTTTATATTTACACAATTTTAATAGCCTACTTTATATCACATTCCATATTTAAATTGGTACCTACTTAATTCAAGTTGTTAATAAAAATGAAATATGAATTCCAATTAGTTAATAGATATACCTAATTAGTTAATGGGTCAATCTGATTAACGTACCAACGCTCTAATTCTTACGTTCAAGTCATAAAGACTTTTCATTGCGGTGTATGCACAGAAATGTAAAAGTTATATAAATGCGAAATGCTAAGGCCAACTTACGACACTGCGTGATGTGTCTGGTCGCAGCAGACCACACGTAGTAAAATTGACCTTGAATTATAAAACTTTTAGGAAAAAGAGACCATCGCGTGGTTCGCATTCGGTTAATGTGAATTAATGACTTGTACCTAAAGTATTTATACCGATTTTTAACCGACTTAAAAAAGGGAGGAGGTTATCAATTCGTCGGAATCTTTTTTTGTATGTATGTTCACCGATTACTCGAAGACGCCTGAACCGATTTGGAAAATTCGTTTCTTGTTTGAAAGGGTATACTCCCCAGGTGGTCTTATATTTTATCGAATATATATTTGCTGTATGAGTATAGTTGAGGAGGTGAAGGCCAATTGATGACCTTATAGACTTACCTTTTGTCCCGGAAAAACAAAGATTTGTATAGATCTAACCCCACACGGACGAAGTAGCGGACAAAAGCTAATACTTAGTTCTATGTAAGAGCAAAATTATAAGGCCTTCGCTATCATGTTATTACTTTTCTAAAATGAGTCTGAAGCAAACTAAAAGCTAACGTAGGTAGTAAGTAGCCTAGTGTGTATATCGCGTATCACACTTGAGTCTTACCTACTTAATTTTTGTTTATGTTGCGAAAAGTTTCCTAATACAGTTAAGTGCATTGCATTAATTTAATATAAGAAGAATACTCGTTACCTGCATAAACAATTTTTAATGATCGTATTGAGAATAAATAAATTTCATTTTAATTATTAAGTATGTATTTACGAAGTTTTACACCGATTTTAAACTTACTTCATAACTTCCAACTTTTTGTTGAGTATGTTTAATACTTTCTTTCATTAAAGAAATCTTAAGAGGTACGTCATAACAGTCGTTGTTATTTCTTTCATTTAGCGTGTTACTACTAAAACTACACTATAATATACCTATATATTACACAGTGCAGCAGTAATAGCCTAGTAAGCAGTGATAGCCTAGTGGTTTGGACTGTAGTCTCCTATTCGGGGGGTCGCAGGTTCGATCCCGGGTACGCACCTCTGACTTCTTGAAGTTAAGTGCGTTTAAGCAATTAAATATCACTTGCTACAACGGTGAAGGAAAACATCTCGAAGGTGTGTGAAGTCCACCAATTCGCATTAGGCCAGCGAGGTGGACTATGGCCTATAACCCTTCTCTGAGAGGAGACCTCCGCTCAGTAGTGAGCCGTTGATGGGTTGATGATGATGATGACGATACTACACAGTTTACCTTATAATTTATTTAAAATTTTTAAATTAATTTTTTATTCCCAATACCTAAATAACTTTTTTATTAAGCCCGAAAGGGAAGATTATAAGTATTTTATTATTATAATTTATTTTTATTTCAGGTGAAAATGGCGCCATCTATCGGCGTCGCGGAGTTCTATGCCGGAAAAACAATTTTCATAACCGGCGCAACAGGTTTTATGGGAAAGGTTCTCATAGAAAAACTGCTTAGATGCTGTCCTGATTTAAATAAGATTTACCTGTTGATGCGACCGAAAAGAGGTCAAAGTACCAAAGAGAGACTCGATGATTTTATACATTGCCGAGTAAGTTTATAGCGCTATCTATTGTACACTAGAAAAATAGAAATTAAATGTGTTACAGCGCCATCTGTTGTTGAGTAGCAATATGATGTTCTCAAACATTCTTATTAAATTCCAGGTCTTTGATCATCTACAGGAGAAATCTCCTAAATCCTTCGAAAAGGTTCATGTTATCAAGGGCGACATCTTGCAGGAAGAATTAGGAATTTCCAACCAGGATTGGGACATGCTGCAAAGAGAAACTCAGATCGTTTTCCACTGTGCTGCTTGTGTCAGGTAAAACATGATTTCAAAAAAATCAAAATTCAAAATTATTTATTTCATGTTGGCCAACCTGTAGCTCTTACGACACGTAAAGACTCTAACCAACGGTTCGCTACATTGAAATAGGTATAAACCTCAATAATATACTAGAAAGACGACTTCGTTCGCGTGTATTTAGGTTTTATATAAATCTCGTGGAAAATGTTCGATTTCCCACTGTACCTTTTGCCAAGATCGGTTAAGCGGTTAAGACTATACTCATCATTATCATTATCATCATCAGCTAGAGTGCATCCACTGTTGGACATAGGCCTCTTTTAAGTAAAGCCAACGTTGGCTATCGAATTTTATGAATATTGTGGTTTAAATATCTTGCGGGAACCCTCCATATTTTGTGCATAAAAAGTCTATCACTCTCCAAGTCCTCAATAATTATAGCTTGCTAATAATAACTACTGCGTGATAGAGGGACAAACCAACAAACAAACAGACTTTCCTAGTATTAATTTTTTGCACAGTTGCCTATTAAAATAGATTTAATTTTTGTTTGCAGGTTCGACATGTTCATCCGTGACGCTGTACACATGAACACGGTGGGAACTATGAAAACACTCAAATTAGCAGAGGGCATGAAAAAACTAGAGGTTGGTACATATAGCATCTTCCTATTTTCACCTTGTCTGTAAAAACTGTGCACTAACATTTAACGAGAGTAGCAATTTAAAGCTTTGTTTACTGAATAAACGAAGATGAAAGTAAAACACGTAGGCCACAGCCAGCGTGGCAAAGTACGTGTACTTAAAACTGTGCACTAACATTTAACGAGAGTAGCAATTTAAAGCTTTGTTTACTGAATAAACGAAGATGAAAGTAAAACACGTAGGCCACAGCCAGCGTGGCAAAGTACGTGTACTTAAAACTGTGCACTAACATTTAACGAGAGTAGCAATTTAAAGCTTTGTTTACTGAATAAACGAAGATGAAAGTAAAACACGTAGGCCACAGCCAGCGTGGCAAAGTACGTGTACTTAAAACTGTGCACTAACATTTATCGAGAGTAGCAATTTAAAGCTTTGTTTACTGAATAAACGAAGATGAAAGTAAAACACGTAGGCCACAGCCAGCGTAGCAAAGTACGTGTACTTAAAACTGTGCACTAACATTTAACGAGAGTAGCAATTTAAAGCTTTGTTTACTGAATAAACGAAGATGAAAGTAAAACACGTAGGCCACAGCCAGCGTGGCAAAGTACGTGTACTTAAAAAGCGTGAAACCAGACTACCTCTGACTATTTAAGACTACCTCCAGACTACAATCTGGAGGTAGTCTTAAATTGGGAGATCCTGGGTTAGATTCCCGGCAGATAGGATTTGTGAATTTATTAGTTCTAAATTGTCTCTGGTCTGGTCTGGTGGTGAAACCATAGAAATCTTAATACCAAGTCAAGGTGGAACGCTTCAGCTAGCCAGTTCTACAATCCTGCGTATCAATATTTGGGAGCAAGGTGCAAGCAAAAACTACCATAACCATTTCAGGTTAGCCCGCTTCCATTTTGGACTGCATCCTCACTTACCATCAGGTAAGATTCCAGTTAAGGGCTAACTTGTGGAATAATATAGAAGTACTTGTCTAGGTTCTGGTCTATAATACATATAAGGCCCACTTGTTGGTGTCACTTTTAACAATTAGTATCTTCCAGGGCTCACAAAGGAGTACGGAATTGTCTAAGTGGACCTAAGTATTTCATACTTATTTTCAGGTGTTTGTCCACGTCTCGACGTCCTACTGCCGCTGCGAAGTCGAGGTTTTAGAAGAGAAGCTGTACCCAGCGAAGCACAGACCTCAAGACATCATGCAGTGCGTCAAATGGATGGACGACGAGCTTCTAAGCTATTTGCAGCCCAAGTAAGAATGTTGATTGAATTTGCTTCTTTATCTTTATCTAATCTTTTAAATACAAATTAGAAATTCGATGCACTAGACTCTACATCACTGAGAATTTAAAGTTTTATTATGCTGAAGTTATATTACTGAGTTGTATATAAATATACAAATAAAAGATAAAACAATATTATAATAAAACAACCGATATATTACTTTCATAAGGCATGATTTGCGAAAAGCACGAGTCTATAAGCAATCAAATAGCTATTTATGCAACTGCATCGTAATGAGGGTCATTTTAATTCGAGTGCTGTTTTTTGATACGAGGCTTGCCGAGTATCAAAATAGGATAGTACGAGAATTAAAATGACTAATTACGTTCAGTTGCATACAAGATTTTATCTACGACAAGGAAAATAAAATCATTAACAAAATACGCCGTAGGCTCAATAAAGTAACAAAAAGTAACTCCGTAAGCCGCCACCAGCTGCCTGTGGCGCCTCTGTCAACAAAAAGTAACTCCGTAAGCCGCCACCAGCCGCCTGTGGCGCCTCTGTCATATGAACGGTACAAAAGTGCCAGAACTCAGAGCCTTAGCTTTAGGTATCCTATTTTAAGAAGATAACCATTTCGATTCAGCTCCCATACAACGAGCTGCATCGAAATGAGAAGCAAAACCGAAAGAGGGTTCATTTCGATTCAGCTGTCAAATTCGAAATTGGAACTTTTCGATGCTGGAGTAGATAAAGAATATTTTCTTGCCAACTAGGTAGAAGACATTTTAATAAACGCTTACGTTAGCACAGGTGTACCTATCTAATCTTTAATCCTTACTCCAATGGGATGGCAATCCAACACAATCAGAAAATAGATTGTGGACCAACGCCTGTGATCTCAGAGGCACGAGGATGTAGCAAGCTTCCCAACTTTGTGCTACTAATGAGAATTTTTTGTCCCTCCCTCAAATATGGTCGAGCGAAGCAATGGCTGGATCATGCGTCATGCTCGTGAACGGGTGCCGCCGGCGGGAATGGGGCTACTTTCTGTCTGCCCGTCTTTGACATGAATTGAATTGTAGTACGTTTTGTGGAAATGTCATATATTCTATTCTAACAAAGATGCACGGGTTAAATCAGCTTGCCATCCAGCTGCCCACAAGATAGTATAAAAACTTATTACAATGTAATAGCTACTTATTAATATTGTAAAATGATTATTTTGAAAAGAGCAACTGCTGAGTTTCTTGCCGGCTCTTCTCAGCAGAATCCGCTTTCCGAACCGGTGGTAGAGTCATGACATGACATAAGAGCCACAGGTTGGCCTACATGAAATAAATAATTTTGAATTTTGAATTTTGAAATTTTGAATTTTGTCAGAAAAACCCAATTACTTTTTAAACTAATGCATAGCTTTTATCACGGGCTTTGAACTAGGACAAACAGTTTGAGCGCGGCTACCGAATCAAGAAATTCCGAAACGAAAAAACCTAACACCGTCGTTCAGTAAGCGTTCAACATTTTAGATGTTCACATTTAGCTCTGTTTGGCGCAGTGGGCGAGCGGCCGCTTTCTTTACCGTATGGTGTATAATGTCGCAGGTTCGAATCTCACTCGCGAAGTAGTGACAGTGCGCTTTTCTTGTTTGTTTGTTTTTTAATTATTATTTTTTTGCATAATTTTTAATATGCAAAAATATTATAGTTGCATAAGTTGGCAGTCCCCGAGTGCTACTTAATTTTTTATTTACCGCGTCATGTCGCTCTTTCTCGCAGATTGATCGAGCCTCAACCCAACACATACGCTTACACCAAGTCGCTGACAGAGGATCTGGTGTCGCAGCACGCTGGAAAGTTCCCGATTGTCATCGCACGACCCTCTATTGGTAAATTAATTTTATGTACTTTCATTTTCTTATCTTTTATACCAGCTCCACCTACCCAACTTTCAGGATTCACTTGACGATTCGAAAGCTTTTTGTAAAAATTTATACGAGTAAATTGTATTGAAAAACTTTTCTGTTCTGTAGATCTAAGATTTAAGCAAAATTTTACGATGACAATAATCAAAGTAGGTAGTTAGGTATAGGTAGCGGCACGAAAGTCTAGCAGTGGTCGGTGACCGTTATTGCGTAGAAGTCGAAAAAAATAATTTTTTTTTTTAAAGAATATCAGCCAAGTTGAAGTTGACTAATATTCTCCTCTCCCCTCCAAATAAGCGAAAGCTTGTGTTAGGAGTGGGTACGACAATAGTGCAACGGGTGGGATTCGAGCCTGCGACCTTTCAGTTTTCAGTCCGCACCTTTAACCGTTGGGCTATTGAGGCTTTTAATAATAAGGTATCATGGCGCTGATTGGCTCTCCAGTAGCATTCCGGCCGTCGTCATTGGTTGCGCGACAGTACCCCATGCGCAGCTATTTTGTTCAGCGCTAAACTTTCGTGCCGCGTCCTATACATAATAGAATAATTTCTATTGATGACATAGGTACATACAATTAATTAATATTTTTGTTATAGTGACAGCCGCTTACAAAGAACCGATGCCTGGTTGGGTGGACAACCTGAATGGGCCGACCGGGCTTTTGGTCGGTGCCGGCAAAGGTAAGAATTAAATACTTATTCTGAGTCTACCTAACTTCAGAGTATGCCCGTTTTCCCCTAACTTTTACGGGCTCCCTAAGCTAAGTGACGCTTTCTGTCAATTTCGTTTTCACCTTTAGGCAACACCTAAAGATGGAAATGAAATTGGGTAGGGGATTGTATT
Source organism: Oeneis ivallda (assembly GCA_029955525.1). Lineage (NCBI taxonomy): Eukaryota > Metazoa > Arthropoda > Insecta > Lepidoptera > Nymphalidae > Oeneis > Oeneis ivallda. The sequence continues at coordinate 20,620,552 of JARPMR010000008.1, forward strand.
TGTATTTAACTAGGGCTAACTACGTAAAAAGACTCCTATTTAGGGGATGATTTAGGTACGGTTGGTGAAAACGGGCATAACCTAACTTCTAAATGATCAGTTTTTTAAAGAATTTTAAAATTTTATGCGTAACTTGAGTCTTGACTAAAATTCTCCTCTACCCTCCAAATAGGCGTCAAGTTTATGTTAAGAGAGGGTTGGACAATAATTATATTAAACGGGTTAAGTTTTGAACCGTCGAACCTCACCTCACTTGTCGCCCACGTGTGGGGCTGGCAATCAAATTACATCCCACACGTGGGCCCACGATCGGATCGATGCGATATTATATTGTTTTGTTAAGCTATTGCATAGCTTTTATCGCGGGCTTTGAACTAGGACAAACAGTTTGAGCGCGGCGACCGAATCAAGAAATTCCGTAACGAAAAAAACCTTACACCGTCGTTCAGTAAGCGTTCAACATTTTAGAGGTTCTCAAGTAGCTCTATTTGGCGCAGTGGGCGAGCGGCCGCTTTCTTTACCGTATGGTGTATGATGTCGCAGGTTCGAATCTCACTCGCGAAGTAGTGACAGTTCGCTTTTCTTGATTGTTTGTTTTTTAATTATTTTTTTTTGAATAATTTTTACTTTGCAAAAAAAATATTGCATAAATATTATAATTGCATAACTTGAACAATAAAAACATAAAAAATGCTATGCAATAGTTTTACCGCGGCAGTCCCCGAGTGCGACTTAATTTTTCCTGCTTTGCAGGTGTGATCAGAACAATGCACTGCAATGAGGAATACCTGGCGGATGTTGTTCCTGTGGATATGGCGGTGAACGCTTGCATTATCCTGTCTTATGTCACTGCTTTGGAAAAGTAAGTATCACGGACAATCCATCCTTAGGTAGTAATCCTGCTTCCTACTAATATTATAAATGCGAAAGTTTGTGAGGATGAATGTATGGATGGATGGATGTTTGTTACTCTTTATCGCCACAACGAATAAACCAATTTGGCTGAAATTTGGAATGGAGATAGCTCATACCCAGCATTAACACATAGCCTACATTTTATCTCGGAAAATCTAGGAGTTCCCGCGGGAATTAAAAACCTTCATCCACGCGGACTAAGTCGCGGGCTTATAGTATTATATAAAATCGAAAGGGTGTGTGTTTGTTCGTTTGTCCTTCAATAACGTGAGTTTTTGCACGGGTATAGTTGAGGACTTAGAAAGAGGCAAGACTTTATCCTGAAAAAACAGAGTTTTTTTTAAAAAACCCTCTAAAAAAATTTCACGCGGATTAAGTGGCGAGCAAATGAAAAATCATCAAACTTTTCACCAGAAAAAACATAATGTTATTTAACAAAAATACATAAAATATACTACTTTAAAACATATCTAAAAACCTGCTCTGAGCTGGAAACTGCACCAAAATCGGCCCAGTGTTTCGTGAAATTAGTTACAAAAAAACCGGCCAAGTGCGTGTCGGGCCACGCGCAGTGTAGGGTAACGTAGTTGAGTCTCAAATATTATTGCCGACCTAGGATAGTGCTTTTATTTTATTTATGAATATTGAATACATTTTGAGTTCCATAGTCTAAATACTATAATATAGCTACTACAAAATATGCAACTTACACTACGTGTAATACCTAACTTAGAAAAAACAGATAACTCTCCTCTCTCTCTCTTAACTCCTTAACTAATGAACCCTACTTAGCCGTGATAGTTTTCCTTTAAAATTCATTATTTAAACTACAAATTGTGATTTTTTTCTTGTATTCTTTATACAGCCATTTAGCTGGAAGAGGAGGCTTGACTCTAATAAAATTTAGCACTTAAAATTATCATATTTCACAAACGTATCCCTGAATTGAAAAATGGTGTTCAAACACCCACAATATTTTTGAAAGACCTATTCAACGACACCCCACACTATGGGATAGACGAGAAAAAAAAAATCATCCGCACTTTACATGTAGGGGAGGTACCCTAAAAAGAAATATTTTTCACAATTTTATTTCACCACTGTCGGCGTGATTGATATTTATACCTTTGTCAAATTACAGATTTCTAGTACCAATAGTCTCTGAGCTAAACCGCGGACGGACAGACAGACAGACAGACGGACGGACATGGCGAAACTATAAGGGTTCCTTGTTTACTACGGAACCCTAAAAACGAACAAACAAACACATCCTTGAACACTGCTAACTATCTTTACTCTTTGCTGTAACGCTAAACGCATATTAGCAATAACATAGTAATACATTATTTTCCAGACCAATGGATATCAGAATTTGCAACATTACGCAGTCTGGACAAAACCCTATTACATGGGGACAAGCACTAGATATGGGTAAATATACTAATTCTTTATTGAACTTTTTCATAATTTGCATTAATCCGTACTTCGCCGATTGTTCATATTATTTTGCAAAATGATTTTTGGAACGTAGTTCCTTATCGCGCGGTACGGAAAGGGGCTAGACGGAAAAAATTAAGGAACCGACACTCGACCTCGACACATTTTTGAAACCAACACTTTTTTGTTGAATGTGAATTTTGCATTGTATTCGGTATTTTCGCCTTAGAACACGGCGTCTGCATGGCCTAATTGTTAGGGCAGTCGCCTATAAATTCAACGTCGATGGTTCGAATCCCAGCTCGACAGACTGAATTTTCTATTTTCAATTTTATTTTAAATAATTTCTAAATGTGGAATTTTTCCCTAATTTTTTTATTGTATAAATTGGATAACGCCATCTGTGAAAAAACAGTAACTCCACCAGAGTAACTCTTTGGTGTTGTATCAGTGCAATAGAAATAAACTAAAAATAATTCATCGTAGTTAATCAATTTAATACTAGATGACAGCACTAGTTTATTACAATTCCTTCATTAAAATACTACTACTAAGGTACTACTATTGCTATCTTTACTCTGGTACTACGTTCCATCCGGGTGTCCCTTGACACATCTCAAGTTTTTTTTATAATGAGTTTTCTTACACTTTGCAGAATTCTTTTGTGATTACAAATAAATCATGATCACTTTGCAAAATTTCTCTTCAGTCTAATCTTACTTCATGTATAAATTAAACACTAATTTATCGTCTGTTACATATGAAATAAGGAAATATTATATTGGCTCTGCAGGTCGTGTCCACGTTCAAGAATTTCCATTCTCAGTGTGCCTGTGGTATCCAGGAGGCTCTCCAAAGAGTTCCAAACTTCAGCATATGCTCGCAGCTTTCTTCACACACTTACTGCCCGCCTATTTTGTTGATTTATTATTATTCTTGACGGGACAGAAAACTTTGTAAGTTATCACTTTGTAGGTATTATTGTAAATGTTTTTTAATTATCATAATTATTGAACATAATAATATGAGGTTCAAAAGCTCGAACTAATTTTTATGTAACTTTGACTGTTTGTTAATACAATATTACTATTACTATAACTATTTATTTATACATTGTTACACTGTTTGATCCTATTATCCCTAATCCCTAATCCCTAATCCCTAATAATATTATAAATGCGAAAGTTTGTGAGGATGGATGTATGGATGGATGGATGTTTGTTACTTTTTCACGCCACAACAAATGAACCGATTTGCATGAAATTTGAAATAGAGATAGCTGATACCCGGGATTAACACATAGGCTACTTTTTATCCCGGAAAATTACAGAGAACCCGCGGGAAATAAACACCTAAATCCACGCGAACGAAGTCGCGGGCATCATCTAGTATTATGTATGCGAAAGTTTGTGAGGATGGATGGATGTTTGTTACTCTTTAAAGCCACAACGAATGAACCGAATTGGCTAAAATTTGGAATAGATATAGCTCATATCCGGGATTAGCATATTTTGAATTGAAGAAAATTGAAGAGTTCCCGCGGGAATCAAAAACGTTAATCCACGCGGACCAAGTCGTGGGCATCATCTAGTATTACAATAATGCAGTTGTGAACCGAATAAATAAGATTGAAGTCATAAACATTTTAATCTAGGCATCATTAGGCTTAAACGAGGTTACTAACATGTACAATTTGTTTTATTTCAGTATGGTCAAATTACAAAAGCGTGTCAACTACGGATTAGAAGTTCTTCAATACTATACGACCAAGGAATGGTTCTTCGAGAATGATTACTACAAATCACTTAGAAATCAAATAACTAAGGCAGATGATGAAACATTTTATACTAATATTGAGGTAATATTTTTGAAATTAAGAATTGAGAAAGTTTTATGTTTCATTTCATAGAATTTTTTTTTCTCAAACAAGTGTGCTGTTAATTCAATAGTAATCTATAAATAACATTTACATAATAAATCTATAAATTACATTTACAGGTGGTAAACTGGAGTTCGTACATCAGAAATTACATAAAGGGAGCACGAGAATACTGCTGTAAGGAAGATCCCGCTACTCTACCACAAGCCAGGCGGTTACAAAAACAGTAAGTTTTATTCAAAATTCAAAAATATTCATAGAAACTTAATTGCCTTTCACAAATCATTATTTGCCACGTATATTTTTGTTTTGTTTAAATTCTTTTGCATAAAGTTTTAAATTCAAGCCGATATATATTTTTTATTTCATTTTAAAGGTAGTGTAGTCAGGGAACTTCTGCACGAACAACAGAAAAACACTCGCAATCAGTGCACTGTGCACAGGCTTACTAGATTCTGTTATATATAGTTCTGACTTCATCGGAAAAACCTATCGGACTATTACATCCTTTCGGCCTATTTTTACAACTTTATTCGTACCCAGTAGTTTTAAAGGTTTTTTATAATTACATTTTTGCTTTCGTCTTTGCAGATTATACTACTTGGATAAAGCTGTACAATTCACGATCTACGCTTTAATCGCCTATTTCATATATTATTACATAATTAGGTTTTTTAGTTAACTTATGTAAATAATTATAGAAAGTGTTAGCTAGAGGCCATTTTTAATATTATTGTTGTGTTTGCATATTTACCGAGACAGCCTGCACATTTAAGGTTTGCTATATTTTTTCTATTCTATAATCTGCAATAATATAATATAAAATGTAATTTAACTTATTTTAACTATTTACTTATTAGTACAAATAGAAAACTTAGCACGTTTTCTATATGTAATGAAAGTTTTCACACTAATATGACCCAAGTGTCTACAAAAAAATTTTTTTGAAAATTGTTGCCAATGTATTATTATCTGAAGAAGTATAGTTATAAAAATTATCTTTTAAAGTATATTTTTACATGTATCAGTAGGCACTATTAGAATATAAAACAAAATGGGCAGACTGTACAAAAATTTTAAATACAAAGTACTGGGTTAGTCTAGTTTCAATAGCTACAAGCATCTAAAAACAAAAATATCATCATCGTCGTAGATTTGTAGAATGTTTATTGCCAAAAATTTTCAATATTCTGATGCAATGCCTTATTTAAACTGTTAAGAGAAAGGAGTCTATATTACTGATATAGTTCATGAATGTCGCAGTTTCGTCAGATTACTAAATTGTATTCAAATGGATAGTTTCACTGGCAGAATGTACAAGAAAAAAATATTTAGGCAGTCCTTTGTTACTTACTATGTTAGAATTAGTCGCTAAATTAATATACCTACTGATAATTTTAAATTTAACTTAATAATTTTGTAAAAATATTTAAAATTTATCAATCACATATTTTATTTACAGACATTCCTTATTAGTTTTTTTTATATTTTTTACCGCAATAGAGAATAATAAAACACATCTTTTTTAAGGCAGAACAATTCACAGTTGCATTTTTTAATAGAGCGATTAAATAAAAACTATAATAACTCAAAAATGTAAATTAATATTTTAACTAAGGACACGGAACATTATAACACAATGTAAAAAATTTTAAAATTATGTCCTACTAAAAACTTTGCATAAAAACTTTGCATAATTCCAAAGTTATTTAGATAAGTAGTGGTAGGTACTTAACATAATAATTCTGTTTTTATGCCATTAGAAGACTACACAATAATGATGATCATGTAAACGGGTAAGCCTATAAAATGTGTAAAAATATATTAAGTATGTATTAAAATTGGATAGTTTATTGCTTGTTCTGTGATGTCTGATATCAGTACGATCAATTGCGTATTTTCGCAAAGTTGCGGAATTTCGGGTGAACTTTAATTAAAATATTTATAAGAAAACAGTAGTAGTATGGTATCTCTTATTATGGAATTCCGCAACTTTATGAAATTCCACTTCGGTATATACTTAATTGTTTTCATTACCAAAAAGCAATATTTGTATTACATGTGTTATATTGTTGGTTATTTTTAATCTCTGGTATAATAAATGATGTGTAAAAATATTATAATCGATGGAATATCTTTCATTTTAATACACCATGTATTAACTTAATTTGTTTAATTTTTTCCAACGGTGCCATCTCTAAACTAAACTAAATTGACAGGTCCATATCTAGTGTTATCCTTTTCCGCTAGGAGCATTATGAAAGGGATAGTACGAGATTTAGACCTTGTCCAAGATTGTGAATGGGTGAAGTGTGAAGTTTTTCCAGCCGTGGACCAAGAATAAGGTTTCTACGCGGCAATTTTCCAGTACCCTAATACGGTACGCTTGCGGCATGTCTTATTGGTAAAAATGTAATCAAGCTAATTATATATTGTGTTTTTTACCAGTTCGCATTAATTATATTTTTGCATCGGTAATTATTACACTTTGCTGGTTATAATACAGACATCGACTATTCGTAAATCGCATACAGCGTTCCACATAGTACTCGCGGTTCAACGCCTGTGGTCATTCACGCCTGCTTCAGTGAAATCCTTCATTAATTAGTTAGTTGCCTTTAGTTTATTTGTTACCTAAAAGTTTATATTTTTGGAACTGTTTCATTGAAGGTGAGTTTACCATTAATTATATTACTAGCGACCCGCCCCGGCTTTGCACAAATGCAAGGAAATGAGATTTTCATACAAAAATGCGATCCTTTCTGAATTTTCCTGAACATTTACCAAAATAATATTATCGTCACGTCTGCGGCAAAGTTAAAGATCTGCAAAAGATGTATTTTATAGGAGAGCGTTTTGAAAGCATAGACATATTTTTTTTTTGGAAATCCTATGTCTGGCCCTAGCCTTGGAACCCTCACTATTTTAGCAACAAAATGTAGCCTAAATTAATCATTGTACAGTGAGAGTCTTCATAATATGCATAATATGCACATATTAAAATGAGGGAAACTGTGTTTAATTTTAACGACGGAAATCGTATTAATTTTTTTTTTTTTTTAATTTTTGTGCCCCTGTGGAAACACAACGGTGTAACTTTTAAACTAAATGATCTTACTGAATGAACTGACTTACTCATTTATTATTGGAAGTAATTGGACGTCCTCATAAAATGAAAATTGTGGAAAAAAATCTACCCTCAATTGAAAATAAATCAATTTTTACAATAATCGTAAAATTTCTCAATAATACGCCCACATTACTTACCTTTTTTATTACTTTAAGTTATTTTTCATCGTATTAGCTACGTAATTGTAGAAATTGTACTATGTTTGCAACTCAATCTCAACATTTCTTATCAACTATTAAAGAAAGGCCTTTTTCCGAGCGTTTTGATATTTTGGCATATTTTCAATACAAAAAAAATCGGCCAAGTGCGAGTCGGGCCTCGCTCTTTTAGGGTTCCGTTAAAAAAAAATTAAATAAAAATATTTCCATGTACCCATAGAAATATTTTTATTTAATTTTTTTAATTTAATTTAATTTTTATTATTTGTTGTTATAGCGGCAATAGAAATACATAATATGTGAAAATTTCATCTGTCTATCTATTACGGTTTACGAGATACAGCCCGCTGACAGACGAACGGACGGACGGACAGCGTAGGCTTAGTAATAGGGTCCCGTTGGTACCCTTTGGGTACGGAACCCTAAAAACTGTTAGAACGAGCAATTTATTCCTTTTTTAATTATTCCTTGGTTAATTATTCCTTATTATTCCTTGGTTAATTAATGTCACTCGACGTTGGTAAAATCGGTACTTAGAGGTAGAAAAGACATAAATAATATTTTGTAGGTTTTATATTATGGCCTAATATTATGGCCTAATATACCTAATATTAATTTATAATAGGTGCATTCAAGAAAGGAGATAATTAGGTACCTACTTCAATAAAAGTTTCTCCCATGGACACTCCATGCAAATGAAGTTCGATCCTTATTTGAATGTTAAGGCGCTGCGTAGATGTAGGTAGTAAGGTAAGGCGCATACATAGAACTTTTACATCGACTAAACTGTTTAGTCGAGTTGTGTACTTTTCATGAATTCCACACAACTAAACAATAATCAAAAGCAAATCGATACGACTTTTTGATTTTTTTGTCGAGCAACTATCGTGTTGTTAGTTTGCGCACATTCTATGATCGCAGTACATTCCTATAAACTTATGAAACACAACTAAATAGTTGTTCAACTAAAAGTTGTATGTTTGCGCTAGGCCTTAGACTAAGTTAAGCAACTGCCAACTTTTTACAAGTTTCGGTAATGGTTCAGTCAACAACTTGCATAGTAACATCAAATAAACGGTAAATCGACTTTTTACAAGTTTCGGTGGTGGTTGCAGCATAAACTTGCACAGCAACATCAACTTAACGGAAGAATCAACTTTACCTCAACCAACCGTCAACTGTCAACGGTTGCTGCAATCGTGCAATAAATGGTTCATTTGTAAATTATAGTTCTTGCAATTCACGAGGGCGACTGACTTATGGTTGTGTGTGTGTCGTATCTGTATAAGTGTGAGCGAACGCAATGCTCGCGCCTGCCCGCTCCCACCTAGGCTTTGACAGGCACGCACACTTATGCAATGTGCATGTACACGAAGTAACCACGAGTAAAGCTCACTCGCCTTCGTGAATTGCAAAAACTGTAGTACAAATGAACCACTTTCTTTCATATACATTACAACGCCGTTGTCGACATCGTCGTCGACGTACTAATATCGGTAATCGACGGTTCTGGAATCATTACGACACGGAAATTGAGACTAGGAGATAGGGAGAAAGCTGGGAGGCAGCTCGGAGCATTGCGGTTGCCGTTTGCGGAAACCAGCAGACGTAGGTAGTGTCTACCTACTGGTATATGACGTCATTTTGTCAGTCGTTAGTTAGTAGGCGAATTTTGTTGAATGCCACCATAGCCATCTCTATCTCGTGTATTACAGGAGATAGAGACGGCTATGGCTATAAATTCTCCTATAATACAGGACCAGCTTCAAAATCAGACCCTGGTTATCATATACGACCAGAGTACCTGTCAAGACGAATCAAACGAGCCCAAACTTAATGGGGCTACGTCGTTTTATTATAGATTTCCCAAAACCACCTTCCGGCTTCATCATAAGACTTAGAATATTATCTAAGACCAGAGTAATTGTCAAGAGGAATCAAAGGAGCCCAAATTCGAAGGGGTTACATCTTTTTATCACAGAGTTCCGATAACCATTTTCCGGCTCGATCATCAGATCAGCTTCCTGTCAAAATAATATTTTTGTATTGTCATCCGATTTAGTTATAAGTACAAGCAAAATTTCAGCAACAAAACAAAACAGGGTAGCTTTCTGCTTTAGGGAAGTGATTCTAATGCATCGTGCAAGAATTGACCTAAATATACATAGTAAGTACATACTTAGTTTGCACTATATTGTTGCGAGTTGCCCGGTGCCAAATAAAAATCAATGAATTGTTTTTATAAACCTTTGAGGCCTTTTAATTTTGAAACAAGTTATTTTCACGGATATCAGATATAAGTACATTCAGATAATGGTTTCGATTTCTATTGCGTGTCTACAAAATGTCATCAACTTTGTTGGTTACCTGATACAAAACAAGAAAAAATTTAAAACTGTAACCTTACTATGGAAAATCGGATGTAAGGCGCGTCGCTCACTGCTAAGTCGAGGCGACGTCGCGGAATAGTCAAGGCGAGCGACGTGTCGCGGCAGAGTCGTGGCGTGGTCTTATGTAGAAGTCGAGGCGCAAGCGGCTATGCTTTTTTTTATAAGGCGCGTCGCTCACACACTCAAGAGTCGAGGCGGTGTCGAGGCGCGGGCACATGTTGGCTGTAGCGCCCCTGCCGCGCCTTAACCTCGTCCATGCCGCGACTGCTTAGGTGAGCGCACCGACATTAATTATTTCTAAAGAAAACTTAGATGCGGCGCGCCGCTTGCGTGCCCGCGCCTCGACACCGCCGCCGCCTCGACTCTTGAGTGTGTGAGCGACGCGCCTTACAATCCGTGATATTGATTTTGTTCATAATATAAAATGTAGCCTGTGTCACCCCAGACGTATAATATGTAGGTCCAGGAGCCGTTAACACTAAAATTCCCGTCATGGGGAATCGAAAACTCTTTATATAATATAGTAGATATTATAAAAAATATACGATTAAATTAATTTAATGCTTGGTATGCGTTAATTTAAATAGCCGAAAAAATGTTAATTTTTTTAATGCAAAAAATATTAATTACCGCGGATATTGATTGTTTGCATTGTTCGCATTTTTGCACAAAAACTTTATGTAAATGCACAAGATGACGGAGAAACTTTATCCCGTATCGTACACTTGTAGGTATGCGAGAGATCGGTCCGGCCAAAAAAAGTTGTTTGCGCAATGTTCTCCTGAAAGAGTACGAAATTTTCTATCTAACGCAATGCTAATAACAATCAATTTAACAGCGATGACATGACGTTAAGGTTTTTTGCATTGCATTTTTTGCATTTTTGCATTGAAAAAAAAAATTTATAAAGATTGTTCGGCTATTTAAATTAACACATACCAAGCTTAATTTAATCGTATAATTATTAACTACCTACTAATTCCCATAGAGTTTTCGATTCCGCACGACGGGAATTTTAGTGTTACCGGCTCCCGGTACTTTTGCGAATCCGATTTTGATCTCGCAGGGCTTCTCCGAGGATACTCGTAGCTCTCTCCATTGCTCGCTGAGTAAGACTGAGTTATGCGGCACATAGTTAGCGACTATGTTTCGGATCCAGGATCCATAAGTCATCTAGCATTAAGATACAATAATAATAATGATCTTGTCATTAAGCGCATACAGTTACTTAATAAATTCAGTAGGTATAATAGCTTACTCACATACCTAATACCTTATTGAGTATGTGACCCATATTGTCACTGCAGGTTACAATTTCAATAAAATTGAATTGTCCAGTCACTACCATCCAGACATTACCACCCGTATAATTATTTATTATTATTTGTAAATTGTACCTGATGATCAAACGAAGCTCCTGTCTAGGATAATAAAAAAAAATTGAAAGTGCGTGTAACGCGCGGCTGGAGTTTATTTACACTTAAATATTTACTTATAGTTAATTTTTCAGTTATGTTATCTACCGTTAATTTATGCAAAGGAGGAGAGGAGAATATTAGTCAAGTTCAACGTGGCTAATATTCTTAAAAAAACTGTCCTAATTTCGCTGACTGCATTATAATAAAAATGCAAGGGAAATGCAAAAAACATACTACCACCTGTTTCACTGTAATCTATATAAATAAAAATGAATGTTGGTTTTATTTAAATTTTTTGTATGTTCCTTAAGGTCCACGGAAGGTTTTTATACTTAATAAAAAAAAAAAAAACCAAAAAAAAAGTTGGCGGTACGAAGTTCGCCGTGTCAGCTAGTATATAATAATATGTAGTATAGAGTAACGGACGGGTGAGGTTTGAACCTCTTACTGGTTTGCAGCCGTATTTTAGTCAGTGTAGGTACTCGTATATCAGCAATATTAGGTGTTAGAGATGAGAGGGCAGACCAGCTGGCATCTTTTAGCGACAGCGATGGGCGTTATGCGACTGCATTGCGTTTTCGCGACTCAAAAGCGTTTGATATGATGCTAAAAACGCGAAGGTCAGCGCTTGAAAATCGCAAATGACCGATGCTAAAACGCGCAACTCGATCTTTATTGCGACTGGAGCATTTGTTGTGTAACCGCGGTCGGACGTGGAATCGAACTTCCGAACAGCGACTACAACTATAAAAACGCCGATCGCTGCCGCTGAAAGTCTGCTCTGTCCCTTAACACCTTTTGAGGGCTCGTTTCTGGACACGCGACGCGTCGCGCGGCGTTAGTGCGTCGCGTCACGCGGTAAACTCAAACATATTATGGCCGAGTATGAGAGCGTTCATGCAGAAGCGTTTGCTTGTTAACTGGCGTTGTACGCGGCGGTGCACGCGGTGGGCACCACGTCGAAGTACATAAACGAGACCACATATCGCCATATTATGACGCGACGCACGACGCGATGCACAACGCGTCGGTGTGTCGCGTGATTCTCCGTTAATCGAGAGGCGTTGCGAGAAACGTAGCGACACCAGCGACAGGGTTTGCGTCGGTGGCCGTGGCGTCACAAGCAAAAATACAATCATAATATGGCGATATGTGGTCTCGTTTATGTACTTCGACGCGGTGCCCACCGCGTGCTCCGCCAAGCAAACGCTTCTGCATGAATGCTCTCATACTCGGCCATAATATGTTTGAGTTTACCGCGTGACGCGACGCACTAACGCCGCGCTACGCGCCGCGTGTCCAGGAACGAGCCCGATTTCCCTTGATATCGCGAACTTGCTATTGAAGTACATTAAACCCGTCACGGTACGTTTTCTGATATTAGCTAACTCTGTTTTTTGTACGGACTATGACCAACACCGGCGTTCGGGTTGCCGCCTAAAACAACTGCCGGCGCTATTACAGGTTGCTAATCATGTCATGTCGAAATTTATGTGAGCCAGTATTAACACAATAAAAGAAAACTGCGAGTCATTGAAAATAAAACCTTCGAAGTACGAGTCAGACTCGCCCACCGAGGGTTCCGTGTTTTGGAAGAAAACTTCGTACTATGACGAAATTTAAGGTTGATTATACGGGTCTGCCCGCGAAATTCAAATTTAATCTGGTTTTTCCGCACCCTTTGGGTACGGAACCCTAAAAACAGATTTTTGCGTCAATCAATCTATTAATTATTTATTAGGTATATCGTGTCTTACGGATACAACGTACTTTGAATTTCGCAGTAACTTCAACAACTTAATACATGTTTGAGTAATAAATGAACAATGATGTAACTGTGTTAATGCGCTTTGAATTATTTATACCTACACTGATCACTGGCAACGAATACAATACATGTAAACAAATAACCCGTTTTTGCATAATTTTTATTATGCAAAAAAAATATTACATAAATATTATAATTACATAAGTTGATAAAAAATGCTATGCAATAGCTTTACCGCGGCAGTCCCCGAGTGCCACTTATTTTTTTTTAATGCAATCTATGGTTTACGTTGTTAACGTCACAGTTAACAAGACTTTTATATAAACCTGTTATAGACATCTAACGTTGTTTGTGAACCTTCAAAATTAAAAACAAAAACCTACGTCAAGACCATAATAGAAGTGGGCGTCTATCGATGACGAAGAAGAAGACGTAAAGTGATCTTGACCCGTAATGAGGAATATCAAGCATAAGGCAATTTGGTATGTTTCACTTGCCTTATAATCGTTTCTTTTTGTTTTGTAGAAGCCAGAATGGCACCTTCCGTAAAAGAGTTTTACGAAGGAAAAAATATACTCATAACAGGAGCTACCGGTTTCCTGGGTAAGGTAAAGTACAATTTTTCTATATTTCCATTACTATAGGGAGATCGTTAGACTGGTTGTATTGTCACAATTTATGAATAAATAATAGAACGGAGGCAGTGCAAAATTTATGTCTGCTTTTTAATAGGTATAGGTATACCTTGTGAGAAAATTATATAGACACCAAATAGAACACAATAGCTACAATTGTATAGGTACCTATCATAAAATACATATTATTATTATTTTACAAACTAGTACCTACCTACTTAATAGAGTTTTCAAAAAAAACGAAAAAAACGAAATTAATTTGACTCTAAAACTTGAGCTGGCCGAGCGGGTGGCGTATTCCAAACCAGCTGGAGGATTATGGAAGAGCTGCATCCGTCGTTATGTTTTATGAAAAGCAGTGATAGCCTAGTTATGGTTAGGATCGCGATCTCCTATGCGGGGGGTCGTAGCTTCGGTGTAGTCCCATTGTCCCCTTTGACCGTATCACCATTAATGGGGACAGTGGGATTTGAATAAAATTATTAAAAATTAGTCCCGTCGTCGTCCCCATTGACCGTGTCCCCATGTGCGACACCGATTTAGTCCCATCGTCCCCATTAGGGACAGGTAGGTTCGATCCTTTCCAGTTATGTGCGATTATGCAATTAAATATCACATGCTTCAACGGTGAAGGAAACATCGTGAGGAATCCTGCACACCTGAGAGTTCTCCTAATGTTCTCAAAGGTGTGTGAAGTCTGCCAATTCGCATGGGGTCAGCGTGTTGGACTGATGATGATGGTTTTGGCTATACAATATGTATTAGGCGGAGTGATTTGAAAATATTATTGATATTATTTATAAAAAAGTGTTTTGTGCATTTCAGGCATTAGTAGAAAAACTTTTGCGATCCTGTCCCGGGATTCAGACTATTTACCTTTTGATGAGGCAGAAGAAAGGAGTTTCTGGAGAAGAGAGGCTGAAAGATCTCTGCAATAACAGGGTGCGCAACTTCAATATAAACTCGGACATTAGATCGATGCGGATTGACCCAACGACCTTTCAGTTTTTATTCCGCGTCTTTAACTTTTGCGCTATTGAGATTTAAAAATGTTTTTTCCCTCCACCCCTTTTCACCCCTATAGGGATGAAACTTAAGATTTTTTTCCTGCAAAATTCAAATCTTTTTGAAGCCTGCTGTACAGTTAAATATAGAATCCAGAAGGTATAAAAGCACTTTGTAAAAGTTTATTTGAATAAATAATATATAAAAAATCTTTTTAAAAAACCGACTTCAAACGCCACTGAAAAGTATAAAATAATTTCAGTTTGTACACGTATGTTGTAGTCGGGCGGGCCTAAACAGAAACGATGAAACGAATGCGCCACGCTAGCCAGAATATTGATTTGTAGGTCCAGTCACAGAATATGAACTTGGTACAGGTACATTGAAGTCGGGCGAGCGTTGCAGTTTCATAGTTCTATTGAGGCCCGCCCGACTTCAACATACGTGTACAAACTAAAATTATTTTATACTTTTCAGTGGCGTTTGAAGTCGGTTTTTTTTAAAAGATTTTTATATATTATTTTAAGCTTTTTAGTGTAGCTTCATAGGATAAATCTACACATTCTCTGATCTCGAGCGATTTGTTTCTATTTATTGATCACTAATCCAAACACTTCATAGCTGCTATTATTATTTTAAGAGAACTAGTGTGCTAGATATCCTGGCTGCAGCATCAGCTTATCGTGTTGCCACCATTGCATTCTATGTAGAATCAAGTACTGATTAAAACGAATCCAAACACGACATATTATGTGCTATTTTTTTAAGACTGTACTATAGTGTGTTGCATATCCTGGCTGCAGTTTCAGCTCCATCATCAGAGCCATTCCATTTATATCATTTAAAATTCAAAAAATTCAAAATTCAAAATTCAAATTTATTTATTTCATGTAGGCCAACCTGTGGCTCTTATGACACGTCAAGATTCTACCACCGGTTCGGAAAGCGGATTCTGCTGAGAAGAGCCGGCAAGAAACTCAGCAGTTGCTCTTTTCAAAATAATCATTTTATAATATTAATAAGTAGCTATTACATTGTAATAAGTTTTTATACTATCTTGTGGGCAGCTGGATGGCAAGCTGATTTAACCCGTGCATCTTTGTTAGAATAGAATATGACATTTCCACAAAAGACTACTTATCAATACAAACGAGCCCAAACTAAATATGGTTACGTAGTTTCATTACAGAGTGCTCATAACCATCGTTCGGCTTCATCATCAGACCCTGGATATTATCTAGGACCAGAGTACTTCTTATGACGAATTCTTATTAAACGAGTCTGAACTCCATGGTATTACATCGTTTTACTACAGAATTTCCATAGCAATCTTCCACCTTTATCATCAGATCAGCTCCATGTTAAAATAATATTGCATTGTAATCCGATATACAATATGTACATGCACATTTTCAGCTCAATCGGAAACCGGGAATGGTTCTAATACACCTTGCAAGACTTGAACTAAATATACATTGCAAGACAAATAAAAGCTTGTAAAAATAAGATGATAAATAGAAATTTAGCTAATGTATATGTATGTTATGTAGTAGGCATGGTTAAAAGTCTACACATACTCTGATCGCGAGCGATTTCCTCCTAATTCATTGAGGAGTTCCGTCCTCCATCTCCGAAGATATTCATCAAATCTTCACCAAACTTAAATGGGACCTACCTGCAGATACGCCCTTTCAAATTAAAAAAAAAATTATCGAAATCGGTTAAGATTTGAGGGAGATATGGAGTAACATCGACAAAAAAAAAATAAAAAAAAAAAAAAAAAAAAATACGCGTCGAATTGAGAACCTCCTCTTTTTGTATTTTTTGAAGTCGGTTAAAAATACTCTATTGTACGCTATTCTACTATTCTACTCTAATCTATTCTACTCCATTCTGCTCTACTCTACTCTATTCTACTCTATTCCACTCTGTTCCACTCTGTTCCACTCTGTTCCACTCTGTTCCACTCTGTTCCACTCTGTTCCACTCTGTTCCACTCTGTTCCACTCTGTTCCACTCTGTTCCACTCTGTTCCACTCTGTTCCACTCTGTTCCACTCTGTTCTACTCTTTTCTACTCTTTTCTACTCTACTCTATTCTATTTTATTCTTTAGTTACTTACTAGTTTTTGCCTGGGACTGCTGGTGCGAGAATTTCGCATTTTATGCTATTAGTAGGTCTAAGGATTCTATAGAATTGATTTTGATCTGTCAGATATTTGAATACCTTCGGGAGAAACAACCAGAATGTTTCAATAAGCTGAAACTAATCGCCGGCGATATATTGGAAGAGGAACTGGGAATTTCCAACGACGATCGACAGGAATTGCAGAAGAATTGTCACATTGTCATCCACAGCGCCGCGTGTGTAAGGTAAAGTGTGCATCTGTCACCGGCAAAAATGTATTACATATTCTACATTGTTCTTACCTTGGTATTGTATGCGATGACAAACGTATCTAAGCCGATATAAAATACAGGAATTTATAACTAAAATCATAGCTTAAACAGTCGGATTACATGTCGGTCAAAACATTTTCTAAAATATAGTATAGGTAGTGGCACGAAAGTCTAGCGGTGACCGTTATTGCGCAGAAGTCGAAAATAAGGTATGATACCTTGGCGCTGATTGGCTCTCCAGTCGCATTCCGTCCGTCATCATTGGTTGCGCGACAGTACCCCATGCGCAGCTATTTTGTTCAGCGCTAAACTTTCGTGCCGCGACCTATACCTATGTTGTGCTTCTCTCAGGGAAAGCAGTTTTTCTCTATCTAGAAGTGCATGCCACAGTCCACAGGCCACTGGTTCTGAAAAAAAACGAGCGAGGGCATGTGGAGCTATAGTAGGGAAGTTGGTTATGTCCAGGTTATGGCCATCTTCAAGAGCTAATGGCAAGCCTTATCCTGGGTAGCTTCATTGTCAACTGCTCCGTCTCTTATTACAACATAGCGGTAACTTGGGGTGACTATTTGCTCCTACGGGGGTTACTTTGCGTCAAATCCCAAACGAAAAATCCTATAGAACATGAAGTTGAATGTGAAACGCTCCTTAAGTTCAATTCGGAGCGTTGAGTATTAAACTCGGAAGATTCGGAGAGAATACTACCCCGCCTGCGTATAAAATGTATTGTAGTGTAGTATAGTAGAGCTTTTAAGCCCTTAAATGAATCTAGCACTATCTAATAAATCTGAGGTGCGATTGTCTAAGAATTGCCAATCAAAATCTTATTCATTTCATGGAATTAGCGTCAAAGTAAAATATTCCTTGACTTTATTGATTTAAAGTCACAAATTCAGTACAACCGATTTTAACATGGAGCGTTATGGAACGT
Source organism: Oeneis ivallda (assembly GCA_029955525.1). Classification (NCBI taxonomy): domain Eukaryota; kingdom Metazoa; phylum Arthropoda; class Insecta; order Lepidoptera; family Nymphalidae; genus Oeneis; species Oeneis ivallda. The sequence goes on from JARPMR010000008.1 coordinate 20,638,617, forward strand.
ATCGTACATACCTTAACATATGAGAATGCATACACGAAATTGAGCTCTAGGTAATTCAATGTTGTTGTGGTTTATTTTACTTTGACGCTAACTTTGACGATTTGGTCGGCAACTTTTTAGATAATCGGGGGGCAGATCAGCTGAAATATTTTCTTTTCAGATTTGATCAAAAGCTGAAAGATGCCGTGCATATGAACACTACAGGAACTCTTCGTGTCTTGAAGTTAGCCGAGACTATGGAAAAGCTTGAGGTAATAATATGAAGAGTTAACACAATCAAGGCTTGAATACAATATAATATGTAATTACATCGACTCCAGTACGCAGCTCTTAGAAGTTGTTGTTATACTTTCATCTGCTCATTAATTTTCTTAGCTACCTACCCATGTATTTTGCTGTTTTTTGGTGCCTTGGAAATAGTTCTTTGGTTTAATAATAATAATATTTTTTGTATGTACCTACCTATTGTGTAAGTAAATATGTAATTAAGTACGATGTAAGGCGCTGGGTGCGGATGGCATTGAGGCCAAACCTCTGTGGTTTTTTCAAAGCCCTCGAATATTTTTTGTGAAAATACAATTATTTTGAACTGTAAAATAAATTAAAATCTACTCTAGCATCGAAAAGTTCCAATTTCGAATTTGACAGCTGAATCGAAATGAACCCTCTTTCGGTTTTGCTTCTCATTTAGATGCAGCTCGTTGTAAGGGAGCTGCATCGAAATGGTTATCTTCATAAAATAGGATACCTAAAGCTAAGGGTCTGAGTTTGGCACTTTTGTATCGTTCATATATCTATAATATAATAAAACTGTAACAGGTCCAATTCTGTACATTGAAGATATTTTGAAAATTTTTGTTTGAGGGCACTCTATAATCGATACTGAAGCCAAAACATTTTTTTTTTAATTTTTTGTCTGTCTGTCTGTCTGTCTGTCTGTCTGTCTGTCTGTCTGTCTGTATCTTGGCCGCGCATCACGCCGAAACTACTGGACGGATTTAAATGAAACTTGGCACGATTTAAGTTAATACTACGTGGTATAATATAGGATACTTTTTATCCCGAAATTCAGCACGGTTCCCTTGGGAGAGGGGATGAAAGTCAAAATGTGTATTTCGCTGTAATTCATTAAGGCGTATTCCGATTTAATCCATTCTTTTTTTGTTAGAAAGCAGGTTCTGTAGAGATTATCCTGTAATTATTTCAAGGTCGTCAATTTCGTAGTTCAGAAATTATAGACATCACGATCTTCAGTAAAAGGTCCAAATAACTTGAACCCCGGAATCTACAAGATACTTTGAATGAATGGCTCATCTTAAGCTGGCAAGCGTACTTTATCGTATATAGCCATCGTGGATAGCCCTATTTTGTCAAAGTCAAACTACTCCAAAGGCGTCAGATTTTGCCAAACGATCATTATACCTACATACTACATAGTAGGTATGGATGTAATACATCGTATGGACTGAATGCTACAGTGTTTTCCTATGCAATTTAATATTATAATCATACTAATATTATAAATGCGAAAGTGTGTTTGTTTGTTGGTTTGTCCTTCAATCACGCCACAACAGAGCCACGGATCGACGTGATTTTTTGCATGGGTACTATAGTTGAGGACATAGGCTACTTTTTATCCCGGAAAATCAAAGTGTTCACGAGGGATTTTAAAAACTAAATCCACGCGGACGAAGTCGCGGGCATCAGCTAGTAAATGTATTAAAGTTCGTACCCAACCCACTCTATGGTAGATACTGCGACTCAATAATATTAATATCAAATTTAAAAAAAACTTTTAAAAATATTAAAAAAAAACTTTACGCGGCAAACGGATTACTTTTGGAACTTGTGCAATTTGTATTGATTTGACTTTTTTATTAATTGTAAAAGAAAGTAAAAAATTATAAAGACGACGTAATTTTGTTAATGATTTTATTTTCCTTGTCGTAGAATAAAATCAGTAAAATTTTAAAATAGAGTAAAATCTTGTAGTACTGCTGTACTGTAGTAGCAACTGTACGTAATTCTAATTAATTAGTCATTTTAATTCAAAATTCAAAATTATTTATTTCATGTAGGCCAACATGTGGCTCTTATGACACGTCATGACTCTACCACCGGTTCGGAAAGCGGATTCTGCTGAGAAGAGCCGGCAAGAAACTCAGCAGTTGCTCTTTTCAAAATAATCATTTTACAATATTATTATGTAGCTATTACATTGTAATAAGTTTTTTATACTATCTTGTAAGCAGCCGGATGCCATGCCGATTTAACCCATGCAACTTTGTTAGAATAGAATAGAATGTAATATTTCCAAAATGAGGTGAGATTCCAAAAAAAACGTAGGTACTACAATTCAATTCATGTTAATTCTCGTACTATCCTATTTTGATACTCGGCAAACCTCGTATCAAAAAACAGCACTCGAATTAAAATGCCCCTCATTACGATGCAGTTGCTTAAATAGATAGACCAACTGCAGCCTGTAATCAAATTAATATTCTCCTCTCCCCGCCAAATAAGCGGAAATCTTGTGTTACGAGTGCAACGGATGGGTATTGAACCGTCGAAATTTCAGTTTTCAGTCCTCACTTTTAACGGTGGGGCTATTGATCCTAAAGGGCTTCTAACAATAACTGTTGGACTATCAAGTGTCGATGTAACTTATAAAAGAGGTTTTGCTCCTGCTGCATCTAGATGGATTTCATCATAAAGAGTGTTTTTTATTTCGCCAGGCGTTCGTCCATTTATCGACAGCATATTGTCGATGTGAGCTTGATGAGCTGCAAGAGAAACTGTACCCAGCCGCTCATGACCCTGAGAAGATCATGGATCTGGTGCAGTGGCTTGATGATGACACCCTTCAGTATTTGGAGCCAAAGTTAGTGATCATACGTCTACTGTGATGCTTATTGCCCGGTTCTTAATGGTTTTATTCCATCTTTTACCTATCTGAACTGAAGATAAGTTACTTACATAGCAACGTTGCTAATTAACGAAACGGGAGATCACAGATAGACTAACTGATAGCAACTGGCCGTATGACAATAAATAAATGACATAACTTAAAAAAAACATTTTAAAAGATTTTGCTATTTCAGGATAATATCATCTGAACCAAACACTTATTCGTATACAAAGGCCATAACTGAGGATTTAGTGGCTAAATATAACTCCAAGTTTCCTATTGCCATTGGACGGCCATCTATCGGTGAGTAGGGGAATTTCATTAGCTTTGAGCGTAATTTAATTAATATTATTAAGATAATTAAATTATTATTAAATTTCATATTATATTTTCAGTAACTGCTGCTTGGAAGGAACCAATGCCTGGATGGGTTGATAATTTAAACGGACCAACAGGACTTGTTATTGGAAGTGGAAAGGGTAAATATAATAAATAATATCAACGATATATTAATCACATCCGTTTAATTATCCCTCACCTGGTGATTACCTGCATAATCTTTTGTTTATTTATTCATTTATCGACTCCAGCATAATATACCTAGTCAAAATCCTATATATGATGGTTAACAATATTTTCAGGCGTAATTCGTACGATGCATTGCGAACCATCTTATATGGCAGACGCCATTCCGGTCGATGTGGTTGTCAATGGATGCATATTGATAGCTTACGTCACTGCTCTTGATAAGTAAGTACCGCTTTTGAATGAAGTTAGCAAGCCAAAACTTTAAATGCAATTTGAGTTTAGCAAGCCAAGCCTATAAATGCAATATGAGTTTAATAATCCAAGGCTTTAAATGTAATAACAGTTTAGCAAGTCAAGCCTATAAGTTAGCCAAGCCTTTAGTGCAATATAAGTTCAGCAAGCCAAGCCTTTAATTGCAATATAAGTTCAGAAAGCAAAGCCTTTAAATGCAATATTAGCTAGCCAAGCTTTTAGTGCAATATAAGTTGAGCAAGCCAAACCTTTAAATGCAATATGAGTTAGGTACCCAAGTCTTTAGTGCAATTTGAGTTGGCCAAGCCTTTAGTGCAATATAAGTTCAGCAAGCCAAGCCTTTAAATGCAATATGAGTTAGCCAAGCCATATAAGTTCACCAAGCCAAACCTTTAAATGAAATCGAAGTAGCCAAGCCTTTAATGCAATATAGGTAAGTTCAAGCTATTAGCTAAGCCTTCAAATGCAGTATGGCATTGGTTGCTATTATTTGCTTCTTCAAAGTGTAAGAACAATTGAAAACAAGAAAAAAACAAGTAAAAGAAAAAATTTATTCCTATCCAAAATCTTGAAAATGTGTTCGTAAATTAAACCAACAAGTTAAAAGTACGTGAAAAGTTAGGGAAAGATACAATATTGATTTGAGTTGGGACCTTCTGAAGATGCGTCTTTTTTCTTTGTAGGCCGAAGGACATGCGTATATTCAACATAACTTTATCTGGTGTTCAAAAGATCACATGGAGAGAAGTGATCGAGTTGGGTGAGAAGTGGGTGAACATATACCCATACACGGTAGCGCTGTGGTACCCTGGTGGTACTATTAAGTCTTACTGGGTGACGCATCAGCTCATGGTGATACTTACACACATATTGCCGGCTTACTTTGTGGACCTGCTGCTGTTTTTGCTGGGGAAGAAACCTTTGTAAGTTACATTTCCATTAAGGTAACTCCTGTAACTACCTCGTTGGTTTAGTGGTTATTTTCATCATTATCAACCTTTAGATGTCCACTGCTGGACATAGGTCTCCTTCATGGACCTCCACAGGCTTCGGTCTTGCGCCGCCTGAATCCAGCGGCTCCCTGCGACTCGTTTGATGTCGTCGGCCCACCTAGTGGAGGGTCTGCCAACACTGCGCTTACCGATGCGGGGTCGCCACTTCAACACCTTGGGACCCCAATGACCATCAGCTCTTCGAACTATGTGGCCCGCCCATTTCCACTTCAGTTTCGCGACTCGCTGAGCTATGTCGGTGACTTTGGTTCTCCTGCGGATCTCTTCATTTCTAATTTGATCTCGCAGGGATACCCCAAGCATAGCTCTCTACATCGCTCGCTGAGTGACCCTGAGCCTTCTTATGAGGCCCACAGTTAGCGACCATGTCTCGGATCCATAAGTCATCACTGGCAACACGTACTGTTCGAAGACTTTAGTCTTCAGGCACTGAGATTATTGTATTCGATTGCAAATGAAGAGTCCCAAATTCGATTCTTGGACGTGACCAAAACATGTACCTAGGATTTTTCTGCCAATAAATTCTCAGCAGCACACCGCCTACTTCCTAACTCCAGTGTTAGGAAGTAGGCGGTGTGCCACTACCGTTCCTCGGAGAGCACGTTAAGCCGTCCTGCGCCTTATAGCTCTATCCTGTCGTTGCGAGCGCGCTTGCCTAGAAAAGGCCTATTCACTATTCATTTGTTTGAAGGTACCCATATTAAAGTTAGTCGGAAAAACGGAAGCCGGAAGGGTATTCCAAATTTTAATAATGTTATTTTATTTTTATTTTTTTATTTCTTTCGCGGTACCGGTACGCGCTAAAGTTGCCGTGATAATAACGTAATCTTAACGGTTTTTGCAGCATGGTGAAACTCCAAAAACGCATAAGTCACGGACTCAATATCCTCCAGTATTACACAACAAAGGAATGGCACTTTAGGAACACAAACTTCCTGTCTCTCCAAAAACGCATAAGTGAAAAAGAGAACAACATCTTCTTTACCGATGTCTCCAAATTGGACAGAGATACGTATTTGAGAGACTACGTTATCGGTACAAGGACTTATGTTCTGAAAGAGGATCCGTCTAGCTTACCAAGAGCAAGAAAATTGCATAGAATGTAAGTAAATATTGGTTTTTCAATGAGGACTAAGTACGTCACCTGAGGTGTAATTGTCTAATGTTACTCCATTGATCGTAATCATATTCGATTACATTAGCGTCAAAGTAAAATAAACCATAACAACATTGAATTAGAGCTTTTCGTGTATGCATTCTAATACGTTTAGGTATGTACGATAAGCTCCATAGCGTTCAATGTTAAAATCGGTTGTACCTACTGAATTTGTGACTTTATATCAATACAATCAAGGATTATTTACTTTGAAGCTAATGTCATCGAATACGAATACGATCAATGGAATAAATTTTAGACAATTGGTACCTACCCTGCTCTTGAGGATTTTTTTATTTTTTGAGAACTTGAGATTAGTCTGTCAATCCGAGCTAGGCTCGCGTGGATTATGGCCTTAACCCTTCTCATTCTGAGAGTAGACCCTAGCCCCTGGTTCCATATTTTTTGTGAGTAATGTGTTTTGAGGACGGACGTTAAAAACCGATTTTTTCATTTTTTCAAAGATAAAATTTTTCTATTTAATTCGCAGACGCTACGTGGTCGACGTCATCACGAAGATTATTTTGTATACATTGTTCGCGTGGTTTTTGTATTCAAAATGCGGTGTTATCGAATTCATTAGTTCCGCAGATGATTCAATTAGAAGTTGGTTGAACTTAGACAATGCCAACACCCAAGAAGTGCTATGATGACAATAAGTAATAATATCAACTTTTTTATATAGAAACTTGTTGAATTGTTTTTAATTCATAATTTATGTTTTTGTAGCGTAAAAATTTTAAAATCAATTTTTGCTCCTGCCATCCTCACTAAAATATTATGATGATGGAGCAATATAAATTTTGTAAGTCAATTAAGTATTTTTGTAAGTTAATTTAAGTTTAGAGAAAGTTGAAGAATAAACTAAAATATTAACATTGAGTACTACTTACGTCCGTATTTCAATATTATACTAAAAATAGAGTACTTACTTATATATGTATGTATATTTTTAGTGGGTGATATGTAGATTATGTAAATTTTATGCATGAATTAAAGACATGGTTATGTATATGCAATTTCTTTATTCAAAATAGGAAATTATAAAAACATTAAAGCTACGATTACAAAATAATTATATCAAGTCTTTTAATTAATTAAACTGTTCATCTGTACAGTCTAAATAAATTGGCAATCATACCTATTTCTACTATTATTATCAGTACAGTAGCTACGAATCACAGAAATATATCAAGACAGAACGGATTTGTGGACGGGACGATGCAAGCCAACAAATATTATAGTTCAATAGTTTTCTATAAAAAAAAAAACGAAAATACCATAAAACACTTTTACTAATTAAAGGCATACTGACATAATTATGAAAAGCTTGGAAGGCTTAAATAGGAGGAATGTTCTTTCACAGGGGGTGTTTATTCAAAAAAAAAAACAGTATTTTCGAACAATACGGACAGCGTTGCTTTGCCATAAAATAGGCACTTATGAATCCTGTGGTCCATTATGATGATGACCATTCTATCTCAATATATTTTTGTTGTACCAATACTAACAATTATTGTATAACTAAGTATCTATCGTTATCATAAAATCTACTAAGCTCATACAATTTTCACTCGACTACTTGAATATAATATAACGTATCTACAAGATCTTATACGGGACCTGAAGCAGGCTTATATTATGTAAAGAATACTACTTTTAAGTCATAGCAATCGTCCGCTTATGCATACTCAATATTATCTTCATAAATATTGAAGCAGATAAAGTTCGCCTCAACTGGAGGCTAACTCCAGTTGAGGCAAACTTTGTCTGCTGAAATAAATACATAGCTGCTTGTTCGTTTCTCTTTATTGACTGGACACTCAAGCGCGAAATACGGCTCGATATCTCAAGACTGCCGCGTGCCTCAAGTACCTAAAGTTGCAACTGAGGCAGCATCTCTAAACTTGAGAAACTGTGGCTGCGATGTAATGGATGGCTAGCTTTGTCTCAGCATAACACCCCGAACGCTTAGCTTTTCACATCCCTAAGAATAAGAGTTTCAAAATGACCTTTGCTAATAAAATAATGGAGGGCAAAATCTTTAAAGCAAAGTAGAAAACGACAAACATATTCATTCCATTACCTTAGAAATTTGATATCTAACTATAATTGATAATTTTCCTGGCATTTATAAAGTTTTTTTTTATTAATTTGACTAAGTTGTTATTATATTTTTAACTTTCACCAATATCAGTTAAGTACCTTTTTTAGTCTCAAAAAACACATTATCATTATTTTCCATCGTTTCCTAAACTAGTATGTATTAAAAAATCACAAAGTTATTCTACAATGGCTTTGGGAGTTATTTCACTAGAGGAAGATAGAAAACTGAAGAAGGTTGAGATCCAGCCACTCAGCCAGTAGAATAAGAGACTCCAAAATAAAAATCTCGTTACGATGTCAACGAACCACATTCTGAAAATAAAAATAAATTTTCACTCACAACATCTTTCAACAACACTATACCGAAGATAATATCCCGGACGTCAGCTTATACGAGATTAGAATGGCTCTCAAACAGCTCAAGAACAACAAGGCGCCAGGTGATGACGGAATCACTGCGGAACTCCTGAAAGCGGGTGGAAAACCGGTACTTAAGATCTTTCAGCGATTGTTCAATTCCGTCATTCACGAGGGTATAACGCCAGAAGCATGGCACAGGAGCGTGGTGGTCCTGTTCTTCAAAAAGGGTGATAATACCTTGCTGAAGAATTATAGACCCATCTCGCTGCTGAGTCATGTTTACAAGTTGTTCTCGAGAGTCATTACGAATCGTCTCGCTCGTAGGTTTGACGACTTCCAGCCTCCCGAACAAGCCGGATTCCGAAAAGGCTTTGGTACCATAGATCACATTCATACGCTGCGGCAGGTTATACAAAAGACTGAAGAGTATAACCAGCCACTTTGCTTAGCGTTTGTGGACTATGAGAAAGCCTTTGATTCGGTGGAAACTTGGGCTGTATTGAGGTCGCTGCAGAGATGCCGGATCGACTACCGGTATATCCGAGTGTTGAAGTGCTTGTACGAAAACGCCACTATGTCAGTACGTATACATGACCAGACTACGAGACCAATCCACTTGCAGCGTGGAGTGCGACAGGGAGATGTAATCTCCCCGAAGCTATTTACCGCTGCGTTGGAGGACGTCTTTAAGCTTCTGGATTGGAACGGACTTGGCATCAACATAAACGGCGAGTACATCACTCACCTGCGATTTGCCGATGACATAGTAGTCATGGCAGAGACTCTGAGAGATCTCAATACAATGCTCAATGATCTCAGCAGGGTTTCTCAACAGGTGGGCCTGAAAATGAACATGAGCAAGACGAAAATCATGTCCAATGCTCATGCTCCGCTCCACCCAGTAATCGTTGAGAACGCTGCGCTCGAAATTGTAGACGAGTATATATACCTGGGACATACAGTCCAGCTAGGTAGGTCCAATTTCGAGAAAGAGATTAACCGCCGAATCCAACTCGGCTGGGCAGCGTTCGGGAAGCTCCGAGATGTCTTCTCGTCCCAAATCCCTCAGTGCCTGAAGACTCAAGTCTTCGAACAGTGCGTGTTGCCAGTGATGACTTACGGATCCGAGACATGGTCGCTAACTATGGGCCTCATAAGAAGGCTCAGGGTCACCCAGCGAGCGATGGAGAGAGCTATGCTCGGTATATCCCTGCGAGATCAAATCAGAAATGAGGAGATTCGTAGGAGAACCAAAGTCACCGACATAGCTCAGCGTGTCGCGAAACTGAAGTGGAAATGGGCGGGGCACATAGTTCGAAGAGCTGATGGTCGTTGGGGTCCCAAGGTGTTGGAGTGGCGACCCCGCACCGGGAAACGCAGTGTTGGCAGGCCCCCCACCAGGTGGACCGACGACATCAAACGAGTCGCAGGGAGCCGCTGGATCCAAGCGGCGCAAGACCGAAGCCTGTGGAAGTCCATGCAGGAGACCTTTGTCCAGCAGTGGACGTCTATAGGTTGATAAAGAAGAAGAAGAAGAAGACATCTTTCAACTATTTACAAAACAAGAAAATCGATATCAAAAATAAAAATAATTTCACTGTAATATTATCCGCTGTAAGGCATTATATAATTATATTAAGAAGGAGGGCAAGATATGCTATGTCAAAAACTTTTCTGTTATAATATATTTTATTTCTTTAACTCCAATCCAAGGACAATACATACATTTTCATATGCCTTCTCGCAGCTGGCAGAGTATCGTCATATTCCTTTAAAATGAAGATCCTGGCAGCTCTTATACAGTCTTCGAAATACTTTGATATGTCCAGACCTGAAAAAAAAATTAAGCTAAAAAATAATAATATATTTTCTAATACCTAATCAGGCTTTGGTTCATTGCGGGGACCACTATACAACAAATACTCAGACGATGGTACTAATTTAATAGCAAAATTTTTTTTCGCAGGAACTATTATTATAAATTTAATGGCACTTGGCAGTGATGGTTCAGTCATGTACGTTTTATAACAATGATCTTTTACCGATATGATCAACTTTATAATCCCGCCTCTCTCTGGGATTTAGGCTTCTTCGAAGCGTCTGTGCAATGTCAGATTTGAAGTCCCACTGGTTGTTTGTGTAATATTCAAAAACGTCGAAACCTTTACTTATACGGCGATGGACACGCATTAACCTGTAACGAAAGAAAACACGGACTTCTGAAGTTGATTTTAATTTATGAGTAGATCCAATTATTATTCATATTTATAATTGGATTCAGCTCAAACGTTATTATTCTATACCACATCAAGAACATTAGATCTCGATTAGAATAGGAAATGAAAATTCATTTCCTAGCAAATTTTTAAAAATAATACTAAATTCTAATACCTGTATATTTAAAAGTATAGTCATATAGTCATAAAGCAGCAGTGATAGCCGAGTGGTTTGGACTGTGGTCTCTTATTCGGGGGCAGGTTCGATCCCGGATCTCTGATTTTTCTGATTTTAAAGCAATTAAATATCACTTGCTTCAACGGTGAAGGAAAACATCGTGAGGAAACCTGCACATCTGAGAGTTCCCTATAATGTTCTCTAAGGTGTGTGAAGTCCGCCAATTCGCATTGGGCCAGCGTGGTGGGCTATGCCTATAACCCTTCTCCGAGAGGAGACCTGCGCTCAGTAGAGCGAGCAAAATAAAGAAACATACACGAATAAAAAATTGAGACATATAAACTTACACAGGTTTATACCCAAGACAAAACAGAATTGTGTCGATGAGAATGGCTGGAATCCAGTGGAAGAATAGTGCACAGATTTTGTGGTATAACCAAGAATGTTTCATTGAGCCTCCTGGATACCTGGAATCAACAATTTGAAATGTGACATAATACACTACTCAAAATAATATTCCGAGTATTAGTGACTTCATAAAATTGTGGACGACGCAACACTTGCCGAGAATATCAAAGCTATATTGAGCTCATCATAGAATAGGATTATAATAATTATGTACTAGCTGATGCCCGCGACTTTGTCCGCGTGGATTTAGTTTTTAAAGTCCCTCGGGAATTCCTTGATTTTCCGGGATAAAAAGTAGCCTAGATGTTGACCCGAGTAATAAGCTACCACGGTATAAAATTTTGTAGAAATCTGTGCGGTAGTTTTTACGTGAAAGAAGGACAGACAAACAGACAAACAGACAAAAATTAAATAAAAATCTGTTTTGGGCTCAATATCGATAGTAAAGCATCCTCCAATTATAATTTTCAAAATATATTAAATGTACAGAAATCTTCCAGTTACAGTTTTATTATATGTATAGATACTTTAAAGTGCAATGACATTGAAGTTTTTGTGTCAATGTCAATGGCATTTGACATTTAATTATGCATCTCCATACATGCTCCAGACATAAATATTCTATAACTTTCACCATAGTCCTTCGAACCAGATATTAAATTACCAGTCAGAATTTAATCGGATTTCAAATTCAAATTCAAAATCATTTATTTCATGTAGGCCAACTTGTGGTTCTTATGACAAGTCAAGAACCTACCACCTGCACCTGCGGTTCGGAAAGCTGATTCTGCTGAGAAGAGCCGGCAAGAAACTCAGCAGTTGCTCTTTTCAAAACCAAAATGTTACAAAATGTAGCTTATCTATCTTGTGGACAGCTGAATCAAAGCCAATTAGAATAGAATAGAAAAGAAATATTTTTTATTCAAATAAACTTCACGAAATAATGGCACCTCTATGCACCATTCCATTGAATACAACCGGGAAATTGTAATAACCTTGATCACCTTTGTTAGCCTCATAATTGTATTTTTAGTTCTTACCACACAACACCATTCAACGGCACTCTATTCATAATGATCTCTCTACCAGCGTCTATCATCTCCAACCATGTCACCTTGATCTCAGCAGATGATGTGAAATTTACGACGTTAGTCTTGGTATCTCTGAAAGAAGATTTTTGGAAAGACATGATACCTAGCTCAAAAAAATAGATTCTTAATAGGTTTTCTATGTTAGCCAATCCTTCCAGTTACAAAACTCAACGTATAGGACAGGCATAGATCAGAAGAATTGAAAGGGTGATATTATAGGCACAGTGTAATGAAAACTTTTTAAATATCAATTATTGAGTTTAGTATGGTTGATGATGATACCCATTTTTAATGTAATTCCAAGCACAAATCATGATGCCGTTGATAAACACATCTACGGGCAAGTAGTCAGCATAGCTGTTGCTTTTGCAGTACATCGTCCGAATAACTCCTTTGCCGGCACCTGAAAATTTAGGTAACTGAAAGCATGATCTTATCATAAATCATCATAGATCCGATGTAAGATTGTCTAAAAATGACATGATGATCGTAATCACCTCAGATTGGTCGATACTTTCTCGCTTATGGCTAAAATGCATTGTTGCAGTAAAAATGCTATAAAAATAAACTTACCAATAAGTAGACCAGTAGGCCCATTTATATTATCTGTCCAACCGGGAACGGGCTCTTGCCAAATGGGAATTACTGCAATTAAAGTGAGTGGGCTTAAATTATTATGCTGACTTAAACGACGATTTTAAGCACAACCGTAAGAATACGTACAATGGAGTGAGGAGCGAAAAAATCTCTTACGGCAATACCTAAAGATAGAAAAGGAAAGCGAATCTGATATCACTGTGACCAGAATTCAAAGAAAAATTCTGCACATTGGTCACGCCAAAATAAATGCTTATGGGCTTTATTATACGTAACTGATGCCCGCGACTTTGTCAGCATGGATTTAGATTTTAAAAATCCCGCGGGAACTCTTTGATATAAATCTAAATCGGTTAAGCGTTTATCAGCTCTCAGGTGGTCTACTTACAGTAGTAGGCACATAATATTACGTCTATGATTTTAAGGTCATAAAAATCCTAAAAGTTTGATCGTCCAAAGACATGTTACATGTCACAAATACGTCATATACAACCCGTAACTAGATAAAATGCGCAAAGGAAGTTTACCAATAGAGGGACGTAGGATTACTACTGGTATGTGCTCCATAGCTTCGACGGCTAAGGCTTCTCCCAAGGCTTTAGTGAATGCATATGAGTTTGGCAGTTTGCTGAGTAACCTGAAAACAAGTTGAAATTATTTTATTATGATAGTCCATAATCTTGGACGAGAAGAGAAGGACTTGGCAAGCGCACGCATACCCCTCTGCCTAAGTACATGTACGACGTACGTATAATTATTTGCTTGTGTGCTCATTTTCTGTAAGTGTGACAGCCTTTGAGTTAGTGTGCGCTCAGGGAGACGTAGTGAGTTAGTAAATGTGTGCTGTACGTATTTACCTCACCTCCCGCGGAAAGTGGCAGAATTTATTTATTACTAAATCTGCTTTATGGCAAGTCTTACTTTATATGGTCGAAGTCCATAATAGTAATTATCAGCTGACTGAATTTTAACTCCGCGCACTGTTAAGTCACTCTTCAAAAGTTTTAATTAAAATATCTCTTTTAGATAAAGTCTGTGCTTTTAGTAAATATAATAATTCTATGGTCTCCACTCATGTTTAGTTGCTTAGTAGGACCCTTTAAGGAATATTTTTAATCTTTCCCAAGTTATAACTATAAATATTCGTCAAGAACCGTAAGTTTTAACTAACCAGTAAAGACGTACAAATTATTGTCAAACGTCATTCGCTGGTTGGCTTACTTGATGTTCGGTATCTCAAAACAATAGTTAACACTTAAAAAAGTGGTTCTGTGAAGATTTGTTCTTATAGCGTTTTGTAATGTTATAGCAACCATGTAATAACAACCACAAAGTTTTGAAACCTTCTGAGTTTCATCAATATAAAATTGATGAAACTCAGAAGGTTTCAAAACATTCTTTTTAATTTTGGGCTACTAATAGTTTGATTCATCATCGTCAGCAACCCGTCAAAGGCTCAATACAACCTACGCCTAACAAAACTCAATAGGCCTACGCTGGCCCAATGCAAATTGGCAGACTTTAGCTTGATTTATAAACGTTTATTGCGTCTTACTTTGGCGTTAAAGTGGCAATGGTCTCCTCATCCATCCATTCTACAGCATCTATGATCTTATGGGGATCCGCTGGAGGGGGATAAGGTCTTTCTTCTAGAAGCTTCTCGTGTAGGTGGCAATACGCCGTTGATATGTGAATGAAGAGCTGAAAAACGAAGGACAATATTCAAATTTCTACAGAATTGGAGATAAAAAAAAAACAATTTTATTGAATGCCTCAGTCCTCACCTTTAGATTTTTACATTTCTTTGCTATTTCTAGAATTAGTTTTGTGCCTCGAACGTTAAGTAAGACTGCTTTCTTTAATTCTTCATCAAATCTGTAAAAAATTACAATAACACCAATAAAATAGACGTACTAAGTAGGTACGTAATGGGACCTAGTTACGCAAACAGGATCTACCTAAACCATAAAAATATCTGTTAACTTTTCTAATGTCAATTTTTAAGCTATTGCATAGCTTTTATCGCGGGCTTTGAACTAGGACAAACAGTTTGAGCGCGGCGACCGAATCAAGAAATTCCGTAACGAAAATAAACCTAACACCGTCGTTCAGTAAGCGTTCAACATTTTAGAGGTTCAGAAGTAGCTCTGTTTGGCGCAGTGGGCGAGCGGCCGCTTTCTTTACCGTTTGGTGTATGATGTCGCAGGTTCGAATCTCACTCGCGAAGTAGTGATAGTGCGCTTTTCTTGTTTGTTTGTTTTTTAATTATTTTTTTGCATAATTTTTATTATGAAAAAAAAATATTGCATAAATATTATATATAATTGCATAAGTTGATAAAAAATGCTATGCAATAGCTTTACCGCGACAGTCCCCGAGTGCCACTTAATTTTTATTCACTTTATTGCAGTATTGCATATTATGACACCTGCAAGGAATCCCGTCGTAATTCACTTTTTAGCGATTTTTAGTTAAAATCAGTCAAAGATGCTCTTTTTGCGTTCAGCGAAAAATGAGATACATACGATGTTTTTTCTTGCAGGTGTCGAATATACCTAGTAGGTACAAAAAGCGGAATTGCTAAAGAATTTTCTGCCAGTCTACGTTTGGAAGTTTTGTGGGTTGGATCCAACTTCCAAAAAGGACGAGGTTCTTGTAAATACTATATACGTCCAATTTATCCTGTTGAAACTTGAAAGCACCTTGTTAGCGCAAACTGCAAAGACTTGCACAAACTAGGGAGGTACTTATTACAAAACTCCTGCGTGCATGATTGCGCTGAGTTTCAGTTCGACAGCTAGTTACCTGATAGTAGCAGCTGCGTGGATGATTATGTCAACTTCTTCCACAATCAACTGCCTGTGGGCGTCGCTGAGGGCCAGGTCTGGAGCGCTCATATCCCCATCTATGATTTGCATTTTGTCCAGCAGTGGCGCTGCACCGCCACGGAGGCCGCGGAGTTTCTCGAATAACTGGAAATCAGCAAGAAAAAAAATTAAGTAGCACTCGGCGACTGCCGCGGTAAAGCTATTGCATAGCATTTTTTATCAACTTATGCAATTATAATATTTATGCAATATTGTTTTTGCATGATAAAAATTATGCAAAAAAAATTAAAAAACAAACAAACAAGAAAAGCGAACTGTCACTACTTCGCGAGTGAGATTCGAACCTGCGACATCATACACCATACGGTAAAGAAAGCGGCCGCTCGCCCACTGCGCCAAACAGAGCTACTTCTGAACCTCTAAAATGTTGAACGCTCACTGAACGACGGTGTTAGGTTTATTTTCGTTACGGAATTTCTTGATTCGGTCGCCGCGCTCAAACTGTTTGTCCTAGTTCAAAGCCCGCGATAAAAGCTATGCAATAGCTTAAAAATTGACATTAGAAAAGTTAACAGATATTTTTGTGGTTTAGGTAGATCCTGTTTGCGTAACTAGGTCCCATTACGTACCTACTTAGTACGTCTATTTTATTGGTGTTATTGTAATTTTTTACAGATTTGATGAAGAATTAAAGAAAGCAGTCTTACTTAACGTTCGAGGCACAAAACTAATTCTAGAAATAGCAAAGAAATGTAAAAATCTAAAGGTGAGAACAGGCATTCAATAAAATTGTTTTCTTTTATCTCCAATTCTGTAGAAATTTGAATATTGTCCTTCGTTTTTCAGCTCTTCATTCACATATCAACGGCGTATTGCCACCTACACGAGAAGCTTCTAGAAGAAAGACCTTATCCCCCTCCAGCGGATCCCCATAAGATCATAGATGCT